>JAJQKT010000047.1:0-615625 GCA_030512225.1 Rauvolfia tetraphylla
AGTTCGCGTGGGAAGCGTTCATTTTATTGTAATCCAAAATCTATATAAAGCAATATACAAACCAATCAATTATCTTAATTGTTATAACTTTATCTTACAATTTATATTTTAATATTTTTAATCTATTATATTTAGAGTAATATGTAAAAATAGTTTCTAAATTATTTTAAAGTTTACAATTTAGTCTCACAACTCATATTTTAATATTTTTTATATATTATCTTTATTTATTTAAATATTTATAATCATAAATACCATTAATGTGGTAAAGACTAACGAAGATATATACTTGTATACCATGTGCTATACTAGTGAATGATAAATATATTCATTCAAGCATTTTTCTTCCCAAAGTTCATGAAATGTGAGATTGAAATTTAAATTTATTTCTTTTCTGAATCAAGTAAAAAACAAATTTAACAAAAAAATAAATAGAAAAAAACATATATTACCTAAATTCTAATTTCTGTTTTGTAGGGTTTATCATTTTACTCAAATAAAAATGATAAATCTTACAAATTAAGAATTAAGATATGAAAAATATGTGTCTCTTCTTACCCATCTTTTTTTTTTTTTGTCTAACTCAATTTTACTATATTCAACAAAGAAAAACTCAATTCCAATAATGCATGCTATAAATTTTGAGAAGGAAAACTATAAATGGATAGATTTGTCTCTACATTGATAGAGTTCATAAAATATAAGTATATATTTTTATTAATTTTTGTTATATTAATAGTGTTTAAGATTATAAATATTAAAATATATAAAAATAATAAGTTAAAAATATTAACATGTAAATTAAAAGATTAAATTATAAAATTTAAAATAATTTAAAATTATTTTTATTAATATTATAAAAATAATAAATTAAAATATTAAAATATAAATTATAAAACTAAATTATAATAATTAAAATAACTTATATTGCTCATCAATATATATAGACGCGAGAATAAAACTCACGACGCGCAACCGCGTATCTTAGAGGATCAAGAAGAAACTCGTATCAACAGAGCTTCTTCCTTATCTATTGGCATGCTCAATTTTATTAAGTGTATTCTCATCAAATCTCAGGGACGCATTTTGTCGAACACATTGTCTACGCCAAAAGATAGAGCTTATTGAGATCTACAAAGAACACTAGTAGTCGGGTAGTATGTTTTTTCTTGTTTTTACAGCAGAGTAGGTTTGACAATCTGTTTACCATGGCCATCCCGCAAAAATTTTGGTATTGTATTTCTAGCAGATACTGGTTTGTGATTATCTGCCGGCCAAGGAAAAGACAGCTAAATTCTGAGACAGTGGAAGAAATATCCCTTCTGGTATCTACTAAATTTGATGCTCTTGAAGATAAATGTGTCGTTTGTGCACTTCTGTTTATGACTTTAGTTCATTGACATTAGCCGACAAGATGTAGTTTAAGATTTTGATTCCTAATCCATTGATGTCTTGTAAGTTTAATAAAGTTACTAGTATATGACTGGAATCAGGAACTAATGAATCTGTCCACATAACAAACAAATACTATTGTGTACGCCCTCTTGGTCGAGCATTTGATATTAGATCATATGGCCTGACCAAGGAATTTCATTGTCTATTTATGGTGCTTATATACGACGATCAGTATAAAACTAGCAATTTGCTTGAAGAACATTGCATCATGGAAAAGCTTGTTTCAAGTTGGTATGATGGTAAATCCCTGCCCCAAAATTATGTCTTTACCACAGATAAAAGACATGGAAAAGATTGTGCAGCTGCTCCGTGCAATTCAATTCCCGTAATTGTTTTGGAAAAGGCAGACGGTGATGATCGGAATCATATAATTCAACAAATTCTGGACGCTAGCCAAGAATTCGGATTCTTTCAGTTAAACAGTTGCGCGAGTAACCAGCTTTCACTGAATTAACATCTTGCTTTTTTGTTTTCCTCCCTTTTCACTTTTCACCAAGTTGTACTTGGATAGAAAAACTGACTCTGGAAGTTGTTGCATTAATGTGCCATGAGAAAACAGGCAATAAACCATGGTGTATCAGAAAGGTTGATGGATGGCACTATGAATCTGTTCTTAGAGTTCTTTGATATGCCAAACGAGAAAAAGCAGGCTCTTCACAAGCAACAACTATGACAATGAGGAATTCCACTTCTGGAGGGATAACTTGAGACAACCTTGTACTCCTATTGAAGAATGCAAAAATTTATGGCTTACAAAGCCTGCAAGATATGGGTAATGTCGGGTGCATCTGTACTAAATAATTGCTCTGTCATACCAAACATTTCAGGCTTCCCTTGTAATTTCTCTTTTGTTCCATGAAGGGATATTGTGGGGGAATATATAGTCAGAGTAAGGAATATGTTGCTGCAAACTTTGGAGCTAACGAGAGAAAGGCTTGCACTTCAATCAAATGCTTTTCGCGAGGAATTCACAAAGGAGCAAATACTTTCAGTGAATCACTATCCACCGTACCCAGAACCAAGCTTAACGCTAGGACTTCCTAAACACGGTGATCCTAACCTCATAAGTGCAGTTCAGCGAGGGGATGTTCCTGGACTTCAGGTTCTCAAGGATGCAAAGTGGATTGGAGTTGAGGCTCTTCCAAATGCTTTTGTTGTTAACATAGCTCACCAACTACAGGTACATCTGCGTCCCCTCATATAATGAAGATTTTGCTAATTACCATTGTACTCCCTGAATTGAGTTATAACGCTAGATTAATATAAACATATAAGAAAATTTCAAACATTTTCAAGCACGGGGAGAGGTCTTTTTCGGTATACTTTTCGCAACATAAAGAGACCAGATGGCCACAACAAATTTCAGCCACTATTCTGACCTTCTAAGAGAAAGCAACCAATTGCTTCTACATTTCTTTTGGATGCAGGTAAGTAATACTTAACATCTATTCATTAGTTATCTAATCAAGCGTCATCTGAGGCGTTATATTCCTGTTAGGAGTATATGGGTTCACTTCTACGCTGATCTGCCCCCAGAAATTCTTGGATTCCTGTGAGACAAAGGTTGCAGGCGGGTAATGCTGTCAAACAGGCTAGTTCGTTTTGATGCGCAGCGAGCTGAGTCTGTTTTTTATAAGTTATGCAATTCTCAGTTCATATCCGTTTTAAGTGGCCTGCAGGTTGGTCAAGATTTTTTTTTAATATTATTTTTTATTTTTTTATTACATGTGATATTATATAAATTTATAATTAAGATAAAAATAATCTTTGACTAATTATTAAAATTTTTAAAATATAAAATAATTATATATATATATATAAGTATATATAAAAAATATTTAAAATAATATAATGATTGATTTATAAAATAAAGCAACATTAATCTTATGCATGTTTTTAACATTTAAGAATATTTTTATCAAAATTTTATTAAATTTTTTAATTTCAAATTAAAAAATAATATTTTTAATTTAATGTTAAAATTTTTATATATTTAGAATTATATTAAATATTTAAACTAAAGTAAAATTTTTAAAATACTAAATTAAAAATTAATTTTAGCAAAAAAAATTACAAACTAATAAGTGTTGATTTTCGAATTAAATGAAACATGTCAAATAAGTCTGTATTTAAATATATTTGAATAAATTATATCTAAATCTCTTCATTTATATGAATAAATGGACTAACCCGCGCGTTATGACCGTTTTGATAGTGTTACAATCGGAGTGTTCAAAATGGAGAGCCATGGATTTATTGATAAATTGCAATAAGTCAATACGGTGCTTAAACCCAATATAGCATAGGCCTCACTCATTTAATGCTTCCAGTCCCTTCTATTTCTGCAGTGATAGGCTGTAGCATTTATGACTTCTCTGTTTACTTTGAAAAATTTTGATACAGATAATTACTAGGACTGTCAATTGGGTCGGGTTAGCCCGAGCTCGACCCGACTCGGTTCGTTTTTTGAGGATTTAGTTTTTTTCGGACTAGGACTGAGTCGGGCTAGAGCCTGAATTTTCGGCCCGTTTGTGAATCGGGCCGAGCTCAGACTTGGCTAAGTTCGGCCCGTTATAAGCTCGGCCCGATCATATATCTAATAATAATTTATAATTATATATTATAATTTCTTGATATAATAGAAATTTTTTGTGTATAATACTATATTAATGTCATCATAACTATATAGATTAAAATTTTATGTGTTTTGATATAAATAAATTTGTTTATATTTCACTTTCAAAAAAATTTAGTGGGTAAAGTTTTCACTTCCAACACTTTAAAATTATATTTTAGAAAAGCAATGTGGTTTAATAGTTTTAATTCTTAGCAGATTTGGCAACAATATGCATGCTATTCAATCATATAGTCTATTTATGAGATTGTAACTACTTATTGAGCTTATCATAATTCTAAGGATATTAAGTATTAACACAGTAAATGCGTAGGTATGAATATTATTACCTTTACTAACACGAGAAATATAAATCATATGAAAGAAGAAGATAAGATCTTAGCATAATCTTCCAATTGATTTTTGCACTTGTAATTTAGAATATTCCAAAGTAAATATTTAGTTTTATAAAATAATATATTCTACATATTCACTTTCGTAATTAATATATTTAACTAATTTCACAAAATATAATTTTTTTCACTTCTCAACATAAATTTAGAAAGAGAAGAGAAAAAATTATCAATTACTTAATGGTTAATACTTATATTATATAACTTATAAGGTGATTAGTAAACTTTAGTATTAGCCCAATATCTTTTTAAAAAATCAATATTTATTATTAGGGCACACTAGAAGATTGTTTTTTGTGTATTAATAACTTAATATGCATTCAAAATATTAAACTGCTTACTATACATCAAACTCAGCGGTGTATGCTGCAAATTTGGTTGATTCTCTATACAGCAAACACAGTGGTGGTGTGTTTTAGTGCTTTGGTGCCTAGTTTCATCGTTGGAAATTCACTGATTTTTTGAGTTATATGATCATTCTTCCTCTTTTCCGGTTACTTCATATTGAAGCACGAAATACCAGATTATTAGATTTTAATGCATTATATATCTCTGTTTAAATATCCATTTGAAGGATTCTTAATCAATAAATTCTCAGACTTTGGTAGTTTGGTGCTCCACTTTTGTTGATTTGTCTTGGTTGGAATTTAATGTGGTTGAGATATTGCTACAATACTTTATTTTGCTATGGTAGTTTGTTTTTATTGATTTTCAGATAGACGTTTGCTTAGTTTCTAGAGATATTATTTAATAATATATGCAAATTAGTTGAAAGTCATTGTTAGACAAGTATTAAAAAATTAATTTGTGAAGGCAATCATAATTTGTAATGAGAGGATAATTTGTGAGAACAATAAAAAATAAATATACATATTTCGGGCTCAGTCCGAGCTCGGCCCGAGCTCATAAGAGCCGAATTCGAGCTCACCATTTGTGAGCCCGTTCGGACTGAGCCCGAGCTCGGGCTCAATATGATGTTACTCGGGCTGAGCCTGAGCTTAGGTCGGCTCGGCTCGTAGAGCCCAATTGACAGGCCTAATAATTACCAATGGGAAATTCAGATCTGCCAAGCATCTAACTCTGACAAATTCAAGTTATGCTCGCACAACTATTGTGACCTTTATCGTTCCTGATCCTCACAGCATTATTGAACCCGCAAGAGCCTTGGCAGTCAACAAAGCCCCACTGTGCAGGACCTTCAAGTCTGGGGAGTTCAAGAGTTTGTACACAGAAAAGGTTGGTGACTTTGAAACCGTCTTGTAGCCTTTCAAGCTGCAAAATTAAGCAATGTAGTTCGGAAAGCAATGGGTGACATTGACTATTTTAGAAAATCAGTCTTGTATAATTGTCACCAGCATTTTATGTCCAAGAAAGTCTTTGATCCTTCGCTAAAGATAACTTTCTTTTTGCACCATTTCCTAATGTATACAATTTTTTACGTAACAGAGTCAGCATTGTGGCTATCCAGTCCACTCATTAACAGACTGGGAATTGTTTCCAGTGATACGAAGTTCTTTTGATGCTGTCAGCTATTTTTATAACCATTTCTGGTCGTGGTTGTTCCTACATCGCATCTGGTTTCTCCACTTAGCAAAAGAGTTTATTAAAAAACATCCTTTTTTATCTGCTTTGGTCTTTTGGCAAGAAATTGGGAATTAATTATCTGGTTAATTATGATTTCTTCCCCCACCAATTTAAGGTTGTGAATGGCCGTAATAGACCGTCACAAATTTTTTAGGAATATGAAAGTGACTTTGAAAGATCTTCTGAGATTGAATATGAATCAGAAAGTGTCGTCTCTGTTCATCAAAGAAAACGAAGGAGAAAACCAATCTTACAGGTAATATTGCATGTCTAACTTATCCAAAGTAAACTAAGGCCTAAGCCTAACATCGCAAATCAACTTGACGTTCCTAAACTTGGTTCATAGGTGAAAGATTCTTCTCTCACCAAAATTTAGATAGAAATCTCGAAGTTTTGGACTGCTTTCAGAAGTATTTTCTGATTGTCACTATTATGAGTTTGCCCAATGGCCTTGCAAAATACTGAAAGGAACTAATTCTATTTCTTTTTGTTGTCGTATTTTATATTCCGTGGATTAAACCGGTCTTCCCAACTACGAGTAATGTATGCGGCTACAAAAGATGCCCGCGTTAATCATATGGCCACTTGGTCCAATGATTTTATACTCGTACATTCATATTAACGAGAAATGTGATTTGCTTGGTTTTGGGGATATTAAATTTCCAACTAGATGAACCCCTTCTGCCCTTGAACCTGAAACAGCCCACCTATTGATGAAAAAATATTGCAGAAGTCATCCCTTCTCAAATAAAGAAATATGCAGGCACTCGTGGGTTAGTTGCATAAGAAAATAGATTTTCTTCCCTATATAATGTGAACCAAAGCATCAGATCCCATGCTCTGCTTGCAGAAGTTTCATGGCTTCAAGATGGTTTAACGTCCAACATGTGGCTGCTGATTACACTTTCCCCCCGGAGGATAGACCAGGGCAGCTTCCCATTCCAACATGCGAGACAATCCCAGTCGTTGACCTCGAAAACCCCAGCAGAAATGAGATAATTCCCCAAATTCTTGAAGCCGGCCAACGATATGGATTCTTCCAGGTGCAGAGCTTGCTCCCTTCATATACTTCCTCTCTTGGTGTTGATGATCCTTTTCTTGTTCTCCTGGTGATGTCTTTGTCTTGGCTAAATACTTTCGAGATCCTGTGGTGATGCAGGTGATCAACCATGGAGTCTCCGAAGATATTGTGAAGGACACGTTTAGCGTCTTCGAGGAATATTTTGACATGCCTATAGAGGACAAGCGATGTGCACCGGACAGAAGTGGTTGGTTCTACATGGGGAGTACTGATTTTGCAAAAGATGGTGTTCATTTGTGGAGGGATAGTATTAAACATTCTTGTCAGCCTCTGGAGGAATGCATGCAAAACTGGCCTCAGAAACCCACTCGATACAGGTGATGTCTGTGGTCCGCCATTCTACTTCGCTTTTGTTAGTTTCCCATATCAAATATTCACTTAGATTTGGCTGTATGCTATAATCCCCAGGGATGTTGTAGCGACGTACTTGAAGAAAATTCAAAATCTGAGTTGCAGAATCTTGGAATTGATAGGTGAAGGATTGGGACTTGAACCCGGGTATTTAACTGAAATAAGCCAGGTCCAACTGTTGGTAGGAAACAATTATCCACCATGTCCAGACCCGAGCTTGACCTTGGGATTGCTAAGGCATTGCGACCCTTGCCTGATAACCTTTCTCCTTCAAGAGGATGTCTGTGGCCTTCAGGTGTTAAATGATGAAAAATGGATGGGGGTCTCGGCAATTCCCAATGCTTTTGTTGTCAACATTGGCAACCAGCTCCAGGTACAAACATGTCATGTCTCATGTGTATGCCTCGATTTTTTCTCAAGTTTCAACCAATATTGCAGAATGATTTAGTTGACTGTGTATTTGTAGGTTATCAGCAACGGAAAGCTAAAGAGCGCAGAGCATCGAGCAGTGACAAATCCTGATAGAGGCAGGACAAGCATTGCCACTTTCATCAATCCTTCACCAAACTGCGTTGTGGAACCTGCAAAAGTTTTGGTGGATGAGTTGAACCCTCCTCTGTACAAGCCCACTTTGTATAAGGACTTCGTTTACTCTGCCAAAGCTTTTGGTCCTCACACGGAGGCAATGCGAACAAAAACCAACTGGAGCTAAAGCTTGAGAACAAGAGGTTTATAGATTTGGATATGTGGAAACTTCATTCGCTAGAAAGGGGAAGCCACTGAGTACATAAAATGTAATCCAGGAGAGTTTTGATTGGTTTGCCGAGATCATTATCGACGAAGATAAACTCTTCAAAGTTTGTTTCTGTTTAGTCGATCGGAATACCTGCAATTTTTAGCCTATCATTTGCTTGTCCTTTTCATGCATGTCTTGATACAAAAACAGAGTCGAAAGATGGTTTAACATTGACTCTGTAACTGGAAAGTAGACCTTTTGTCAAGAACTGGGAGACTCCGAAGTCCATGAACTGAACAATTCCGGCTACAAAAGCAAGATGATCATTACATGACCAGACTTGGAATCTTTAACCCGGTTAGAATTTGAAGTCCAGGTAAATTAATTTAGTATCTCGTTATCTTCCAAGACGAGTTAACTCCAAGGTTTCCTTTCTGTTTCCAAGCATCACAAAGGGCATAAAGCTATGTTACGGTTCTTGATGACATTTCCTCGCCAACGTAATAAACTACTCGCTAATAATGCCAGACTATATCCAGTTAACATCTTCCCCCGGAGAGGGGGGGGGGGGTGTCTGGGTTTCCCAATTTGTAAGTGAGGAGAAAATGAATAGACCAAATGAAAATGGCTGGATTTACATGGAAACATTATACTTTTTAGGAGGAAAAGTTATGAAATATCCTTCCATCAGATAAATTCATCAGCGCTTCGTGCTATGCGAATTGCCAAATCTGAATTTTGATCAACAAGAACACTTTATGTAATTCTTTTACAAATGTACCCAAAAATCCTAGTGCTCAGAAAATATATAAATGTAGACCATACATCCAATTAATAATATCCCTGAAGAAGCCAGACATATAGAAAACCGGAGGCCCCTCCGCCTTCCGACCTGCGTTGGCCTGAATGCCAAATAGGTAATGTCTGCGATTGTATCTTCTAATATCAGAAATGCACCAACTAGTATACATGGAATGCCAAGATTGGAGGGCTGGAGTAACAGTATAGGCAACCATGAATTTGACTCGAAGAGTATCTAAAAGTCCAATTTTCATATTGTTATTCAGAAGGCAGTAAACTCGAAAAAGACATCTTTTTTGACTGAGGAAAATGCAAGAAACTAGAAGCACGGCACGTCTCCTGCTGCTTTTATTTCATCAAATTCAGCAGTCTTTTCTGTCCCCTTATTCCTATCAGCATCACTCTTACATTTCCTCCTAAACCCAAGCACTTGCGACTTTTTTTCCGTGATTGTGGAAGACGAAGCTGTCATTTCAAAGAATAACACACACACACATACACACATACATAGTGGATTTCTAGTATTCTAATCTTGATATTCCATTGTTGGAAATGTGCTCCTTAGCTTAGAGGTGATAATTCAAATCATGACTTTTCTCCTCACAGAATTTGGGAAAGAGGGGAAAAAAACACACGCACACAGGTATTCTGCTTACAACTTGTTCAATCCTGTTTTTAGATTGCTCTAGGTTTTCAGTCAAAACAATTTTCGGAAAGTCAATGAGTTATCAGTATGTGTTTTCTGAATCGGTAATGGGCCTTAGGCAAATGTGTTTAGGATTGACCCAAACCATCTAATGATCATTTTTTTTTCTAATAGTCCAATCATCAATTTGATTTTCTTAATTAATCTCATAAGAGCATACAGTGTCTTGTATGAAGGCATAACTTTTCTGGGACACAATGTGTGACGTATTCTATTGGAAGTAAAAGAAACAAATTATGAATCCTGTAGATATTTAGAAATTTTGAAGCTGAATAAGATGGCAGTACGGATTCTCTGTTATTTATTGAGGGAAATCAGATACTGATTCAGCCATCAGCTTCAACCTCTTGGATTCTTGAACATTTACAGATTTGAATATGAGGCTAGAGGAATCAAAACATATTTGATTCTCTTGCAGTTGCATTGTCTTTACTCTAGAAAACGATTTATATACTTTTTATTAGAATGATTGCAAAATTTACTACTCTTCTTTTGTTGTCTCATATGCTGAATGATTGACAAGAACTGATCTTTGTTGGTCTATATATCTGTAACCCGACATATTGATGCATGCCCAGATTGATGAGCACAAAGAACCAAAAAGATTGATGGAGGTGCTTATGTCCGACTGGACCAACGTCCAATCCTTGCCTGAAAGTTATGTATTCCCACCTGATCGACGACCAGGGAAGAACGTTTTTCCTTTATACGAGAACATACCAATTATTGACCTTGAGAAAGCTCGAGGGAACCAACGCGCTGAAGTTGTTCAGCAGATTCTGACAGCTAGCCAAGATTATGGCTTCTTTCAGGTTCATGCATCTGTTGATGTTTACAATTTAAAACAAATATTCATGAATGAAGGTTGTTGGTAACAGTTGCTAAATGTTTTTAGTTCACTAATGTTGTTGATACAGGTGATCAACCATGGTGTTTCCGAAGGTTCAATGGAAGACGCAATGAGTGTATTCAAGGAGTTCTTCAGCATGCCAGCCGAATACAAGGCAAGCTTTTACTCTAACGACATCAACAGAAGCTGCAGAATCTACTCCAGCACTTTGAACTATGAAAAGGAAGATGTTCACTACTGGAGGGATAACTTCACTCATCGTTGCCACCCTTTGCAGGATCACATTCAATCCTGGCCTGATAAGCCACTCAGATACAGGCAAGTTCTCCATTTACTCGATTTAGTCAATTAGGTCTTCTGCGGAACTTGGAAGTTTTATTCTTTGGATATAACTTTCCAGGGAAGTTATTGGAGCATATTGTGTTGAACTAAGGAAGTTCCTCTTGACAATTCTGGATTTGATGGGAGAAGGACTGGGACTTGAAGAAGGATATTTTGAAGAAGAACTGACTAAAACTCAGTTGTTGTCCGTGAATCATCACATTCCCTGCCCTGATCCAAGTTTGACACTGGGTATGCCTGAACATTGTGATCCCAATCTGATCAGCATGCTCCATCAATGCACCGTACCTGGGCTTCAAGTCTTCAAGGACGGGGAGTGGCTTGGTGTTGAACCAATGCCAAATACCTTCGTCGTCATTGCAGGTCTCCAATTAAAGGTACTTCTCACATGGTTTGTGCTCAAGAGTCAAGATGAAACAAACATGCTTCAGTAACCCTGATGGTCGTCTTGTTCGAAAACTTGGCAGGTAATCAGTAACGGTCTGTTCACGAGCCCAGTGCATCGAGTGATGACGCATTCAAGAGAGGCTCGAACCACCATTGGCACGTTCTTGATTCCTTCTAATGATATCTTCATTAAACCGGCTCCTGCATTTGTTGATGCAGGCAATTCCTCGGTTTACAGAGCTTTCACATATAAAGACTTCTTCACAACCTTCACTGAAAACAACTGCAATGCTGAAATTGCACTGGAATTTTTCAAGAACAAAATCAAGTGAGTATAAGCAGTACTTCATGGACTTCTACGTTTATAAATAAAAAACATTTGCAGGGCTATTTTACGTTCAATGTTAAGATGAAATGTATTTCAGCCATCAGGGAAGTGCTTACAGAGAGACTTGTGCATTTTTCGTTTTACTGGCTCTTGTATGGAGCTTTGCCTTCACTTTCAGCCGAATGATTTTGATGCTGGAAACCATTCATAGCTAGTCAATTTCATTAATGGTAAACTGGAATTGAGGCTAAATGGGATAGGAGATGCCTTTATGACACCTGACAAACACAAAATCTTTCGCCTTTATTGGAAATAGTGACTCGGGTTGTAATTGAAGAACATACATAATCCCGTAGAACCTCATTAGCATTGAGCTGGACTGAAAAAGATGAGTTGAACATTCTCTATCAGAAACCCGAATCTCCATTCTATTATTCATAGAATCGGGCCTTCCCAAGAACGAATTTTTTTTAAAAAAAAAAAAGAGAGAAAAAGAATCATATCCGCTCACTCTAGACAAGGACGTGTGGCAAATAAAATTGTACACAATCAACTGGTGAGATTTATCAAGAAACTTATCATTGACCCAGATAATCAATAATCAAGTAAGGACCACCCTTTCCCCCCAAAAAAAAAAGTTAAAATAATTATAAGAAATCCAAGGACCACCTTAATGTCGATTTTACATGTGTCAGCATATTCAATTATTCACTAATAATCTATATGAGATCTGGTCGTGATAATGAAGGGAAGATTATTAAATAGTCGAATACTTATTTTATACTTTAAAAACCTTTTATGAGTTTTGTCTCTTCTATCATAAACAAGCAAATTTTTACTCCAACTGAAAATTTAAAAAACAAAATACCTAATGACGTCAACTAATGCGCAGATGACCTAAAACTTATACATATGGGCCGTTAACTTTATAAACTCACAAAGCTTGCGCGTCAAACATTATTGGGCCAAGGTTAATGTCCAACAATGAGTATTTGTCCGACTTCCATCGGCAATAATTTGGGCTACAATCTCGAAGCCCATAAGAGAATGGTTACGACGAGAATCGGGAACCGCCGCTAAGACTACCCCAAAACGGCGACCCATTTTCCACAGGAGAAAACAGAACGACCAGTAGGTTTAGGATTTTTTAAAAAAAAAACAAATTATTCTCACTATAAAATTAAAGGTATCAAGTCATCGGGCCACTGGCTATTCCAGTCCCCTATTTTTCATTGCAATAATGTAAGTTTACTTTAAAAAAGAAAAGAAAAGAAAAGTCATGGAATGAAATTTGAACTAGTTTTGCAAATTGACAGACTTGTTAAAATCCCGTGTCACCCGGTGTTTGATGGGAAGATACATCTTGGCCGGAGCAATAAACTTCAAAATCCTCGAACGTCCGTACCAAAATCATATATGTCAAAAGATTGATTTGGGTCAAAACCATACCACGCCTTGCAGATTTGCCACAATTGATTCCTTATTAAGTGGTTTCATTTGACAATTCCTATAGTAATGAAGTGAATTAGGATGCGGGGTGAGGTGAGAATTGTAGCATGCAATGACGACACAAAGAGAGTAAGCAAGGATTACGCCAATGTGGCAACGTCATGCATCACCTAATTGTTGCTTCACCTATTGAACGCATGCTCAACCGCTTTGATTAACCATAATCAGAATCTTAATTCCATCTACCATCTTAATTTAATCATTTTCCATCCTTATTAGCCACTACCTACACCTTCCTACTTAACTAACAAACGTCACTCCACTCGAGAACTTGCATACGTAATTCAGATGACATCACCGCTAACACTCATCCCCCCGCCCCCTTCCGACAAGAAGTTGTTCCAAGATTTGTGGGGTTAATCTTGTTCCCACAACGTAATCCTCTGACGACTACAAAATGCTATCGCTTTGCACAATTTGATTAGAAGCGTGATTTTTATCTTGGATTTGATTTTAAAATTTATATCTTGAATTTTATAATTTATATAAATTAAAAAATATATATATTAGTTTATACCCTAATTAAACTAGGTGCAATGTGTTTACTTTTTCTTTATTGAATTTTAAATTTTTTCATTTTTTTAAAAATTTTTTAACATATATATATTTAAAATAAAAATAAAATCTTTTTAAAAAAAGAATATAAGGGAAACAAGGTTCTTTGACAAAAAAAGAAAAGAAAAGAAAGAACACCCAAGAGAAGGAAAAAAAAAAAACTTTTTGACATGGGTAGGGAGGAAGGAACTGGGAAATCTAATGCTACATAATAAAAAAGATTGGTGCATTCCCCTTAATTTGACATCAGCTGACATGGGTAGGGAGGAAGGAACTGGGAGGGATATGTATCTGAAAATGGAATCACAATAATTTGTTTTGCGAATGTGCACTTTCCTCCACCACTTTTTGCTTAAAATAAAACGTAAAATTGTCGCTATGAAAGACTTTATAGAGGAAAAAACATATATACTCCGGCCATCAATCTCGTTCTCCTCACCTGATGAACTCATGAGGCATAAAACTTAAAATACTTGAGCAGCCTTCTACAGTATTCGCCCTTTTACGTCTAGGCTGATCCCCCCCCCCCCCCGGCTACGTCCACACTGACGAATGGTCATCATTTTTTAACATAGTACTCAGGACCAGGAGACGTAGATTCCTTGCTGGCCTTTTCTACTCTATATAACTAGATTTTAGTCATTGTATCATTCGTCATCTGCCATCACCCGGGAAATGGACGAGGATTCGGAAAACAAGGCCAAAGAAGATGTGAAATACAGGGGTGTGAGGAGGCGGCCCTGGGGAAAGTACGCAGCTGAGATTCGGGATATAAACAAGAATGGAGCTCGCGATCGGGTGTGGCTGGGGACTTTTGCTACGGCGGAGGAGGCAGCGAGAGCATACGATCGCGCTGCATTTGCAATGAGAGGTTCTCTGGCAGTTCTCAACTTCCCTGAGGAATACCCTCCTGCTGCCTCATCCTCCGAGGCAGCAGCCTCTTCGACATCATCATCGTATATATGCAATGCGGGAAGAAACCCTGCTAGGCATGGCAATGAAGTTATCGAATTTGAGTACTTGGATGACAAGCTCTTAGAGGAACTCCTTAAGTATGATGAAGAAAACAAGGATGCTGGCAAGAAATAACCACCACCGTACGCAGACACGGCGGAGCCACAATGTTCATGTTTTTTCTTCTTCCTCTGCGACTATATTTGTACGTGTGTGACTGGTTTGAAAGTAACTTAATGGAAGACTAACCGTGATTTAACAAAACAGAGTCACGGCCCGCGACAGGAAGCCTAGTGATCGTGGACGAAAAGCTTCGGCTTGTCCTTTACCTGTATCACCTATTCTAAATAATGGATTTGTGTATGATTGGCTTGGGTTTAATTATGAGAAAATCATTATATATATACACATTCTTTGAAGGGTTGCAAGCTGCTTGACTCTCTGTGTGCACTATCTTTTGTTCGGGGCATTAAAAAGTTGACCTGGAACAGAACAGAGCATCTTCTTTCAGCTTCTTGTAGTCGCATATTTAAGTGCCCAAGACAAACTGCTGCAACCGTGGCGGCTTTTCCTCTCAAGTACTCTGACGTCTGTACACCGCGAGGGAGCGCGAGGGAGATATCTCCTTCTGTACCTTACCGGTAATCAGGGTGGAAAATTTCGAAATATGGTTTGAAGATGTCAGTTTATGGTGTTGTTCTAGGCGTCTAAATCTAATAAGGAAATCCTTTTGGGTAGTTATATGATCACTACAAAATTGTGGAATTATTGTGAGGACTATTATGAAGATATTCAGGATCGTTGGTGATTAAAATTAGAATTTTATGAAATATTAAAGTTAGAGTATAATTTATTCTTTTTTCTTTTGGTGAATAATAGTATATTACTATTATCCTTGTTGTTGTGGTCCTCTGGGCTCATGTAATTCTGTGAATTTACATTAGATATAATCATACAACAAGAAGTTAATAATCAATTAAGGAGTGTTTACAGAGCTTAAATTGAGGGATGTCATATTGATTTCCATGGTGAGTACGTCCCCATTCTTGCATCACTCCTGGGTTAATTGCTATCATATTTCATCGAAACCGTCGTCTTGCTGGAGATGTGTATTTAGACTCAACTTCGTAATCATTTACTCTATTTCAAAATTAAACTTAAATTTTTAAATATAAAATTCACGTTTTTTTTATAAATAATTTTATTTTTATAAAATTAAAGACAAAAATTTTAAAATCAAACTCTATTTAATCATACTTTTAAATTATAAAAATAAAGATGACCGGTAGTTTGCACATGTTTAAAAATAAATGCGCTGATATTATTAGCCATTTTCCCTAAAAAGAACAAGGAAATGCATCCACTAGTTCGGCAATCAGACGAACCAAAATCTTGTTCTTGGATGCGACTCTATTGGTCTTGATCCAATGTAGCAGGTCTCTAATATTCATTCTAAATTAAGCCCATCCTTCCTCCTCCATCCTTCTCCTCAGCCACCTCCCCGTCCCCCCGCCCCCCCCCCCCCCCCCAGCCCTCCGCGACCAAAAGACACCCACATATTTACAATGTACTTGTTGAGATTATTGATCTAGCCAAAACGGGTCTAATCTCTGTTTTTTATTTCAGAAAAGAAAAAGAATCCGATGATTGGCTGATGAACTTGAATATAATAATGATGACCCGTGAGCTACCCAAGCAGTTAATTAAACAATTCAATGAATTACGGACGTTACTCTTTTTCTTTTTTTTTCAATGGACGTTACTCTTTTGCGATTAATTCATTTGGTGACGCGATATATATGACGAATAGGCCTGCATCATATTGTGATGTCATCTCTATCATTGAAGAGGTTGTGTAATAATAATTCGCTTGAAACACGATACGCATATTTATTCTAATTTCGCTGTTCTTTTCCTGTGTGTGGACTGCTTCAACTTCGTTGGATTGGGACTGCTTCAACTTCTGTCTTAAGTTTCGAGAAAGAAAAATTTTTATGAGAAAAAAATGAGATGTAAAATGAGAAATTTGCATTGAGTTCCGTGTGTAACTAATTTTTTTTATTTAAGAAATTTAAACTTCGCTAATATATAAATTATACCACTAATATCCGTTTTACAATAATTATGCTAATTGCTTTTTAGCTAGTATGATGAATTTCATTGAAAAAACAAATGACCCTAATTAAACTTGATAGAGAAAACCAATATTGAATTAAATCTTTCAACCGGTCCTTCTTCCTCCTCTTTTCTCTCTTTTCTTCTTCTTCTTCTTCTCTCCATATTGATAATAGATGGTGTACTTTATGTTCAAAGTCAATTTTTCTTTACCGAAAAATTGCATAGTTAATAGAGGTTGGCATTGATTTTTTTTAATTTTTTTAAAAATTAGATCAACAGATAGAAGGGAATTTCTTACATTTCAATGACCAGATAAACATGAGTAATTCCTATCAGTTGGATAAGTGTCCAACGTCTACCAATACTAGTAAAATACATAAGAATAAGCAACAAATCTGTTACTATTTATTTTTAAAAAATGAGTGCTAAAATACGAATAAATAAATATGTATAAAATAAATAACGACGTAAAAGAATTGCTATGTCCCCCGTTTGGGTGTAGCATCCTTCCTTCTTCTCTGAAACCACTGAAATTGGTAGTTAAGAATGCTTTGGTCTTTTGGTATCCTGCTGCCTCTGCGTCTGCGATCCAAGAAGCTCCTCCAGCAGCTTATTATCCAAGTACTCGAACTCGATGACTTTCTCTTCTTGCCCTCTCGACGATTCCTCCACGACTGAAGCTTCTGCGATAGGATTAGTCTCGGATCTTGGTGGCACGGAAGAAGACGATGATGCCTCAGAAAAACTGAAATTTTGTCCTTCTTGTCCAGCATTTCTATAGTGGCCATCATTGGGGAAGTTGAGAATGGCCTGGTGGCCTCTCAAAGCATACGCAGCTCTGTCATATGCCCGAGCTGCTTCTTCGGCCGTATCGAAAGTCCCTAGCCATAACCTAGCTCCGTTTCTTGTTGGATCGCGTATTTCAGCGGCAAACTTCCCCCACGGCCGCCTCCTAATGCCTCTGTACTTGGGCTGTTTTCGTCCCTTTTCTTCGTTCTCCATCAACTCCCTCCCTGAGGATGTGTTTCGATTTTTAGTGCAACTTTTATATTCTGATTCAGTTCAAATTTGGTGACAGTTATGGTATTGTTTGACACCTACGACGTCTATATAAGTTAGGCAAAAGGAGGGAAAACAGTCGTATCTGACGCCTGATAATAGTTGGAATTTGTCTAAACATTCCCTTCATGGACTCCTCCTTCCTGGAAACTTCACCAGGCAAACAGCAAGGAAAAGGCATCTACCATCATCCGAACCATTAAAATGGAAGTTCAATGTACAAGGTCCCGTTGCAGATGCATGATGACATGTTTTTGCAGTCATTCAGATTCTTTTTGTTGTTGACCGATCAAAGAAAAAAAGCAGAGTCATTGGATTGCTGTCCATAGTTCTCCTAATACAGGGGGAATTCAGATGCTTTCCTTTCTGAAATTTCAATATTTGCGGGATACAGCGGATTCTTCAAATGTGTTTAAGAATCTTAATAGGTTGACAACACTCTTGTGGCATTGTCACTCACGAAGAGCTTTGAATTTGAGATGGGACTTTTATCACGTGTAATTTTTAATTGACAAACGAGAGTAATTTGTATTCACAATATTATATATTGCTATCAAAAGTTTGATCAAATACATTTTAAGTTGAAGAGTAAACGAAAATATTATCACATGTTCGGCTAACTCACTGTCTCTATCTTTGTTCAAGAAGTATTATAGAAATTCATATTTAATATTTATATATTTTAAACTAAATAATATAAATTTAAATTTTTTTCAAAATAAATTATAAATATAATATTAAATATTATAATTAGAGAATGTTGGCCAAGATGTAGCAAGCAAAATGGTCTGCTCTAAGCCCATTCGCTACATACGACGGCAGCCGGGCATAAGTAGTGACGGAATGTTCCACTGTAGCCGCCCATAGAGGCGGGAGGTTGTTCTTGAATTCATGTAATGTATGGTTGGACCAGCTTTTGTCATTTTGTGGCGAATTTTATGGATGACCAATCACGCGAAGGCTCCGAAGAAATCACATGTTATTTTTCAGCAAATGATGTGTAAAAGCACGAAGGACACGTAGGACTCGTAAAATCATTCAGCATAAAGGTTGTACACAATTTTGACCAAAGAAAAGAGTTTTAAACATAATTCGCGGATAGGTATCAGATGAGATTGGGTTGGTTGCAAAATAAATGTGAATTTATTATTTATAAATAATTTATTTTTATAAAATATAAAATAAAAATTTTAAACTCAAATTTACTTCAAAAAAATGAAAATTCATAAATATAATGTTTATTTATCATATAAAAATAATCTGAAATCCAATTTGGAGAGGTTTCAATTTGATTTATTGACTAAATGGTCTAAGCCAGGGGGTCAAATCTTAAGGAAAGAGTTGGAGAAATTGGGGCCATTTGCTTGACAGCCTTACATCTATCTATTCAGGTGGTCACATTTTAGGAGGTCAATATATATTTTCTTCTGGAAAGGTCAATATTGTTATTAATATTTTCCGATTAAAATGGAAATAGGAATACCCCTTCATCTATTGTCCCAGATGTAGGAAAATTGGCCAATTTCATCCCTGCAATTTTTCCTTTGATTGTTTTGGTCCTTCAATAATATTTTTAATAAATGTTCATCTTCATATGCGAAGGTCTTTTTAATTTAATTTTAAATCGGAATCTAAATGTAATTTGCTACTTCTGTCTATTGGAAGTACATTAATAAGAGATGACCTCAAAATGAATCTCAAAAGTCCTTTTTGGTTCTCTAGAATTTCTTTAAAATTTATATCAAATTAGTTTTCTGTTGAAGGTTTTTAGATTTTTTGTATTGGGTTTCGAGAAAGAGAAATTTTTGTGAGAGAAAAAGTGAGATGTGAGATGAGAAATTTGCATTGAGTTCTGTGTGTAACTCAATCCAATTACATACGTAATAAATGTGAAATGGTTGCATCAGATCCAAACATCCACGACCAAAATAGAATCTTACTTCCTAGACATTAATTACATCCCTGTTATGGTCCATTTTGATGTCCATCATATTATTCGATTAAACTATTCTTAACCCGAAAATTCTCAAAATGAACTTCCCAAAGTCACCCTGCTCCACCTTCCGGGAAAGTACGTACCAACACATCTGCTTGCTTTGAACGCAAAGTTTTAGGTGAGCAGTTTGATCGCCGGAGTGAAGAAAGGGAATGGATTTCTCAGCTTCCCCGAAATTCTTGAAATGTTTAAACAACTTATTGGGTTTTTGACTGTTATGTTTGGATTTGAAAGAACAAAATTTTTTATAATGTTTAATTAGAAGCATGTTGTGACCCGTGATGTTAGTCGGGTGCGGGCATGAATTACGCCAACGTAAAGTTATAAATCTTGGTAATTGAAAGAATTAGTTCTAATAAAAAAAGAATAAATCAATCATGACAGCTTCAATTCTTGTGGGTCGCATGAATTTATTAAATCTTTATTAAAAAAAGATTTACATTATATAATAATATTATTTTTCATTTATATATTTTTTTAAATAATTTTATCCTTCCTTGATCTAAGAAATTCCGATAATTTTCTTGGATGAAAATATTATAATGGAAACAACAGTGACATTCCTCGTGCTCATTTTGGATTTTTGGCTACTACTAGATTTGACACGTGCCCTTGCACCACTGATATGCTATGCTATGCTATTTTTTAAAAAACTTTCTGTAATAACATCGTGGCATGATTTTCTCAATTATTTAGGTGATTTATTTAATTTAGTATTAAATTTATCCAATGAAATGGATTAAGTGCGAATTAAATTATTGTATTAAGCAATGTAAGGGGTGACATCATTTTATGTATCCAATCTCGGGAAGATTCATGCATTTCGGCTGCTAAATTAGGATCAAACAGACTAATTAGCGAATAGATTAATGGATATATGGTGTTATTTAATTCCTGGCGGGATTCGGTCTGCGGCGTACAGGATAACCATGGCGCCGCCGGTCCATGGATTTTTCCCTGCGAAACTTCTAGAAATCTTCAAACCCGACCATAAGAATATAAGATAAGTGTGTTGATTTTCCTTTTTTTACACTACGTACTGCTACCATATATGCTATAAGAGTGTTGATTTTCCTTTTTTTTTTAAAAAAAAAGAGGGTTAATTTTAAAAAGGCCTCTTAAATCACTGACTGCTCAATTTGTCAATATTTGTGCTTCAATTTTTACAATTCAAATACTCATTCAAAAAAAAAAAGTAATGTATGTAACGTCTTAAATGGCTAATTACAATATAATTATTTTTTATTTATTAAATTTTTTCTCTTTTTAAAATTTTAAATTCTTTAAACCTTCTTTCTTTTAACTTTCTTAAAAAATTTTCATTGTATTCATAAATTAAAAACAAAAATAAAATATTTGAAAAAAAAGGAATACAAGGGGAGCTAGTTCCCAACAACAAAAAAAAAGAATTAAAAAGGAATACAAAGGAAACCAGAAGGGTTCCCCCAGCCAAAAAAAAAATGAAAAAAAAATGCAGCAGCCCCCGGACGCCGCCGGCGGGGGACACTGCGGGATGTCTCCAACCAGGGCAACGGGAGCTGTGCTTCCTCCCAGCTTTATTATTATTATTATTATTATTATTATTATTATTATTATTATTATTTTCTCCTTGGAAGACCAGAAGGTTCCATTGTATGCTCTATCCGATTCAAACTAAGGACAGGTTGATGAATTGGCGGAAGCAGCTATAAATGGATTAGAGAGAGGAATGAAAATGGCAGATTCTGATGGGTAAATGGGGGAAGAAAAAAGAGAATCAAAGTTTACATAGATGTTTAATTAGGAAAAGTTTGCTTAAAACAGTAGTAGCAGCAGCGAAGAATCACCTAGACATGCACATCTTAATGTGTATAATTTATCGTTTTCTGTTTAAAATTGAGGAAAAATAAGTATAATGTTGTTCCCTCCTATTGCTTTGGCGTGCAATAATTTTGACGGTGCAGATGTATTAAAGTATTTAAGAGAATTTTTAAAATAAATTTATTTTGAAGAAGAATTTTAAAATTTAGATATAAGAAGAGTTTAAGTAAATAAAAAGTAACTGCGATGCAATTAATAATTTAAGAAGTTATGATTAACAATTTTAAAAGAAAAAAAATATTCAAATCTTGAAAAGAAAAATATTGAAGATTGTAAATTCTTTCATAAATAAAAAAAAAACTCTAAAAGGTAAAAGGAATAGAGTTACTTATTATATTAAAAATAAAAAATATATATAAACTTAATCATATTTGGGGGTAGAAAGTTATCGGCAATATTTTATTTTTGAAAGGGAGAGGACACAAAGATGCTTTCCTTTCAAAACAGGAGCGTCATAGTCTCTTATGTTCTTTGTTGGACTCGGGATAATGAGTCAAAGAGCTGAATACCACAGCCCCCACTTCTCTGAAACATATGAATACAGGTTCAGGCCCCGTAGCCACAATTGTTCAGCATCAGTCGCCCCCTCATGCTTACATCACTCAACTTGCACTTCTATTTTCATAATTAATTTAGATCTAAATAATATAGTCTTTATTTTAAATTTTATTTATTCTTTTAAAAATAAATTATTTTTTTATTTTTATAAATTTAAAAATATAAAAATTAGGAATTCAATTTACATTGGGTAAATTGCCAGTGAGTCAGGTGCTTCATTTTTGCATTCTACTTTATTTGACGCCAAATGCGTTTATGAAAAGGTCACATTCGAAAGAAATCGCCAGTTTGACCTGAGGAGGACAAAAAGAAACACGTGAACAAAGCATGACCATGTGCAATGAATCTATCAATAATATATTTTTCATTTTCAACAGTGACTGATTTTGCACGCCATTATAATTTTTAAATTAAAGAAAGGGTAATCTCACCTAAACACAAAATGCTTGTGGCACTAAGAAAATCATGTCTTTCTCTATTATTTCATTGAAAATGTCAAATTTATTACTCATTCTGTTTAAAATATATATTTTATTTTTTATTTTTATTTATTTTAAAATATAAATTATTTTTTTATATAAAAATTTTATTTTTAATTTTATTTTTATCTCTAATTAATTATTTAAATACATTTTATTTTTTAAAAAATATTAATTTTCTAATAAATCACCATAAATATTAATTTTTAATGTTAAATTTAAAATATGATATACAAATAAAAAAATTTTAAATAGAAACATTCTAGACGTCTGTTAAATTTTTTTATAAAATTTATTTAAATTTTAAATTTTAAATATGTTATATATTTTAAAACAAGGTGAGTAAAATGAAAAAAAAAAAAGATAGAATAGAAAATGCTTATAGTTAGAGGTTTACAAGTGACATGCTAAAAATGCTTCTCCAGTTTGGTGTGCACATATATCACGCACTTGAATTCTTCGTTGAAACTTGAACAAGGGGACCTTGTCTTTATCAATCATGCATGAAGATGATGGAATTTGACAAAGCAATAAAGGGGTTTCGAGCATTCATTTTATCCACAATTATTCTAGGGGTGTGATTAGATAATATTTTATTTTGAGATTTTATGCCTTAAGTTTTGAGAGAGAGAATTTTTTATGAGAGAAAAAAATAGGATCTAAGAAAAATATTTACATCGTAGTCCGTGTCCGGAGCAATCCAAATACACCCTAAGTATATTTTGCGAAAATGGTGACAGCTAAAAGTAGGAAGCCTGAGAAATTCAAGGGGGTCTGCACTCGGACCAATTTAGATACGTTGCAAAGGAATTTGTCCTGTCTATTGGGACTTGATAAAAGGACGCCCTCTCACCTCAGCCCGCTTTCGTTTCGTGTGTAGAAGTCACTATTGGGACATATGTTTCAATAAAAAATTATGTTTTATTTAAATTGAGTGTGTGTTTAAATTTTTTTATTTTAAATTTTATAAAAATAAAATTTTTATTAAAAATAAGAGTTTGTTTGAAAAAAAATCAATTCAAATAAAATTTTATATTATGAAATTATATTTTTTATTAAAAATTATTTATATTTAAAAATTAGGAGAGTATATTTTAATTACCGAGTTTGTGATTTGTAAATGAAAATTTATTTTAGAAAATTTTTCTTCTCATAAAGTTTTCTTTATTACTCCATTAAATTATATTTAGTTGATTTTTCAATTTTCTAAGAACATGAACGTCTAGTTTGAATTTTGATTTAATAAATTTCTTAATCAATAGTACTCACTTCATTTTAAAATATATAATATATTTTTTTACATGAAAATTAATATTTTGACTTTAGATAATTTTTTATAAAAAGAATTGATAATTATTTAAAATTTATATAAAAAAGAATATATATTTTAAAATAAATAAAAATATATGATATATATTTTCAAATAGTAAGATTACAACTTAGTTTGAATAAGATGATGTATAACAAGTACTGAGTATTACCAGTCCACGTATACCGGATACGGAGTATTTAATTAGAGCGTAGGTCTGGTGGTGGGGGGGCGAGGGATGAGCGATCGACGAGGATGTTACTCAAAAAAAGGAAAAAAACGAAAAAGCCATTTGAGGAAGGAGTGGAACCATCAACCACGTGGTCGGAGTCAAATGACGCCAAGGCGGCGAGGTCTAATCATATTAGACTTTTTGTTTTTCTTTTAGGATCAGTGAGCATAGTGGCTGACGTTTTTAATTAGTCTTAATAATATATTTTTAAAAGAGAAAAGGCAAGTGCGTTTGAGAAGATTGTATTTTTCTCCGGTCAATAAAGGGCAATAACACTTGGGAAACTTCTTTTATGTCAAAGGAAAAAGAAAATTGGGATTTGGATGTGCGATGCGAATATGTCCCGATACTGTTATTTCCCTCTCCCTCTCTCTTTCTCTGTATCTCTCTTTCTATCTTTTTTAAAAAAATAAAAATTACTTTATTATATTTACAAATGCCTACAACGACTTCCTATAATGTTAAAAAGAAAGGAGTAACAAATGAAGTTCTCCAGCCCCTAACGTTGAATTTAATAAATTGTGTCTGTTTTGGCCCTTTTCCCAAGAATCGTTGCCTCCCTTAATCTAATCAAATGAACAGTTTTTTTAATACTATTTTTTTTTGCTGATTTTTTTTTAAATGTGGATTGTCCATTTTATACGAGTATATAATGGGTTGGTCAGTGGTGCCCAAAGCATTCGTCAAACATCCTTGTGCTCACCAGCGAAAACACAAGAGCCTTGCCCCATAGAGAACGGAGAGCATACTTCTGCCAATTCAACTCAAATATGAACGCTGCTCCTTTAACTCGATTTCAACAATTCCAATATCCAACTTCTGGTTACTCGTCGGAATCATCGTTTGATTCGCCGCCGCCACAGCCGCAGGCTTTCTCGTGGGACGATGCTCTTTTCCACCAAACTTCTCTTGAATCTCTTCCCTTCAATTTCAATGACTCTGAAGACATGCTTCTTCTGGATATGCTCACTGAGGTTGCCAGAGAATCCTCGCAAACCAATTCCTCCGCCAGTATCAAGGAGGAAGAGGTCACTTCCAGTTCCAACGCCAGACAAGGGCCAAACAAGGAAAAGATCTACAGAGGAGTAAGAAGACGCCCCTGGGGAAAATATGCAGCTGAAATCAGAGACTCCACCAGAAATGGAATCCGGGTTTGGCTCGGAACATTCGACAGCGCCGAAGATGCTGCTTTGGCTTATGATCAAGCTGCATTTTCGATGAGGGGCCCCATGGCTATACTCAATTATCCAGTTGATGTAGTCAAAGAGTCACTTCGTGACATGAAATGCGGCACCGAAGAGGGCTGCTCGCCGGTGGTCGCCCTCAAGAAGAGACACTCCATGAAGAAGTCCAGGAATAGGAAAAACAGAGCAAGGGAATCCCAGGCAGCGAATACGGTTGTCCTGGAGGACTTGGGAGCTGAATATCTTGAAGAACTGTTAAATTCATCAGAAAGCATTGGGACACGATGAACTCATCCCGTGTTTCAATTTCCTTTTTCTTTAATTTGTTCATATTTTGCTCTCTGCTTCTTCTGTCAAGAGGGTCAATAGAACTCTCCGGAATGCGATTTATCCGAGTCTAAAACCATCTCCAAGTGAGGAGCTCGTAGATTTTCGCAACCTTGTAAATCTGGAAACTGATGGAAATTAGTCATTCGGCAATATGCAAAATTTCATCCCTCAATTATTTTGGGCTTAGGTGACTCATGCCGCACGAAAGATTCGTGAATATTACTAATAATTTTACCCTCAAAAACAACGTTAGCTGACGAAGGTTGTGGCACCCCATTCGCGTCACCCATGATAGTACTAAATCCAGACCGGGTTGGCCTGTACAATAGAAAGGATATTTTTCATTTCAACCTTATGGCACTTTCATCTGCAGTTTTTTGATCTTGTTTCCGGAGTTCCTGTTTTGCTCTGTGTTTAGCAAACGAGGTTTGCTTCTGCTCAGTTGAATTCTCGAGTTAGACATACAGAAGATCCTCGGTTCAGGTCATCCCTTACGTTGTTGCAGATGCGTTGGAAGTTTCGTTTTTGGCAGTGGGTCCATATCAATTTTTTCATTTATGCCCAAAAGGAAGCTGCTTATCCAAATGTGGTGCTATAACAGAAGGAACAAAAGGTCAAAAACCAGGCGGTTCGGACATTTCATCGATCTTCACAACGTGAATGACAATTGCTACGCAGAATGACTGATTACGAGAAAAGAAATCAGAACCACCATAATCGCGGTACGGCAGTCTTTACTAAAATAAAAGGTTCGGAATTTAATATTCGTTTAGCATAAAGTCCATTTCCTTCTCCGGTCTGTTTGTAATCGCGCTTGATTTATTAAAAAAATAAGTAAAATCTAAGGGTAAACAAAAGTTGCATGGCGTATACATATATATATATATATACATATATATATATATATATATATATATATATATATATATATATATACATATATATATATATATATATATATATATATTACCAAAACACTTTTACTCTCTCTCCTCCTCTAAAACTCTCAAATCTCCTATTCTAATTTTTAGAATTTTAATTTTTTTTAGTTAGAAAATTTTTTAATAGTTAAGAGATAAAATAATATAACAACTTTATTTTATCTTAAATAAATCTTTTAATTTAAATCAAATTTATAATAACTTTTCACAATCTTCATATAATTTTATCTATTGCCACTTTCTCCACAAACTTTTTCTTTCTTCACAAACTTTTCCTCATAAGATAAGGTTTTTTTATCTTCCTCTTATTTTTCTCTGATTAAGGTCTTCTTTTTTCAAATTGAAGATATAATCTTTTCAATTCTCTTTTTGATACATCTTGCTCTTATTCTCTTCATTTTTCACTTTCACTTTAATATTTAACCTCTAAATTTAATAAATAATATTATAAATTTAATTTTCTTGAGGAGCTTATCAGTACCCAATACATCTCTTATTGTTCAAAAGATGTTTATAAATTAATTTTTTAAAAAAAAATATTTCTTTTTCTTTAATTTGTTGAGAACTTATTTATGTACATGTGAGATATATATAAATTTATTTATTTTTAGAGAAATTTTTTGTTGAGAATTTTTTGGGATAGAGGCCAAAACAGAAACACTGTCTCAAACTTTTTCTTTTAAAATGAAGAAAAATGTATGAGTATTATATATATTATAGCATCAACACATTTAGGATATTTTAATTTTTTATTTAAATAAATAATTTTTACTTTATTATTTTTTAAATTTTAAAATATATTTTAGATGCTTCTTCAGTTAAATTTAGCAAAATGAGATATATGCACTTTCTTTTAATTTTTTATTTATGTTTTTTCTTCTTTAATATGAGTCTGTTTAATCCATTTAGAGAATAAAATATATTTTTTGAAACTTTTTAAATTTTTTGATTACCAATAAGTCTGCAAGTTGTATATGACTTTCATATGTAATTATTCCTTTGTCCCCCCCTTTTTTGTCAGTTTATTTTATTTTTATAGTTTTATTTTCAACATCATTAATTTTTCTCTTTTTACATCTTTCATGTCTTTTCTTTTTTTATTTTGATTGAATAATGTAATATATTTTATATTTTTAGTTATTTTAATAGAAAATTATTGATTTTTTGTTTTCTTTGATAGGTTTTGAAGATTCAAGGATTTTTTTTTCGTTTGTTTGAAGAGATGACTTTAGAAATATTTATCTATTTAGTTTTCAGTATCTATTAAACCAATTAGATCAATATCTATTACCATCTAATTTGATCCTTTATTTGTTAAATTTTAAGGATAAAAGTGCTTCATTGCCTATTAAAATATTTTGTACCAAAATATGCATAACTTTACAGTACATTAGACATGAAATGTAATAATTGATGGTTTTTATTTTTGTCTTTTTACCAAGTAAATATAAAAAAATAATTTTGTAAAGTACATTAACACTATGGCTTCTTTGTGATGGATCAATAACACGTTCTTTTGAAAACAAATTTAGCAATGACCAGAGAATTTTTTATTTTAAATTTTTTTGAGGATTTTAATATAAAATACTAATATTTTTATTTTCTATGTTATTTATTTTTTTGGAATGGAGAGAGACAAGTAAAGGGAGATAAATTTTAATTTTCACAATGATTTTATTGCAAATATATTATATTTTTTAAAAAGTCAAAATAAATAATTAAATGATAAGAAATTCTCTTTTTCTCTTACATATAATGGGAGTATCAAATAAATACGATAAAATAATTAAAAGACCATATCGTAAAGTTAATTTACTTTAAAGATATAAAAAAGTACAATTTATAATGTATTTTTTCATCTTAATTTACTTATGATTAACCATTAGTGCATATTTTTTTAATTAAATACATAAATTTACTTTATATTTTTTGTAATAACTCTAATAACTATTTATATAATAATCCGTGTTAATTTTTCTTTATGGTACTTTTTTTAATAAAAAATTGACTCTGTCAATAAAAGAAATAGGCTTACTCATGGTTGTACTATTAAAGATATTTTTTCAATGACATTTAGAATAAATTTTTTTTAAAAAAATCTATTTTCATTATACACTTATTTTTTCAAAAAAATATATATACACCGTGCAAAGCACGTGCCATATGCTAGTATCTCTAATATTAGATTTGGAGCTTCTTAGCTTTTTTTTTTTTTTGGGGGGGGCGGGGGGCAAAAATTGAGTGCTTTATTGTTCATGCAATTAGGCAACAATTTCATTAACTATAAAAGAAAACAATGTCTTTTGACCAAAATAAATTTTTACTCTAAATACACTCGGTTCTCAATATGAAAATAAATACAAAATTTCCTACTCTTTTAACATTGGATCCTGTCTTTCTCTAGAAACCCATAAGAAATCTCTAAAGAAACCAGGCCAAAATATACTTATAAAAGTCTTATCTCAAATAGGAGAGTGTTGTGAACATAAAGGATTCTTGTGTGTTTGGCAGAAGGGATATGGGATAAGTTTTTCCATTGTATAATCTAATGGATTTATTTTTTCTTTTTTTTAATGTCAAACCGGTTTACATTTTTTTTCGGGTTTTTGTCGGTCTACGCTCCGCTAAAAAGAAGTTGGATGTTGCCCAATGACATGGAAGCCCAAATCCTATGGGCTGCTTTCAAAGATTAAATCTCAAATTAAATTCTATTTTTTTTATTGAATGAGAATATTATCTATGTGAAAATAATTAAAATTATTAAAATAATTCTCAAATTCTTATTCCAATACAATAAGAAGGATAATTTGAAAGATTAGGATAACCTGATACAATGAATAATAAAAATTACATAATGATTCGAAAACTATGGTAACAGAAAATATCTCATACCCTAGATACCATATATATTTAAAGTGGATATAGTATAACATTTCTAATACTAAAAATAAAATAAATAAATACACTTCAATCTTCCTTATTGCAACTGCATTGGCATCCTCAAAACACAGAGATAAATAAAATTCAGCATTTACCTCCTCCATAAAAGTTAGCAATTTACAAAACCATGGTGAATCAATAATTTTGAAAATTACCTAAGAAAGAGATAAAATACTGAAAGAGGGCCAAGATTTAATTCAGGTAAATAAATTCCTCTAAAGAAGAGGAAAGAAACACAGGCTCAAGCTGCAATAGAGATCGTCTAATTATAAAATGACGTCGTTTTGATATTTTTTAAAATATTTTTAAATTTTAGCCCGCGGGCTGAAGGTTTCCAACTTGCGGGCCAAACGAGCCAATCCGTCTCAAACTGTTTTATTATTTAACTCATATGAGAGGTCAAAATAGGTCGGCCCGTTTAACAGTAGTGGATATGATCTTTAAGATTCTTTCCTATCCGTATTTTCTTGACTAATGACAAAAATAAACAAGCAAAAAAAAAGACTACAGAGAGGATAAAGACCGCAAATCTTTTTTTATCTTAAGTTGTGACTGATGGTCCCCACTCGTCCAGCCAGAGATGACTTACGAAATGTTTTCAACGCATGAATATGATGCGTCCAATAAAGAACGCAGGAGCCAAATGCTCCCAGACTTATAAAAACGAACGCCAAAAAATTCCCAGTTCAAGCCCCTTGCTAACTTCCTTTCCATGAAAAACTTTGCTGCAGAGACTAAAAACGGCAGAGGCACGCAGTGACACGGTACGCAACTGCTTCTTGCAGCGGCAAATATGGCCACGCCGTCCTCTCTCTGTCACAGACGCAGACATAACTCTTCCAGCATAGGCGGCACACAGCTCTCTGAAACCTTACAACTGGGCAAGCAATTCCATTCCATAAACATGCTGTGTGTGTTTCTCTTTCTCTCTCTCTCTCTGCAGACACCACAAACCTATATGTTCTATCCCACAATGCGAATCCCAGACCCTTGCTCAAGTCCGAGGAGCTTTCCTTCCTCTCCATCCTAAACAAATCAAATGGGTTTTCTTTCTCCTTCCGGTCACTAATATTTCCTCCCTAACAACATTCATATCAGAGGAGTTTCTTGGTTCCAAAACATGGATTGGGGCAAAAGTTTAGTCATTCAGCTATCGGATTGGAAGCGGACCAAGAAATCTCTACCAAGTTTGAAAGGAGTTGTTTGATCGGAAGGATCATTTCAGACAGGCAAATCCCCACAGAGCTTGTCAAATCCGATACGTTAGCCAAGTGGAAATGCAGGAAAGACTATGTGGTCTCAGGAATCAAGCGAAACCTGTTCATGTTCTCTTTTCAAGATCAAGAAGACTGGAAAGATGTCATTCTCAATGCACCTTGGACAGTCCGTAGAGGTTTTCTGATACTCTCTCCCTGGACTTCTGGAACAATCCCAGGAGACCTGCAGCTTTATTTGTCTCCATTTTGGGTTCAAGTCCATGGACTACCGATAGACTTCCTGAAAAAGGAATATGGCCCCAAGATTGGTAAGCTTATCGGAGACTTTGTTTGTGCTGATGGCATTTTTTCGCGTTCATTTTGAAGACAAAACTTGCATAAAATCTGTGTGAACAGGGTGATCTTGCTAAGGCTGATTCTGCGCAGCACAGACATAATTATCATGATCACTAATTGTTCAATGATCCATTCTCGTGCGGCTTGTGCATATGCTTATGACAGCAACTGGAAGTTCCTTACCCTGATGGTTATTTACCTCTTCCATTTGGTGATCAAGTTGATTCGTATTGCCAGAAGGTCGCGCATCTTCAACTCATCCACTGATGGGCAGACCACCAAAGATCACAGGTTCACGGATCTTCATATTTTACTTCTGCTCTTGTTTCTGGTGGTGCTCAAATCTTGCTGAGCTCCCATGCTGATGTCCGTCCTAAAATGGATTAACTTGATCAATACTAACGGACAATAGTGAAGCTTTTACCGATAAAACCCATGTAAATGTTTAGCCTGCGACTGTAAATTTATGTGATCGGGGTTCTCTGTCTTACTGCATTTTCATTTCAAGAAAACCAACTCTTGGAGATCTTCCTTTACTTTGATGCAATACGATGGCCATAGAGGTTTCCCTTTTGGGTTCTGAAATGCCACAATTACACCAGGGTAGAGATCATGGATGATAATTTCCCTTGCAAAGAATTTGGATGAGTTGGAAGAGTTTTAGAATGCTTCTGGGGTAGACCAACCAAGGAGAGAGAGCCCATCACCATTTAGCCTATATTTGCTTTAACAGCGGAAAGGAACGTTATGGTAGGCCGAAATATGAAATATTTTGGGCCAGATTCCAACCATTACCAATTTACCATTTATAGTTCTCTAAGATGGCCATATTGGCAGGATCAAACTCTTCGAAACTCCTAGCTGATATGTTCAAGAAAATGGTGGCTTACCAAAAAGAATTCAAATTTCTCAATACTTTGTTTAACTGTCAGGATTTTCTTGAAAGTGGAGTGATAGTGTTTTGATCTATTCTCTAATGATGAACATCCACTCTTCTTTGCTATTATCCTTTTATTTGTTCTAATAATAAATGCTGGGCTACGACTTTCCAAAAAAATTAAAGAGTTAGTATGTTAAATTATTAATTAAAATTCATTATTTTTTATTTAAAAAATAGCAAAAAATCATATCGTCCTATTTCCAAAAGAGTTCCGTCTTTTGAGGATTTTTTTGAAACTATTAAAATACTTATTCATAATTAAGTTAGTAATATTTATTTATAATCAATTAAGTTATTAATATTTAACTATATCTAAATTGTGAGTCCTGTCCAATTTGACTTTTTAGCAAAATGTTAGTTTTAAAGATTTTTATGAATGTATCTGAAATAAATAAGAAGTATCAAGTAACTAAATTTATTTCGCTTAAACTTAATGTCAAACATTAAAATTTTAAAGAAATTAATTTATGAGTGTAGAGAGAATTTAAAATAAAAGAGAGAAAGAGAAAGTAAAAAATAAGATGACAATGCTTAAGCGCGCTGTAATTATAAGTTATGAAAATTAATTAGAATAAGTTTGTAAATTCTCAATTATTATAGTTCTGTTTCTATCAAAATATCCTTTTTATTAATTTACTAGCAATAATACTCGTATTATTTTTATTAGTATCTCATTAATTGTGTGATCTTCATTAGTAATTAAAAGAGAGAGAGAGAGAGAGAGAGAGAGAGAGAGAGAGAGAGGGAGAGAGAGAGAGTATGCTAATTCATCTCTTCCGTCAACTATAGCATGATGATTTGATGGATGCCCAACATTTCGTTCAACTTTTTTACTTTTCAGCATCCTTATCGTAATGTAATTGACAAAAGACGTTTCTTAGTAAATGTGAGTCAAGATTTTAATTCAATTTGTGGTTTTTCTCTTATGTATAATAAAATAAATAAATAAATAAATAGTAAAGGTGCTTGTGAGCTTTATGCCTAATTTATTACCCTATAGGATGTATTTTCAACCAACAATAAGTGGATATGTCTTCTTGAAAAGTATTGTCTTGGCAATAATATGAAAAGTTGGAATCTGAAGGGCTCAACTTGGATTTTTTTTTTGAACAAAAATTTTAAAAGATTTTACTTCATTAAGAAATTTTTTTAAAATCTTTTTAAAGTCAATTTTGAGTTCTACTATTTCTCTTGCAACGACTACAGAAAACCAATCAAAGTGGAAAAAGATCTTGCTTACTAAAAGGTTTTGAATTTGATTAATTCCTTTCCTAAAGAAGAAATAGGCTCTCAAGTCAAGAACTCAGAAATAGATGAATTTTTACAATAAAAGTAAAAAGTAATAGATAAGGCTTTGACTTGTAAACTGGGAACTCTTAACACAATAACTTAGAATTGTCAAATATTTATTCGTCATTTAAAGGACTATAATCATTGCCTCCAAATGGTACTTTTTCTTTTCATAAACGGAAAAAAGATAACAATAGAACTAATAGCAAAAGTAAAAGTCAATTATATATTATATATAATTTTAAAATTATATTATTTTTATCTTTTCTTCACTCAATATATTCTCATATTATTATCTCTCTATAATTACACTAAAATTAGTAAGTATTAAGGTTGCACAATATAATTAGATAAAGAACTATATTAATCTCTTTAATTGTAAGATAAAAATTTATTTTTTTCCGAATTTTGAGCTAGTTTTGTTTTTTAAGGTGGAACTCTAACATGAGTTTTGTCCTCCAAAGCAGAATTCTTCCATGATTTTTGTCTAGAGGATGAAAATCATGGAAAAGTTTTGCAACTTTCATGAATTTTGTCTTGGAAGACAGAACTCCTTAGAGAGTCGAATTCACGATAGACCTAACTCAAAATCTTAAAAAATTAAAAGTTAATGACTAATTTCAACCCTCTTCCTTCTTAGACATGGAGAATTTAGACAGTTTACTAATCTTGAACTTACACTTGTTACTAATTTTTATTCTAATAGTTCAACTTATGTCAAAAAAGTATTAAAAAAAATGTATGAGATTTTAATATGAAACTAGCCTAGTATTAAATTTTCCGTTGGGCATGCCAAAATTATAGCTGGTCGTTCCGTATGTATACACGTAACACGACTCCGTTGCTGACGTTCCCGCCGGCGTCGGGCATACGTGACCCTTTCAAATAGATCCACGGGCACTATTAGCCAAACAACTTTGACAAGCAAAATTTTAAGCTCAGTTCGCCGGATCTTCAGTTTCCAAGTTTCCTTGAACTTCAGTCCCGGAGATTTCTCCAGTACCTCTGTTCACAGAAAAAGGCAATTGCAGATGGGATGGTCGATCCACCCACTGAGGAAATACTTTTAAGGAACCCTGATTTGGAAAAGTTGAGAACAAATCATTCTGTCTTTGATCAAACTTGTGCATGAATGTTGTTCTATTAATTATCATGTTAAAATATCCGAGCTTTTCAAAATTTCACTGTTATGTTATCAATGGATTCTGAGAAAGAAATTGCAAAGAAAGGTCTTCGAAGCTCCGCTTTAAACCGTGGCCTTTGATATTGGACCTTCACGAGCATATGCATCTGCGGATTTTTCACAGCACATGGAGCCCAATATCATAGTGGAGATGGTGAGGAAGTAGCTGATATTTTTGTTCTTCTATTACTTCTTTAGTCTCAAATCGGTCAAATTTGGTCAGCTGCAACCCACTACATCCTCAAGTCCGTATGTACACCCTATAATGCCCACACTAGGCTCTGGGCCCCTAATTTACATCTCGATAAAATTAGATATATTTTAATCTTAAAATTAAACTAAAAAATTTAAATATAATATTTATATCTCTTCTCATAAATAATTTAATTTTTACGAAATTTAAAATAAAAATATCAAAATCAAATATGATCCAATCACACATCATCTCGTTTCCTCCCATTTGAAATAGATTGGATTGAGTAGAGTTTAAGTTTGAGTTTAAAATTTTTTATTTCGACTTTCGAAATAATAAATTTTTATGAGAGAAAAAATATAACAAAAAATATAAAGTTTATGTAAGTTTCAAATTAAAACTTGATCTAAATATACCGACTCAAGAAAATAAATGTACATCCCATAATAATTAAATTTAAAATATTTTAGCGCATACAAGGTATTTTTATTAATTAAATTGTTGTCTTGAGTGGGAATGACAACGAATCTAAGTGGGTCCAGGACAGTCTATTCTAGACCTAAATCAGATTAACCGTTAAGGGTATTGGACCCGATCTAATTACCTAGCGGGTCTAAATATGCTAGACTTGTACTCTACCTGATATAGTCTTGGTTCGGATCTGAGTAGACTCGATAATAATTTTAAAAATAAAAAAAATTAATACATAAAAAAATTCAAATGATCGTTAGATCAAAACACATCTAACGATTATAAAAAAATTAAGTTTATAAAATATTTATCATTAAAAATTTAATAAATCTCGAATTTATCGGGTCCAAAATATTACATACTGTATCTATATCCGTTTAGAATATGTATTATCGAGTCCGAATTTAGGTAAACGGATATAAATAGCATACCGTACTCGATATTATCGAGTCAGATTCAGGTAAGACTAGACCCATTAAGAATTTTAATAGTAACCTACTTTTTTTAATTCATCTCCTTTATATGACAATAAAATTATTCGATATGTTCTATGTGTGACTATGTAAAAATTAGTGTGTAAACTACTGATCTCTCCACTAATTTCACCATTAAGGACTGAAGTTCCTGTCGAAGGATGGCCCCTCCTTTCTTCCTAGAGACGACTGCGGCGAACTTTTTTATGATTAATGAGGTTCTTAAGGTCAAAAAGGCCTACTTAGTCACTAACTTTGGTTTAAAATGAACTTAGGAATATGATGATAAGTACATTAAGGTTTTTTTTTTTTTTTGGTATGAAGTTAATGGCGCTGCGTTCCTGTCGGCGGGCCCATCGTTAATTTTTTTTGCCGACGACTTTTCCCGCTCCAGTTATTAATTTTATTTATATTTCATTCGTTTAACTGTATTTAAAGTTTATTTATATTTATCTCTTTTAATTAAATATATAATTAAATTTATTTTATTTTTCACAAAAATTTTACTTTTACAGAATTCAAGTAAAATCTTGCTTAATCAAACACAATCTAAATACACTCTTAATATAAAATTTTTAATTATATTATAAAAATAATATAAAATAATAAAAAATATAAAATACGAAGATCAACATATATTTTATATATATATATATATATACTAATTGATTGATATAATAAAAAATATTAATTATTTAAAAATATTCTAATACAATAAGAAAATTATTAAAAATAAGAAACAAAAAGTATTATTTTATTAGAGTTTCCCATGATAGATTGATATCTTAGGCAATTGTATATTAGCATTGCTTATGACGACATTGATTCTTACCATACAATACTACATTCACAACACCATTTGTAGTATGAGAAACCAGTTGCTTAGCACCTAAACTCTAACCTTACTTCTCAAGCATTTTAGAATCCGATACGTCCTTGTAATCCATTCCCATAAATACGTAAACAGCTTAAGAATGTTAAGGAGATAGTAAAAATGGCAGTGAGAATCTTAAAAAATAATCTATATTTATATCAGGTGACAGTTGGTCTTACCCTATAGACCAGTGTGAATACTTGTTACTTTTGCATATTCACAACCTAAAGAGGAATGACGCATAAAGAATGTGGACATAAAAAAATAGGAGTCAGTTGAACAAAGTTGCTTTACTACTTGAACCTTACTCCTCCGTTGGAGAACCTTGTGCCATTTCATTCTTTTAACTCTCAATTGGTCGCCATCAACCTTGTAAAGCTAACCGGCTCTTGGGAAATCCTTAAAGGACACATTCTACTTCATGTTTAGCTTTTTCGAGTTCTAGTCTTAATTAATCCTTAATCATTCATGGTTAGTTAAAAGGAAAGAAAGAGATTATGAATTAATTAAGAATATATCCTAAGGATATATAAAAATGATAAAATTATATGAAAGATAATTATTGAAATTTAAATATTTTTAAAATAAAAATATCTTATGTTTTAAAAAATAGGGAGCAGACATCCTTCCTGACTCTTCTTTGTTTCGGTTTTACGCACATTTAACAAAGAAAAATATGGACAAAACTCTTCGTCTGGTAAGAAAAAGACCCTCTCCTGAATCAAATGTGTCACCAGGGAAAAAAATAAAAAATTCAGAAGAGCCTAGGCCGCAGGTTTTGGAATGTTGTTCCTAAAACACCCTCCCCTGAATCAACTGCGGAAGGACAAACGCATGAAAATTTACACACGTGTGTTCTCACATGTTTTGTTTGACTCGTCAGATTTCAAAAATCGAGCAAATCGCAACAAACACGACAAAGACCGTCAACTAGAAACGATCTCAAATTCAACCATATGGAGCGACACGTGTGCTGGAAAACGGCGTCGTGAGTCGCAGACGTACTACAGCTGTACAAGTTAAGGAGTCTACGGTGTCTGAGATGGAATCGGAAAGGAGAGGGAATATACTAGTGAAGATCCGTCCAGGCGGTTGCGAACGCCGTGCCTATAAATATACACCCGCGTCCCGACTCCTATCTCACCAAAGATTCACCGCAGCTCACTCAACTTGGCATTGATCTTGACCATCATCAGCAAAAAATCGTGATTTTTCACTCTCTTTCCTCCTTCCACAAATTCAGAAAGAAGAAGATAAACGAATAACGAACAGGTCAGTGTCACGTTGAGTTTTTCTTTTTGCAATCTTACTGTGTAAAGCTGTTTCTTGTACATATTCTTCCGGTGGCATGCATGGTTTTGTGACTTGATTTCACTTGTTGTCTGTCTCCCCCCCCCCCTCCCCCCTTTTTCTTGTACATATACTAATCATCGTATGTTTCTCTGTCTATTTTCTTCTCTTTTTGTCGCATGCAAAAGTGTTGGCTTTGTCGAATCGCCACATATATCAGAAGATTCTGTTTTTGTCGTTGTGATTTTTTCTCTTGTTGTGTTTATTGTAATCTTGATTCATCTTTTTGGCCTGGTGATATGAAAAGGATCATCTGCTCTCTTTTTAGCAATGCCAAGATTAGATTCTCAGTTTCTTGACTATCAATGAATGCGTTGCTTTCGTTTGTAAGCGTTTGCAATTTCATGGGAACTTTTGGGATCTTGATTCATCGAGGAATAAACAGAAAAGAAGTCTCAGGTTAAGGGGCACTCTCGTGCCGGAATTCTTGTCTTCTTGAGAGTCAGAGGAGTTTCTTCCTCGTTTGCAATTGAGGATTTTCTTGTCCTCCTCTTGTACTCTGATCATAGTCGGGACTCGGGAATGGGCCGGCGGTTTAGGTAAGCACGGATCAAGTGTCACCGATGCGATGGACTTATTCTTTTCTTTTACCCTTTTGTTCTGGGATGTTGTTGCGTGTGTGTGAGGGGAACTGAGGGTTGTTATCGCGTTCCCAGATTGATAGGGATTTTCTTTAGTCTTTAGCAAGTTCTTCCGATAATTTTGGTGTTTGGGTCTTTTTAGAAGATTATTTGCTTACGGGACCTGTTAATTTGCTTTAGAAGATTCAGTTTCACAGTCGCTTTTTGAACTGTTATTGTTTTTTTTTTAAAGCTGCTTTTATGTTTTTAAGATCCAATGGAGAGGCTATTTCCTTTTCCGTTTGCGTTTAGAAGTCTTTTAACTATTCAACGTCTCCTTTTGGATTTGGGAGTCCTTTGCTACTACTTATCCCTTTTGAATTTGAGTCCTTGGCTGCTTTTATGTTTTTAAGATCCATTGGAGAGGCTATTTCCTTTTTTGCGTTTAGAAGTCTTTTTAACTATTCAACTTTTCCTTTTGGATTTGGGAGTCCTTTGCTACTACTTATCCCTTTTGATTTGAGTCCTTTGGCATAACCCATGTGTTATATATGTGGTTATGGCTCGTCTTGTATCTAGTGACCATTTGAAGTTTATGTTTCTACTGTGACAACATTTTTTGATTCGGTTCTAGATTGATTGAATTAGTATTCTGAATATTCTTGTTCAAATATTGCAGATAGAAATTTGAAACAGAGAATAGATTACAAGCAATGGAGAACGCGAAGGTGCTTAATGCGCTTGATACGGCAAAAACACAATGGTACCATTTTACTGCTATCATCATTGCTGGGATGGGTTTCTTCACGGACGCCTATGATCTCTTCTGCATATCCCTCGTCACTAAAATGCTTGGCCGTATCTACTACCACAAAGAAGGCTCGGACAAGCCTGGTTCTTTGCCTCCCAATGTATCTGCTGCTGTTAATGGTGTGGCACTCTGTGGAACCCTTGCGGGCCAACTCTTCTTTGGTTGGTTAGGCGACAAACTAGGAAGGAAAAAGGTTTATGGGATCACCCTCATGCTCATGTGTCTGGCCTCGATTGCTTCGGGCCTTTCGTTTGGCCATGATGCTAAGGCAGTTATGGCCACTCTCTGCTTCTTCAGATTTTGGCTTGGTTTTGGCATCGGCGGTGACTATCCTCTTTCTGCCACAATTATGTCTGAATATGCAAACAAGAAAACCCGCGGAGCCTTCATTGCAGCAGTCTTTGCCATGCAAGGATTTGGAATTTTGGCTGGTGGCATATTCGCTATGATAGTCTCTGCTGCAATGGAAGCCAGATTCAAGGCTCCCTCTTACGAGGTTAATCCTACTGCTTCAACAGTCCCAGAAGCGGATTATGTTTGGAGGATCATTTTGATGGTCGGTGCAGTTCCAGCTCTGCTTACTTACTATTGGCGGATGAAGATGCCAGAAACTGCTCGTTACACCGCTCTCGTCGCAAAAAATGTGAAGAAGGCCAACGCAGATATGTCCAAGTATCTGCATATGGATGTGGAAGGTGGACAAGTACCCCAAAAAGAGGCACAGAAAGTGGAGGTTTCCACTGCCTCGTCGAAGTCTAGTGGCGCATATGGCTTGTTCTCAAAGGAATTCCTCCGTAGACATGGGCTTCACTTGCTTGGAACTACAAGCACATGGTTCCTGCTTGACATTGCATTTTACAGCCAGAATCTGTTCCAGAAGGACATCTTCAGTGCGGTTGGATGGATTCCTCCTGCCAAGACCATGAACGCGATCGAAGAGGTGCACACAATAGCAAGAGCGCAAACTCTGATTGCCCTCTGCAGTACTGTGCCGGGCTACTGGTTCACCGTAGCTCTGATTGATAAGATAGGGAGATTTGTGATTCAATTGTTGGGTTTCGCCATGATGACCATATTCATGTTTGCTCTGGCCATCCCTTACGATCACTGGACAAAGAAGGGAAACCATATTGGGTTTGTGGTCATGTATTCATTGACCTTCTTCTTTGCAAATTTTGGACCCAACGCTACCACATTTGTTGTTCCAGCTGAGATTTTCCCCGCTAGGCTGCGCTCCACCTGCCATGGCATATCAGCAGCATCAGGAAAGCTGGGAGCAATTATCGGTGCTTTTGGGTTTTTGTATTTGGCTCAGAACCAAGATAAGTCCAAAGCAGATGCTGGGTATCCAGCAGGAATTGGAGTCAAGAATTCACTCATAGTCTTAGGAGTCATTAACTTTTTGGGTCTGTTGTTCACTTTCTTGGTCCCCGAATCCAAGGGAAAATCACTGGAGGAAGTGTCTGGTGAAAACGAAGGATCAAATGAAGGGGTAGCAGAGACGGAGCAGCCACATCTTTTTGATAACAGGACAGTTCCCTTGTAATACAATTGGTTTCTGGTTTGAGTACCGGCATCTCTAACGAGTAAGCACTCCTTTCTATTCTCTGTTTTTCTAGTCCTCTAATCTCTTTTTATTCAAGAGATGGTTCTTGTAGTCCTTGAATTTGAGCTACTAATGGATGCAAACTAGCAAGTTGTTCCATGGTTTTACCCCTACAGTTGCTACTCAAAGAAATGTAATCTAGAATCCTCTTTGGAGATCTTTTTCTAAGAATAATGAGAACTACCGGATTTAAGCATTTGCTAGTTACAGTGAAGTTTAAATTCAGTAGCCACAAATTCATCCATTTATGGGCTTGTCTTATACCAGCAATGTAGTTGATTTTGTGTAAGAAGGAAGATTCTGGAATCTGAATTCAAGGTTATATTGTTGCGAGACAACAGAGCACTGGAGTGTGCTTCAACTATGTAACACGTTTTTTTCAGTGAATTCATGCATTATTTGATAAACGAACTCTTTGTCATAAGACTCCTCTGGTAATTGTGAGACTGACAGAGTAAGCATGACGATAAGCGGCAAAAAAAAACTGTTAAGATGAATTCATCATACAATATAATAACCCCAAAACCGAGTCTTGGGGGCAGAGAGCAAGTGTTCATGAATGCCAGTAGTTTCCATTTGAGAAGCAAATGACAACAGAACCTCCCAACAATAAACCAGGCAAAGCTTCAATTCCGCCTCTGCAGGCATCATTAATTTTGGAATTACTTGTGCTGGGAATGGATCTATACACAAATTAATGGAGCCGAAAAGCAGTGATTGATAAGTAAGCTTAGCCCTTTTATTTCTTTTTTCATTTGTTCTTGAGAGGGAAAAGGCGGAAATCTGCAGAACCTTCAGCGTGCACGGTCCCTGAGCACCTCGAGGTCCATTTCTGTGGGATCAGTAGCCTGAATCTCATAATGAATTCCATCCAATTCTCTTCTAAACCGGTCTTTGGATGTAGCATAAAGCATCTTTGCACGAATTCGAGATATCGATGGAGACCTGATAAACATACAAAATTTCCTACTTCAAATGGATGCCTAGATTACAGAAGCAATGCCAAATACTAACCAGGTTCTGAAACAACAATGAGGAAATCTGTTGGGGAGAAATTTCATTGCTCACTCTCACACCAAAGGTTTTGCAGTCAAATCTTCCATTACTACTTAGATGGGTTGCTTTAGGATGCACTAAGATAAATTGACAACAGAATAAACATTGAATTACTTTGCTACAGCACTACTATGAAACAAGAATAGGCACTATTTATTGAAGAATAAGTAATTTCAACTAACCAAGCGATGAAGAAAATCTTGCTCTTTTGACAATTCTCAGAGGTCACAAAATCAAAGTCATACACAGCATATCTACAGTCATTCTCGGGCAAGGCGGCAGTAAAATCATCATAGCTTTCTGCAGGGCTGCCAGTCTTCTCAACCACAACCTCCTTTTTGTTCTCATCAATCTTGTAGATCACGTAGCGATAAACTTTCTTCCTCTGGAGCTCCAAGAATGCGTCTTTGCTGGGATCAGCAACACCCATTCCCGAGGAAGCATTTGGCTGGAAAACCATAGGATAACATCAAACACACAGCCTAATAACTCAAGATACACAGTAAGATTTCGTAAAGATCTGTACAATTTGGTATTATTATTAAATGACATTAAAAGCGTAATCTTTTCAATACAACCACAGACATAATGGTGCTATTTGCTTCTCATCTTTAATGAGGTCAAATGTCAAACTTCAAGACCGTACAGATTTTAGAAACTCAAAATTCAAAAACAAAACAAATGCGTATTAACTCAACCATAAGCGTCCCGAAAATTGATTCTTTTTAGGCTGTAGCATTGATCAAGATCAAACAGAATTTCACCGAGAAAACTTAATCATATGCATGGGTGCCCAGAGTATAACACCACCGAACATACTAACAAAATTTCTTCCAACATAAGGAGAGAAAACTTACTCCTCTGATTCTGAAGGACATGGCTGGCTAGGGCGAGGAAACTGAAGAAGCAGCAAGAAAACGAACTTTCAAATATTTAAAGGAGATGGTGAAGGAATCAGATTATCTAACCCCTGAAAACCTACGTGTCGAATAATTGTGCAGTGGTTGACGTTTTAAAGTTTTGGACGGAAAGTCCATGGAGAATCAAAAAGAAACTGAGAAAGAAAAGGCATATACTGCCAAATGGAGAAAGCAACTCCTAAATTCTCTCTTTACTTCTCGCGTTTGTTCTTCTCCTTAAATCAATACCACTCATTAATCTAGCAGAAGAAATGTGAGAAAGATTCGCTGGCTGAAAAAGAAAAGCCACTTTTAAAATTAGCACTTCAAGTATGGAATCCTAATCCCTTTGTGCGCTTCAAAGAATGAATTTTTTAAACTACTATTCTTTTTTTTTATATAAATAGAAAGGTTGGTTTAAAGAAGACGGATCAATAATCCTTCTAATATTTCATATTCAGACTTATTAATTCTTTTTACAAATATATTAAATCAATTAAACAATTAACGTAAGTATTAGTTGCGTAGAATAACAATTTTAGGTGTAGTCCTATAGTACTTCTATAAAGAAAAGAGCCTATATCCTCAGTAAAGTTTAGAGTGTGATTGGATAGAGTTTGGTTTTGAGATTTTTTGACTTGAGTTTCGGGAGAGAGAATTTTTTGTGAGAGAAAAAGTGAGATTTGAGATGAAAAACTGTGTTGGATTCCGTGCGGAACCTTGTCCAAGCACACCCTTAACCTTGATGCTCAAAGTAGAAATCAAGGCTTTAACTACTCTACCACCAGTCCGGTGGTTTTTACCTGCAACACTAACAATCTTAAGAAGGGAATTTAATCAAGGATCAGAGATTCAGAGATAGGGTTGGACACAAATATACTGTAAGCTGTAACTAGTTAAATATGGTAATGGGATGGAGGATTAGGATGAGGAAGTTGAGTTGAGGAGAGGATGACACAACATCTGATGAGAATTGGTACCAAAAAGTTGAATGATTATTAGTAAAACGCGAATCAAATGGGTCCAACCTGCCTGCGGGCGGTGCGTTCAACTTAAGCTTTCATGCTTTTTTATAGACACCGCGGATTGCTGTATCAACTTACATTCCCTGCCGCATTGGGTAAAGCTCAAAGTGACAAAGATGTGATGCACTCTCGCTTTCATCGATCACCAATTAATTCTATACTACCATATTTGGATAAAACTTCGTCACAACAGCAAGATATCTGTAATGTGATCATGAAATGGAAACAAAGTCGTAGAATCGGAATGTAGTTTGAATCAGTCCCTGATAAGATGAATGAAACCTTGTCAAACCAATGCGTTTCCCTTTTCTTTGATTTTTCCTAAGTAGATCAGTAGACACGTATATATGTACATAAAAGAAGTGTTTCCAGTGATAGCCACGCGACGCTTTTGTTAATTTTGTACCATGGCAGCCTGAAGGCCAACCTTTTCATCTAGGTGAGAAAGCAGCAGCAAAATGTCAAGTCACCAGAGGTGCTACACTACCAGCACTCATCACTACATCAAATCCGCATCATCGTCATAGTCAAAATCGGGTTCGCTTGACTGCCTCAATCTCTTTGCATCTCTAGGGCCACCCCTTCCCCTCTTTGGTTTCCCTCTGTAGGTAGCAAAAACTTGCCATCAATTTCTCCATAATTCGAATCTTGCAACTCTTTTTTTTTTTTTTTTTTTTGGTGATAAGTACGACTCTTCTAATTCATATCAATTACTGGGAACAAGATTGTATAATGGAGTACTTACTGCCCATTTGCTGAGATACCCCCACCATCTCGACCAGCAGCATGCTCTTCAGCCTAGCACAATCCAAATTATAAATGAGGCCACAAAATCCACGTTTACGCGACGAAGCAACCAATGTAGTGCGTTACATGAACAATTTCTACAGAAGAAACTGACTTATGTAATGCAAATGAGGGAGAACATGAATACAGGCCGCTGAGTGTAACTACAAGAGAATCAGAGAAAAGACCCTCTTCCTTGCTGGGCAGAAATACACAGACAATATTCTTGGCCTGATTGGAGGAATGACGCAGAATTTTCCAAAGGGATGACAACTTTGGAAAAATAAAACCAAGTCTCCAAGTAGGAATTATAGCCTGAAAAATTATCTTGCCATTACAGCTTGGGGTTGAACACCATTTTTTTCAATAATTATTATGCAGGAAGTCCCAAGTCATTGCCAAAGCTACTTATGACATTCCTAACAAGTTTAGTTGATTATTTAACTACACACATGTTCCTCATCCTTCATAACATAAGCAGATCCAATTGTAAAATTTGAACAGCATAAGGACAAACTGAAACCACTGTCCTAGAAGACAAAGATGTATGAACTCTCCCGTGCTAAAAAGCCTTACTCAACCAAGGACCCAAAAGGGCATTTTCAGTAAACATGAACCAAAAAATAGAAAAAAAGTGTCATTATTGTTTATAAGGTCAACTTACAAATAGCTTTAGGCTGAGGTATATGTCATGACTAATTTCTTCTGTCATAAAAAATGAAAATGTTTTGAAGACAATGGATGGTGAGAAAATAAGAACAGATGTGGGTTCATCCAAAAATGAATGTGATAAATACATACGGCAGGGGAAGTAATAGAAGAAAGTGAAAACAGCCTATCTTCAGGTTGGAACTTCCTGGAACGCTTCAAGCTGCAATCAAATATCAGATGAACATGATTAATGAAAACATTAAAGGGATCAACTTGAAAAAATAAAGCTGAAACCAAGGACAAAGCACTAGAAGCTTTGAAGAAAGTAGATGATTTAAGATAACTTATGCATCAGCACAATTACATTGTTTGGCCAAAAATGCTAACTAAAGTATTCATATTTGCTTGCAGAAGTCAACATAAAAGTTGTTTCCCTCACTCTGAAACTCAGAGGTGAAGTCCAAGTTTTACTAGGGCTCTTTAAAAGCTTCTCCAGCAAATGGTCCAAGTATAGGAATGTGCATCATCAAACACTAGCATGTTAATAGAAGCAGATATATATTCACAAGTCCTAGCCAACATGATCTGCCATGACGGATCAAACCTTTTGATATTTTACCTCGTTGATTTAATACAGGCTCAAATTATGATCTATTAAGGAACTCGACTAGAAAAAACCCACTATAAATTCCCGCTGCAAAGCATGCATCTTGTCTTTTGAGTACCTAAACATCAACCGTGATGGCTAAACTATAAAATACGACTAGAACCTTTGAAAACGGCAAAGCACATTTTGTCAATAAAGTAGCATTATCAATATCTTTGCTGATTACACTATTAAGGACAAGAATTTTACAGGGTTGTACTCTTTGAGGACGACAGGAACCCTTCAAAACCTTTCAATACATTGCCACATTGGCTTGGATCCTGCAAATAACTCGTCTCCATATCATATACCTGCAAAAGCCTAAACACATCAAGAAGCCCCTCAGCCCAAGAGATTCTTGCTTATTCAAAACTCAAGTCAGGAACCTGTTTCTCAATGCTTCGGAGTTCCTCATGAAGTTTGGCTCTTTTGCACAAGAGAGCAGCCAGCATCGCCGAAGGGTTTGAAGAAGCTCGTTGCCCTAACAAAAAACAGTTCGATAAATCACTGCATCACATAAATTAGGGGAAGAAAGTGAAGGGGTTTGATCCAAACGATTACCTTCGGAATCCATTTTTGTAACTCCAGATTCTGGTGACGATTTATTCAAAATTTTTATCTTACAGTCACGTGTATGTATGCGGACATACGTAAAATTTCTAAGATTTCGGAAAGGCGCGGGGGCGGGGACCTTCCATTCCTCCACCGTCTAAAACCCTTTCAAATTCGATCTGCGACGTTGACATTCAACCCTGAAATTGCCAATTTACAAAATGCTCCCTGATCCTTTCTCCTTTTCCATTTGCATACCAAATTTCCCTCACAAGTGACGGTTCTACCCTCAATTTTTGTTCTTAATAGAGAACGAGAGAGCTTGCGCTTTCCCACACGGAGAAGGGATTTCTATTATCTTCTTCCGCTGTTGACATTAATTTTTTCTCATTTTTTTGTTGTTTGATATTGAAGGTATGGCATATTATTTAAAAAAATTAAATATGACGATAAAAATAGGTGTTAATATGCATTGAAATTTTTCATAACTATTTATTATACTTTTAGTATTTGAGTTTTTTTTATATAAATTTTGCATATAATATTGCATCATAAATTTTATCTATGCTTTCAATTAGTTCGACCCATTCCATTTCCCATCGACTCAACCCAAGGAAAGCTTCTTAGAGTGTGATATCTAAGTTCAAATTCAAAGAAACTCAACTTGATTTTAATTCAATCAGCTTATTTTGATTATAGGCAAATTAAATATTATTGATATTACACTTTTTAATTTATGCGTTATAATTTATAAACAATATATTTCATCCATTTATATACTTTTTTAAAATTTTTTTCAATTAAATATTTATTTTTTAAAAATAAATTATATATTTTATTTAAAATTTTTATTAATAATATTTTTAATTATAAAAATAAGCTTTACTAGCACAATTAACCTTTTTTAGTTTAAAATTTTATATTTTAAATTTTGTAAAAAAAATGTATGAGAAAATCAGTAAGATTTAAAATAAAATATTTATATTAGGTTCCGTAACAGAACTCAATTTAAATTATTCTTTTTAATTTTATATTAAGTATATTTAATTACAGACGGAGGAAGAAATATATAACACAACTTATGATATAATATGACATTTCAGCATAATTTTGAACTTGATTAGCTGTGTTTATTCTCATGTTCATTGGTACCTCAAAATTGATAGGATTTATTTATCAAAAAGTAAAATAAAAAATATTGGGCTAAGGTATTTTAAGCTGACTACACGGTAGTGTTCAACTGTTCATTGAAGTAAAAGGAAAGTACGGCGTCGTAGAAGGAAACCCTACAAATTTGAGGTTCTCCGCCAACCGGAATCCGCGAAAATACCGACGAAGCCGAAACCATCTCCAGCGCTTATCATCTGCGTCGAGAGCGTCGCCTTCCCTCCATGAACTTACTGGTCATCTCTCACTCTTGATGGAGATGTTTGCGAGATTTCTACATTTGAGCTCTCTTTCTCTTTAATTTGGACGCTGTTGTGAATTTTCATGGTTACAGGAAAAGATAAAGAAGCAAAAGAAGGAAATGGAAAAGCCTGCGCCACCGTTGCCGGTGTTCTGGATTGAGACCTCTGAGTCTGTGTCTCATCGCTACCAGTTTGAACCGGACGGCCAACTCTCTGTGAGTCTCGTCTCCATAGATCACTAGCTCATCAATGCGGTTCTTGTGAAACCGTTTTGCTATTCTGCTGTTAATTCTTCGGCAAGGTTTATTCCGCCGAAATTGGAATAATAATCTTGAACTATTTTATACGAAAGCGATCCAAATTCGCCAATCTCTGATTGATTTATACCCCCAACGCGCTGTAGCTGGAGATGCTGTTTTCTTGTTGAAATGTAAAGAGAAATTATAAACTAATTTTGATAGAAAACTGACTCTTCTAGATCAATCAAGTGCACTTGCTCTTCGAGGCTACAATAGTTTGCTAATGACTTAAAATGGTCAACTTGTGCGCTCAACTGCCTTGTACTGACTCTGCTGGGCCTTTTGATATATTATGCAGATGAAGATATTAGATGATTCCAGACCTCTTGCTCATAGAATGGTTGAATCATTTCTCAATAAATTTTTTCCCTCAGGTTATCCATATAGGTTAGTTGTACCTTCTAAGCAGCATTCCCTTCTTCAAATAATGAAATGCCTGTTATGAGGATCATGTTGTACTTCATCTATTTTAAGATAATCCATCGACTGCATTTACTTTAGTTGCTGAATCTTTGTCTGGCAGTGTGAACGAGGGTTATCTTAGATATACACAATTCCGAGCACTGCAACACTTCACCAGTGCAGCATTGTCTGTGTTATCTACTCAGGTCTTCGTCAATATCCATGGAGCATCTCCTGAGTGAATTCTGTTTCATGTAGATATATGCACACATTCTCTCATTGTTTCCTACGTACACGGATGTCATGTTTCAAAATTAACTCATCTCATGAAAGCAAAACACATTCATTCTTCAAAATGTTGAATAAAAAATATTTCTTCTGATAATCAAAAGTTCTCTTCATACATTTTTTAGATGAAATTGATCACTTAAGAAAATAAGCTAATTTCATGTTAACAATGTCCTTTTGCCCATGATACTTGACAACTGTCATGGGATATTTTCTATGTTCTTACTCCTTTGCAGTCACTGTTATTTGCTGCAGGCCTGCGACCTACTCCTGCACAGGCCACCGCTGTGAGCTGGGTAAAGTTTTAATTCTCTGGACAGACATTTGTGAAACACTCTGTTTGACCTGTTTGTTTTATATTGGTTTGCTTGTAAATTTTCAGATATTAAAGGATGGAATGCAGCATGTAGGCAAACTCATTTGTAGCAATTTGGGTGCAAGAATGGACTCCGAACCTAAACGCTGGAGAATTCTGGGTTTATTTCTTAGCCATTGAATTTTTATCTTTTTCCGATGAAAATGTGTTTTCTTTTTATTTTGTTGCTTTCTTTTACTTGTTTCACAAGTTGATTTGAAGGCAAATCTCCATGTTGCAGCTGATGTTCTATACGACTTTGGTACTGGGTTGGAAGTGCTTTCACCCTTATGTCCCCATTTGTTTCTTGAAATGGCAGGTCTTGGAAATTTTGCTAAGGTCAGTAGCATAACTTTTTCTCATTTACATTGTTCAATGCAAATATGTATGTTGCTCCTGAGCTATGAATCCAGGAGTTTACGTGACATCTCTCTTAAACATGACTATTCAGAGCATTTGATATAACGTCCAAATCATATCAAACTCTATTGTTCCTTCAATATATATAGTCACTTCTATTGGGTCTCATATTTTATTTTTGGGAGGTTTATATGTTGGGAATATCAATAACTTTTCTTTTCTGGTTTTACAGGGAATGGCAGTAGTTGCTGCAAGAGCAACGAGACTACCAATATATTCTTCCTTTGCTAAAGAAGGCAATCTTAGTGATCTTTTTGCAAAAGGTGAGGCCATTTCCACCCTTTTTAACGTTGTTGGAATAGGAGCAGGAATCCAGCTTGCTTCTACCATTTGTTCATCAACACAAGGAAAGGTACAAAACCTGTTACCATCATCTGTGCATCATTTCTAGATAATTGTTATTCAGTTTAACCTAATTGTCCTACTTATATCTAAACACTAAGCAAAGCCCTAATTCTTCCAATCTGAGGTTATAGTTCTAATTTTTCCAACACTAGCAACTAAGTTGGGAGTGTCAAAAGGATTAATTAGAATACTTGTCCACTTTTAGGAGTCTGTGCAAATGCTATAATACTGGCAATATTGATAGTTTCGTAGTGGTCGTGTTATTGTCTTCTTAAGGGCTTCCAAAAACACATGGATTAATGGTTGCATCCTAGCCTTGCCATGACACTAGACTTTCTAAAGTTTTCAATATATTCTAATTTCTGCCGCCTATTTGCATTTGTCTATTCTAATTGATCTACAGTTATTTATTTAGCCTTGCTTAGTCACATTCTCATGGTCCTTGAGGAAACTTTCTCAAGCAGGAAAAAATATCTACCTTTGTCCAAATGAGTCCTGAAATATAGAGCTTTAGACATTTTCTGAACCATAATCTTTCTCTTTGCACTGTGAAAACATCTTTTCCATATTTCATGTTTTACGGCATACAGCTAGATCTTCCTGGTAACTTTTCATATGCAGGTTGAGTATGAGGGAAGTGGATATTTTTGTTTCCGCTTTTGCTTTTGGGTTTCCAGTTGGTAAGATCTGACATTCTTGTGACTTATTGCAGTTGATAGTTGGACCCGTTCTGTCCATCATACATATTTACAGTGTCTGTGAAGAAATGCGAGCTGCTCCAGTCAATACACTAAACCCCCAGAGGACTGCAATGATTGTTGCTGATTTCCTCAAGGTTTTTAGTCTTATAAAGGAATAACATAAGATGCTTCGTAGATTTTCAATTTCATTGACTTATTCAAAGCTGTGAATGGGACCAGACAGGAAAAGTATCAAGCCCTGCTGATCTCAGGTATCAGGAAGATCTATTATTTCCTGGAAGAGTGATCAAGGATGCTGGAAGTGTTAAAGTGGGAAGTGCTTTGCACAAGGTTGTTAAACCTTCCAAGCTGCACCAACTGAAAGAAATATTCCCCGAGGAGAAGTTCATTTTAAGTCTTGGAACTAGATGGACTGACTTGATATTGGAGTACGGTGCTACAGGTGAAGATGCATTGCGAGGGTGGCTGGTTGCTGCATATGCTGCAGACATTGAGAAGTCTGTACATGAATCTAGCGTAAATGCTTTGAAGGAAGCTTATGATCGGATGAATTGTGTATTTCCTCCTTTGCTTTCTGAGCTGCAGGCTAAAGGGTGGCATACTGATCGTTTTCTCGACGGAACAGGAAGTCGTTTTGCCTTTTGACATCAAGTTGTGCCAGGTAAAACACTGAGTTGTCGTGTTCATTAAATTAATTAATTAATCACGCGGCGCTACGGACATATCTGTAGATTTTGACTGCTCGGCGATAATGAGTTTATTGGAGGTTGATTTTCATATGGACGACCTGTCTGAGCTTATTAACTTTTGCCAAATCTTTGTCAATTCATAAATGATTGATTGTAAATCATCCTTCTACTGTAAAGTTTGCTGCCAACAGTTTTGCCAACTACTTAATAAATGGACCTCCGTTCTCCAAGGACGTATCGTTTTCTTCCATACTTTTATGAATATCTCTAGAATTTAGTCTTTGCAAGCACGTGCTTGTTCATATATTACATCATTAAGGGTAATTAAGGGTGTATTTAGATTAAATTTTTTTAATTAAGTTATATTAAAAATTATAAAAGTGATTTGTATATGAAAAAATAAAGGAGATTTAAAGTAAAAAAAATAAAATTATTTAATTAAAAAATTAATTCAAGTACACCTTAAGTAGAATATTTTAGTTGCCAACCAAAATATTCTAGTGCGGTTGGCAACGAGAAAATGTCATTACGCAATTATAGTTTTTTTTCTTTTCAAAAAAAAAAATTCTTTAATTAAGGTGTACTGAGATACTATGTAATCTATAAATTTGAGACTCACCTAATCTTCTTCCGGAAATAATTAACCTTGTAATAAAATTAAGACAAAATTCTATAAGAGAACCTAATATACTCAAATCCTACTAGAGGTAATCCTTTACCAGAAGTCATTCACAATCATTACAAACTAGCCAAAAAATCCGTACTATGCACGGTGTATATATATATATATATATTTATATTTTTTAAATACAATTCTTATTGTAATGTATCTAGTAAAATAAAAAATCAATTCTAAAGAAGCTTCAAATTTTTTTTTAATTAATAAATTAAATTGTGAAATTATTAAATCATTACAACCGATCTAATAATTAATTAATTAATTAAAATTTAATATCCAATATGAAAGTTTTAATAAATACTATTAGCAATTTTGTCAAACTAATAAAAATAAAAAATAAATACAATGATAAGTAATACATTGTAGAGAGGCACAAATATATTATTCAAAGATAATTTCACAAATGAATATGTTATATTGTGATTCTCTTTTACAGATGAGAACATTCTTCACATCAATCGACACGTAAAATAAATATTATATGTGATGAATTTTTACAATTTTGATATCATGTAGTGCTCGAACCATCAATGTAAACGTACGATCTTTGCATGAATTGATATGTTTATGAAAAATTTTTAATCCATTCTCCTGATACACAAATATTATATTTTAGAGTTGAATCTATAAAATTAAAAATATTTAAGCAATCACATAACTTTTTAATGTGCTCAAAAAAATTTATTAGAAGTATGAATATACCAATACCTGTCTTTATATTTTATTTAGGTGATCAGCTGAACACTTTAGTATAAAGTCTGCATGCCTATCTTTGAGAGTAATATTCATTTCTGCACTATAATCTTCTATGATCATATTAACAATCTAAATAATGTTTAATCTCATCAACAATTCGATATCGTTGTTGGTTTGTTTAATGTATTGACATTTACTTCAAGAAGAACATGTGCTTTATTAAATTTTTTAGTCATGTACTTGTACAAATATTTGATAATACTCTTAAATTTATGTGAGCATCTATCAATACCAACAAATCTCTCAGATAAGGAATAACCCACCTATTATCGAAAGTAAAATCATTTATTGTAACTCTTTTATTTGAATTATTTTGGCGTCTGTATTCTACATGCCCATCATTTTCTATTGTTGTCGCATCACAATATTTTTTTTTTTGTAGTGCTTTGAACATTTACCATTTATCATACATGGAACATTTGGGAAAGTATCACCACAGGGGCCATGGAACATGCATCTTATGATGATCTTATAAGCACGGATATTAAAATTTTTATTTCTAATTATAATTGTTGAAATATATATAATAAAAAATTAATAACTAATTGCATAATAAATTTAATAAAATTTTTATTTTTAATTACATAACCAATAAATTATGAAACAAATTTATGCGTTTAATGGAAAAAATCCACTTAGGAATGATTGTGGGTAACAATAGGAATAAGTAGTAAATGTCCTCCAAAAATATCATCACTCTTTTATAAATTGCATTGTCAATATTGAGACTTTTTTGGTAGAGTTTTTATAGATCGTACTTGTGTTGATTTTAGAGTGAAGTGACTTTTGGTTGGAATATGTGCTTTCCTACCCAACTATTATAGTCCACATATTCAACTCATAAAAATACATGGCTTATAATTTATTCACAAAAGGGGATTATTGATTCTTATTGAAAAGAAAAAGAAAAAAGAATGGGTAATTATTGAATGCGAAAATTTAGATGTAAGCACCAATTGAGAGTACCATTGAGATAGTTAAAAAAAGAAACTGATAGTTATGTGGTAAAATAAAAATAAAAAGAAGATGATTACATATACTATCTTTTAGTAAAATATCATTTCTATTTCATAATTTATATTTTTTAATATTTTATCAAGTTATGATTCGAAGTATTTCAAAATGAAAAAGATTAAGAACAAATATTGAATTTTATAAAGAAAACAAATCAAAAGCATATTCAAAGGCTCGGATCCAATTGAATTCAAATTAAGAATTTTATTTTCTTTTTTTTTTTTAAAGAAGCACTAACTAATGGTATCTATTGAAACAAATTAAGAGGTTAAACAATAATGAAGTTCAAAGACTTGGAACCAATTGAATTCATATTAATGTTTTTTTGAGAAAAAAAGTACTAACTAATTGTATTTCTCGAAACCAATTAAGAGGTTAAATAATAATGAAGTATGTTTAGGGACAAAAAAGCATTAATAGAAAATGTATAAATCATCTCTTAAATCTCTTAAATATTTTTTTATTTTTCTTCACAGATAATTGGATAAGTGTATCATACAATAAAAATGAAAACTTGTCATACTATAATTTGATGGACATGTAAGGACACTCCAAAACTAGGATTATTTAACTCAAATGTTAAAATTTTTTTGCCTTGTGTGCCTTTGTAGAAAACAGACAAATTAAAACCAACAAATTTATTAATTCTTCATTTTAACCTTACGTTCTCATAGTTAGCTTGCCCTTATATTCTTTTATGGTTCTCACGTGTTTGCATTTGATATAAAAATCCAACCACAAATATATTTAAAGTAATATATGTTTACTTATAAAAAATTAAACATTACATTAGAATCAAACTTGGTAGAAATAAATGGAGTGCTATATTTGTCAAATTCTTGGAGTTTCCTTAGATATTACATGGATTAGGAAACAACTATGGGATTGATATCGTAGAATATGAAGAGTTTTTCATTTTACGTATTGGCTTATCCAGTAAAGCTATAGTCTAATTTTTTTGACTTAAAAATCATGCATAGCAATTTCCTGAAGTAATCAAGTATTTTTGGTTATTTTCTCGGATCACCTGTTCCAATTCATATCTACGTATACGAAACTTAAATTCTCACAAAAAAAGATAAAAATGAAAAAGAAAAATTCATTATTTTTCATAATATGGTTCAAAATTATACCTCTTATTATCCCTGCATTTTTGTCTATTGAGAAAGCTTTAATCTATATTACGTTCTCCAAAGGCCTTCAATTTGCAAACAGAGGCAACTGTGAAATTATGTTATATCCTCATAAAATCATTATCATATAGCATAGAAGAATTAGACAGACTTTAGACATTTAGATTTAATAAATTTATTTTAAATTAAGAAATTAGGTTAAACAAAATTTATAAATATAAAGATCATGTTTGTTGACAATTACTGAATAGTTAAATTTTTACTTTTACAAAATAACTGAATATACATAATTTAATTTTTTTAAAGTATATGAAATTGAAAATTCGAGTTAATATATAAGTAGTTTAAAATGATCCCAACCAATTAAAAAAATTTAAGTAAATTGAATAATTAAAGTTTCCTACTTTTACAAAGTAACTCAATATACATAATTTAATTTTATCAAAAAAAATATAGAATTCAAAATTCAAGTTAATATATAAATAGTTTAAAATTATTTTAATAGATTAAAAATAGTTATAACCAATCAAAAATTTTAAAATAATAATTAAAGTCTCATACTTTTATAACGTAACTTAATATACAAAATATAATATTAAAATTAATATATTTATTTAAAGTTACTTTAATAGATTGAAAATGATCCTAACCAATCAAATTTTGAAGACCAATTAAAAAAGTAAAAGTGAAAAATATAATAATTTAAAATTCAAGTTAATATATAAGTATTTTAAAATTATTTTAATAAATTGAAAATAGTTCTAACCAATCAAAAATTTTAAAATAGTAATTAAAGTCTCATACTTTTACAAAGTTACTTAATATGCAAAATTCAATTGAAATTAATGTATAAGTTAGTTTAAAGTTACTTTAATAGATTAAAAATGATCCTAACCAATCAAATTTTGAAGATTAATTAAAAGAAAAAAATTATAAAAAATCAAAATAATTTAAAATTCAAGTTAATATATAAGTAGTTTAAAATTATTTTAATAGATTGAAAATGGTTCTAACCAATAAAAAATTCTTGAAGTAATAATTAAAGTCTCATACTTTTACAAAGTAATTAAATATACAGAATTTTAAATTAAAATTAATGTATAAGTTAGTTTTAAATTATTTTAATATATTAAAAATGATCATAACCAATAAAATTTTGAATACTAATTAAAATATTAAAAACTCTTAAAAATTAAGATAATTTAAAATTCAAGCTATTAAATAGGTAGTTTAAAATTATTTTAATAGATTAAAAATAATTTAAACCAATCAAAAAATTTTAAGTAATAATTAAGGTCTCCTACTTTTACGAATTCAAAATTAAATTAATGTATAAGTTAGTTTAAAATTATTTTAATAGATTAAAAATGATTATAAATAATAAAATTATTTTAAGTAGTAATTAAGCCTCCTATTTTCATAAAATAACTTAATATACATATTTTAAATTTAAAATTAAATACATAAGTTAGTTTAAAATTATCTTAATAGATTGAAAATGATCACAACTAATTAAATTTTTAAGAATAATTAAAAAAGTAAAAATGTTAAGAATTTAGGATGAGAGGTTTGCAACCATAAGAAAGAAAGGGTTATATTTTTATTATAATATATAAAATTTAAAATTTAAAATTAATGTATAATTTAAGAATTTAACTTTAATTAATTTAGTTTAAATTAAGAGATTGGATAAACAAAAATGATAAAGATAAGTAGTTTAAAGTTATCATAATAGATTGAAAATAATCTTAACCAATCAAATTTTTGAAGACTAATTAAAAAAAATAAAAACTCTAAAAAATTAGAATGAGAGGTTTGAAGTTATAAGAAAGAAAGGGTTACATTTCTATAATATATATATAGATGTGAATTCTATATTTTCATTTTTACTGTTTCTTAAGATCTTTTAACTAATAAATTGAGGGATTTGTTTTTATAAAAGCGCACGTGTATATATATATATATATATATATATATATATATATATATATATATATATATATATATATATATATATATATATAGGATAAATAACAAAATAAATTTAATTTTTTACGTGCATAACTTTAGCATACAATATAACAAAATAAAGTCTTTAGGGCAATACATTTTTTGCTTGAAGGAACTGAAAGAAACAGGAAACTTTATGGCATACAATATTTATCTTGAAATTCAAAATATTTATAAGTGGGCATTTCTACGTGGACTCTGTTGTATTAACAAGAACTGGGCTCGTGTGCAAATTTAGGCCTGGGCTTTTGGTTCATTTTGCTGGTAAGTCGGTTGATCCGATCCGTGCCTGATCTCGACCACGCCCATTGAATATCCTCTCTGCATCGTAAACCTCCGCAACCGACACTCCGACGTTTTTACATATTCAACAGAAAGCCTATCCGGTACAAACGACATCATCTTCTTCTTCGACAGAAGGGCCAACTCCGTCTAGGGTTCGAATTATCAAGTGAAATCCGACTTACTTTGTTATCGAACATGGCGACAGCTTCAGGTACCTTATCTTCTCTTATTCCTTAGCCGCGTGCACACTTTATCTACGGTAATTAGGTTCTCTACATTTATGTATTTATTCGCAACGACTTGGTTTAGTCCTCGTTTCGGCGCTATAATTTTGATTGAAGTATTAAATTTTGTTTGATTTAATCGATAATTGTTGCATATATTTTGCTTATTCTTCGAAGTTTTTTCCCTACTTTGAAATTCAATTATGTCCAGAAAAAGATACTCCTTTATGTCATTTTGTTGGTTACCTTGAATTGTTGTATGATTTTGTGAATGGATGGAACTGCAGTGGCATTTAAGTCTAGGGAGGATCATAGGAAGCAGCTGGAATTAGAAGAGGCGCGGAAGGCAGGGCTTGCACCGGCTGAGGTGGATGAGGATGGAAAAGAAATCAATCCACATATTCCCCAATATATGTCATCTGCGCCTTGGTATCTCAATGCAGAGAGACCTGTATGTTTGCTGTTCTTTAAATCTATCACTTTTATTATTTCCCTTTAAAAAAAAAAAGAATTTTGAAAGGAGGGGCTAGCCTGGTTTTGTTAAATTATGTTTTTATTCTCCGCTTGCATTTAGCTTGAACTAATTGAATGCTTTTTGGGTGGTAAAGAGTTTAAAACATCAAAGGAAATGGAAGTCGGATCCAAACTACACAAAGTCCTGGTATGACAGAGGTGCCAAAATATTTCAGGCGGACAAGTTCAGAAAGGGTGCTTGTGAAAAGTAAGTCATCTTTCTACTGGATAGCGTGCAGGTGCTTTTGGTCATTATAGTTTACATGCTGGAGTGGACTGGTTATGGTTAGGAAACCATGTTTGACTTTCAATCTTCTCATTTATTTTGCTTCAATCAATCAACACCACTGAATGATCCTCCGCTTATGGAAGAAAGCTAAATATTTGGAACTCTAGGCATCCACATGTTGAATGGTTACCTTTGTACAAAAGATTAGAAACTTTTAACTGTGATGCTGCAGCCATTATATTTAGGGTTACAGAGCTTTCTAAGCCCAGAATTATGATTCTTTGCTTATCTGGAAAATAGAGAAGTGTCTGCTTCTTTGGAGTTGTTTCCAACCTTTCCTTTAAGATTTATGATAATTCTGGGGTCCTCTGGTTCTTTGTTTAAGAAAGTATGATAGATGCGTTTCTTTTTTGAAATGTTCTTGTTCCCTGTATTTGTGTGTGTGTGCATGTGCGTTTTTTACCCTCAAAGTTAAGTAGTTGGGGAAGAATTAATGTGTTATTGTGTCAACTTGCCTCATAGACATGAGTTATGCGATTTTCAGAGTACAGGGGCTTGGTAACAGCTTCAACGTGTTAGAAACACCGGATACGCGTAGGGCTTGGAGATTTAACGGGGACCAAAATTCTGTGCATTAGTTTAAGGCTTAAATATTCACTTGTTTCCTGGAGGGAATGCTGTAATCACAACCACTAAATTAGCTTTCCTATTTTAATACAATAATCGAGTTTTGATAGATCATTTTTTCAATTTCAACCTTGTCATTTGCTTGCTGCAGCTGTGGTGCTATGACACATGATGTAAAGTCGTGCATGGAGAGGCCTTGCAAAACTGGTGCAAAGTGGACCAACAAGAACATAGCCCCGGATGAAAAAATAGAAACCTTTGAGCTTGATTATGATGGCAAGCGGGATCGGTGGAATGGCTACAATGCAGCAACATATGCTCAGGTGATTGAGAGATATGAGAGAAGAGATGAAGCAAGAAAGAAATATCTAAAGGAACAGCAGCTTAAACAGTTGGATGAGAAAAATAATAACCAAAATAAAGAGGGTGGAGATAGTGATGACGAGAAAATTGAAGATGCTTTGAAAGTGGATGAAGCCAAAGTTGATGAGAGCAAGCAGATGGATTTTGCAAAGGTTGAAAAACGTGTTCGTACTACAGGTGGTGGGAGTACGGGAACTGTTAGGTATACATTTTTATCGTCTCCCCAGGCCACTTACCCCCTCCTCTCCCCCATTTGTTTTGTTATTCATTCATCATTTATCCATATACGTGAACTGTCTGCAAGTTTTCAAATCAGTGGATGCGGTCTATTTTGTCTGCTAAGCTAGCACAATGTTCTCTTTCAGTTATATTATTGCATATCTTGGAAATATGCCTTTATTTACACTGCATTTTCTCATCAGGAATCTACGTATTCGAGAGGATACAGCAAAATACCTTCTTAATCTTGACGTCAATTCTGCCTACTATGACCCCAAAACACGGTCTATGCGTGAAGATCCTCTCCCTGACATGGATCCGAATGAAAAATTCTATGTTGTAAGTTTACTTGAAACACAGGAAATTTTGCTGTCACAGATACTGTAATATGTTTGCATTCTATTGACCACCCTACATGTATATAACTATCATATTCATATGTTCGTGTCTAATTGCAGGGAGATAATCAGAACAGACTGAGTGGTCAAGCTATGGAGTTCAAGCAACTTAATATTCATGCCTGGGAAGCATTTGAAAAGGGTCATGACATTCATATGCAAGCAGCTCCTTCACAAGCTGAGTTGCTCTACAAAAATTATAAGATAAATAAGGACAAACTGAAGTCTCAGACGAAGGAGAGCATCATGGATAAGTATGGCAATGCAGCTGCTGAAGAAGTACTTCCTAGGGAACTCCTACTGGGTCAGAGCGAAAAAGAAGTTGAATATGATCGTGCTGGTAGGGTCATAAAGGGCCAGGTAGTATACAAATCAACCATTGTGTTTCTCTTTTGGAGATCATAGTATTTCCTGTATTGAACTCTACATCAGACAAAAGGGGTTCAATCATTGATTTTGAGCATCGTACATTTGCTTGCCTAACGAGAAGCTTACTCTCTCATTTTAAGTGTTTCTTAATTAGTTCAGACTTTTAAATTTCATTAGTAAGTATGGTAGCCTACTGCTTTGAGTTGTTTGCCATGGATTTCCTAAACACAAGAAATACATCAAGTCGTTCCTTTAAATTGTATTAAATAACCTTGGTAAGTTTAACTGAGATTTTACTACAAGTTTAGTGTTTGCACCTTCTTTTGTTCATCTATGAATATCTGTTGTTCTTTCCTTTTCCAGCTGGAACCTCTGTTGAATTCTTCTTTTTGTCACAAAAAGATCGTTGTGCGCGTATTTTCATAATAGTGTATTTGTTCCTTGGATATAGAAAATTTGTACTCAAAATGACCGACAAAGTTGTTTTCGGTACAGTTCTTCCTGTTTACCTTGTGTTGTCAGCATTGTGGTGTATTTTCTTTTCTAAATCCATACTAAATTTGCTTCTCTGGTGCGCATGGCTGTTTGTAGGAAGCATCCCTTCCGAAGAGCAAGTACGAAGAAGATGTTTACGTCAATAACCACACAAGCGTCTGGGGTTCATGGTGGAAAGATCATCAATGGGGCTATAAGTGCTGCAGGCAGATATATCGGAACAGCTTCTGTACTGGGGCTGCTGGTATTGAAGCAGCTGAAGAAGCATCAGATCTTATGAGAGCTAACATTGCTCGTAAAGAGGCATCTGAAGGTCAGTGTTCTTGCCTACCAGCCTTTGGTTCTTTTTGTTAGTTTATCATTTTTTTATTTTGAGACTTTTAAGTATGGCTAATTGGCGGATAATCATTACATGATTATCAGAGATGCAAAGCTACAGTGGTTTTTTGTAGAAACATGCTCATGTCAAACATTTGGGAAAATTAGAAGAAATATAAAATCTTGAAAGCACAATTAATATGAATTTGTCTGTTTTGCAACGTAAAGTAACTTCTCATCTTGTATAATTTTATTTACACAATTTAAAAGCATACTGATATTCCTTTTTACTTTCCCTCCCCCCCCCCCTCTCTCTCTCTCTCTCTCTCTGCATAATCCAGAGTTGTTGTGCTGTTAGTTGATACCTATGCCTTTTCTTTGTCTCTGATATAAGTTGTTCTCCAAAATCCAGGAACAGAAGCACCGTCAGAGGAAAAGAGGCTTGCTACCTGGGGAACTGACATTCCCGATGGTTTGGTTTTAGACGAGAGAAGATTGGCTGAAGCGCTCAAGAAGGTAATTGTGTGCTATATGGTTTTTATTTATTCATGTTTACTTTTGTCTTGTTATTTCTCAACTTCATTTCTTCCACCGGAACCAGCCATAGGGTTATTGTGTGGTTACTGTTAGATTGTATTTTGCATTGCAATTCATTTGAGAATTGGATCCTTGGCAAAAACTGTATGCGATGTATGTTGTCATGATTCAAGTTATTAATATTTGGACACTGTGAGCAGGAAGATGAAAGGAGGAGGGAAGAGAAGGATGAAAGAAAGCGCAAGTTCAATGTTAAGTGGAATGATGAGGTTTGCTCGCCTTCGTCTGCTATAGCCTTGAATTTTGACTTCCTGTAATTCTGGAGTATTATTCACCACCCTTTACTGAATTGCAGGTTACTCCTGAGGAGATGGAAGCATATAGGATGAAGAAGATTCATCATGATGATCCAATGAAGGATTTCTTGCAGTGAATAGGGTGATGATCGATGGAGTGTTCTTGAATGCATTCCACAAATAGCTGTCTCCTCTATTGGTGCTCAATTTACGCAGTTGACACTGAAGCTCTTATGCTTGTACAGGCTGTGTATTGATCATATAGAGTTTGGTGCTCAAAAGACCCTTTTCTCCTTTCTGTAGCGATAGTTTCTATATGCCGCGTTGTACATTTTGTATATAAATGTATTTCCGGGCTCAATGTACTTTAAAGGAATGGATTAACTTGTGCTGATTTATTTGCAAATGCCTTGGTGCTATCTGCGTCGGAGTGAAATTGTAGATTGAACTGGTTTAAGATCTTTAAGTTTCCTTCCTTTTTTATTTAACAAAAAAATGGAAAGCCTTTAAATGTCCTCCTTGCGTCATACCTGTGTAAGAATTGGGCCTAAAGGGGTAGGGGATAGATTTTAGATATTCCCATCTTTTCTGAATTTCCTATGAATCATATAAATCGAATCACGGCCGGGACTCACAATGATAATAAATACCGTTGCATTACAGAGAGTAGCAAGCGCTGCTGAGAACGTGACTGCCTTTAATCGGCAGTATACATTTTAGTCTGGAAGACCAGAATAGTGGTGTTAAATAAGTCCAGATTAAAATAGTGGTGTTAAATAGATTGGTCTGTTTTTGTCTGTTGTGGGTTAGTTTTATGAAGGTTGGAGCAAGTTGAGTTTGTTTAATGATAGGTTGTAATAAGTGATTGACGGGGTGGAGCGAGTTGGATTTATTTAATTACTATTTGTAATATGATCAGTTTATATTCGTAATTAATGTGTTAAGTTTTTTTAAATAAAAAATATATAAAAAATAAGTTAATATTAATATATATTTTTTATTTACTTAACATGAAACATTATCGTTTTATATTGTGATTAAAATTTTTTTATTGACTGTCGGTATAATCTGCAGGTCTAATAGAGTGAGCTCGCATTTAAATAGATTTAGATCAATTAAATCAAATTTACTTAATTCTTGCATAAACGGCCACTAACCCATTTGCTAGTTGGAGCATGTAATATATATTTACAAAAAAAAAAAGAAACATGTAAATATATGGAAGGACAAAAAAGGGAAAAAAGAAAAAAACGAAAAAAAAACGAAGGAAAGGAAAAGAGGGAAAAAAAACCCAAAGAAGAAGGAACGAAAGAAGTGGAGCGGGTTGAAGGAGTGAAGTAATTGCTACAAACGACGAGCCAACCTCTCCTGGAGCCGCATCTCCGCTCGAAATCTGGCAATGAATTCCTCTGCTCTCTCATTAATTCCATTCATCTGTGGAGAAGCCAAAACCAATGACTCCCACATATCGTCTGCCGAATCTTCCCCTGGTGCCGCTGCGTTTTCTTCATTGTTTCCGCTGGAAGAAGGCGTTTCCTTGTTGCCTACCGCAGCAGCTTTTATCGATGGCTGCAGCTGCTCCTTGACCCCGGAGACGGGCTCTATGAAAAGCTGATCAATGTAAACAGGTGATGGTCTCATCTGATACTGAAGATGGAGCGCCCTAGGTGGCTTCGGCTTGGGCTTGAACCTTTTCCGCTGGACTCCCAAGGTAGGCCAGGAAATCCTTTTGCCGGGTTTGTTCTTGTAGCGGCTTTTGGGTGGTTTCTTGATAGTCTTGGCTCTGTTGAGCTTGTGTAACTTGCTTTGCACTTTGTCAGTGAAGAGCTTCCATGCCTTTGTAGCCGGCAGGAGCTTGTTGAAGTTCAGGCAAGACATAGAGAGGAAGCAAGGGAAGAAATGATGGTGCTGGCCGTTTAGCAGCGATATGGGGATGCGCAGAGCGTAGTGGTTGTTCTATATAGGGACGTGAATGTTTGTTTAAGGCAATTTTATCTATTAACTCTCACGCTATAGTCGTTGTTTTACGCGGAATGAGATAGCAGAAAAGTAGTAAGCGAGCAGTGGTATGCGTATATTATACGCGGGCGTCCTGTCTTGTCTGTTTATTCTCTTATTTGGACTTCTGATCCACTTGCTTCCCCCAGAGTGCAGAATCAGAATCAGTATCAGCCCTATCTCGGAGGACAAAATGCAGAGGTTATCCTTTTGCTCACTTTTTCTGAGTTTGCGTTGCCTATGCTTGTCCGACGAATTCCTCTCTCTTTTTTTGTTTTAGACGTCGTTCTCCCCTATCCTATGAGCAGCTTCTTATATTATGTAATAAAGGAATATGCGTCTTGAAACAAAGTTGCTCCAATGAAGGGGCAAAATTGTTCAAATAAGGGTGAATAATTTTGCTTCAATATACTCGTCGCTCCTTCCGTTCCAATCAGCTGGCTCTATTATGGTATTTTCTGGAGTTGTTTTAGTTTGATCAGTCAAACGTAACAAACTACTACCAAAAAAAAATGAAAATGTAACAAACTCTTCCATAACCTTCTGGTTTGGCTAAAGGGCGTTATGCGAGAGAACATGGACGAGAAAGCTTCTTTCTAATGAAAAAGGCAATAAAAGATTCTGAGGTTGCTTAGGACCTACATCGGATTCTTGCTTGGGCAGTGATTTATGGCATAAGCCGTATGAAAAAGGCCCAAAGTCCACTACCAAGTGGAGAGTTCGTTTCCCATGGCATCAGCATCCACACCAGTGACACCACACCATATATAGAGGATAGCATATTTGGTATTTCCATAAAATATTATCAATAGGAAATGTTTTAAGTATATGATATATGAGACAACATATTTTTATGAAAATATCATCACTACAAAGTCTGAGAAGCTTTCTCATTTAGATTTTGCCGATCTTTCATTCACTGAGAAAGCATTCATTAAAAGTTCCAAATGCGGAAGTCCCATATTCTTCTAACCCTGTCTTGGCCTTCTGATATTGATTTCTCAGTGCTTAGAAAAACCAGAAGAAAAAAAGAAATTTAAGTTTTAGTGCGCAGAATTTAGGCTTAGTATTGTACATTTAGATCAGAAATCCATGGCCAGGTGTTTGGTGCTTGCACACCATGAAAGCACACATTTGTCAACTACCATTGCAAGGTGTCCAACTGCAGCCGACCGTCGCGACACGACACTCCTCCATGCAGAAGAAAACAGCCTTCCGCTGCCGTGCCACACCGCCTTGCTTACTTCTTCTTCATCACTTTCTCCGTTATAAAATCACCTCTTGCTTCTTCAAGCTAAGTCCCATTCTCAAGACTCTTCTTATCTTTCGTTCTTAGTGGGCTGTAACCATGGCCGCTAAGCTGAGGCTCTTAACAGCTTCGTTTTTCTGTTTGTTTGTGTCCCTATCTTTTGGCCTTTGGACCCCCCGGCTAAACGATGCCCAGCAATGTCGTTTGCAAAGGTTTTCACCAAGCCAACCCTTCCAAAGCCTGGAATCAGAAGGCGGTGTAATTGAAAGGTGGAACGAGAATGATCCCCAGTTCCAATGTGCTGGGATTGCACCGCTAAGGATTGTCATGCGCCCAAACAGTCTGAGTCTGCCGAACTTCCATCCGACACCGCGCTTGGCTTACGTTGTGCAAGGTAAGAGACAGATCAAATATTCAATCATGCATGTTCAATCCCGCGTAGTGTTTAAGATGTTCCTTTCATAAGTGAGTCAAACAAGTTTCTGGTGAGAATTGCAGGCCGGGGATTGGTTGGAATAACCATCCCAGGATGTGTCGAATCGTTCAGCTCACAGCAGCAGCAGGACCAACAGGGAGAACGGCAACAAGGGGATCAGCACCAGAGAGTACGCCGTATTCGTAGGGGAGACGTCGTTGCAATCCCTGCAGGTGCGGCCCACTGGTGCGCCAATGACGATAATAATGAAGAACTGGTCGTCATTACCTTCAATGACCTCAACCACTTCGCAAACCAGCTCGACCAAAGGCTTAGGGTAAACGAAAGATCTTATTATGCTTCAATTTCCAAACAAGAGCTGATGCATCTAGTCGCACAATGGCAGTAGATCTAAGTTATCCTCCTTGGTAGGTATTTTTCCTAGCAGGCGGAATGCCCCAAGAAAGAAAAGAAGCAGAGCAACAGCAATGGGGACAGCAGGAGGCGAGTTCATTTCAGAATGTTATACGCAAATTTGATGCACAAATTTTGGCCGAGGCCCTAAGGATCCCGGTAGAGACTGTGAGAAGGATGCAAAGACCAGACGAGCGAGGACTCATTGTTAAACTCCGAGAAGGGATGGGGATTCTTAGGCCGGGCCAAGAAGAAGCGCAAGAACAGGAAGAGGAAAGCGGACCCTGGGAGGGACAGGGATCGGCAGCAAATGGTATAGAAGAAACAATATGCGGGATGAAATTTCACGTCAACATTGATCATCGCCGGCAAGCTGATGTCTACTCGAGTCAGGCCGGAAAACTGACTTTGGTCAACAAACATAAGATGCCCGTCCTCAGATTCATAGACATGAGTTTAGAGAAAGGCGATCTTTCCCCGGTAATATTTCCTTCCGAACCTGGTCTACAAAAAAAAGAATTATCATAAGCCTGATAACCCCCCTTAATGTCTCCGTTTTTTGTAGAATGCACTGGTGACCCCTCACTGGACAATGAATAGCCACTCCGTTATGTACGTGGTCAGGGGTGAAGCTCTGGTGCAGATGGCCAACTACAACGGGCAAAACGTGATGAACCATAGGGCCAGGAAGGGTGACATGGTTGTTGTACCTCAGTACTTCGCTGCCACAATTAGGGCTGGGAGCAACGGCTGCGAATTTGTGGCAGTGAAGACAAGCGGGACGCCGTTGAAGAGCCCTCTTGCCGGTAAAACCTCGGTTTTACAAGCCGTACCTCTGGAAGCACTGAGCCGAGCCTATCAAATGTCTCCGGAGCAAGTCCAACACCTCAAGAATAACAGGGGAAGTGAGACCCTTCTGCTATCCCCATCTATGAGATCCGTTTAAATGGAATTTTCCGTTATCGTGTATGAAATAAAGTGTAATTAATTACGCAAGGAGCCACCAAAAGTTACTTAGTCTGATGCGCAGAGTGACTTTTGAGTATGAATGATCAATAAAATGAGGCATCCACTCTCTACGCTTCTAAAATTCATCACATTTTTCCTTAAAACAGATTTTGAGCCACAATCGATTAAGGTAAAATGAACAGAAGCCAGATAATCGACAGCTAATCATTGTAACATAATACAATTCAGTAGAGTTTCGAGGGACACCTACAGCCATAAAAATACAACACTGCTCGATCATATAAGACGAGTCTCCGTTAGGTTCACACATTTCCCAGTTAATCGCTCAAAGGACAAGTTATGATCGTAATTCAACCACCCACCGAGGAGAAAAGGGAGTATAACCTTTACACATGAATGTTCAAAATCTATCCCTCTCACCAGACGTCACCCTGCCTTCCAATCAAAAATGTAAATTACAAAAAAGAGAGGGAGAAAGTTATCCTCAAGAAAATAAAGCTGAAAAAAATAATAAGCTGAATTATTTGAATGCAAAATTTTGAGCTTAATAAAAGCCGACTTTTAATTCCACTCCTCTTGGTGCACTCAGCTCGTTCAATTTTGGGTGCCAAGGGAATGGTATACAACTCTGGAAAGCTTCCTTTCACCCACAAAAATATCCAGAAGTTTCCTTTCCCCAGGAACAGGAATCAAATCAGAGCTTGGACTCCGAATTGCTGCATTTCTCTGAGCTTCCATCTAGGAGGGTGCATCTGTATTGCTTCACCTTCACGGACTTCTTCAGCATCCAGTAGCTGCATGGCCCAAGCATAGTACACCGTGTGTATGGTGTCCTGATTTCACATTATTTACAGCTAGGCAGATGTTAGAAACCAACATAACGTTGACAAACTAGCACGGAGGAAATTTACTGCCTGAAAAGCAGCCTCATCCTCCTCACCCCCAAAAAAGAAGTGTAAAGCATACATTTCTCTCAGGTAGCAGCTCAGTTGTCATGCTTACACATTGATTTTCCCATTGAAAGTAACAGAAATGAGCTGAATTACACCCCAAATAGCCGCTTCAATTTAAATGCATGCCATAAATTTCTCTCGGGGAGCAGCTGGGTTGTCATGTTTACACATTGATTTTCCCATTGAAAGTAAAAGAAATTAGCTAAACTACACCACTTCAATTTAAATGCACACCCGCCCAACCAATTTCAGCCTCATTTAAAAAATGTTCCAAACCCTTCAAAGATTTAACATGAAGCTACATAAATTCAAGTATTCAAAAAGAATAGAAACACTAATTTAGATAAGCATCCTGTCTAAAAACAATTATCTAGACCTATTAAAACATCTCCTGAATGATGTGGAGATGAAAACTTAGCAAGATTAGAATTGCTCCACAAAACTAACACACCTAAAATTAAAATTTCTAATTGTTGCTATTGGCTCACACGCGCCTTTTTTAGAGGCTCCATTCACATATTAATTAATTGCATGGAACATTTTCTCAGCAAGTCAAAAAGTCAGATGCCATTGTTAAGAAGGTTAAATATACTATTGATTGTACTTGAGAGTTGAGGCATTTCAGGCTATAATCGTAAACCTCTTCTAAAATCGTGCTTCACATCTACAAATCAGTGTGTCCTCTACACCAGTTTGCTAAAGTTGGTTTCAACCAATTTGACACAAGCTGCCAAAAGCACAGGATTTTATCCAGAAAAGTCCTATCATCACAGCCTAACCAACTCTTTGGCTCATCTACTGAATGGCAATCCTACCCTACAAATGATCAAGCATTACTAATAATAAGCGAAATACTAGAAGATGCACGCAATAAATTCATTAGCCAGGCTATCCACTGAACTAAATTCAAACAATTTTCAATAATTTCTTGAGTCACGTTTACTAAATTTATTGTTTGTCTATTCAGCAAATAAATATCAATTCTGTCTATGAATATGTATAGTCCCTATGTTCCTCAAACGGATCTCTAACAATACATGCATATTCACTGGAAAAAAATGGTAAAACAGACAGGCATATCTAATGCACAGCACTAAGAGAGAGCTTCCAGAACTTTTACCTTGCCCCCTTCTGTCACATTGCCTTGTCTATCACGTACACAATATACTTGTTGCGTTTGGAACTGCAATAATTTCCAAGAAAAAATTATAGCAGAAGTTACTATGCACATGCCAAGATACTGAGCAAAGTTAAACTAGAGCTACTCTTCTTTTGGATTTATCTTCCACAGGGAGAGAGATCATACTGCAACAATTATTATGGGAGTGTCTCCCATCAGTTTGGTCTCTCGAACTTCTACTTCCGATACATGCAAAATCTGCATGAAAACAAACCACAAGGATTCGTCACATTTCTTTTCATTATTCTTATGGGACACAACTCACTAAATTGTTTACAATCATTTAAACTCAGCATGCCCAATAGTAGCTAGCAATAAGCATCCGGCAATTACCCAGCACAAGTGTCGAATCAGATCTTGAATTAAGGACACAAAGTACTTGGCTCTTTTCATTTGCATTTATTCTTTTTCTGAACAGTTAACCTATTGGACATAAGTGGAGTCATGGTGATGAATATTAGCTTCACCAACTTAGAACAGTTTTAACATAGGAGAATGTAAAAGATTCATGTTAACCCATTCACATGTAGCAAGTAAAAAAAGGAAAACAATGGTATAAGTGAAAGGTGAAACATCTAAGAGAACAAGACACTAAATTAGCAAATTAACTTGCACAACAGCGCGGCAATTGATTGCAGATATCTAGTCCAGACAAATTTTCATGTAGAATATAAAAACATCTAGGTTTCCGGTCAACAAGTCAATATTACTAAACCTTTCTGATTCAGCTTCCTATCAGATGCTCTTTTCAATAGTGCACCAACAAGCTTCTATATCTTTTGTTTGATATTCTTTTCCATTAAAAGAAAGAAGTAACACATATTTGGTGATATATTAAAAATGTTCGAACAAAACTCAACAGAGAGATAATGCAAGATGATTCAAAAGCAGGGTGCAGACAGTATGATATTCTGTTTTCTCACCTTGTTTTCAAAGAAAATACCCTGGCTTGCAAATACATTATGCTCTGCTTTACAACGCTCAGTTATCTCAGAACTGCAATGTTCACTTAAAACTTTATGATCTCCCTGTACAATTGGATGAATACAGTATCAGATTCCCTTTCCTTCTCCAAGTAGTGTGCTGCTATTGTTCTCCATAAAGAACAACTCTATATTTTAGCCCCAGAAGGTTGAGGCTTGTAAGTGGTTATGCATCAAACTTACTTTGAAATAAGCATTTAGGACTGGCTTGATCACTTCCTGAACCTCAGCAACAAATTCTGGTAGAGAAAATTGCCTAACATTGCCAAAACCATAACCGCATCACATGAACCACACAGTTCAGGAACAGTGAAATGAAACTAATGCTAGAACTGGAATTTTTTTCCTTACGGATCTCTTTGGCGTATTTCCTTGAATGACAATGCAGTAGCAGATTCACCAAAGACAGTTTCATTTAGACTGCCACATTTATAAGGTGAACAAAATAGTTATTTTAACATCCCATGAATATTTGTGTCCAGTTACAAAGAAGTCCATATCAAAAAGAATAAATACATACTCCTGAATCTTATGGACAACAGGATGATCGCTGGTCTCCCATCTCTCCCGCACTTCCTCTGCAATCTGAAAATTCATTCGCGCAACAGTAGAAAGGATTAGGGACAAAGATATCCATACTAAGATTAAGACTGTAACTATATAAGATGCCAAATTTAGGAATAAAATAGAGTATACACATTTTCACTATTCAACATGAATGAAATTAATTTTGGTACAGGACAATAAATATAATAGAGGCAAGCATGGATAACACATATGAGTAACCTGCCAACATAGATAAGGAGGAGCAACTTAAATGTGAAATTACAAGAAATACTTAATTGAATAATTAGATAAATTCATATACTGCAATAATGGGGGAGAAAAGCACTGCTTTCTGCCCTACACCAAGCGTTGTGATACTAATAATTACAGAACTTTAGCTTAGAGCAGGGCAATATCAGACCTATCCCATAGCTACCACCTTTAACGGCAACTTTTCACAACAAAATGCCATGAACTGTCATCAAGAAAGAAAGAAAGAAAGAAAGAAAGAAAAAGATGGGGAAGGGGAGAGAGAAACTGTAAAACAAAACTAAACTACTACAGTTCGAGTACCTCCTGGCCCTTTGTAACAACAGGTTCACTTAAACCTTTAACATGCTTATATAGTGGATGGCCACGCATCTGAAAGATGGAAATTTCAATGGGAAGTTATGAAAGGCAACCAAGACATTAGACAGCATAAGACCACTTTATCAAAGAAGAAGAAGGGGGGACGGAAGGGGAAAACCCAACAATCAATTACCTTATCCATGAAGGAATCCCATTTCTTACCCCAGTTAGATTGCTTTGAAGGTAAGACCACTATATCAGTCCTTGAACTCCTTTCAACTTTCAATGAAGGGTCTGAACTAGGTGTAGCATTTCCAAGATGCCTTCTCCTAGCTGCATTTCCTTTCAACTCATCCTTTACAATGCTGAAACCTTTCTTTGCTAAATCAATCGGCTTTGCCTCTTTTAGCTTCTGGAAAGCCATAGAGGCCTTTGAAGAAATAGAAGAAGCACCAAATTTGACCTTGCCAAATAATGATTCTGCATTATCACCCTGCCCCATTTGCTGATGCTGCTCTTGCTGGTTTTCTCCTCCAGATGCAGATCGGGCACTTTCCTCCCCCTCTATATTAGGTTTATCAGAAGTTCCAGTCGATCCTGAAGGATCTTGCTTTCCGATTCCAAATGTTCCTTGGACCTACACCAAATATTTGAAAATTATAAGTCATGACATTCCTAAAGGCCATACCATAATGGATGTATGCACAACATCAAACTCCATCCACAGGAACCACACACCTCTTCTTTAGCAGCTGAAATCTTCTCCTCCATATTAGCATAAACCTAGAAGGTAGCAGGAGATCCATAAGCTATGACCATATGGACAAGTGCCCCCTAACTATTACTTGTCAAATAACATCTTAATGGAGTATAAAGCAACTGCAGCAGATGCAGTCAAGACAACTATTCACGTCAAATAAATCAATTTCTTCAAGCTGTAGAGCATGTCACAACCATAACCAAAAGTAGTTTCAACAGATGAATCTATCACAATTCTTTAGAATTTGACACTATTCATTGAACCAGAAGGAGCATCCAAAAGTACCTTTTTGGCTGTTGCTTCCGCCTCTGTCCAAACCCCATCCACATGTTTGTAAAGTTGCTCAGTTGTCTGCTTCGTTCTGCATTCGCCAGTTCACCATCTCAGGGTCCCCATTTGAAGGTCTGCCAGCCTTGACATACAAAAGTATGTCTCAGCCTCTAAACAAAAAGCGAACTCAAAAGCGATAACTAGAACTAATTTGACCCATTACCTAGCCTTCAGATCCTCTTTGACTCCTTTCAACTCTTCTGCTTTCTCCTTCAACTCCTTGACTGACTGTTGAAATTCTTGGTTTCTGCACCAACAAAATATGATATAGAAGTCAAAAAGAATAAGGAGGCAAACGAATGTTCACCAAAAGATAGATGATTTCCAGATACCATCGAGAATGGAAATATGTGGCCAACATAATTCCAAGATTTTCACCCAAAAATCAAGCGCAAGGTGGAGAATTTAGCATATAAAATCGAACATACAGTAACGATTTCAAATGGGATCAACAAAGCAACAAAAGAAAACAGTGGAATCTGTAAAGATACAATTTTTTCTTGTTTCCCAGACATTCAACAAAATGTAGCACAAAAATAATCTATCGGAATCAATGTAACCTAGAAAACCACATATATATCTTATCAAGAGCTCATACCAATTAGACAATAACCTAGCTGAAAGAAATTAACTACGTAAAGAATGCCGAGAACTGCGATATAACTTTGTACACTAGCTATCAGCAACAAAAATTATTAAAGAAATCAAGGACAAAAGGGTTACTCTTTTTTCATGGACACTCTTCTATATTCTTGAGCATCTATCTGAATATTTTAGAACAACATATCAAACGAACTTTATAAGAGCTTCATCGGTGTCAACATATAATCCCTCCAACTCATTCAACGAGCCAGTCCTCTTAAAACCTTCAAGAACTTATACTGTTGCTAAAAAGCATCAAACTTCAGTTCTTATTTAAAAACCAAACCTTTTCCATCTCCGGTTCAGGTAAGTTTGAAAGCAATACAGTAGAACAAGTAGAGGAAACGAGAATTACCTGTTAACTTCCCCTTTAATTTTCTTTGAAAACTCATTAAATAAGCCGAACTCACGCCTACCCACATATCCATTGGCCTGCGTCAACCTTAATCTTGGACATCCACTCAAATTCTACAAAATAAAGCCAACAGTGATTTCCAATATTATCATTTGTAATAAGAAAACGCCTCTCCGCCAAAAAAGGAAAAAAACCAGTAAAATACTTATAATAAAGAGGACTTAAGTAAAAGAATAGACGAATCAGAGACCTGCCGGGGTGGTAAGAGCTGCCTGAAAAAAGGCTGTTGAGCGATGTAGAAATCACGGAGCAGCTTTCTGCTGGCCATTTGAGAATGTTTTCTTAGACTGTGGATAAAATCTTGAGGTGGTTTCCTCTTATTCTTCTTCTTCTTCTTCTGCCTCACTGCAAGAAAATCTTGCTGAGAAGCCGGAAGTCTCACAAGGGTTTCGGTATTTAATGAAGCCCAGGGTTTCTTAAGCTCTACGACGAGTCGTCCTCCATCCTCCGGGTTTTGCCCTTTTTCTTTTTTTTTTTATCCTTTTTGGCGGTTGTTTTCTTCTTTTTCGGTTTTCCCTTTTTTACTTTTTTGAGCAAAATATTCTCTAATAATAATCAAATGGGTCCTTTCATGGGGAAAAAAATGGTTATTTTATCTTATTTCTAAGTTATAAGTATTTTGGGATAAGATTAATTAAGTGCTTAAAGAAAATATAATATTAATTGAGCGAGTAAAAAAATTTAAATTGATCCCTTTTTTCTTAATTTTTTATTTATTTTAAATAAAAAGGTAACTCAAAATTTAGCATTGAACAAATATTTATTTTCTGTTTCAATTCCTTTCATGCTTTTCATAGAAGATCAATTAAAAAGAACCAAAGGATGAATGAAGGGATGAAAATTATTATTTAGGAAAAACGCTTTTATTTTTTCCTTTTGCAATTTTTTTTAGGAAAACTATTTTGTTCGGATCTTTTTATCTTTGCTTCTTTTAAGGAGGGAACTTGTTTTTATTGTATTTGTGGATGTTTTAAATCCCCAAGTCTTGTGCACATAGACACACATAGTTGACAAAGTCATGCCCTATTAGGTGTGGAACAGATGGGAAAAAAAATTGAAAAAAAGAAGAAATTTCAATGAAGAATGTTTTTTATGAATATTTCATTGATGCTCAAAGGCCAAAAATAAGATCCGTTACCGTTACATTAGTGTTTTAAAAGACGGGAACATACGTTTTGATAACCGGAGTATTGTCTTTAACTTCTAAACTTGAAAACTAGAGGCCCAACAAGATATCGGCCCGTTACAAATGAAGCTGGTTACAAGCCCGATTCGCCTCGCGAAAGCGTTGGGCCTGATGAGCAGCGGCTCCTTCAGAGACCAAAGCCTGTATAACTAGCGTCTTGACTTCCCAAGCAGGATACGGATAGCCCTTTCTAGCGTACGAGTTTAGCAGTGCAGCAGTGGATTCCTTCACCAGCCTGACAAAGGCGTTTCCTAAATCGTCGCTTCTTGATGCTGCTTCTAAAAGCGTGAGATCGCATCGGTACCTCTCGTACGCCCTCGAACCAAAAACGTTGGACACCGTGGACATCTGCGGTACCATTCTTGGCCACGACTCCGTTCTGCTGCTCCAGTACCTGCAGGGCAACGTTCATTTCCGCAAATGCAAAATGCATTTCTTAACGCATCAAGATTTTACGTTCCAGGAGGTATTGGTGTTAGAAGACCAAAAAGCACTCACTTTGGTTCCCGACATTCTTTCCCGATTTCCGTAAAAACAAAGTTCGAATCTTGAACAAGTGTAGTCAACCTATACATCAGCTATTTATTGGTGCATCTAAAAGAGAAAGAAGGAGGGAACTTACTGGGGAGTGCATTTTCCTCTGGCTCTGGTATAGGCGAATCCAGGTCCGAGTCCTCGCCGTGGTATGAGTACTGCATCCATAGCCGAGGCTGCTGCTGTAGCAGACAAGCAGTAGAAGACGAAGATGAAAAGGAGCAGTTGACACAAACGGGACCGCCCCATTTCTGTGCTAATATAAGGCGGCATCTAAGCTCCCTTTGTCACTTGCAATGTCTTATTGGATCCGAATGAGGTGAAGATTTTGATTCTCGAGAAGCCGTTAGGAACCGACCGATTTACAATGTAATAGAAGAAGAGTAGTACTGTCTGGGTATGTTTGGTCTTACATTGGCGTGGGAGAAAGACTAAAAATATGTATTCCACTCGAAAATAGTGCAATTTCAAAGTGAGATTCTTCATATTCTTGGCTTTCACTCGGAACTGTCGTTTACTTATTCTCTGGACGGGCCTACCCCTTGAGTGAGTGAAGGAATAGGAACACTTTGGATGTGTGAAGGGCAGTTCGGTCAGCAGATGAAAGTGGCACGTTGCGGCGGGGACACCCACCCACGACTGCACCAACAAGTGGACCAAAGCAGACATGATTTGTAAATTTTGAAATCTTGTACCGAAAGCCAAGTGAACAAAGTAGAAAATGCTACTTGTCACTCACATGGCTACACCTCAGTCTCACACGAAAACAAAAAGAACACAAAATACAGAATAAACCTCAAAGCGACCAAATTAATCTCCAATGTAGATCGCATTTGAGAGTTTTTTTTCTTTTAAAATAATTCCATTTTTCCAATTCATTACTCCTGCATTTAGATTAATTAGAACGGAACTTTTTCCGCCGGGGATGGGGGCAATTAGAGAAAGAAACGATTCATTAGTAAGCCTTTAAATTGTTATTTATTTGAAAACTTGACGAGATGCACGCAGCGGAGTAAAAGATGGCGCTTAATAGATACAAAACCCGATCCAAGGCTTTTCTTATTCTCTCGAGTGATCACTCTCTGCAAATAGTAACACATATAGATTCAAGTTTCAGGTTCCACACTCATTCGGAACCACCTCTCCCCGAGCTTGGGCTCAAAATGATAGTTTCCTGCCTGTTATACTTGAGCCTCAGTGCCTGCTCCTCAGGAATCTGGAATGCCCGGGCAAGCACAGACGCCGGCAGTCCAGCGAAAGCCGAGGTACGGCCGACCACAGTGTTGATCATGGCATTATCGTTGGTGTTGAAGCCCACCCACTCAAAACCTCGGTTTCCTGCTCGTTTCACTACTGCATAGCCCATGGGCACAACCACTACCTGTCCCCGGCGGAGCTGACCGTCGAACACTCTTTGCCCGCGGTTGTTCACTATCTGCACCTGGGCCTCACCCCTTGTTGCATAGATCACCCCGTGCGCATTTACGTACCAGTGAGGCGACATCATGGCGTTCTGAAATCCGGAAATAGTCGATTAATTTGATATGTCAAAGGATCACATAACGTATCTTTTTGAAGAAACTAATAAGGGAGTAATTTATGGTAGGATCAATTTCCTTACCCTGTAGAGAACACCCCTTTCGGCACTGAGTTTCAAGAAGCTGAGAATTGGGAAAGTAAGGCTGTTGACGGTGGTGAAACGTCCGCCTTGTGGGTTATATACGTCTGCCCGGGAGGGATCGTCGATGTTTTGTCTGACCCTTGCGGTGCACATTGTCTCCTCCAATCCATTCTGGCTGCCAGCACCATATTCCTGCTCTTGCCCTTCTTCTTGTTCTCGCTGTGTCATTGGCGGACTAAGCACCTGAAGCCTTTCCACTCTGATAATATGGCCTCTCTGATCATCTCCGCTTTGCAGTTTCCTAGCAGTTTCAATGTCCACGTTAAGTGCCTCTGCCATAGTCTCTGCAGGAATGCCGTCAAGGACGTTGCCTGAGTCTAGTAGACCGCCACCTTGAGATCCCTGCTGTCCTTGTTGTCCCTGCTGGCCCTGTTGTCCCTGTTGTTGCTGTCCTTGTTGCGGTTTTCCAGCGAGGAAGAATCTCTGCAACATTATGTAAGATATCGCACAACCACAAGCAATCAGTTACTGCATGCAGAATAATCTCGTCGGCCGGCTAAATTTCAATGTCTCAGACGCAATTGGTTTATTCTTCTCACCCTGGGTATTCGGTCAAGTTGGTTGATATTGTTGGTGGTGTCTTCCAGTACAACCAAGACAAGCCGTCGGTCTCCATTATTGTAGAGCCAGTGAGCTGTAGCAGCCGGCAGTGCAACAATGTCACCCTCGCGGAAGTGTTGAATCTTCTGATGCCGGTCGTAGAACCTCCTCCTTCTGTCCATTTGAACTTGGGAGGACTGGAAAGTTTCAGGACACCCAGGAACCATGAGCCCGAAGAATCCCCTTCCTGAAAAAGCCTTTTAAAACATAAGGTAGCGCAGAATCTGTTTCTAGTTTCTACTTCAATTAATTCCGACTACCTGCAAATAAGGACGAGCGAACACAGTAACTTTACCTTCTTGGACGTAGCAAAGCAGGGGGGAGCTAGTGTAGGATGGCATGAGGAAACCTCCCGGTTCGATGACATGACGAATCAGTGCCACTCCAGCACATCGGAATTGGTTATTGCTACTTTCCCAGATCTCAGTCACTCCAGCTTCTGCTTGAATTTGATATCTGGGCTCTTCGGGGTTGATACTTCGCATTTGACACTGTCCACCTTCTTGTTGTTGCTGGCCGAAGCAGCCATAGGTGAGGCAAAGAAAGCTCAGTAAAAAAGAAAGAAACGAAAGCTTAACCATAGTGAGTGTACACTCAAGGCCAAGACTAAGCCGCTAGAGGGGCCGATCCTGAAGTGGAGACTTGGAAGTGAAGGCATTTATAAAGAAGAGAAGTTTGGCTAGCAACTGACACATAAGTGATAGGTGGTGGGAGAGTTGTGCCATTTTGCACTTTGCATGGCCTCTGAACTCTAATGGCTTACACCTAACATTGCCAAGGGCAGGTGGCCATTTTCTTCCGGGGAACAATACAAAAAGATATCATGTTTGTATACGGGATATTTCTGATGGGCTTGATATGAGGTTCATTACCTCTGATGTGCACCACCTTCCCTTGAAGGTCTTCAAAAGATTGCTTCACATTATAACGATCCAATCAAGTCCTTGTCCTGTCTGTTGCAATTTCTTCTTCTTCTTCTTCTTTTTTTTTTTTTTTTAAATAATAGTTGCTTCCACATTGGGACCGAAAGGCACAAGATACTAAGATAGTAGTTTATGCAAAGAAATTTAGAGAAGAAACGATTTTATTTTTTGATAATTGCGCTCAACATGGCTATAGGGAAAACAAGAAAATTGTGTTTTGTTCAATGCTATGAGATCTACAAACAGAATAGTGTTTGATTAAGTTGGCACATTTGCAATAGAAACTCCAACTTTATTCACATGATATTTAAGAAGTAAGAATTTACATAAAATTTGAATGGCACTTAAAAGGGAGAAAAATGGTTCACTCACTTTCTGATTGTATACACTGGCAAACAAGGTTTGCTTTTACTCCTGTAGAAAACTTTTCTCTTCTTGAATGTCCCGTTGCCAATAGTTATTACAATGTCCCCTGGTTCTCTTATGTAGAAGGAATTTCTGATAGAACTCGTTCTCATTTTCCTTTCCTTTTGCAGCAAAACCTTGTATGAACAATCATCACTGGGGACGAATTCTTCTTTATAGATCACATCTGAACCCATGACTGTCACATCCCATGTTATTGTCATCTCAGCCTGCTCATTTCATCACATTGAAGGGAAGGGAAAGGTTAAAAGACAATGCCCAAACAAAAATCTTTGCATATATTATTGTTGAATCATACTAAGTAGTTAGAGGTTTGAATTACAAGGAACTGAATGAGGAAGAAAACAAAGGGAAGTGATTAATTATCTACCTCGTTGACAGGAATCTGAATGTACTCAACAGTATTTGCTCGAACATTTAACTCTAAAACCTTGTCATCGCTTGAGAACTCCGGGTCGTTCTCTCTCTTGAGGCCTCCATATCGAGCCAGTAAGTTATCTGGTGTGATAAACCTACATTTGAGCATAATTAACCCTGTGTACATAGCAAGCAGCACAGGAAGAAAATGAAATCAGAACAGCTGGAGAAGGTAGCATGAATTGATCCTTACTTGAGAAGCGTCTTGGTAACCTTTGGGGACCTCAGAAAGACAGCCTTTTGGGTGCTTCTTTGCATGATTTCCCTCAAATTTATAGCGTGCAATGCAAAAAACCAGAGGGGAACATTTACGATAAACTGCAAACCCACAATCGCCCAAGATTACCAAGGCATCTTTTAGCAATATCACCAAATGCATCACATATGTAAGGTTCAGATTGACAGACTTACAGACTTGTATACAACACCAGGGTAATTTTGGTAAATCATGGTCACCATTTTCCTGATAAACCAGCGGATATCTTGGATGCCCGGTCTAGGCATGTTCTTCATATCTATAATGTGGATGACGGAACTTGTCCCGCCAGGACTGAAATCAAGCATTTTGATTTCTTTTTCAACGCACTGTATCCTCCACCTGAGGAACTCTCGTAAGTTAGCATCAGCCCTCCCGTACTTCTTTCCCGATTCCCTGTCCTTTAAGTCCCTGAAGGAATGGTAACATATAGGCCGGCCTTCCATGTCCACGCCAGTGGTGCACCACATAGATTGAAGCTCAGGGCTGAATTTCTCATCAAGAATTTGATCGACTTGGTATTCTCTTCTCCATTTCATCGTCTTTCGAAGCATCCGGAAGGCCTCGCGGACTTTGTATCGTTTGGCCGCCAGAAATTTCGTCAGGACAGCATCCGTGCCGGAGTGACCCTTGCTAGGCAACAAGGGAGCACCCCATAAGGTAATCTCTTTCAAATCTTCTTCTTGATTCCGAGCCTTTCCTTTGGACCCGAAAAGAGAATCGCAGAGAATCGCAGCTTCAACTCTGGACCTGAATTCCAACAAAGCCTTTGATCTAGTGAGCTTCAATTCGATTTCAGGGGTCTCGTCTTGTGAAGGGGGCTCCTCAAAGTATTCTGCTTCTGAGGATTCAGATTCATCTCGGGTGCCGTAGACCTCCATGGGCCGAGGGACCGCTGTTTCCTCAGGCATTTTGGCGCCCCAGGCAACAGTTCCCGCCGCTGGAGATAGTATTCGCCGATGACCCAAGATCCGAGGTCAGCTGAGGTCCCAAAAGATAGTAGATGATTTTGGGGGGAGAAAAACGTGCAGCACGTTCCAAAACTACTCTTTCCTCCGACTAAGCAGCCGAAACAAGGGTGATCCAAGTATGGATGACAGGAAAGCACCAGCTCCACGAATGAGATCTTTTTTGCTCTCCGTTTCGGGTCCAGCAACCGTTGGTTTTGCTTTGCTGGCGCCAAATGTTGGGCTCTTCCTCTTGGGTCTTGCGTTTCTCCATCGACATTTTAGGGACATTGGTTGACCGTTGGACAACAAAAAGGAAAAGAAGAGTTGCTTTCGACACCTCACCGGATGTCTCGAACCTACGTTTTCAGTCATGCGTGGTTATGCTTTTCTTAATCTCATCTTTTCCCTCCAAAGATTTAATTCTTAATTTTCTTAATCATGAAACAGGAGCTTAAACTCTACCTTTAAAACCAATATCGTGTGCAACCCCGATTAGGAGACTATCTCCTTGATGTATTTTAAAAAAAAAAACTACAATAAATCATCATCTGATTCTGCAGAATACTAGAGCACGTATATCCAGCAGCCTCACTGAGATGCAGAAGAAAACTCCTGCAACAGGAAAGAAAGAAAGCAGGGGTGAGGCAGCTCTCGTGGCTCCAGACTGCAACATAAGGTAAAAGACACTTCATATAGAAATACAAACTATGGTGCATATCAGTTAAAACATACTGCAAAATATCGCACAACATCATAAGTATATGATCCACTAATTTACATTGGTTGGAATGACAAGAAACAAAAAAGCACCAAAAGTAATATACAGGAGCCAAGCTATTTCTCTACTTAATCGTCTCCTCTCTAAGTCTAATAATTGTATTGCTTCTGTCCTTGAACGACAGACTTCAGCGTTCATATTTACATGCTTAAACATGGTCCAGACCTGGAAAGATTCAGGGATCACAGCAGTCTGTAGTCGGAATTTCACGACTCCCTATACTTGGTTAAATCAAATGTCAATGTCCTTGAGCAGCTGGAAAAGGGAAAGGAAATGTTTGGTTAACATGCCATAACCTTCAAATTCCCTAGAAGCCAACAAATTTGGAACTAATATTATAGATGAATGAACTCACCTTCTATCGGAGTCCCTAAAAACACCAACCAACGCTTCAGCCTTATCATAAAATGTATCCTTAAGAGAAATCACTATACTCTGGAAACCACTTCCTCCATTTATGTCCTGATCCAGTCTGGCTCCTCCGCATGACTTTGATCTGATAAATCCTGCTACCTTAGCAACATTTAAATTATCTAATGCAGCATCCACTTCATCCAATATGAAAAATGGAGAAGCCTTGTAACTGAAAATTCCAAATATACAAAGGTTAAGGCAGCTGTTGCAGGAAAAAGGATGTCAAACAAACAAAGGAGAAAAAAGGAACGGTTCATCCAGTTAACACAAAATTTACAAATTAGTGTTGACTATAATCTCAATGAGCTCAATAAGCAAACAACCCAAACATGGAGAATCCTGCAATCAGCAATCACATACCATTGAGAAGAGCTTACAAAATAAATAACAGATACACAAAGAGCAAGTTCAACAAATTAGAAACATGGGTACTTGATGATATCCAATCTGAAATGCATCAGACAACATGCTCATCAAAAGTTGCATAAATTGTAACCCATATTCAGGCTGCAAATGATTTCAAACGTAAACAAGAGCCCCTGGGAGAAGTACATGAGATTACACAAATCTTCCAGTACAGGATTTTTGCAATTATATTGAGACAACGGTTTCCAGATTAGGAAAGTAAGAAAGGAGGATGCACTTTCTGAAGCATACCTATGGATGGAGAATAACAGCGCAAGTGCAGCAACAGTCTTTTCTCCCCCAGATAGCTGTTCCATATCACGAAAGCGCTTTGTTGGGGGCATGGCAGTGTACTTGATTCCATGTAAAAATGGCTCATCCTCATTATCTAAATTCAAGTATGCCGTCCCACCAAGTTGATGAGTATTGCTCTTTGTTAGTTGCTTGTAGATTTTGTCAATATTACCAGAAATGTGGTTGAAAGCCTCCATAAATTTTTCATACCTATAACCAAGGCTCACATGAATAATGGCACAGTAATAAAACTTAGATGCAAACTCTCAAAGCGAGAAGAAAAACTATTATTTATTCATCAGAAAATCAAAAGCAACTTTGTCCAAGGGAACATTCTCCCCTACACCCCAAAAAATAAAAAAGGAGAATAGATTATTAAAAAAATATTAATTAAAAAAAAAGAAAGATCTCACGATGTCATGAAGCTCTACTAAATGACGTGACAAATTCTAGTTCAATATAGCCTCAAGGAAAGGATTTCCAAACTCTCGTAGATGATAACCATCCATAAAAGTTCAAGGGAAATGCAAGTATACGGTAGAACAATTCATGAGCCCTTTTAGCTTTGCCACCAGCTCAAGTCACAAGGAAGCAACTTCACAATTTTGATGATAAGCAGAATCTTGAAATGAGCAAAATATGCTTGCAGCCTCTCACTTTCTTCATCATCAGTCTATGTGGGATTCAGCTGCAATACAAAATCACAAGTGTTTTGTCTAGCACCTTAAGAATGGTACAGTCTTCTTCTTTCTCGGTCTTGTACTACATCATATTGCTTAAGGCCTATCTACCAAAAATTTACAGAAAAACTGCTGAATACCTTCTGTTTATCAAACTCCAATGACATGATCTAATATAAGCGTAAAAACTTAACCATAATGCTGCCACACAGATACATATTGGACTATTTGTTTACCAGGTCATTCCAACATCATAATCTTCCAAAAGAACGAGGACATAAAAGGCCCCCAATTTACCACTTACTTTGAACTTGATGAAGATATTCTAATGTCTCTTGAAGAGAAAAATAACAGTCATCATAGCGGAAAAATTGAAAGGGTAAGCCAAGAAGATGTCTACCTCTCTTGCTTCACTTTATTGTATTCTTCAGTAACTTTTAGCTCTGCTCGTCTTGCCTCTTCAAATTCTTTAAGTATTACTTTTTCCTTCTCTCGCAGAGCCTCATATTGATCCAATGCCTTCAAGTTTGGAGCCGTTCTTTCAATTTCAGACATTAAGTTGGCAATTTTTTGCGTGAATTCTGCCTCAAGCTTCTCCCGCTCAGATTGTCTCATGTTTTGTTGGTGAGATCTACTTAGTCTGCTAAAATCAAAAACTGGACCAGGTGTCAGCATTTCAGTATCCATTGGATCAGATATAGTTGGAACAGTTATGTTCTCCAGTTCACATTTCTCCAATATCTCTTGTTTCCGGGAATTAAGCTGCTCAATCTGTGCTTCCTGCAAAAAGAGAGGGGGAAAGGAAGAGGCAGAGAAGGGTTAATTGTGTAGAGATAAAATTTAGTCCACAAAATGTACCCTACAAAACTAAACCTCACAAACCTTTGATTTAATTTGACGATTATGTTTGCTTATGCTTGTTGTAGCAGCAGAGATTTTCCTCTTCCACTCCTGTATGTCCTTTTCACACTCTTCAGATTTGGACTTCCACTCTGCAAAGAGAGAAACAAGAATTGGTCAGCCGAATTCATAAATAGCTTGGAGGAAATTCAATATTGGAAAGAATATACCAATAAAAAAATACATTTGACGAGGACAATATCTAATGCTACCCATCTTTCTTTTTAACAATAATTATGCAATGATTGACTGAAGGCAAACTATCAAATAAAGGTAAATAAGAGAAAAGAATTGGCTCTTAAAGTAGATCTACAAGTAAGCCATGTCTACCTCTCCTTTATCTTGATAAGACATCATCTAGTCCCAAACAGTTCAAGTCGTTTGAGAAATGGATGTAATAAACACAGGCTCAACATACAATCTGATTCATGAATTATAAAGATTTGTCAAGAAACGGTGCAGATATTTCTCCTTCCTAATTCAGCAAAAGAATGCATCAACTTAGTAAGCTCTAGAAAACTCTGCTGAATAATGAGCATGTACTGATCTTGCTGGAGAAAAAAGATCCATTTAAAAGGCTGCACGGGTATTAGAAAGCCGTTAATAAGGAGTTACAACTCCAAAGAGAGGCAAAAAACATTATTGCCATTGAGCTTATGACAACCTCAATATTCATCGACATGGATTACAGAAATGCATTGCTGATTTATACTAATACTCCAAAGCCAACATCGTTGTAAGCTTTAACCAATCTAACTTTCAAAAGTTCTAGAACCACAAAGATAACTAACAGATGCCATCCTTAGTTTATGGGCAGCATTCTTATAGAAAGTAATTACCATGAGAGGGGAAGGAACAAATTAAGAATGCAATATTCATCATTTTGCTAAAATTTGAACCTCATTCAAACTGTCATGAAAATTTCAAGGTGAATTTTGGGTTCTTTTAATAATCATGAAAAGCAAACCAACCAGAAGATTGTGCACTAAACAAGAAATTCAATTTCAGTGGTAGAATTGATCAAAGCGAGTAGTTAAGTTAAGCTTTAAAAGGTTCCAAATTTTCAAAGAGGTACAGACAGTGCAGAAAGGGTTCACGACAAATTTTGAATGCCTCTATTATTATCTTATGTCTAAAACCTGAATTGCATTGATCTTTAGAAGCATGAAAGCCTGCCATCTTGCTTTAAGATTTTAAGAATAAGTTGATACCAAATAGAAACAAATAGAAACTTTTTCTCGAAAAGAAACAATAGAAACCCTGAAATTCTGCTGTCTCATTTTGAACTTCTAAATCCCAGGCAATGCAACCTCATTTATCCTGCATCATTGTAAAAATTACTTCAAAGATTCACGGCAAGTATCTATTCAAGCTATTTCACTAAAATGCAAAATTTGAATTCTGCACCAACATGCAAGAAAATCTGTGAAGCTATTTCAGTGAAATGTAGTTTTTTAATGCTGCACTGAAACTCAAGGAATGGTACTTATCTCATGACTTAAGAAAGAATGACTTGTTTTATAACCACAGATCTTCAGAATATATTCGTACTAGTAATTTACCTAGAACTTCTTCTTTCAGATGATCAATTTCAATGCCATATTTGTCTGTAGCAGACTTCATTTCAGTTTCTCTTTTCTCAACCTCTTTCAAAGCGCTTCTTAAGTTAGCCAGCGTAGATTCCAATTTGGTAATCCGGGATGAAATGTCTAAACCACGCTTTTGCTCATACTCCAACCTGGCCACATAAAAGAAAGATGCATATGTAAACCAGAAATTGACATTCACTCCTGAATACATAGTGAGAGGACAAACAATCACCTCAAGAGGCAGAAAACTGAACAATAACACTATTAGGAACCTCAGCAGAAAATTTATTACAACCACATATGGCTAATGATTCAATTCCAAGAAGGTATAACATATATTTTAATAAGTAAGGGAAAAAAATGGATAAGCACTGAAGAAGAAACAGAGAGAAGGAATATCTCAAGACAGGGTTTCCCCATGTAACACAAAGGGAGCCTCTTTTTGGGTTGGATGACTAGTGCACAGTTTTATATTCCGGTACTCAAACAAAAGAATGACAAAGTAATGAGATGTCTCATTCCTATAAGCAGCTTCTGCTCAAACAAAACATACTCCAAACATATATCAAAGTTTGTTGCCACAGAACGTAAACTCTGCGGAAGAAAATGATTCTCAGACTAATATAATTCAAGAATGATATCTGGGCTCAAATAAACCATTTATTCATGGTCTGTAATGAAGACACTAGAATGGCTTTAGATCCATATCTGCAGACAGATCCGAGGATATTTCAAGTTTAAAAAATTGCAGACCAGAATTTTAATGCTTTTAGATTTGAAACGGTATTTCATCAGTAACTGTTAAATCAAGAACACATAAATGAGAATAGCACACTTCACAACCTTCAGACTAAGCAACAGAATAAAGCATTAAGTACATACTGGTACTTTAGCTTCGACTGCTGGTTCAACAAGTCTAGCTTTTGGTTAGCCATCAATTCAACAGCCTTCAGCTGGTTTTCTTCATACTCACGAATGTTTTTCACCCCTACAGACTCACTAAAGTTCTTGTAGATTTGGTCAACTATATTATTGATCCTGTTTTCCCGTGCTGAGATTTCTTTACTCCTTGAATCAATAACTTTGTCCAGCTAGCAAAAAGGGGAGACAAGTCAGTTGGAAGCATAAATGCAGCATACATGTACTACAGCAACTAGTGTGACCAAACCTTCTGAATCTCAGGAGTAAGATGATCAAGTTGAGCAGCAAGGTTAGCCTTTTCCGCCTTTAAACTGGCAAGTTTATCCACAATGCTTTTCTGTAGAAGTAGGAAAAGTTATTTAACTTATTGGAATCAGTTGACAAGAAAACCAGTCAAATTACAACAAGCAGGAAAAGGGACTGCAAGAAATAGTATTTGGAGGGGGAAGGAATCAAAATCAAAATCAAAATGCTACAGTGTCTGATCCAGGAATTTACTCAATCAACATGAAAAAATAAATAAAAAGCCATGTGTTCTCATAATTAACAAGTTTTGCCTGAGCCATTATGCTTTTCCTCCAAAATTAAAGGAGCTATGAGTGCTTATTCTTGATGGTATATTTATTTATCTCTATCGGACACTAACACTATCTGATTTAACACCCAACAAGAGCACTAATAACTATATTTTGTAGTTTTCATTTCCTTCCCATTCTAACACCAAATTCATCTTAAGATAGAACATAATAACAGCAATCTTGTCATATCCAAGAACAAACAATTTGTCAAGTGTACAACTACTTGAGATTTTGAAAAGTTAAACTAGGAACTCAGAGCATGGCCCATTAGCTCCTTCTTTTCCTTTAATAATAATACGTGTACTGGTATAAGTGCTATTACTTAAACTTATCCAGTTTACCAAGAATGGTAGATTCCCCTTCAATTATTAATTTTTTAGCACTGTTGTCTACCTTGATAACCATCTGTGTTTAAAAGAGAGAATACCATTCCCCTTGTTTCCAGTCATTTTCTCCATCCTGTTGTTAACTATTTCTCAAATTTCCATTTTACCATATTATAATGCAAGAAAGTTGATCAGACATTTTCATTTCATAAGATTCAAAAATGAAATTAGTTTCTACTCTTTGCTGACTCCAACAGCCTCGATAGAGATTGCTAAATCTTTGTCTGTTTATACTCTCATCAAAATGGAGGGGAAAAAAAGAAACCCAGATCCTTGTCCTTGCTGACCAAATGAAACAAGATGTATTTTTGATAATCCATCTCATAAATAATAATCATCAAAATGATTGCAAAATAAGTATCAAAACAAACAAAACAGAAGCATAACAAAAGGCATCAGGATAATTAATTAAATAGTCCTGCCAAAGTGCTGACATTTCCAATTAAGATGAACTCAGTTTCCCTTAAACTCCAATTGGTGGAATAAACAGTATTTTATCAAATAAGATTTTCAAAGAGCAAAAGAAGCATAACACTAAAGCCATGACCAATAACAATTTTTTATGGGCCAAAATACCACATAAAGAACTAGCTGCGTCAATGTAACAAATTCATATTCCATTAACCTCTTCAATTTCAGCGTAATGGATCTTCTTTTCAAGTCCACTTTTTCTGCCTGATATTTCAGACTCTTTAAGCTGCATCTCTCTTATGGATCCAAGCTCTTCCAACTCTGATTCAAAACTTTCCTTTTTTCTTCTTAAGCCCTTAATATAAAAGAGATAAGCCTTAATAAACCCACACATAAACCAAGGAAAAAAAGGAAAAATCTGAATGAAGTTGACAAATTGCTTGCCAAACCTTCAATTTCTTTGTCATCCCATTTATGTGAGCGTGCTTCCATTCCACCACTTGTACCACCAGTCATCGTACCAGATTTTGTTAACAGGATCCCATCAGTTGTCACAACTATAATTACCATAAAAATAGTCAGAACAATTATTCAATATGCAACTTTAAAATTTATCATTTACCTTTAAATCTCTCCCCACTCCAACTAAGATGCTTTGCTTCGTTGAGGTCATCACAAACTAAGGTATTCCCAACAGCAAATAAAACAGCCTTTTCTAGTGCTCGATCAAATTTGTGACTGTTAAGCACAAACGCATCATGTGTCTGGGGTTTGCCATTACACGGACTCAAAAACACACACTAACATATAGATATTTATATATATTGGTAGCAAACAAAAGTGAAAGAGATTAGCTCCCAGACCATCTTGATCAGCCTCCAATAGTAAGTTTTCCCCATTTCTATTGGCTGCACTCTTATGTTTTGTTTCTTCTGTCTTGATCTTTTTCTCCTTTTTACTTTTCATGGACAGAGGGTGCAGAGGACATTAGGGGTTTCAAGATTTTCAGAAAATGGAAATTTTCATAAAACAAGAATATAAATTTAGTTACTCTACTTCATTCCATTTATTTCTAAAAAAACAATTCTCATATGTAAAAAAGATTAAGTGAAAGTAATATCCAATAAATATATCAAGGGGTAAACAGGTTGAGAAACCAGTAAATAGGAGCCAGGGGCAGATTAATAAACAAACTAAAAGTCTGTCAAAGGATATTGTATGACATCAAAAACCAGCTTCGCGGTGCCCCCTAACGTGCGCAACTTCTCAATAATAGGCTTCACACGAACTGATTTAAGAGGTATAAATGTTTGAGGAGGAAGCCTTTGTTCCTTCAGATACTGTGAAAAACACAAACTCACAGTGTCAGAAATCGTTCATAGAATACTCACTGAGAAAAGAATGAGAAAGAAGGAAGAAAGTGGCAAAAATCTCTAATTGCCACTCAGAACAGTGTGACTATTCACCACTGGATTAGATGTGGACAATTTCATAAGAATCATATTGGACAAAAATGAAAAAGATAATCAGATCTCAAACAACAAGAATATAAGTTGAAGTATAAATAATAATTCACTTATTTATGTGTGACACCTTGATGCATTCTTTTCCTGTATGTTCATCCTCAACTACAACTGCATCCATAAATTTGCCCATAGCAACCGTAACAGCAAGGTTATACTTCTTCTGTGTTGGCCGGCAAAGATCAGTCATGCGGCCATGAACACCAGGAAAGAGGCGCTTGAGAGTTTCAACCGCTTGAGAAAACCTGGCATCCCTCTCATTTTCATATCTGTCAGCCTTCATTTCGCGTAGTTTGTTCTCTAATTCCTCAATTTTTGTCTTCAGTGTATCATGCTGGAGTCTACAGACAGAAAATGCATCTTATCATCAATGACAAAAAAAACAAACCCAAAGTTTAGTCAAAAGAAGGATATGTGCTAGCAAATGTCTATGCACGTCACACATGAAGAAATCGTGGAACAAAGTTCTCTTCAAAAGAGTTGAAATATGAATATCTGTTGCAGCCAAGCTCACTAACCGGGATTGATCGAGTTTAGATTTTAATTCTCGCTGATTCTTTGCCAGACTTCGGCATTCTTCCCTGTGTTTCTCAACAGTATCAAGAATCTTTTTTAGTCTCGTTTGCATTTGTTTCTCCTGTGCCTCTAACTCTTGCTTTCTATTCTCCAATTGTTGACGATTTTCTTCCAAATTCTTTTTGGCTTCAATATCAGCCTCCTGTTGCCTATCTAAGACCTCCTTCTCGTCCCTCAGTTTTGCAGTTTTCATCCCAGCCTTCTCTTTCCTACAGAATGGATATCAGATTTCAGAAAGCTTAGTTTATTCAAATCGTCAACCACAAAAATGAAAATGAATAGGAAGATAAATAAATAAAAAGCATGTGTGTGCATGCATCTTTTATGAGTGTGTCCCTAAACATGTGTGTGTGATTTGTGGGTACATGTTTTCGTTTGTGTCTGTGTATCTCTATTTCCGAGTGAGTGATAGAGAGAGAGATTAGAAAACCAAGGCCCAATATTGCATCAATAGATTGAGCCTCAAAAACCTAAAGCAGCCTTGCAACAAGTAAAGGCCTTCTTCACAAGATCCTTTGAAGGTATGCACTACCTGACAAGCAGATAAGCTGTCATATCTAACAGAAACCAAGTTCAAGCAAGCACTACTGCTGCTTTTAACATAGAGATTTTAAATTGTTATTAAAATTGTTATTACACATACAGCAAATATTTAGCTGAACACATAAGATGGCTCACATTTGGTGATACATCTCCAGCTGACTGTCAGCTAACTGAAGCCTTTCACCAGCATCTTGGCCCTTTTCACGCAAGTCATCCAGTTGCTTAGTCAGGTCTCGTAAATTATTGTGAAGTTTCTTCACTTCTTCCTCATGTTTATGCTTCTCTTCTTTCTTTTTGTTAAGCTCTTTACTGCTATTCTTAATCTTCATAGTTAAGCGAGTTATCTCCTCCTTTAGTTTCAGAATCTCAGGTTGCTGTACAGAGAAATAAAAGCAGTTAACATGAAATTTTAACTTAAACCTCTCACACCAGTAAACATCAACAGGGGGCAAAAGCATCACAAAACAATAACCATTTTAAGCAGCTTAGTGGAGAACTACAACCGAAGAAACAAGCTGACATCACCAGCAGCAAAAGCCACCAAATGATACACAGCTCATAGGTATGCTAAATGAGGAAGCTCAATAAGCAGATTAGAACATGAAGAATTAAGTAAAAAGAACCCCAGCAACTTGGACCCATAAAATATTCAATCCACTTATTTCCCCCAAAATCCTCATCTTCCCCCATATCCATGCAAGTTCAAAAAACTTCCCTGATTATGGTCCAAAGAGATGCTGAAACTAAGATCTGCTTGAATCGGATCAGAGTTTAAAATCTACTTGCGGGTCAAAATCAATCTGGTCAGAGAAAAGACAATTATTTTAAATCCCAAAACCACACAACACAAGCCACTGGTGAGACCTATTTTTCCAAATTCTAGCATATGGTGTAGTTCTCGTTACTTCAGAAGAACCATGCTTTTTATGCCAATACTCTAGCCATTTTGAAGTATAGCATGTATAGTTTAAGCCAAGATGCAATCAAATCTTGCTTAATGGATTTATTCATAATAAAATGGGTCTTCATGAGTCTTGGCATTTCAAAGGTGTATGTGCAAGTTGATTTGGTGAAGGTAAATTCGGTAAATGCAGGTAGGCTACATGAGAACCTAGCATGAAAGATTAATTTTACATTGTAGGCAATTCAAGAGAAGCATCACAAGGAGGGGGAAACTACAACAGACTTATGACAGAGAAACAAAGACTAAGAAGGATTCTTACATTCTTATCAAGTCTCGTCTTTTTCTCCGCAATTTTCCTTTCACATTGTGCAATCTCTTTCAAGTATCCACTCTGTTCTTTCTTCTTTTTGCTTGTTTCACTTTCATAATTGCCCAGTTCATCAACAATTTCTTTACGACTTCTCTCTTCAGCTTCAAGATCCTCATTAGCTTTTGCAATATCCTTCTCTATGTTGAATAATTGCCATAAAAAATGTGCCTGCTTCAAAGATTTCTGTGGTGGAAGAAGAGTAGCTAAGAGATAGAAGAAGAGAGAGCATTCAAATGGGACTATCACATAACTAATAAATTGGAACTTTTCCCTTACTGGCACAAGCAAGGTTAACAAAATCATAAGTTCTGACAGTTACTTGAGATATAGAAGTCCACTATTTCATAGTTACAAAGTCAATAATAGCTTAAGATAAAAACAAAAGATACATTTGCATGCAAAAAGATGTGGTGGACAAGCTTCTCAAGACATACCAATTGCTCTTGCAAGCGTAGATGCTTTTCAGCCTCTTCTTTTTGTTCCTTCTTCTGCTTAACTTCCATTTTTATGGTCTTTTTCTTTTGATAAGCCAGTGCTGTCTTCTCTTCAGCTTTGGCTTTTTCGTCTTCCAACTCCTCATACCTTCTTTTACACCCTTCAGAGCCGGAGATTTGCTCAAGAAGGGCAGTCAGTTCTTTTGGGTTTTTTGATGCAATTGACTCCACATCCCCCTGTAACAACCAACAGTTCAGAAAATAAGAATAATAATGAAAGTAATTGCAAGGATTTCTGTCACGTTCCATGCAACGCCAAACCAAATCCCAATGTAGATAATTTTGGATGACAAAAGTAAATGCAACTTCCTGGCACAGTAGATAGCTAAGAATGTACATAGAACAAAACTTTTACTTTCATAAAACACCTGTTCATACAATGAAAATTTTAATTTAACATCAATCTTCAGAAATTTACATCTTCAATAAATCCTTATGTCAATGCAATTAGCAAATTAGTAATCAAATTTCAGGTCTTCAAAAGGTATTTACGTCAAATGCAACTACCAAGTTACTTGGTACATGCCCCACTTCTTGAGTTCTTTCTCATCTGCAAAAAAAAAAAACCCACCAAAATAACTACATACTCTTCGCGTCCAACATAACCACTCGCACAACGGCATAAAATTTGCTTCCAACATATTGCAATTCAATGTCAACTTAAAATTCCAGACGGATATGCAGTAAAATTTGACGGCTAGATACAAACTTAACAGCAGCATGTGCAGTATAAAGTCGAGAAAGCCAACACAAAGAAAATAACCGCGAAGTGAAGTACTGAAGACAACCTGAAAAACCAAGAAATTCCGTGCTTTAACAAGAATTCCAAGCTCCTTCAGTTTACTATCATACTCGTTCTGGCTCACGGCATCGCCATTTACACGATACTGACTCCCACCATCACCGCTAATTGTGCGGGTAAACTGGAATTCGACGCCGGTATCCAACTGATAGACCATGCGCACGAAAGCTTTGCGACCTTTCTGCTCTTTCTCGCGGTCATCGAAAGCGTAAACGAGGTCCTTCAACTGGGCACCGCGGAGATGGGCAGTACGGACGCCGAGAACGAAGCTGATGGCGTCCATGAGGTTGGACTTTCCGGCGCCATTGGGCCCAATAATGCAAGTGAAGTCGTAAAAGGGGCCAATAGTTTGCAGACCTTTGTAGGACTTGAAGTTTTCAAGCTCTAGGCGAAGGATTTTTCCCGGCGGAACTTTTTCCGGTGGCATCGTAGATTTCGAAATTCGAACTCGAAAGCTTCTGAGAAGATATAATTCTTCAACAGGTGAGGTGATTACTCATTCGTGATCAGATTTGAAATGGAGATTAAAATTTAGGGTTTAGAGCAAAAGAGGAGTGAACAAAAGGGGGGTGAATTTTGGCGGGATTATAACATAATATAGTCGGAAGAGCTCTCTCTAGAAGTGAACTCTCGCCCCTCTACTAGCCCAGAAATATTTTCAACGGTAAGGATCACATCCTTCACTCTTCATCTTCTTTTTCTTTCCCAACGGTAAAATGTCAGTCTGTCCGTCCCTTCTAAGAACTAAATTGCAGTTGGATCGACTTTCTTCTGAAATTTTTTTAAGGACCAAAAATGAAAACATTTTTAAGAAAAGTGAATGTGCAAATTTTTTTGAAAGGAAAACTCAAATATAAAAATTAACCTTCGTTTAAAAAAATAATTGAAACGCACTTCATTGAAAAGGATAAGAAAAAAATATTAACGTCATTATTTAGAATAAAATTAAATATTATTTAATCTTAAAATTTAAATTTAAACTTTTAAATTTTAAATATAAAAACACACATTTTCTCTCATAAATAATTTAATTTTTATAAAATAAAAATTTTAAAAATTACACCTTTAATTAACAAGAACCGTGCATAGAGTGTTAATTTTCCGAACGCTTCTATTTGTTGAAATTTTTAATTTAGGGGGCGTCTTTTGTGAGTTTGCCATTGGTTATTGTTGGACCAAAGAAAATAAATTTACTCCCAACATCATCTTTCTAATCCTGCTAAGAGCTTTATTTACTAAAAATAAACATGCAACACATCCCAAAGTATCTATCTTCCAAGCGGTGGGTGAATAATTATTGTTGCCAGTCCTGTGACTAACACAGAGTTACAAGCCAAATTAGCATATTCAAGCTTGGGACCGATTACAGTTGAGCCTCTTTCGATCCACCACCCTCTTTCGCCTCTCCCTCTCGAGGGCTAGTCCTTCCGGATTCACGGCTGGAGTTGGTACTGTCAACTTTTAAAGGAGCTATTTGAACATGGTCAGACGGATTTTCAAGCTGTGTTGCGGATTTGACTTCTTTAGTACCAGATCCATCAGACTGCAATCCTCCTGCATCAGATTGTTTCGTAACCATTCCTCCTGATTCTAGGGCAGCTTCCATTTCTTCATATCTAGAAATTACAAGCTGAAGTTCATCATGAAGACTTAGAGCTTCGAACAGCATTCCCTCATCATCCGCCGTGCTTTCTATTATTCCCTGAACAACAGGCAGTGACCCTTTGCATTTGTCGTACAGGCTCACCGTCAAATCATTCTGCAAATCATTAAGAAATTTCAATCATTTATGACTAGACCAACTTTGTCCAACTTGAAAGATCAAGATCTTCCAGACGACATTTTTGTATCAAAGTAAAAAAACTTTTTAACATCTCAACAATCCAACAACACAATGTGAATACATTATAAAGTTATAAAATTAGGAACATGTAGAAGCAATGAAATATGGAAGAAGAATAATCACAAATAATTACACCAAAAGCGGAAGAGAAAAATGGGGACAGCAAGCAAACCAGTACAGCAATAACAGATCTCAGAGGGGAATTCCCAGCTAAAAATCAAGGAAGTGTTACCTTTACAGGCTTTGGTTCATCCTCGGTGTTCAATATGCTGGAGAGAATGTCAAGACTATTTACGAGTTACCACAAGAAACTCTCTCTTTTCTTCAACTGATTGCCTGCCATAACTAATAAAAGTAGCATTTTCTGTATTGTTCATACCCATTTCGGGCATAGGGTATCTTTCAGGAGGTGACAGCAGGTCTTCGTTGATATATGTCTCCAAGGGGTACTGCATTGGAGGCCTGTCCCCATGTCGCATTACTTGATGTATGGCTCTCGTCTTCAAGTTCTGTAAAATAAAATAAGAGAAAGATTACACACTCTACCCTCCAAAAACACTAGGCATGCCATGCAGAATAAAAATAATTTAAAGGAGGCATATATATCCCAAAGCTTCAACTTTTATTGCTGAGAAAGATCAAGTATGATGCTACTCAAGCCAATTCCACACTTAAGTCTCCAGCTAAATTTAAAGGTGCATCTTAATGAGTTTAAATGACAGGAAATTATATATACATGAAATCAGACCATACATTCTCAAATATTCATATAATTGCATGTTATCATTCCAAGTAGGAAAAGGTTCCCAATATAGTAGTGAGGTATCCATCTTGAAAAGCAGTGAACCTGTGAGAGTTCCTAGATGATTTCTGTTGATCCCTTCTACTGTGGATAATATTTCTTTCCTCTAAGATCCACCTGATTTCAGCTTTTTACTTTATTTTTTCACCTTCCGGGTTAGTTTCTTCTTAGAATAAAATCATTAGGAAGCTTAAAGTTTTATGAGTTATCACCAGAAGTATTTTACTTAGTAGCACTTTGAGGACTGAAATAACACATTGATTCTTAAAATAGAACAGATTTTGAGAAAGAAAGAATGAAATCCAGTCAAAACACGTTTTCCAACAGATTTAATTTATGTTGGATGAACAGACAGAGTTGCATCATATTCCAAACTAATAATGAGTCATATCCAAATATATTCTGAGCTTTTCTTGCATAACCCTGGCCATTTTACCATTATAACACAAGTATGGCTAATGCTGTAGCAATGATCATTATTCTACTCGTCGCGGTTATTTTTCAAAATTAATCAGTCTATGAGTTTTTCCCCTTGCTTTCTTTTTTTTATTTCCAGCCAAGGAAGAGTGCTGGTCTAACTCTAGCCTTATGTCCCCTCTTAGCCTAGAATAAGAGCCTTTGCTTTACAAAGCCAGCACACACACACACCCCTGCCTCAAACTCAAACAAAATAGAGACAATATGAAAGTTGAATGATGAGAAGTTCTCAAACCACCTATGCTAAAGAGCTTCTATGTAAATTTATCAAAACCTAATGAAGGCCTCCAATAAATTTGCAAGGCCATACAAAATGACATCCTTTCTTATTGGGGTGTGTGTGTGTGTGTGTGGGGTGTTGGGGGGCGGGGTTGTTGGGACCAAAGTAAAAAATGACATGCATTTACTTTAAATTAAGCTACAACAAGCTCTAGAATAAGTGAGCAATACCGCAAGTTTAAGTGGGAAACGTTTGTACATGCACATGCTTAAGAAAGAGTTTCAAGGAAACTGCAGCCAAAAATTGCAAAAGGGCATTCAAGAAAATGATCAGGAAATCTTGTTTTCTACTCTAGCATGCTCTTTTTGCCTCTCTTTTGTAAATTATCTAACGTGCTTTAGTAATAATTAACAACATATTTAAGGCTTCCAACAAGACACGTTAGCAGTACACAAGGTATGATGGTAAGTGTTGTTGCATGCCTGCCTGGACACATTTATTTCAGCTTACATAAGAAACATTTATGGGTCAAAAATACATTGAAGGAAGAAACCCGAATACCCATACCAAAAAAAAAATTGGAAACAAAACAAAAACAGAAGATCTTTAACAGCATATATGCTCAGTAATGCCCCAATAACCATTAGTTTAAAGTGAAAGGCAACTTTCAGCGTGTCCATATAACTCTCCAAGCCAAATCTCCTAACAGCCATGAACTATTAAAGCAATTCTACGAGTAAACAAAACAAGATCAAAGTAACCATCTTTCTGCTTATACTTTGTTCACCTATCTGAAACCTCTGAATCAGCAGCTAAATCTCAAGATATAATCAAAAGTGAAAATGGAAAACGCACAGAGATAAAAATAACGACCTGTCAAAAGTTAAAATAATGCATCTGATAGTCAAATTATGTAACACCGACCATATAAGTTTGTTGGAACACAGGCAAGTACATGAGATCCTCGGATTCGCCCCAAGCCCTAATCAGCTGCATCGCCTTCACGCGATTCTCCTGCTCGGTTTTGGGATCGTCGATCATCTTCATCATGTCATCAAGCACCTTCTCAGACGCCACCTCGGAGAACACCTTCTCACAATTCGAGGTACACGTCTCCAACAAGTCAAGGCCTAAACGCTGACTGTGCTGGCTCCTACCCAACAATTTCTTCTTGATGGCCTTGACAACCTCGGTCCCATTAAGCTCCTCGCTGTTAATCATGGCGCAAATACGAAGGTTGAGACCCCAATTGGGTTCCTCCATGGTCTCCAAAGTGGCCTCATCCACCATCTTGGATTCGGGTGTAGGTGCTTGGAGAATCTCCTTCATTTTGGTGCTCACGAGTCTGCTCATTTGAGCTCCACCGGTTTTCAATCGCTCGCCGAACGAGGACGAAGCCATTTTCAGTTTATCCAATTTGTCCATTTTTCACACTAAAATCTCTTTCACCCTCTGGCTCTCAGCTTCAGTCCCTGGTCGTTTTTCTCTTTAGCTCCAGATTACAGTGAAGTTGTGCAGGGTACAAGGATCGGGGAAGATTTTGTTGGGTGGGGTGTACAGCATATATGAAGTCCAAGTTTGAACTGGCCCTCCGGAGGTGGGGACGGCAGACAATGGGGGTGGAAGAATTTGATGGGAGTGGCGTAAGTGTGATATGGCGGATGATACACGTGGCCTCCAACCGTAGTGTGCACGTTGGGTCCACTTGGGAAAATCGAGCTAATTATCTTCTCCTTTTTCTTTATTAGAAATTATCTTCTCTTTCTGTGTGGGTTATTTTCTCCGTTTTTTCTACGATACAAAAATTATATTTCTTTTTTTTTATTCGCCGAGACGGCTTACAGTCCTTTGTTTACAAGGGAGACTATAGTAAAGTTTCATGTGTGCTCGGTTGAATTTTGTTTTTTTTATTATGAAAATGATGAAATACGAAGCATATATGGGTCAAATAAAGTTATGTATCTATGTTAATTTTTTTAGCATAAAAAAAGTATTGGACATAATATATTTATGCGATCATTTATGTTTATACATATATTAAATATTTTATTAATTTAATAAAAATTTTAACAAATATTTCTAAAATATCTTTATTTAAAATTTTATTAGTTAATATATTAAAATCAATTTAATACTAGACATTAATATTTTAAGTATTTAGTTATAAAATAAATAATTTTTTAAAAGTAAAAGTTATTTAAATAATTAGTTGAAGATAAGAGTATAATTATAAATAAAATAACAAATTTTAACTTTTATATAAAAATAAGATGTATATTTTGAACAAATTAAAAAATAAAAAGTATGAGAAATATTTTGAAAATAATTGAGTAATAGACTAACCATTAAAATCGCTAAATGCAATTAACGCTAGTCAACAGCATTAACTAAGAATTAACTTAAATATGAGTGAGTTTATTATCTAACACCGTCAATACTACGAGTTAAAGCCCATTGTCTAACACCGTCAACACGGGATCAAAGTCATGCAGTGACTTCGTATATGCAACATTCTACTTAGTATGTCCAAACCCATTTAAACGTAAGCATTTTTTACCTGCTCCGTTTAGTTTGCGGGCCAGCTCATTTTTCTTTTAAATTTTTTTAAACGACATCGTTTTTATATTTTTTAAAATATTAAAAATACTTTTTCTAAAACGATGTCGTTTTGTGAAGTCCGCAGGCTGAGGTTTTTAGTTCACTGAAAAAACAGGCCATCCCGTTTTTTTAAATGTAACATCTTGGCATGATAGTTTAGTAATTATTTTTTGTTTACTGACATGTAAATTTTCAACAATTATTTGAATCGTATACAGTGAATAATAAAATACTATTAACATATTGTAGAGACACTAATTTGATAAAAATGTTAGTTTACAAATTACGTGTTTTTTTCCTTTTAAGAGAAAATTATAGATATGGATATATCTTTTTGTTTGAATTCATCCCACTCACGTTTTGATAGAAGGAGTTCTTCATGTAATTGCTTTTTGTCATTGCTACGACAGATATTTCTTAGAGAATATTTAGAAAATATTTGATTAGATCAATTACACAATTGAAAGTATTATTTCTCATCTCATAAAAAAATTTATTTTCACAAAATTCAAGACAAAAAATTCTCTCAAACCAAACATAATCCAAATACACATTTAATGAAATAGGTTCTTTTATTTTTTTAAAGAAAATAGTTGTGCAAAACATTTAACAATTATTAAAACAAAAGATAAGTGTGTGTGTGATCAAACTTGGCATGTTGTTCTCCAGATAAGAAAACAATTAGATACGAAGTCATTTAGGCATTGATTGCATTACAATAATTTATCACATTAAGTATTTTAGAGTTTTTTTTAAGAAAAGAAAAAGAGCAAAAAAAAACAAAACAATTAAGTCAAAGAAAACAAAGTTACACTAGGACTTATATTGTATTTTTCTCTTTTATCCTACAATACAAAAGAAAAGTATAACGGCTTATTCACCAAAAATAAAAAATAAAACAAAAGATACGTGTGTTAGGTAAGGGGCACTTCACGAGTTCTATAAAGTAAAATTATTAATTCATTAGTTTTAGTAATATTTAAGTTAAAATTAAAATTGGTTTACAATTTTGGTGAATTGTGAATCCGCCATCCCATTGAGGAAAAAAAAAGAATTTGAGATTGTATTTGAGAATTGTTCTTAAATGGTTAAAATAAGTTGATTATGATTTTTTAAATTTAAAAATTAAATTTATAAATTATTTTTAACTATTTATTCACTTATGATTTTTGACTTATAGAAATTGAAAAAAGTTATTCTTTGATAAACTATCATGTGGATACATTTTTAAAATAGTTTTTTGTTAAAATTGTTAAAAATAAAAAATTTATTTTTTAATTTTAAGTACATTTTAAAAAATAGTTTAATTTTTTATCTATTTTTAAAAAAACTTCAACAATTGAAAAATAGAGCCTTAAATGGTCATCCATTGGTTCAATTTGATTTCTAATGACTGAGTTGTAAATCAAGATAATATCTATCACTTTGTAAGGAATAATTCAAACTAATTAATTTAATCATTAGAAAAAAAAACGCGGCCATATTTAGCCTACCTGGACCTTTTGCCACCGTGGAATGAGTAGGTTATCACAATCCTCATATTTTCTTTTAGTTAGAAAATAAAACTCCATATTTTTCTTTCAGCTATATATTTCTTATAAATAAAAAATAAGAAAATAATTTTTAAAAATTTTCATTTCTGTAAAAAATATAAAAATATAATAACACACCACAAGTTGCACATTTCACGGTCAGGCAATCCTCTTGCTGTACTGCGACTCAACTCATTTATTGACGAAGAAGAAATAAAGAAAAGGAAAATACAAAATTAAGGGTTTAAGGTTTAAGCCTTCCCCCCGGGGACGGAGTCCGGAGAAATCTGAAGACTGAACAAACAGATATTGCAATGGTTTCCCTCTCTTCTCTCTTCCGATACATAGGCAACAGAATGGAATACGCTACTGCTGTTAGCAGTAAGGTAAACATTTCATGTCCTCGTCCCCTTATTTCTTCTCTCTCTTCTTCTTGCATATCTTTCTCTTTTTTTTTTTTTTTGGTGTTTAGTTTCTGGGTTCGTAGTTGATATCAGTTGTGTATATGGTATTTTCAAGATTCAATTTTTAGTTTCCTGACAGTTCCCATCCGAGGATTTGATATTTGAAATGATAAAATCAGATTTTCGATCAGCAGATGGGATCGGTATTAAGAGGGTCTTGTTTATTGTTCTTTGTTTCTTCTGGTTCTTTTCCACTACTCTCGTTGGTTAAAGGTCGACCCCATTGCCTGTATTGTGGCATTTCATCGGAGAAATCCGTAATTAGTGTTTCTTTTGTCATTTGATACCGTTTTTGTTGTTAATCTGACTCATCTAAGGTTAGCAAACTTATACAACGTCCCCATTTACTAAATATCTACTCCCTCTGTTTCACAAATATGGACTTGTGGCTCTTTCTTCCCAAAATGTTTGGCCTTTTGCCAATTTTGAAGATTATTTTTTCTAAAGTTACTCATCGATAAATATAATTCCCTCATTCACTTTTATGTTATTCAGTGAAAAATAAATTAAATTAGTTTAGGATATAATACCGAAAAAATTCATTGTTTTTTTTCCTTTTTTAACCTGCAAAGAAAAAGGTCCTATGTTTTGAAACAGAGGGAGTAGTAAAAGTGTTCGTTTGTGCATGTAATTGGGCAAAGCTATCTTTACTAGAGCCAGAGGGATGCATTAGGTCTATGAAAACGGCAAACAGAACATTGCCCTAGATGTATTAGGAGAATGCCATGCTTCATAGAAATGTTTTGATAAAGTTCATGAGCGGAATGTGATTAGAAGTTAGAGCTAAATTGCGAGAATCTAATCTGGAAAAAGTGAAACTTTTTCATGGCATTCTACGACTCATTTCATGGTCTCCCCATTCTTTTCTGTCCAACCTTTTATTCATTTTACAGCATTGGAAGCAAATAATTTATTCTGATATGTTGGTGCTTTGTCACCTTGTACAGTTATCATCTACTGTATTTTTATTGGTTGGACAAAGTTTTTTGTATCTTACTTCCATTTGGCCTTTCAGTTCTGCTTTATGTTTTCAAATGCATTGCTGTTCTGAAGATCCTATTCCTTGGTGTACTGTTGCTTAGCTAATGTCAAATGGATGTAATTAGTTCTTTGTGCAATGACAAAGTTGCGTATCAAACTCCTGTATAATGTTTTTGACTTTTTATGAGAGTACAACTCAATTTGTATGAAACAAATTGGGAGTTTATTATTCATTTTAAATTTACGGAAACACTTGTATAGTCAAAAAGGCTTTTAATATGAATTGCTTTTTCCTGAGCTTTTAGGCTGCTTGAATAGCCTTGTTGTCGTTGGTTTTCTTTCATATGTTATATTTCACATACATAGCTTTTTAAGTGGATATATAAAAGTGTATTTTCCTCTATACATTTCCTTGATGGAAATTTCTGTCATGACGCAGACATACAGACAAGGTCGAATGACAGAAGGACAAGTTATTGACACCATCTGGAAACATTTCTTTCAAGGAAAATTGACGTATATGCACTGGAATAAAGGAGTGGAGATGGCTCCAACTATAGGAGATAAGGGTCGAACTCTTCTCGTGCGAAAATTACCGGCACCTGATCCAACGTAATTTTAGACTACACAACTATATAATTAGTTATGTAGAATCTTATGATTTATTTCAAATCATATAAGCCTGTACCATTTTTGAATATGTTTATGGTTATAAACCTTCAATCTACTGTAGCCATGATCCTCATGAACTCATGCAAGTAAATTCTGATGTGCAATCTTGATAGTGAATGGACCTCTGTGGATTTTTCACCCATCCCTGATTGAGCATCTGATGCGATCAATGAATGTCTATTCCTCTTAGTTCTTCTTCAATTTAAACAGCTCTAGCAATAAAATAGACTTTGCCCTCTAAAAATGTTATCACGAGGCACTTTCAATCTCAAGTGAGCAAACTACTATTTATAGCTGCAAATGATGCATTAGTTTTGGAAGTTTGTATTTTTCCTATCCAAAAGCCTTGAAACTAATTTTTTCTATTCTTAGTAGAAGGTTCAAATGCAGTGTGGTTGTAAATGCTCAAATGTTTATTGGCACGTTGATTTAGGACTACAGATATCAGGCTTGGTTCTTTTTGTGCATCAACTCCAGTTTTAAGTAGCATTATGCTTTCCATTTGGGTTGGTCTCAGAACTTTCTTTCCACCTCAGATGTTTTAATTATTGTTTAAATTGAATGTGGCATCAGGATTACAAGACAATTTGATGCCATTTCCTGCTGAATTATCTGCCTTTTCATCTGTGCCAGAGTCCCTAATTTTTTAGTGCATATTAGATTTCAACATAACAAATTTCCATGAAAGCATAGTCTTCCAATTGGGGGAGTGTGATAATAATTCCACCAGACAATGAATCTAATTGGAGGATAAAATTTGAATGGACTAGGTTATACCTTATCCTTGTATGACAACTCTTTGCACTCATTGGGAATTGGTAACTTGCAAGGTAAAAGGTTACGTATTGTTATTTTTAGAACTGAATTTTATTTTATTTTTTAACTGGAATTTTCTTCCCAGAAATGTTTTGCTACTGTCTTCTAGATGTTATTCCTCCGAGGGTCCACACAGAGTAGCATCAGTTTAGCTCCTGGCAGCCAATCCTTCAATTCCCTGGAAATCTATGGTGCTGCCAATGGCTGTGGGAGGATAAATTTTAAAGAATGTAATGACCTGGAAATTCTCCTGAATTTTGTTGAAAATGTTTTAACAATTTAGCCAGCACCAATATCTGATTAGGTTCTTCAGTATCAGAAGTGAATGAATGATATATACTCAATTTCTTTTAGTCCATTCAATCCTCTTTGTTGATATTTTTGATTTGCTTGAAGCTTACGGATTTTCCTTTAAGCATTAAGATTTATTTCAGCATTTAAGATTTTCCTTTTGACTGTGACATCATCAGCATCTATAAGTCTCTGTTTGTACTTGAATCATTTATCTCAGTTTATTTGTATTTGTTTGACAGTCGTGTTTTTGTTGGGGACGTTGTAGTCCTTAAGGACCCTGTAAATTCAGATAATTATCTTGTCCGGAGGTTGGCAGCCATTGAAGGGGACGAGATGGTATCTACTAATGAAAAGGATGAGCCCTTTGTTCTTGAAAAGGATCAGTGCTGGGTGGTGGCTGACAATGAAAACATAAAGCCCAAGGTATATACCATTCTCCCTTTTGGCAAGTATAAGCTTGGGGTTTTTGCTCTCTCTGTGAGTTTTGGATCATTTATTTGTTCAATAGATTGTATTCATCTACTGATCCACTGAGAAATGAGTTTGATCTTAGATGATAAATGCTTGCTTTTTTGGAGTGTGGATATATTGTGTCTTTCTGTTTGATACATATGCAAATTGTGAGAGGCTCCTTGTTGACCTGCAGCATTGTAGGGGAAAATAGATTTGATTGGTTGATTTCATTTTGGAATTTCTGGTTGATACACTGCTTTAGATGCTTTGCTAGGCAGCTAAAAAGGTTCATTTTTAAGTCCTTCCCCTCTGATATGGTTGAAATGTATCGTTGGTTGGGCAGGTAGAGTCGGACCAATTCTGCCTTAATCTTTGACAACTAAGTCAATGTATTTCCTGAAAGATGTTTCTGTAACAGGGTATTTTGAGATCTTTTGCCATTTGTTTTGATGCCAATAACTGTGTATTCTCTTAAACTATCGTTGAAGTTGCAGTAGATAACCAATGAAAAAGGTATTTGACTAGTAAGGCTAGTACATTCAAGTGGTCCAGATCTCCGGTTATTTAGTATCTGATTATTTTAACTTCTGAAGGAAGAAGAAAAAGCAAAGCGTTACTGTTACTGTACCTATTTTCAAATCATTTCTAACAAAAGTGGTCCTGTGTGAACTATCTATGTACTCCTGAATATTGCTTCCTTGTCTAGATTCAGATATACTCAAACCTGCAGAAGACTAGTGCGGCTTCCATGCATATTTCTTGCAAGTTGTTATGCACTTGAAAACCTGATAATATTTATCTTTGGCTCTACTTTTTCTACTCTTTTATAGCAGGAAGCCAATGACAGCCGATCCTTTGGTCCTGTTTCTATGTCAAGTATTGTAGGCAGAGTTGTATATTGCCTGAGAACTGCGGTTGATCATGGTCCTATGAACAACAGGTTAGCTGCCTTGTTTTATGAGCTTAATTTTGAATCTAACTGATGCATCAGCAGAGACTTAACTCTGATAGAATTTTGTTCCTCTCTTACCAGTCATTTTAGCACCCGGAAGGATTCTGCTATCCTGGAATTTGAATTAGATGTTGACGAGATGGCAAAACATATGGTAAAAAATCACAAGGCGTAGAATCTGATTTAGCGAATGTAGCTCTGGTTTGATTGATATGACACTCATATCTTGTCCGATTTGTCTTGCTGGACTTCTCTCTGAGTCGGAGCGTAATATAAAATAAGGGTAATTGTTCTTCTAAATATTCTGCCAGTGGGGTGTCACATTTTTCACATTGGTTACAAATTGATAATCTCTTACAGGATGGTGGTTGGTTTACCTTTTCCACCCCCCTCTCTCTCTCTCTCTGTGCCAAACACAGAAATCGGCCTGTGTCTGAAATTGAGTAGCTTGTTCTTCAATTCTGGACAGTTTCATGTTCTGTAATCTACTGGGGAAGGTCTCAAATGGTCATTCTCCGGAAGGATGGATTCTTGGATTTGAGCTGTATCTTTTCATTAAAACTGAGCTCTGTACTCTCCTACTGTTAAACTCTGTTAGCATGATATACTGATTCTCGACACCTTTGTTTAACCGCATGGTTTTCATGTGCCGGCCAAATGCTCTTTCCTCTATTGCTAGTGTTTCGGTAACGAACCAAGTCTCGTTCCTCTTGCAAAGATGAACATGAAAACCAACAATATGGACGAAAGCAGGCGGGCAGCTACCATCACTCATTCAAAAAATGAAAAAGAAAAGCAAAAAGCAAAAACAAAAGCTTTTTTAGTTTCTAATAATCACAGTTCAATTTCGAAAAATAATTCGCATTTCAATCGCTGAAAAGAATTCGCTTTCTCATTCTTCCACTTTTATCTTTTCTCTAGGATTTCTCAGTCCCACAGCATCCCCTTTAAGGAACTTCGTAGAATGATTCACAAATAAGATGCATGCGGTTGAATGGTTTCTGTTCCTTAACAATTCTCTGATTTATTCAGATACCTAACCAAGATCTGTCGATACGAATTCCCAAGTGAAGGAAGGAACCCTCCAAATTTTCCATTTCATATCTACGCAGAAACGCTGGATTACCATCTTTGATGGACTATTAGTATTTAAGATCTGGGCCTTCATCTGCCTAATAAATTATTCTTCGAAAAAATGACGAGAGATTATAATGGGAGAGTTTAGGTGAGAATAAGATTACATACTCAACTAACTACATCGTTGTGTTAAGGGGAAAAAAAATTAATAATTATCTTTAAATTTAAAATTTTAGCTCAAGTCTTATTTAGAAAAGCTAGTTATGGATATTAAAATTTTTTATTTATAAAAAAAATTTAAAAGTGAAATGAAAATATCATTTTTTTCATAATACTGAAAATAATTTTTTATTTTTTTAAAAAATAGATAAAAGACATTTATTTTGGCGACTAAATAGAAGAAAATACATATACTTAAAGGAAAAAAAAAAGGAGAGAGAACACACATAATTTCAGTTTTGCCCCCAATTTAGGTACTACTATAAACCTCTCCCCAATCGGGGAAAAATATATAAAGCTGCTGGCGGTGCGGCATACTGAACTTCGGCTCCGGTTTGACCGCCTCCAGAAACTGCGACACCGACCCTGAATCTGTAAACCATTTTCGAGCAGCAATGTCGGCGGCTATTCATTTCGTCTCCAAATGCGTTCCAGGTAATAGAAATTCTACTCTGTCCTTCTCTTTTGTATTCCTTGTTTCTTCCTTAACCAGCATAGACGCCTGTGTCTACGTGCTAAGCACTGTACGCCTGTACAGCTTTCGAAGAAATAGCCAAATGCCCCTCTTATTTGTTTTTGGAGGTGTAACTGGTCGTGGGTACGGGGAATTCTTGATTTCTGAGGGGTGATTGCTGTGTGTTTGATAAAATGTCTATAAGTGCACCCTGTGAGCTGTTAAGTACTGATGTGTCCCTCGAATGCGTGTGGATTTTGTCATTCATCAACCCAATTATCAGAATGCCGTATAGTTGCACCATTCCACCAGACCTGCATACATGGTCCCCTTTCCTTGAAAAAAGAAAAAGGGAAAAAGAGGAGGGAGGATGAAAATGTAAAGCATTCATAGAAGAAGGTTTGATGTTTTACAAGATGTAAATATAGAGTTATCTAGGGTAGGGTAGGACTTCTACTCGTGCCTTAAGAGATTGATGTTGCTTATAACATTTGTGGCAGTCTGAAAATTTCATTCTGAAGGAGTATTCTCCTAATATCATGATAATGCAGGCAAGTATACTTTAGAATGATGTCCATTTCAGTTGATTATGGGTTGAGCTTCTGAAGGGCATGTGAGAGTCAAGTCACTAGGTTTATTTAGTTATGGTTTGTTAATTGGCGTCTTTCATGATTGGTTGAGTCTTTTGGATATTTGGAGAGATCTATTAAGGAAAAGATCATGGCTTTAATGGCATATGAATCTTCTTTCTTTCTGTTTTTTTTTTCCCCCGATCTGCTTAAATTTCAGGGGATTCTTTGATTTAAAGTTTGCATTTCTCCTGGCTGGACAGCATGAAAGAAATTATGCACTTGAATGGAAATAGAAAATAAGACAAGAAAACATTTGGGTTTGCATGCAAGCGTCTTCTTTGATGTTAAAATTGATTTGTAGGTTCTGTCGTATCTGATTTGCAAAATGAAATTGGAAGAGATATGAAGGTACTTCAGAAGGAGAATAATCTTTGCTGAAGAAAACTATTTGGCTAGGGTGATGATGAATGCATCATTATGATTTTGTACTTCAATCTATCATCCATTTCTCTTTTGTTTTATTCAAAATCATTGGACCCTTAACTTATCCCTCTTTTTCTGTTGCAAAGATCTTTTCTGAGATTCCCTTATTGATGTCTACCATCCTCATAAACACCATGAAGACTTCGTCAATTTTAATAAAGAGAATCATTTGAAGTGTATGCAACTCTGAAAAATTTTGATAAACATTGGTGTACTCTGCATATTGTCTCCAAACCTACTTCCTTTGCTGAAACATCTTTCTGATTTTAGGTCATGGAGCTAGTGATGCGAGATGCCTCCCTTGTTCAGGAGTTTCTGGGAGCGCTGTGTGTTTATCACCATCTCCTTCTCATGGTCGGTACAAACACTTTCCGCAGGTCAAGAATCTGTCTTTGCAATGCTCTTCAAGGAACACACCAATTTGTAGTGCAAGTTCTGTTAACAATAGGAGAAACTCAGATTTCCCTAGGCACAACAAGCATGGGTTTTCAAGGAACAGGATCAGGCAAAATGATGAGAGAGACAACCTTGAGAACTTTGAAGAATCTGAGATGTTCTCTTCAAAAAATGGACCACTTCTTACTTCCTCTGGATCCCCAAAGTTTCAGGCTACTGCTACTCCAGGCCTGAGAGAGAAGGAAATTGTTGAACTATTCAGGAAGGTCCAAGCTCAGCTCCGAGAAAGAGCAGCTGTCAAGGACGAGAGAAAGATTGAGGAGTCACATAAAAGGGGCAAAGAGAGTGAAACTGTTGATTCTCTCCTCAGGCTTTTAAGGAAACACTCTGTTCAACAGGGAAAAAGAAGCAGTGATGCTGACAGCAGAGACTTCATCTTGGACCCGCCAGACAGGAGAGGGCTTTTCTCTGAAGGGAGAAACGCGAGCACATTTGACTCAAATAGCAGTATCAAGAAAGAAAAGCGAGAAAATGAAGCCTCAGTCACAACTCGACCAAGGTCAAACTTCCAGCGGAGATCTCCAGTGCCTCGAGAGAGAGTTCAGCCAACATTCTCAGAATATGATGAAGAACCTGTGAATTCTGTCTCACAGTCTGATTTTGATGGGAAAGGGAAACATATAACTTTGGAGCCTGAACTTGAGGACGAACCTGAGGCTGAATCAGATAATGAGCCAACATTTTCAGGAGGAGGTGTTTTTGATGATATGTCAGATGATGAAATTTCTGATGTTTATGAAGATGTTAATCGAAATGCATCATATACAAATGCAGGCGATAATAGCAATTTGAGCAAAATGAAACTAACTGAACTGAAAGCACTTGCAAAGTCTCGAGGTTTAAAAGGATTCTCCAAGTTGAAGAAACACGAACTTATTGAGTTGCTGAGTGGGGATTCAATCTGACTTCTTTCTGGAGGAAGCAAATTTTGATCTCTTTTATTAGGGGAACAGCAAAATATTCAGTTACACTGTACTTTTTTGTACTTTATTCTCTTTAAGTTGTTTTTGGGTGAATAGAGATATCTGGTCTATTACGAGGGCTTTTCTTGCAGCTTTCTGTGGATGCATGGGAGTTTTCCTGGTATGACTTCTTGTGCCACTGTGCTGCTGTCCTTCCTTCCCAGTTCTTGTTTTGCGCTTTTGTTTGGGTGCAGAGGACTGCAGCGGAGGTTGAAATTCTGGAAGGAAATATGTCTCCTGATCTCTGAGTTTCGTTTGAAAAGGAAATGAAGGAAAACGAGATTCCTCTGGGACTTGATTGTTGAAAGGGATTGTTGTTGGCACGCACGAATGAGTAGGCAGACAACTGTCCTACTTGGATTGAGTTTATATCTAATTTTTTTTCACTTTTTTTTAAAAATTTTTTTAATAAATAATTTATTTTTTTGATTATCTATACAATTTAATTAGGAAAACCTCATCCTTAAAAGGTTTAGTTGCAAGCCGTAAGTGAATATCTGGTGTTTGATTTCACAAACACCTCCCATTCATTTCATTATTCCAATAACTGCTGTGCGATTACTGGATATGAGTTGGCTTTTCGGCACCAACCCCTACCGAAACTCGTTGATGAAATTGACTTTGTTTGGTGCTTAGCATCTCCTTCTATCAACTACCCATCAAATCACTTAAGTTGAGGTTCTCTTTAGGCCAACAGCAATGCATATATCATATATGTAGTTGGACCTCAAGTTTCAAGTAGAACAATGCTAAAATCTCAATTACACAGATGCATAACGTGAAACTCAATTCAAGAGTTTAAGCACTGCAGCTAAGTTATGATCCTTATCTCCCCCCCCCTCATCCTTGTAGTTACCCTTTAGTTTGACAAGTTGCTTTACAAAGTAAAGAGGACATGACTGGGGTGGGTTTGGTTGGGAAACCAGGCTATCAACTAGATGCTTGGTCTTTATTGACAGATGTTCCTTTTAAGCATGTAAAATTAGTTGGTCTAATCTAATTAATTTCTTTACAACAAGATGCGCATTTATTATTTCATAAAAATCCTTCTATGGAAGATACATTTTGACTTGTGCTTTGGCAAATGGTCATCATTAGGCCTATCTAAAGATGTTTAAGTGATGTAGCAATAGTAAATAATCATGTACGATAATGACCTTGTAAGAGAAGAATGTTTTGGTCGTTTAGGAGGTATTTAGATAATATCAAGTCGAATATAAATTTTTACTTTGAGTTATATTTTTTTTTTATAAATAATTTTTTTAAAATTTAAAATAAAAAAATTTAAATCAAAATACTATTTAATTCTAATTAACCTTAATGATGTCAATAACACCGCTAATATTAGTTGGCACCAAATAGCAGAGCAGGTAGATAGGGTCACCTGAGCTGATTATGAAAATTTGATAAATTCACCTCTCTCTTATGATAATAGGCCGCAACCAATCTTATTGCCTTTTTTGTTTTTAAGACATTATTGGGAAGGATTTTTATGATTATGAACTTGTCATTTATGAAACAATTAAAAATAAAATGATTGCACAAAATCTTTTATCTCGTAGAAATAAAGTGAAAAATTTTCAAATTTAAAGAATTTACGATAAAGAAACATTTTCAATAAATTTTTTAATAAATGATATGTATCACCAACTCAACCATCACTTTCTTTTAATAAAAGTAAGGAAAAAAAAATCAAAAACTACCATTGTATCACGTACTAACAATATTTTTAAAAACTTGCCATTTACCGAGACAATTAAGTAAATGGAGGATTCTCAAAATCTTTCCTATTGCCAAAAGGAGGAGGAGGTGGGGTTCTGTTGCTCCCGTCTACACAGGTCTAAATTAATGCAATGACCCCTCCTGTGACCCTAATCTCAATTCTCAAGTTAAACCTATTCTAAATGCGTAACTTCAACGTAGTAATGCTTTGGGCTGTTGTGTAGGGTCAAGTCATAAATAAAGCAGAAGGGATTTTCATCTCTGTTCTCTGAGGCCTCCAGAAGGGTCGGTTCATGAGTCACTCAGAAGATAGAGAGAGATTGCCGGTGGGGGTAAATACTGAAATTCACCACGTGAAGCTTTTGTTCTTTCCCATGCACTTTGCTGCCCCTCCCCTTCTCGGCCACTCTTCCAGTTCACTGCCTCAACTTATACTGTTTGATCGATTTAGCTATTACCTTACATTTTGATGAAAGGAATTCTATTTGGTTGACAATATACTTTTTGTTACTATAAATTTTAACCATTAGATTATGAATTATCATAAAGTTTCGGGGTGATATATCGTTGACAATTTTACGTATTTCTTCTGTCAATGAGATGGTAGAGTTGGGGCGATAAGAAGATTGGGGTGTGTTGGTCATTTTACTAATAACATGTCAAAAAGACCAATCATGGTCTCTGAGCAAAGTTCTTGGATATCATCCATCTTTATCAGTTCATCCGGAAAAGGTTCTTACTTTTTTGTTTCCCCTAATCATGATTTTAGATTCCTCAATATATTTTTCATCTCTAATCATCATTTTCTCATTCTTTACTAATCATCCCCATTAATTAAATCCCAGAAAGCCACCCGCAGCACATATGCAACCTTAGAGGTCCCACCAATTCAACCCCTCTATTTGTTTTCATTTTCTTTACTTTCTCCTCCGCCATTTTTAGTCCTGGCAACCCACATACATGTCTTCTTTTTACAATGAAGCATTCTCAAGAAGGCTTGCAAGAATTGTTTAAGAAAAGGGCCTTTCTTATTCTTCAAGATTGATGATCATAGCAATGCAATTTTTATGCGAAAGCTCTTAGCTTTTCCGGGTTGCATCAAGATCTAAATTTTATGTCTTCTCCGCCTAGCTTCAGGTAGAATAACAGCGGTGCTGTCTATTCAATCTCAGTGTTCTTTAATATTTGATTGTGTTTTGTAATTCTCGGTTATAGTTTCATTTCCCTTTTGCTCCTTCCTGGTGTTGGTATTTTCTGGGTTCTATTCGAACCACGACATCTTATGTCAATAATGAATTGACTTTAAAACGCACTAAGCTCACGAAGCTTCTGTCATAAGCCAATTTTTTTGGCAGTTTTTAAGATTCTTGCTGTAATTCTTGATAAATTGTGCAGTGGTTATCATAAATACGTGGAATTCAATCTTCAATGCTGGAATTTCACACTTCAGTTTTTCTAATTTGGAAAATTTAGCTTTCAACCTGAATTTCTTGTTGGGAAGTAAGAGAGGTCTATTTTCCGTAAATCAGCTTATTTTAATTAGTTTGCGTTATTGTTTAAGGATTTTTAAACATTTTTTATATTTATTTATTTTTTAAATAAAAAACGTGTATTCCCATTGTAAAAACTCTCGTTAGTTTTTAGGCGATTAATAACAGAATACAGAGACAAGTTGCTCAATTTTTATAGTGATTTCATTGCTTATGCTGCAGCATGCTTTTAGCTTTCTAAATTGATTTTGAAGTGTCCTTGTCAAATTTATTGCTTTTGATACAACATTCCCTGGAGGCTGCAGGCTTCTAAATTAAGCTCTTTGTGTGATTTTGCACGTTTTTACCCCCATTTACCCTTGTTATTTCTCATATCTTCTGCTAGTATTTGCAGTTCTGTCATTTCTTATCACTTTCTGGCTTTTTTATTCTTTTTATTTATTTATTTTTGAGGAGCGGAATGGTAGGGTATGCTTCTCTCTGAAACCCAAAAACATTAGGGCTTAGGTGGGGGATGATGGATGTGCTGAAGTTTGAATGTTGTCTTTGCCCATTTTAATACTCTTGTGATATGCAAGTGGTGGAGAAGGAGAACTATTCCATATTGAATCTGGCATGCATTAGAAGAAAGGCACAATTTTGTTGAGAGCAGTCCAGTTCATAGAGAAAAGCAATAGCAACCTTGAATAAAATGTCACACTAGCTAGGAATTACAGAGAAGGGAGCATGTTATAATGAAGACTAATGAGCAAGGGGAGAATGACCAGTAGTAAGAATTAAGAAGCAGTTTTGAGATTGATCCTGAAACAGAAAAAAGTATTGTTGCCTTGCTTTACTTTTCTAGCAGACATCTGGTTAGACAAATTTTCTCTCCTCCAAGGGAAATTGGTCATTAAAATCACGTGCTCCCTCGCTAGAATCCCCTGGAATCCTTTTTAACAAAGAAGGTGCTGAAGACCAATTTGGTTCATCTGGGATGACTCAAAAAACATGCTGATTACTGAAACTTATATGGCTAAATTAACTGATAGCTAATATTTTGCCGTGTAACTTCAATTAAACGAAATGATCACCTGCTATTGTTAAGGTCTTGGTATGTTCCATTAATATGTACAAGATATCAATTTTTCCTTTGATATTGATTCCATCTTATTCTTTTTTCTTCTTCTTCTATTCTCCCTGTTCCTAGGTTGAGTTTTAGTGTATTCTAGTAACTTATGTCTACTTGTATGGACAGGTCAATGGATCTAACAGCTATAAAGTGCCTTATTAACAGCATGTCTCGATTTATTCATCTAGTAACCTGTGCTGCTTCAAAGACAATGCCCACTCAGAAGGACTACACAGATTTACTTCCTCTTTTGAAGCATCTGAAATTGTTACTTGACAATGTTATTAACTGCAAAGTGCCTGCAGATGCAATTCTCTGTAAAGAGTGTGAAGAACTGGATATAGCCATCAATGAGGCAAGAGAATTTGTCGAGAAACAGTCTCCAAAGATGAGCAAGATTCTTTGTGTGAGTAATTCCTGCAAATCCTATTGATCTTGAGTAGATATCTTGTGATGAGTGCTTGCTTCAACCATTGTTCTTAGGCAAGTGTCAAGAAAAAGTAAAGGACCAAATAGAAAAATGAGCAAACATGCAGATAATGAACTATGTTCCTTTTGTTTCATAGCATAGGAACTCTTGTAAAACATAATGCAATGAAAAATTTAAGAAATGAAAAACTGAATATTATTGAGAACCACTCCTAGAAAGAAAAAAGCATAGGCAAACATATCATAGTGTTTCTTAGCCTTATAACAAGCAAAAAATTGATGTTGGACGACTGTTCTTATTTACTTGGAGAAAAAGCACTATTTGATCAACATATCATCAAAAATAATAATGTAATGATTCTGGCATAATTCGAACCCGAATGGCAGGTTAAATTGATCAAACCTGAACCTGATCGACGAAGAACTGATCTCAAGCTTGATGAGTTACTAGTACTAGTCTACTCAAAAGAAATCTTTTTAAGTATTTAATCAATCCTCATTGTAGATTGTGTTTCACCAGAAGAGGAAAAGAAGGTCCACACTAGAGGTAATATAGCACTTGAAGATATATATACATTTTTAGATTTTGAACACATTCAATAATTGAAGCTTCTTAAATCAGTCAGTCCAGAAGCAATTTACGGCAGTGGCACGGCAGTTATATAGAAAGAGAGACATTGTATGTGCTCCATTCAGGACTGAAGTTGACATTGGCATGTAAGGGTGCTCTTTTATAAAGACACACATGCGCTTATGATGTGTTTTGTGTGCGTGTGTACATGTACATTTACATGTATGCACAAGTGTACCACAAATAAAAGAAAAACCAAGTTCAAAGAATCAAAACTTATGATGTCCCATTGCTTTTCCCAGGTTCTGCAGAGTGAGCCTTTGGTACTAAAAATACAAAATTCCTCTCAAAAGATATCTCAAATTCTGTGCAGATCTTCAGAATCGTTGCCATGGTTTAAGGATATATCTGATGATCAGGTACGGGTGAACATTACATTGTTTTATATTCATTTCTTAACGATCAATCATCTTTAAATTTTGACAAGCTTTTGAATTTTCTTTGCTTCTTTTGAAACTGTACTTCCGGATTGCTACAAACCTCTGTTCTTTTGGCTGTTTGGTTCTCAAGGTTTTGACATATTTCATTTACTCTGTTTGAGCAGTTGATGCGGGAGCTTGAGCACATAAAGCTGGAAAGAGTTTCTCTCCCTATAGAAGAGGCTCTTGGAAGTCAGAGAGAAGGAAAGAGTTTTTGCTCTGAACATCTTATTCCAGTCATCAAGTCACTTCAGTTGGCGTCAAATCAGGAACTATTAAATGAGTGTATGGCACTGGAGAAGGAGAGAATGAAGGCTGAAGACAGTAAGTTGCAAGGAGATTTAGATCAAATCAATCAAATTATTAACCTTATGCCACATTTTCGTGATTGCATTATTAAACTTGAGAGCTTTAAGTCCATTAACTGCATTAATATCCCTCCATACTTCCGCTGTCCTTTATCTTTGGAACTAATGTTGGATCCGGTGATTGTGGCATCTGGGCAAACCTATGAGAGGGCCGCCATTCAGAGATGGCTAGATCAGGGGTTAAGTATATGCCCTCTAACACGGCAGAAACTCTCACATATGAATCTTATTCCGAACTATACAGTTAAGGCTCTGATAGCAAATTGGTGTGAGGAGAATAAAATGAAGCTGCTCAAAACTCCTGAATGCCCTAATTCAATGTCAGCTTCCTCCAATTTGGAGGAAGTCAATCATGAGGAGATTTTGCGACATAATAATTTGCAGAATGGGAAGTCAGTAGCAGGATCTTCTGTTGAAGTTGGACATGATTCTGAAAAAAAGGTTAGTAGTGCTGATAGATTCCATGAAGAGGAATTCTCTCTTGGCCAGGTCGGGGAGGGTGAAAAATCTGATCACTCCTCTACTCACTCTTATGTTCATAGTAGGAGTGAATCAACATCAAGTGCAGTCTCTAGTATTGACTATGTTCCGTTGGCATCCCCTGAAGTATCACGGTTATCTGGCAGTCATGATAATCTGAGTGATACATCTGGAGATATAACATCTGATTCTTCTGTCTCTGTTGTTGATAAGAACGCTGGATATTCTCCTTCCTCGCTTGGAAGACAGTATCGCAGCTCTAAGACAATGGCTGAAATTGCTGCTAATGGAAATCATATGCATTCTAGAACACTCTCATTTCCTAATGAATCTAGATTTACTGATCTCACTACAGCTTCTCATGTTGAAAAACTCATTAAAGATTTGAGGAGTCAGTCATATGAATTGCAAACTGCAGCTGCAGCTGAAATGCGGTTCCTTGCAAAGCACAATATGGAGAATCGTATTATTATGGGCAATTGCGGAGCTATTGCACCACTGATTGCACTGTTACACTCAGATGTGAAGCCAATCCAAGAGCATGCTGTCACTGCACTGTTGAACATGTCAATCAATGAAAACATTAAAGCTATGATAGCAGAAGCGGGGGCACTTGAACTGTTAATCCATGTTTTGAGGACAGGAAATGATGGAGCAAAAGAGAACGCTGCTGCATGCCTTTTTAGTCTCTCTATTTTGGAAGAGTACAGAATAAAGATTGGTCGTTCTGGTGCAGTAAAAGCATTGGTTGATCTTCTGGGATCAGGTACCATTAGAGGAAAAAAAGATGCCGCCACTGCTTTGTTTAACCTGTCAATCTTTCATGAAAATAAAGCTCGTATAGTCCAAGCAGGAGCTGTAAAGCATCTAGTGATGTTGTTGGACCCTGGAAGAGAAATGGTTGACAAAGCAGTAGCTCTTCTAGCAAATTTATCAACTATTAAAGAGGGATCATCAGCCATAGCTCGTGAAGGGGGTATACCGTCACTGGTTGAGGTTGTTGAGACTGGAACTCAACGGGGAAAGGAGAATGCAGCCTCAATTCTTTTGCAATTGTGCATAGGTAATTCCAAATATTGTCGTCTTGTTTTGCAAGAAGGAGCTGTCCCTCCTCTTGTTGCATTGTCTCAGTCTGGCACTCCAAGGGCGAAGGAGAAGGTTTGTACATTGCTTCCTCTTTTTCTTTTTGGTATTGCTACTTGTATCATCTCTTGTGTGCTTTCTTAAGTATTTTGTGATTTAAAATAATGCCAAGCCCAGTACAAGAGTTTAGCTTCAAAGAATCTTTATTTTAACCTTTCTACTATGATTGAAAATAAGGCTGGAGTTAGGTCAATTTGCAGCCTATGTTGATGGTAAACTGCAAGTTCCTTTTGCCAGTTCCATAAGTGGCATATCGACATGCTTGATGAATAGGATCTACCTGATATGCCTGGCTTAGTCTTCCATCAGTGCTGTTTTCATTGTTCTCCAGAGTGTAGGGAGCTCATAACAAGCAAACAAGAAATAATCTCCCCACTTGGGTCTAATGATAAGAAAGCAAAAGAGGGCTGTACTACCATAATTATGCTTGGGGCTGACAAAAGTCAGATGAATGTGACACGGTGGAGGTAGAGAAGAAATTTGTTGATGTTAATTCTTCTTATATTCACGCAGGCACAACAGCTTCTCAGTCACTTCCGTACCCTGCGGGATGGTGCTATGGGAAGAGGAAAGTCATGATTGGTTCTTCTTGGTTTTATGCTATCTTAATCAGTGTAAGTAATTTCTTTGAAGTGTATTTCTTCTACTTTGTTTATCAAAATAGTGTTTGCTCTTTTTTCTTTCTGGTTTAGTACCATTTGCAATATGGTCAGCATGTTCAGTTGACCGGCAAATGGAAGTAGAGAATCTGCTATTTAGCTTTAATACTTGAGATTGCTGCCACTGCGTTTTTGTGTTCTAGTTCCTTTTGGCTATAGTGCAGTGATGCAAGCAGATCTGTATATATTCATAAACTCTTGTGCTATTGATAAGATTTACGCTCTGCTGTAGAAATAAGTATTAAATCTAGCAAGTACAGCCCTAGAAGTAATTAGAGAGGCAAAACTCTGATGTTCCTTTGCTTGATCAACTATAATTCTGGTACATGCTTTTAAACTGTGCTTGGGCATTGTTGATTCATTGCACATTTTTTGAATTGTTACATGTGACATTACTGTTGCTTGGGCATATGACCATGGTAGCCTGATACTTGGTTTCCTTGCCCATCGTGGTATCTTACAACAGTACCAAATTGTTTATACTCTTTATGGAGGAAGCTGAAAAGAGAGAAATGCTAGGAAGAAGTGAGGAGGTTGTTACTGGTATCCCTAGCATACAATTTTTTATTCATCTCGGCCTTATCTAAGTTGAACTTGATGAAAGGAGAAAATATACTGCTAGTAGTATAGTTGTAGGATTTTCTCTCTGCTGTCTAGTTTTGGGGAGGGCGCCTTGGATGCATTTTGCTACCAGCATATAAGGACCTCTTCTCATTTCTCTATAAGACAGTTTTCTAAGGGGTTTATTGGAAAAGATTTTAAACTGAGCAAGTCTTTGCCTTTGACGGGCACTAAGGCTGCTGGCTTTATTTGCAATTGGGATGAAATAAAATCTGATTAACTAGAAACCGTGAAACGCAATCTATTTCATTCCCAAAATTATGACATGGAGAACTGAGGCGTCAAAGGAAAAGAACTGAAGTCATATTGGCTTGCCAACAAAAAAAAAAAAAAAACAAAAAACATGGGAAGTGCTTTCCTTTCCGTTTTACTGCATTTGTGGTGGGGCAAGATCGGAGGATGTTTGGTCTAGAAGACACTTGGCAATGGCCAAAAGCTCACTTGTTCAACAAAAGCAGGCGGACAAAAGAGGTAGGTTATCATATCAAGCAACAGACAATTATTAGAGATTATATTAGGTTCTGGGCATCTCTATACTGGGTTGTACGGCCTATCGCAGCTGCGGGATCTCCAAGACTAGTAGATTCATCTGGGACTCGGCTCGCCCTGCTTTGCGCAGAGCCATTGTAAAGTTTCCTAGATTTCTTTGCCATTTCTTATGAAGTCTCCGAGTGCAATGTTTTCGGAATAGTATAGAGGTCAAAGATGGAACATGATCAAGCATGTCTGGGAAATGGTGCTTGTCAAACTAGAGTAGCCATGGATGTGGTTAAATATACAAGGGCCTTCTTTTTTGTTCTTCTCCTCGAACTTTTGGAAGCCCTCGTCCTGGTCCCATGTTTTCTGCAAATGGCTGTAGGCTTTCATCCGCATGAAAAGATGCATCTTGCCACGGGCCAAGCTGTGCATTCATGAGTTCGACAGCGGTAAAATATATCATCCTCTTACGAGCTTATTGGTGGAAGTAGTCATGTGCAGGGTGAACATCAAAAACAATATAATACAAGCTCAGCCATTAACAATAGCCCAACCTGGGGCAAAGATTCCGTTTTTGAGAGGATGGTAATGGGTTTCCTCTCTTCCCTTTCATCTCATTGGTGAACATTCAGCCTCGATTGATACCTTAATCAGCTAACAGTACAGGAATCTGTCCTCATCAACTCATGTTTGCCACTATCACTGGGCACTCATGTACTTCGCTATCAATATTCAAATTACATTCTTGAGATTTGTTAAAGAGTAGTTGATACTATGACCCGTAAGAAGCTACTATCTTCCCACCTAGTATTCGAATGCTGTAAAAGGCATTTCCTGGGGAACTTTTTCCCTTATCTCGCTGAAACAGTAACAAAATTCGGCAGTCTTCCAACTCAGCCCTGCCAGCAAGACATTGTCTTGGCAAACTCGAGAGACAACACTTCCAATGTTGAGTCAAGTTAGTTGGTTAGTTTTAGGCTCGTTATCGGATCAAAATGTCTTGATCCAGATGCAGACCCATATGACTCTATTATCCAATTTGTAATAGTGTTGATTTCTTTAAAAGAAGCGTTTTAGAGCAACATGTCAGGAAACCTGAACCAAACATCAGATGATGATGTTAGGATAATTGAATTGTCTCACATACGATAATCGAATTTTGAAAGATGTCTAGCTCGTTGGACGTAATCAAATCTGTATACTCAACAAGCGTCCAAAGTTCTTGATAAGTCCTTGATAAGGAGCAGTCAATCAGTCGGGCATTTCTTGTGGTGGGCTTAGATTTTTCTGACAAAACACAAAGTAATGTCGAACTGTTTTACTTACCCAAAAAGTGCCAAAGAAACACAGAGTCGTACCTCTAGTTTACAAGGGGAGTCGAAGAGAGACATGATGGGGTTCCTGAAATGGTGACCGTTCTTACTAAGCAAAAAACTGCAAAGGAACTCTAACTGGGGTTGCTTTGCTTTGCTGTTGGCAGTTCAGTTCTTTTGTTTGATGGGTCAAATTGCATCTATTTGATTCTTGACAGGCCATTTTAAAATGCACGTGAGGTGTTTGTAACAAGGTCTTCGAGCTGTCCTTGGGCTACTTTCCCTTTACAATGGAACCAAATCCTTTATCCGGATTAATTGTTGTAGCCCTCTTAATTATGTCTTTCATTCATTACTACTATTTCCTACTATGTTTTCCAACTCACGTCAAATGTCTCTAAAGTGGACTTCCAGTTTTGGAAGTGTGGAGTGTATTTTCACAATCATTTTCTCTTTCTTAGTTTTTTTGGACGAGAGAATGAACAACACGTAACCAAGTTGGCTTGAACGAGGTAAATGGGTAGTTTTGGGGCTATTAGAACTAGGCCTAATTTTACCTTGGAATTCTACGTTTTCTAGGTCCAGCCTCATTAGCATGTCCACTGGGATTCTAATATATGAAAACAGGATACTCGAGAGAATTTGGGTCTTGTCGTGCGGCGACCGTCAGAGTTGTATTTCATAAAATGGAACGCCGTCGCGGTTCATGAAATCCGAAACTCTGGCTTTGGACAAACAGAAAACGAGCATGCACTAACCCTACAACTGCTTTAATATTTCAAAGCAGTACGTTATTCGCCTAAAGAAATGCTTGCATCCGACATAACCCAACCAATTTCTTCGCTCGAGAAGTTCTATCTATATATGGCTATTTCCAAGTTCCGAGGCTGTACTAATCTCCCCTTTTTCTTTGTGGATATGTTCAAGAGCTGATCATCTTGCACTTTCCTGGAAATTCTTCTTCAACGAAGAAGAAGAAGAAGAAGAAGATGGGAACTCTTGACGTAGAGCACACCCACCCCGCTCCCCCACCCCGCCCCCAAAAAACAAAAAAAGGAAAATTTTTTTGGACGGTTGTCAAAGGACCGACCAACATTAATTATTTGAGAGTTGATGAATGAATAATGGATACAAGTGAGATTTGACCAAACAAAGAAAGATAAGAGAAAAGTTTCGACGATGATTGGTTAAAACTCAAAAACATCTTTTCCCTATGCACATTCTACTAGTATTAGGTTATCCTTAGTTTTAGAGCTGCAGAATGAACGACGGCAGCCCAACCCATCCCATGGAGACCTATTGCCTGCACTCTCTAACAATCTCTTCCTAGCATTTTACTAATAGATATTCATTCTTATTATAGGAGCAACATCTCCAACCTTAACATCGATCTTCCTTTTCTTGTAAGATTCTCGTAATTATAATAATCCAAGTATTCAATTCTAGTAATTGAGAAGATTTTAAAAGGTGATTTACAGACATTATGGGTGCGAGAGACGGAATATAATTTTAGTTTAAATTTTTTAAAAAAATTTTATAAAAATTAATTATTTATAAAATAATATATAAAATTTAAAATAAAAAATTTATATTAAATTTAGTAATAAAACTCAATCAAAATTCTGAAATAGTGCGTACCTCGAAAATTTGCTTCTCGATGAGGAAGCTATGGTCTTAAAGGCCCGGGTTCCTACCCCCCAAAGGAAACGATGCAGAGCTCTATTTAATTTCCTAACACAGTTTTAACAATAATTCCACACCGCCAGAAAAGATGGGACAAAGAGAAGTAGATAATTATTATGACTTGTAAAATCATATGTCCTTTTGCATTTAATTCATTCTAAACGTCAAGAGTAAAGTATTTGAATAAGCACGGTTAAAAGTAAAAAATATAAAAGCAAACTGAGTTTTTGATCGCTGTAAAACAAATTAACCGGTCAAGTCCCGAAATAAATTACAGAGGATGATTCTTCGGCCAAAAACTCGAAGCATGTGAAATCACGTCATGTTGTTGCTTTCGTGTTAGGGAGAATTGAAATCCCCTCGTCTATGGACTGCGAAATGAAAGTGCAAAATCTTCAAGAAAAAGCCAAAAGGAAAGGACCTAATTTATTTATGAATCCTACTGCTACCGCACAAGTCTTCGAACCATTTTGACTATTTGGAAATCTGCAAATGTTTCCATGACGTTGCCAATTACTTGACTGGAACGTGTTTTGGTCTGCTAGGCAAGAGAGGGAGGGCTCCCTATTGTAGAAAACAGGGTGGAATTTGGTCTTCAATTTGAAACCTTGCTCATCAATGAATGGAGAATAGATCAATCACGCGGGAAAGGCAAACAAATGACATTTTATATATTTCAAAAATTTCGTCTCCCTTTTTGTATTTGAAGCTCTTAGTCTCTCGTTATGATGTTTCTATGTTCTATTTTTTTGTGAATAATAAACGTCTTAGTTAGTTCATATATAAAAAAAAAAAATTGTCTCCCTTCAATCACTTTATATTGAGTAGAAATCAATAATATTTTCGTAAGTATCAATTGGCGGATTTTCAAATAAATGCAAGATAATTAAAGTGTTTATTTTAATTTACATGGGGCCGATTAAGGTTTTGAAATTTGATTACATGCAAGGACTTGCAATTTTTATAAATGAGAATTATGGAGAAAAACATTTGGAGAAAACACCCGATTTGATCTCCAAAATAAGGACCTTATTATCATTTTTTTGTATAATTTTTTTAACCTTTATAGTCTCTAAATATTTTGGGATCTATTAAAGTGGTTTGACCATCACTCTTCTTTATAAATTTTTATCAAAAAAATAGCACGCATTAAACATATGATATTTTTGTAAAGACATATTTGTCTAAATAATATAAAGAATAACATATTTTTGTGATGAGTTTTTAATTTTTGAAACAAAATATTTTATTTTTTCAAGCTTTTTAATAGTAGTTAAACAAATATACTTTCACAGAAATTTCATATACTCAATACATACTATTTTCTAGTAAAAGTTTATCGAAGAGGTGATAACAAAATTATTTTTACATGTATGCTTTACTTGGGATTGATTTTATTTCAAAACTAAATTTAAAATTTTAAATGTTAGACACATATCTCCTCTCATAAATAATTTAACTTTTATCAAATTTAAGATAAAAATTTTAAAATTAAATACTATCTAATCACACTCATAAAATATTTAAGAATTTTAAAAGATACAAAAAATTTATAAGACCAAACAATAATGAAATTGTAATTTCAAAGACTAAATTGGTCATTTTCTCAAAACTTTTGCCATATTTATGATGATCAGGTTATTCTCCTTCTATTCAGCCAAAAAAAAAAAGAAGTTATTCTCCTTCCTTTTTTTTTTTTTAAGTACTGGTATGATAAAGTGGTGTCATTGTCAAACAAAAGAAAGAAATGCGACAAAGCAAATGTAAAGTTAAGGGTATTAGTGTCATTGGATATGGAACTGTCATTCAATCCAGTGGGTGATGAAGAAACAAAGTCATGTTGCGACCTTTAATATTACCCCATTTCTCTAGGCTTTTCCCCTGTCTTCATCTCGGCCTACTGTCTACCTCTTTCCATTGCCACAAAAGCCCTAAGACCCAGCACCCACCCCCCTCGCGGCCAGCAGCCCTATCTCCAAGACCTGCACAACTGAAAAAAATAAAAAAAAAAAAGACCCAAAACTGTTCCTTCTCTCTCTCTTCTTGCCATTGCCCATGACCATAACTCGTTGATTACAGAAATAATATAGAAAGTCAGTTGCTTCCCCTATTTTGGGAAAAACCAGTGGCCTCACATTTTCAGAAAACAAAGCTACTAAATCCATAGCATATCACAGTGTTCCAAGATTTTCTAGTATTGCTCAAACAAAGAAACTCCAAAGCCAACACCACGGAAACGAGTCTTCTCTTCTCTCCCATCAATCTCATCACCCAGTCTTCAACTTCAGAACTCTGCTTCTTTTGCTTTCTTTCTCTGCTCTCTGGTCTCTATCTCCAATTACAAATATGGAAATCTCCTGATGGGAGATGTGATATTCGTAATATTATACTTATTGATGCTCAATATTTCAAGAAACAAATAATTTTCTTCCTTTTCATCCCTGCCCTTTTTTGTATAAATAGCCTAGCCAACATATCCATTTCCATCTTCTGATTTCTCTCCTACTGAACTCAATACGTACAACCCCTTCTCTCACACTTGTTCTTGGTCTTTTCGAGTGTCAGAATATGAAACCCTAGGAAGAGATGTTTAAGAAGTTTTCAAGTGCTAAAGCAAACAATCACAATCTATAGCTATAGACATTCTTCTTCTGAAATCAGTAAAAATCTAAGCCGCAATTATTGGAAAAAAGGAAGAAAGACCTTTGTTTTTAGATCACTAGCTATACATAGACATGGATCCGTTCGCAGATATAGAAACCTCTAACTCTGAGAATGCTAGCATCAACACGGGCAACAGCAACAACAGCTCTGCCAGCGCCGGGACATCCTCGTCTGCTTCAACTCCAAGCAGATACGAGAACCAGAAGCGGAGAGACTGGAACACCTTCTGCCAATACCTGAAGAACCACAGGCCTCCTCTCACGCTTTCGCGTTGCAGCGGTGCCCATGTCCTGGAATTCCTCCGGTACCTGGACCAGTTCGGGAAAACTAAAGTTCACACTCCGATATGTCCCTTCTACGGACTCCCTAACCCTCCAGCGCCTTGCCCTTGTCCTCTTCGACAAGCTTGGGGAAGTCTCGACGCCCTCATCGGACGCCTGAGAGCCGCATACGAAGAAAATGGAGGAAAGCCCGAAGCAAACCCTTTCGGGGCTCGAGCGGTGAGACTCTATCTTCGCGAGGTTCGCGATTTGCAGTCGAAAGCAAGGGGAATCAGCTACGAGAAGAAGAAGCGGAAGCGCCCGCCACAACAGGTGTCTGCACCGCCTCCACCTCCAGGTGAAGCTTAATTAAAGCATCTCCCTCTGCCATATTATTCGATGAATTATGGTTCAAGAATGCCAAGTGATAAGGGATCTTCCGAATCCACTTCTTCTCTACTAGGTACTACTTCACCTTTCATTTCATGTGGGCGTTTTTTTATTTCTTCATCAATCTTATGTTGCATCAGTACTGTAGGGTTAGCTAATTTTACTTCTCCCAAAAGCTGAAGTAGTGAAGCAACTATGAAACTGTTACTGTTTATTCTGTTGGCCACGAGATGAACAATGCTTGGAACTGGGGACAGTTTTATCCTTCTTTTGATGCAAACAGTAGCAATGCTTGTAGCACAGCACTATTTGTAGCTACAGACCAGTATTAGTTGTACTACTAAAAGTTGGAGTCATGTACTCTCAGTTCTATATATATGAACCATTTGTGCAACATGAGCTCTCTTATAATTCATCATCTCGTCTTCCAAATTGCGTCCCTGAGTTCGTGTTCAGAGTTCAGTACTATGTAAGTCTCTTTTAGTATACTATGGATCCATAGTAGCCAGCTATATAACTTTGATCATTTAGCTGTTCTATGTGATCGATTTAATTTCTTGGCCTTGTCTCTTTTCTTCTGTTCCTCTTATAACTGTTCTACAGCTTTTACCGCAGTCTGATTATCAATATTACTTGATTCTCTGGATTTTCAGCTAGTCGAGGAAATTAAGAAATGTTAATCATAGTCTAACCAACGGAATTTCATCGATCGATCTGATCATGCAAACAAAACGAAGCTCCTGTGACTTAATGGTTAATTAATTAATGGGCTTATTGCTAGTGCTGTCATTTCATTGAGCGAGTAGATGAAATTGGCAGACAATGTGATTCCCAAATGTCTTCAAAGATCCATTGAAGGTACCATTTGGATTCTGTTTTTGGAAGCCCATCATTCCTTCTCATTTTTACTACTATTGGTAGTAGAAAATATACACAAGCAACGTATACAAAATGAAATCCAGAAATTAATAAATGATTTTAATTGCTTATTCATTTCTTTTTTTCAGCCAAGTAAAGGATGTTCCTTTGTTATGCATGTTGCTCGAAAACTACTTGAGTATATCAATGCATGCCTTAAGATGTACAGACAGACATGCATGCAATTATACTTCATACAAATATAGATGAATTCATTATTCATGTGTGAAGTGTAGCTACTGGAGGATACGAGTATAATCGATCAATTTTGGGGAAGAAGCAACATATGGTTATATATTTGCTGGGTTAGACGTGGTTGGTGAATGATTGCTTGGGAAATTCGATACTGTTTTTTGCCTAATTAAAGAGATCTTCCATCAGATCAGTTATTCCTTAACAGAAGGGGTTCATTTGATCATCATGAACATAATCCCACAAAGAATTCTTCCCCGGATTTGTCTTGAGGTTCTTTACCCTTTTAGTGGGGTATGAAAACACACACACACACACACAGAGACAAACGCTCTTTTGGACCAATAAAAGAAGGATTCTCACTATTAATCATTTGATTACCTCGGAATGACTTTAGGCTTAATCATTAATGTTCATCTCAATTTGTATAATGCATGGGACCCTTTAAAAGCTAAGAAATTTGAAAAAAATGGCCAGAGTTAACATTTGGGAATCCTTCAATCATGCATTAATCTTTCAAAAGATATAGAAAATGGCACTCATTTGTAATGTGTAGTACTTAGATCAAATTCTTATCCTTGTGTATCTTGGATTACTTAGAAAATGAATTTCCAAAGTGTATTTAATGTTGTATATGGTAGTGTTTGGAGATGTACCAGGTTGCGTTATGATGGACTCGTCATCTTTAAGGAAGTAGTACTCATACAAAGACACGTATATATGACAATCATTTTTTAATTTTGGTCATTCACACGATCAATTATGTGTGAGAGATTGAACTGCAGTTTGGAGTAAATAAAGAGAGGCAGAAAATCTAGATGAAAAACTTGAACTGCATGAAGAATTAGCTGTAAATGAAAGAGATGTTGAGGGTTTGAATCATATTTTTCTTAGTTTGCTTCTGATAAAATTTTGAGGTCATTAGAAGTAAAAATGAGGCTAGACCAGAAACTATTATGAAATTGACTATCAATCACATATCTATATATTGGAATCTGTCTCTATGTGCTTGGAGCATATAATTGATTATGCCCGCAAGACCTTATTTTACCCACTTACCTTAAACAAGAAGCATTCTGTCAATCCATTTGTTTTACAGCGGAAAAATTCACCTTACTCATTCCAAATTATGACCCTTCCTATATGCGGTGTCATTCTGACTTCAACTTTTTTCTAATGGATGTATAGTACTCGTTCTATTTGCCATCTTCATTAAATTTTTATCAGATTTTGTAAAGTTTCATCAATTTTCTTGAATTTACTAATGATAAATTAAGGGTTAAAATTGATGCAAATTACAAATGAAGTCATTTTGAAAGTTTATACATACTAAGTATAGAAAAGTTGAATATATGTATAGACAGTCTTGTTTTATGGTATCAATCCATAATAAGAAAGAAAAATGAAAAACGAAAAGTACAATCAATCATGTGTGTGTGGGTGTGGGTCTTGACTGTAGATGGGGTTCTCTGGTTGTCTACTTTGTCTTGGAGAAAATCTGCCAGAGTTCGAATGGGAATATATTTCTTCTTTTTTTTTTAATGATTATTAATGGATTTTCATCAAATTAAGTAAAAGAAACTTGCAACCTTGTGTTCTTAAATTAGACGCCCATCTTGATCAAAAACCGAATTGCTCCTTCACAAGTAGTATATAAATGCTCTTACGATTTATACTGATGGAAACTACACCTCAATCTGGGAAGGGGTACACCTAAGTAACCAATTGAGTCATTAGTTATCACTTTTATTTCTCAACCTACACAAGCCGATCAACGGTAATAGTGTACTTATTAACTGTCTAATTTCTGAGTCAGAAAAACTAGATTGATGCATTTTAATCTTCCTTGAAAATGGCCCTTCACATTATTCGCTCTATCCAAAAGAAATTACTCTCCCTAATATAGAAAATGGACAGGGATGGGTTTTCATTTTTTAGTAGCGATAGTATATGTTTTGATAAAACTGTTATAATTGTCTGTAAATAATTTTTATTTTTATATTCGTAAAAAATATTTTATATATTCATAAATTATTTTTAAACCATTTAAAATATTAAAATTACAGCTGAAGGGCAGAATCCAGCAAAGGAATGCCACACCCCCTTACACATTGTGATCGATGATAGGAGGGGTTTTTGCTCATTCAAGTCCTTTCCTCCAAGATAAAAGAAAAAGAAAAGAAAAATTACATCTTATGAGCCAGGAGAAGATGTTGCTACCGGACCCTCCACCTTTGCTTGCTCATCCACCACCACGTGTATAAGGGGCGTGACTTCTCTTTGTCGGATTCTAGCGTCTAAACGTAATTTTTAACAGTTTAAAAATAATTTATAAATACAAAAAATTAAGAACGAAATTTTTAGTTAAGAATAGAAAAATAAAATTATTTATAGACAATTATTGTAACAGTTCTCTGGAGAAAATTATGAAAACAAAAATAGAAAAAGAGAGGAGAGAAATTGCAGAAGTGGGAAATTGTATTACTACTGCTACTGATAGTGTTGTACGAGAATCCCGCACTCTCTGGTCAATCGGATGGGACATTTGGATTTGACTCAGCCCGCCCAGATAAGAGGGCCCACTGCTGCTCGGCCAGAGTCCAAATCCAATTCCCCTCACGTGCACCACTGTCACTTGTGTCGGGCACAGTGATCCATACCCGCTTAAGGCCATTCACTTTCGGTCCAGTCCCAGGTTTAGTCCAATACCACCATTTCATCCGTAAGTTAAAGTTTGTTCTTCACCCTTTTTTCCTTTTTTGCAATCAATAAATTGATCATTTGATCTATTAAGATATATATACTTTTTTAATAAATACAAAAATTTGGATTTTACTTTGTTTCGGTATCTTCCACCGCTGCACTCAAAGATAAAAAATTTAAAAGAAAGAAAAAGAACCAACTTTTTACTCTCTTTACCAGTAAAAAGTTAATACTATTTTTATGACGATATTATAAATATATTAATTATGTTAATATTTATTATTTTAAATATTAATTTATATTTAAAAATATAAAATATAAAAAATTAAAAATTATAATAAAATTTGTGACATTTATTTTTTATAATTATTATCTTTATATTTTATATTTTTTAGATAAGTTATGAAAAAATTAAAAAATTTATTAATAAAATTTAATAAAAATAATTACTTACAACTCTATAAATATGATAATATAAAATAAATTTTTAAGTTAAATGTGTAGTAAAAAATTATAAATAAAATTTTAATTTCTTTTCATATTTTTTGAATTCACCATCTTTCTTTCTTTGTTATAGTCTTAATTTTTTTAATTAATTTTATAATTAATTTCGTATCCGATTTAAATTTCACAACAAATGATAAATTATTAGTTAGAGCCTTGGAGGGTAATAATACTAGTCCCAAAAGGGACGAAACTCACATGTAGGGTTATTACGTGGCAAAGTTTCAGAGCTGCAGGTCCACGTACTTCTTTGGTGAGGGTGGACCGTGCTAGAAAAGCCCCTTTGTGTCGTCCTAATCAGAAGCCCAACTCTCTTACTTTCCATTTTCCTCACGCTCGTGTCCCCATACACACACACAGTCAAAATTTACTACTTTCAGATTTGAGGGTCCCTCTTCCAATTTCACTCCTCAGATTTGAAAATTTCCCTTCTCGGCTGATTCTTTTTTTTTCTTTTCCTTTCTTTTTTTTTTTTTTGTTGGGGGGAAAAGCCTCCGGGACTGATTCTTGGAGCACTGTGTATTATTCTATTCGTTTTAAAATATATCTCTTATTTTTTAATTTATCTTAAAGTATATATATATATTATTTTTTATATAAAATTTTATTTTTTATCTTACTTTTAATTTTATTATTATCTCTAATTAATATTTAAAAATTTTAATTTTTATTTTAGTTAATTATTTAAAAAATTATTTTTAATATTAAATTTAAATTTAATACATTAAATAATTATTTTTAAATTATAAAATTTATACATCTAATAAAAATTTTTATAAAATTTATTAAAATTTTAATTATTGTAAAAAAGATATATCATATATTTTAAAATAAATAAAGTATTTAGATTGAATTTAAATTTAAATTTAAATTTTTTTGTCTTATATTTTATAAAATAATTTTTTAAAGTAATAAATAAGGTCTAATTTTATTTTATTTTGGACGAAACTCAATTTAAATACACCCTACTAAATTACTATAACGTTTTGTCATATGGGAAGAAAAAAAGTCAAATTCTTGACCCTAAAAAAATGAAGTAATCTTTTTATTTGAAATTTAAATGTCTATCTTTAAATTTGGAGGACTTATATTTTTATTGCCTAATAATCGTTCTACTTTTAACAATCAAATCATGATAGGGTTTCTTTAGTCTATAATTAGATGTTTATTTTTTTATTAACTATTTTAAAAGAATATTTAGATAATATTTAATTTAATTAAATAAATAATTATATTTTATTTTTTCTTTTATAAAAAAATTATTTTTATAAAATATAAGATAAAAATTCTTTTAACCAAACATAATCTAAATATACGGAAAGAAGGAAGGAGTCGTATTTGTAATTGATTGTGAATGGCTTGTTGGTCAGGTTTTCACCTTAGAGACGACCAAAGGGTGAGGACTTGCGTGCCAAGAGCAGCATCACTTCCACGGTTATGTGCGTGTATACAGGTCAGGACGATGTGTCTTATCAATTGTGACTTGGGAAGGATCTTTCTTGGTTGCTTATGCCCCCGATCATGCACCTTTTTACCTGTACCTAAAGATTTTCACTCTGAAATTAAAGGAAAGGAAATCGCAGTTGAAGAAGATGTTGTTGGCTCCATCCTCAGGCCAGGAGGGCCTCAGAACTCAGATGGGCTCCATGCAAGGACTCATTTTTAACTTTTGTCATTTTGCAAGACAAAGCCATCGTCGCTCTTCAAATTCCCCAAGAACGCATGGATCTTGACTTGAGAGATGATTCCTGTTCTGGGAATTGCTGCTCGAGTTTCGTCATGATTATGAATTAAGTAGAAACCAGCTGAACCAGAGGGATCGCTCTTACCCTACTCCAGTGGGTGTAATGGAAACGTTAAAGATGGATCGAGTCAAAGTAGTCGTTGCATTTAATGATGAGTCAATCAAAGCTCCCTTCGCTATCGTCAGTACGGCCACCAAAAAGATAAGTCTACTAGCTCTCTGAGACTGCTTGGACCGACTGCTTCTCGTTTAAAATCTCCATTGCTGCAGGCCAGTAACTGCAGTTTCATCATCAACCTATGCTCTCACGCGTTCAAAGCAAAAGAAATAAATATGTGTCGAATTGTCCATAGCTGTTCAACTCCATAAAGAGGACCACCATATCCTTCAGGAATGAATATGCTAATATCGACATTCTTTTGTTTGCAAACATTATCTATAGTAACGCACCCGTTTCATACTAGTAGAAAGGTGCGAATCTATACCTTTCTTCTAATTAGTCTCGTTGCTAATGGGTCGCCATAATTACCCAAAAAAAAAAAAATGCTAATGGGTCGCCGTCTAACTCAGCTTTCTTCATTAGATATGCATGTGCAGGTTTCAGGACCGCGCCGGAAACCCGCTTCGGATGTTCTTTTTTACTGTGAACATTTCAAAATTAAATTCAAGACTCAGAAGTACATTATAAACTGAGCATCAGCACCAAAAGCGGTCCTGTGTCTATTGCTACAAAATATATCTGTCCGTCCTCTCTGCCTTCGGGGCTTTTTGTCACCAAGAGAGAAAGTGTTTGAAGCTTCGGAAACTTCGCTCTCCGCTGGTGGTCTTGAAATGACGCCTGCCTTTCTGCTGCCTTAGGGGTTCACGGGGAAAGGTGTTTACGATCTATACAGTGAACATCGAACTGCTGGACGAATACTCTGCGTGTGCGGTTGCAACTAATTGCTCCACGGAAACTGCATAAATGGGCACACTCTTGCCACTGATAATTACTAGCCCTATTCTATTCTATTCTATTCTATTCATCTTCCCAATCTGCCGCTCAAAGATCAATCCCCCACATCGTCCCTTGGCACTTTTGCGTCGTTTCGGTGGCTAGTGAGGGAAGATATAGGGGAGGTCTGAGTCTCTGTATGTACGATAGATAAGGTCGGTGCATAACGCACTCAAAAAGGTTTGAATAGGCTAAAAAGATAATTCAATGCCAAACAGTCCGTAGATTAAACCACATAGCACAAGCACACCCTGCATTGGAAAATGATTATTGGCTCAACTTGAGCCACATTTTTTAGCTCAATTGGGGGCAAAATTGTCCACACGATAGGAAAGTAACAACACCAGGGATGCAAGCCCAGCGTAACATGATAATTACATGTTTCCATATAGGTAGACGGAGAGCTTATCATCCCAGTCTTTGAAGTAGAAGATACCAAAGTAATCCAGAGTATAATGTGCTGTATTCCTGCGAGGAACACTACAAATTCTAGGGGTTCTGATTCTTTATCATATTTGCAATATTCATTAGATAAACAACCAATTCCAACCCGTATATCTTCGTATGCGTAGTTACTCATTCTCGTCATCACTCAGAATGATGATAAGATCGCTTTGAACAGAGGAAGATGCCGCGTCATTCTTCTCTCTCAGTTCTACTTCTGATGTTTGTTGGAGCAGTGGTTCCTCCATTTGTACACATGAGCTAGACCTCAATCTTGGAGATGCAGCACTTGATGTAACAGGCTCTACGGGAGCAGCAACCTCATTGGGCACGCTTACATCTACAGCTTCTGTGGAGACATTGGAACTCATTGTCAAACCAAGTTTCTCTACCCCCCATTTTTTAACTGCTTCTAGATCACCTTCCAAAGCTTTGATCAGGATATTTAGTTCGTCAATTCTGTATCGGACAAGGAGATATTTGGCATCCGAAGAACAAGAACAGAGATACTTGGAATGCCGCGGACAACTATATTTTCCTGGGGAACAAGAACAGCCTATAGCAGAAAAATGTAGATCAATGAGGCATATGCTACACTCCCTTTTAGTGGTTAAATCAAAGCCATCCTCCATCCTCCGTGACTCAAAAGAACTACAAAGATATTTTCTCCTCATCACTTCTTGTCTGATTCGCAACTGTCCAAGAACAAGAAAATATTTCAAAATCTTGCATTCTGCAGTCTATGGAAAATAGATGTAATTTTCAACAAAAGAAAAATAACGGTCTTGCAAAGAAAAACAGAAGCTGAATCTTCTGAGTTCGAGAACACCAATATGCAGAACATGTGAAATAGCATATAGACAAACCGACTCCGCTATTTATGTAGATTTGAAAAGATCACCATTTACACTACAAATAGACTAGTCTGGAAAGCAAACAGTGGGTGTTAGAAGTTCCCATGGCAAGAGAACCAAAGAAGAAAGCAACATATCGTCTAGGTTACAATGTTATTTCAACTCTCCTACCATGCTATGTATGTATTTTCTTCATAGATGCCCAACAGCCAGGAGTCAAAAGGATAAGATAGATATCCTGGCTCTGAAGTATGATACTATGGAGAAAAAGAGCAACCCATTCATTGAATTTCCAAACAGTCTTGATAAGACAGTTTACACTTCTAGGTTCTGGTGAAGAGGTAAACCCCGTTGCTGTTGTGTATGTTAGTAATTGACGACAGCATCTAATCAAAACAAGAAGAAATACAAATAAAGGGCCTACCTTGAGTAACTTTGTTAGCATTCCATCCTTCCCGCAGATATTGATCCATTGAATATTTTTGAACAGTTTGCTCCTCATGACCGAAAGTTCCCAATTGGACCTCACAGCAACCATGGCTGCTCCGAGCAAGAGTTTGTCATAAGAAATTGATGTTTTCCTATGCTGTTCACTGTAAAGTTCTACAACATGTTGACCATACGGTAACCAGTCAAAAGGAGCAAAATTAACTCTCTCCGAAACATTGAAGCCACAATCAAATTCAGAATGGTATGCGCCAGGGAATGTCACGACAAACTCTCCAGAAGATTGCACACAGCTGAACACAGGAATGCCCTCAGATTTTAGCACAGATGGGGGAAATTGAGTAATCTGTAAGAATTGGAAAAACAACTCATAAGTACACAAACATTTTCCTCACATTTTATGTCATACAACTATAGGTTCCAATTTCCAACACAATAAACAGTTCCATCAGGAAAACTGGGAAGCAGGACACTTTAGCAGTTTGTTGGAGGTAAGAGTGATCATAAGTATAAAAAGTGTATTTGTTGATCATAAGTACTACAAGACAAAACAACTTCATGTTTTGGGTTCTGATCCCAAACACTATAATTTTTGCCCTCAACCAATTTCACATATCGAACATGGAAACCCATCAGCATAGGACAAACAAGAATGAACTGTAGGAAAGCTTATAATCGAAAATAAAGGAATCCAGAAGCTTGGAGAGTTGATTTAGGTAACCGTATTAGCAAATGAGTTCCAAAAGTAATTCAAAATGCATTTGGAGCTTAATAGCAATAAGAAGAGGTTAACAGACAACTCTAAACGCAAAGCTTGGGGCATTAGCCAGTTTTCTTGGAAAATGTAAAAACAAAGAGCAACAGAAAAAATAATACGGCCAGTATGGTTGTAGTTTCATTTGCTGACTGAATGGACACCACTAACTGAGGTGTTAGATAAGACAAACATTGATGATTACCTCAGGCAATCCTGGCACAACCTAATCTCTCTCTAATTTGCATCAAAGTCTTATACTTTCTGAAAAGAGCATCCAGTATCTAAGTAATAGTAAAATGTTATTGATAAAGAAGCAATAGGGTGCTTAAGAACATTTTGTTTGTACTTGGAAAAAAAAAAAGTAGATATGGTTCCAGTCTGGAATGTACATATTTTCTTATTTATTTTTTATTTATCCTTCTGGAGAAGTGCATCAACAGACAAGTTCACCTTGTAGAGTAGATAAAAGAGTAAGAAAAACATCAACCTACAAGCTTCCAGGGTGATTCAACTTGTTCCAAGTACTGTGTGAGGTGCTTCTTCAGAACTCCCTCTAACTTGTAGCAATATCCTGCTGGAATGCCATACCATATTTTATGGGAACCCAAATGCATGTAGCATAGGGAGTACAAGTGATGCTCTTCAACCGTCTGTTTCTTGGCAGAAAACCGACAGAAAAGAGAGAAGTTGTATCATCGGGACTCATATGTAATAAATGTAATCAGAACCAATATCTATCACAATCCAGTAAGCCATGCTAATGCTAACGTATATGCAAGAGAATGAGCAGGTATCCAACAGATAATACAGAAGGTTGATACTTAAGAACTTGAAGGAAGGCAGGCAAAATGGCATTGGTCTTTGAACCTAGCCATTCTAGAAAGAAGGGGGAGGGGTTGTTGAAAAAATAAGAAGCAAAAAGAAGAGGAACAACAAAGTGCTCCTCTCCAGCAAAAGCTTCTGGATGCATACCCAACAAAGGGATGAAAAGCACATCCCCATGAACAGCCGAGGAACTAAAGCAGTAGAAGTATTGCTGCTTTCAAATAGAAGGAGTGAACCTGGAATCACAGGGGTATTATTCAAGTTCCAATCTGATCCGGTATATTCCAGGTACTCAGGCATTCGTGTTGAATCTGAATCAACTGGAAACCCACTTCCAAACTCTCTACTTGAAACATTGGTGCCACAAAGCACCTGAAATGTCATTCCATTTTGAAAATTAGATATCCGAATGAGAATGGCAAAGCTAAAATGGTCATTCAACAAGAGTGCCTTACCTTTATAACATACCTCTATTGCTTCACTTGGATTCTCGATGATCCTCCAATACTCACCCTCAACATTTTCAACCGATGGCTCGTTCCTCTCTTGGTACCCTATTGAGCTAACACTTGACCCAACAGCTTTGCCAACTTCACAGAAGTACTGGCTCTTAAAATCATCAGCATACTTCTCGAAATCTGCCAGAGTGAACTTTGGGCCAGATTCAGATTTAAAGCTCTCATCAGGTTGTGGAATGTTATTATCATCTTCATTGCATCCATTACAAGATTGATGTTCCGTACTCCATTGAGAAACTTTTCTCCTCTTGACTGTCATTTCCTCATGACTGCTCCTCAGTTTCCTCTTTGAAATCAGTTTATTGAGCTCATCAACCCGTTGAATATGGGTCTCAAATTTAGAGCTTTCCCATACAGTCTTTTCTTTAAACAGGCATTGTGGTTGCCAAGAAGGGGGAGGGACAATGCGGCATATTCCAAAACGCTCTGCTTTTGGACGTATGCTGGCTACATATTTTAGCGTCTCCTTGAATTCCTGTTACAAGACAAAAGCTCATGCAGACAGCCAAAGGTTGAACAATAGAAGGATATTGTCAAGAAGTACCTCTTCAGTAGGATGGAATACTGGAGCCTCTTCAAGGACAGGTTTACGTGACTCTTCAGGACGCCACCTAGAAATAACCTTTCAAAAGGTTGAAAAGTTATGAGCATGAAACCAAGCTGAACACTATTCTAATAATAGAGGTCAAGAATTCCAGACAAAATTTGATGACTAAAACTCATCATATACAAACTGAAAACAAGTTACAATGGTGAACCTTCTGGCAGTTGGCACATCTTGGACATCCTCGGATAACTCCTTTGGGAAGGCTAGCTCTCAAGGGCAAATTCTGCATAAGTAATAGGTTATCAGCTATAAGTGAATAAAGCAATGAATCAGTACAATTTGTGACATCAAACTTACTAAAGTAGTTAATCATTCTTGCTGCAACATCAGTACAAAATACTAATAATACAAGGTTTAATCTTGTATATAATGTCAGCGAAAATGTTCCTTGTATGAGCATAATTGACACTTAGTGTGTATAACAGCGCACAATCCTCAACTAATTCAATTTTTCCTAATCAAGTTGGATTTTGGAAAAGTCTCTTTTCAGTTGAGAGGTGAAGTCAGAATTCAAGAATCACTAGCAACATGAAAACAGCAATAGATTTCCAGTGCATGAAATGCCGAAAGTTGTTAGTCATTCTCATCCAAACACCAAACTGAGACCTAAGACCCAGTGATTGAACAACATAGCAATTACGAGTCAATTGTGCAAGTGATTTTCCAAAATTTGGACAGACCATATAACACATCTAAAGAGCTTAACTGGTTTTGGTACTCAAAGCGAGAACGTGCTAGTGCATTCTTGCACTGTAAAGGAACAAAGTCCCCATGTTGTTTATATCTCTCCACTTCCTCTTGTCCGGAACTTCCAGCCACTTCATTCTAAGGAATTGGGTAACTGACAGTCCCTCAATTTGAACTTAAAACAGTCAACTACTCATTGGTCAATATAGAAGCGGGGGGAAGTAAAAACCAACCCCTATTTTGTAATTGTAAAAATGCTTAACAAACTGCATCACCAGCTTTCAATCACTCTATATAAGAAAAATTCAGTGTGTAAAAGTATGCCAAAGAAGACCAATAACCATCTCAAATTCGGGGTCAGGACCCTTTCCATTGCATCTGAGCTGATTGTGAAGAATCCAAGGTCTGTGCTTCATGACTTTTGCAAAATCAATGATGTCGGGACCAGAACCCATGCAGCTTGTTTCAGCTTCACAAGCATCTCCAACCCCCATAGATGTGCCGGTTTCATTATTATCTGTTACTTTTTTTAATGTGAAGGATGTGAGAGAAACAAAACCAGGAGGTACGGAGAACTTCTCGACGTTCTCGTTGTTGAGAGAAGTTATAAACTTTTCTAGTCCCATCTGTTCTGTCCAAAGTGGAAATATCAAATAGATCAGGATTTCTAGTTCAGAATTCATTAAAGCAAACAACAAAATGTATAATCAGCAGAAGCTACTGACTATTTGTTTGGAGGCAGCTACAAGCATGAAGATTTTTAATTTTAACAGTCCCAAAATCTTACCTTAAATTAAAAGAAAGCTACATGGTCTTTGACTCTTTGTACTTGTTGATAACAGGAGACCAAGTAATGTTGCCTTACACCAAACATCCAAAGTTAAAAATGTGAAAACAAAAGAGCTAGAGGAGCATGAAGAAGTGCAAGAACACGGAATGAAAGTACAGTTGTTTCAAATATCAGTAAGCAGGCGTTAGTGACATTCAAATTTCAAAAGAGAACAGGGATAGCACATTAAGCAAACAATATAACCAGAAAAGCCAAGTTGTGAGTAAAGGGTAGTTACAACATGAAAGTAAAAATGTATTTATCATGAATTATGGGCTGCATAATAGAGATTAGAAATCCTTTTTTTTCCTTCCTCAAAACATCCAGGATTCTCTCTAAGAACCACAGTTCTTTAATATTTCCTGTCCGCGAGATAGAGAAGCTAGGAGCAGGATAGGAATATTCAGCTATTGTGAAAATTTATTCTTTTTCAACTGGAGTGCAAAATATTCTTTTTAATAATCTCATCTTAGTCCTTGAGGCTTAACTTTAACCAATTTAATCTTCAAACTCTTTTATTTCCGTAAAATTCTAGTTACCAGCCACAAGCACAGTCTTTCCAGGTTAGAAGGTTTTTGCTTGGCATGATGCGTAACAGTCTTCTGCAACAGGTGCAAACGACTTCCAAAACAAATATTATACTGCTTTTGATCCCTTTTGCTTCCATGTTCTTAAGCATAATGAAACAAAAGACAGAGAGAACGGTTCAGCCATTCATCTTCTGAAAATCAAGCTAACACATCAGCGCCCAATCCCATGCACAATTAGTTAACACGAATTGATAGTCTCACTACATTCCTGCAGAAACTTACTTTCACACAATACATACTGTGTATTGTGACTGTCGTGACTCTCACCAGAGATATAAATATTTCTTCAGTCTGTAACAAATAGAACTTTAAGACACCCTTTGACACAGAGTAGGCTACTTTTGCCCTCTCAATCCTATCGTCAAACACTTGATGCTCATTAACTCGACGAAGTTAAAACTCTTACAACTACCCGGAGTATGGGACTTCATTTATAAACACATCCATACAATCATCATCAATAATATCAGATAGACATTAATATCTAAGTTCACAGCTGACGAAACCAAATTAACGACAGAATATCTATGCTCGTCCACAACAGAAGATGAAGCATATGCTAAAGGAGAGAAGAGAAAGGAGCAAGATTCGCCAGAAAATATCAGCGACTAGATATTGAGGGATGGAGCATACTGGGATTAGGAAAAGAAGATGTGAAGAACCCAGAAGAGAGCCCGTGAGAGTGAAACGGTAGCTATGGCTTCACTTTAGGAATGCTGTCGTCCGGAATTGATCGACTGTGTTTGACAATTGTTTTTGCTTTCCGCAAAAATGGTTCTCATTGATAGAAATAATTTGACTCATTTACAGTAATGCCATTCTTTACAAGAGCGCATTTCTAAATGCGTCCATATTGACTAGGTAAAATTGCTATGTACGCATTTCTTCGAAATAATAACACATCAGGCGTCCGGCCTAGCCCAACATGGTAACATGGCCGAACAAGTCAAAAATCCTGTCCCTGAACAGAGTTGCCGGACTGTGGACAGACAGGGAAGAGCACAAGTGCTTGGGCTTGTGCACTACAGCATCCAATTTGATTCGCAGAATTCCAAATCTCTTTTGATTGAGATTGGTTTCGTCTGGGAATTTTTGTCTGGCAAATAGTTGTGTCAAACAGTAGGTCCACTCCGGCCTCAAACGAGCTGGCTACAAACGGAGGGAGCGGGCCTGATCTATTTTTTTGCTGAGTTGAGAAATTTTCAATCCATACTCATCTTAACAGGCTCGTAGTTAGCTTTTGTTTTTTATAACATATTCTTTATTTTTTTAAAATTAATTTCTTTTTTGGTCTAATTTGAACGAATATATTGTGATTTGATGTTACATGTACTTTTCTTGAAAGAACACATTTTTTTGTGTAAAAATAAAAATTTAGGTATATGATAATGATATGAAATAATCAATTTATTTAAAAATTTTAGAACAAGAAAGAAAATTGTGATCAAAATGAAAGAAAATTTTATATTTTCCTAAAGAAAAGTTCAAAGTTGTTACAACTTTAAAAGCAAACAAATTTTTATTTTTTAATTTCACTCACTAATACACTAAACAACATCATTTCATTAAAAAAAATTTAACCAATTGGCCCGTGATGATCGATAAGTTAAATAGAGCGAACTGGTCTGATTAGGCCTATATTTAAACAAGTCTAGACTAATTAGGTCTAGACTAGCCTATATCTAGATTGGAATGGCTGGTTTGTTTAACAGCACTACTTAAAAATAAAAAATATAAAATTTAAAGTGAAAAAAATAAATAAAAGGTGTCTTATTTTTCATGCAAAATCAACACCACAATTAAAAAGGAAGTAGCCGAGACTTGGAAGGGTTTATCTTCTCCTCCTCCTCCTCTAGAGTAATATATAGTAGCGTATCTATGGGTAGAACTATATTTTATTGATTGGTAATTTTTATTACTTCTTCCATTTTAAAATAGTTGTTATGATGATCTTTTTTATTTTTTTTGTTTTAAAAATATTTGTAAATTTTATTTCTCCATAAAATATTTATTAATTTTCTTCCTTTTCTACCCCTCATTTATTTAGTTTTGAAGTCAAAGTCTCCTATTTTCAAGGAAAAAGTTTACCTATTGATTTCCAAAGTATAAGGGAGAATGTATAATTTATTAATTTATTGTCTTTTCCAAGATATTTAATCCCTTTTTAATAAGGCTATTTCAATTTTTTATTTAGTTTTATAAGAATTTGCTCAAAATTTTTAAAACGGAGGTATCAGTAGCAATATAACTTCTTTTCTACTCAAAATTTTTATTGAACGGATAACTGAAAGGTTGTCAATTTACCAAGCAGTGAAAATATCCCCCCCTCACTCCCGCAATCACATATATATTTCTTTTTTTTTGCCAGAATACCTTATTACATGAGAAAAAATTAAAGGCATATTTTTATATTGGTGTCTGTACATCAAAAAGAGTAAAAATGAAATCTCAAACATTCTTATAAACATACTTTCTTTTTTCACTGAAACTCACACAACTAACCTTATAATTTAAAAAAATATATATATGACAACTAATATACAGGTGCGACCATTAATTAGCCTCTTTAATTAACTATAAAGCAAAATAGTAACCTATAATGGAGGACCATATAGTGAAGAAGCTCCAATATATTAGCAGTATTTCATTTCTAAGCTCCATCGAAATTATTAATTATTCCCCAATTAGTTAAAATAAATAATATAGAAACCATTAAAAACAATATTCTATATTTTTCTTCCTTTCTAATTGTCATGAAGAAAATTAGAAAACAGGGTAAATTAGTCTAATTTAAATAAAATAATTGATAGTATCATAGCAAAAATAACTGTAAATCCTTATTAGGACTATCCCCGGTCAATTAATACTTGGATCCACTCAGATTTTAAGGGTGTATTTGGATTGTGTTTGGTTGAAAAATATTTTGTCTTAGATTCCGTGAAAGTGAATTTTTTATAAGAAAAAAAGTAAGAGAATTGAGACACAATTGTATGTTTGATTGAGAAAAATACAATAAAAATGAAGCCATTGATTTTCACTCACTAAAGAATTCTAGCTAGTCTCTCAGCTCCTCCTTACCAATTAAAAAATAGATTTCTGTTTGAAATCTTATTGAAACTATTCTCATCCTCGAATCATATTACATCCGAATATGATGAAATACAATAAATTGAGACGATATATTAGTAATTATTTTGAATATATTAATCATTTTCTTTATTTTTTGATTTCCTGAGAGGGCCAAAAGAAGATGTTCTTCTTTAGTCAACAATTTTGGATCTTCACCCTTCGTGGATGAAGAACAGAGAAACGCGATTTATAATTTATGGTAGCTTGTGCCAGAAGTCTCTCCGCGTCTAATTTCGCAGTCTCACAATTTAATCAAAAAAATAAATAAATAAAGAGAAAAGATTACAATCAATTCCTGGAAAAAAAAATGAAAACAAACGTTTACTACCGTAAACTTTGAAATTTTTACACATCGTCAGGCAGATTACTTACCGTTTTTTCACATATAATAGAGCAGAATACAACTTTTCCGAGCACTATACATCATAATGGTATAAAAGTATACCTAAAATTTATCCAATCTTTTCAAGAATCAAATTCACCCTCACTAATAGATATATATACATATAGATATAGATATATAATCAATCTTTCACAACATTTAGGTAAATAGGGCTTTTCTTTTTAACATGGATTTAGAAGAAAATCATGCCGCTGTCATCATCAAATTGCATTTCTTCAAGATTCGAAGAAACTCCGTGGTCTTTCAAGTTTGTTTCTCCGAAGCTCATGTCGAACAAGAATCCATAGTGTTCCTCCTCGCATTTGGAATGCGTTATGATCTCTTGGTTTACCTGATGATGATGATGATGATGATCTTGGCATAACTGGAGATGGTTGCGGTCCAGTGGCGATGAGTTAAGGAGCTGGGCGTTCGAGCTTTCGTGACTTCTCTGCGGCGGGCTGTGGCCGGCTGAGAAAGCAGAGATGTGGTGGTAGTCTCTGACGGCGAAGGTATTATCAGTCGGCGGAGATGTAACCAAAGTCGGAGAAGTGGCACCGGCTGCGGCGTCGTCCATATATTTGTCGCTGTTGGTTTCACTCTTGGCTTTGTGAAATACTCTACACAGCACCCAGTCTTCCTGTCAACATTCCCAAACCAATATTAGGAGTAATACTCTGCTGTTGTGTAGAAGTAAATAAAATAATAAAATATTTAATTCCGAAGAGAAAAAAAAAACTTATCATCTATGAGTAAAAATCATATAATTCAGAATTAAAAAAAAAAAAGAAAGACATTCCGCAGAGGATTGATTGAGGCGTTGATTACGAATAATAATATAATTTTAGCAGTGGTAGGGGAGGCGAGGGTCACGCAGGTCCGGATCCGTTGGTTTTATATGGGACCACTAATAATTTTTAATTTAACGGTAGTTTTGTCTTTTCCTGATTAACTACAAAAGCCACAGTAGAAGGAATTTATACGGGTATAGAATAAATAATAATAATTGGGGGGATGATGACCCGTTTGCTTCCATGGGTTTTCTGGGAAGTTTCTTACGTCAAGGTTGTCACCTCCACGCTTTCTTTTCGGGCATATACTCTCCAAAGCCACGGACAAAGACCCAATAGCAAAAGGTAAATTTACATATTCCTTTTGTGTATTTGTAAATTTTGTTGATGTCAACAATCTACCATCAAAATTATTACCAACCTTAGGAGGGAGGTGAGGGTTTTCGAGGCGAAATTCGTGCATGATCCAACCGGTTTTGATTCCGTTGGGAGCTCTGTTCTTGTAGAAAACCAGGGTCTTTCTCATGCCGACGACGGATCGCGTTCCGGGATGGAGCACGGTTCGATCTTTGCCGGTGGCTTTCCAGTAGCCGCTGGTTGTTGCTCTGTTCGTCCGGAACCCAGTGGCGTACTTGCGGTCGCGGAAGCTGAAGAAGTACCACTCGGTCGAATTCAGCTTTGCTACCTCTGGAATTTATACCATGCAAATGCATGCAATTCATAAGCAAAAATCATCACAAGACCTAAATAACCTCAAATATATACATATCTTTTAATGAATCCTTAACTCTATCGATGGAGCTCATCAGAAAATTTCTCCAGTTTTCTATTCTTTTCTTAAGAAATTTGTAAAGTCAGAAAGATGCTAATCACTTTTACGGGAAAAAATAGAATCTATTATATTCAAGTCTCTAATTCCATCTTTGTTTAGCTCGTTCCCTTACAAAGTACTATATTATCTTGTGTCCTTGCTAAAACAACCTCGTACTATAAATTATCCAAATTTTTAGAATAAAAAAATGAATAACTAATAATGCATTAAATCCCTTCAAAATTTCTAGATGTAGAGATTATCTCGAAAAACTTCTAAGTTTGAAAGCAGTACAAGCTACGGAAAGTTTATATTTTATAATTTTAGATGTAGAGTTACACCTCACCTGATCATCTCTACTATTTCTCAAATTGAAAATGGATGTTTCCATCTCTTTCTCTCTCTATCTCTTATTTGAATTAAATTTAAGTTTGAAATTTTCTATTATATATTTTGTAAAAGTAAATTTTTTATAAAAGAAAAAATAAGATTTAATTGATATTCCATCTGAACGAAACACAATCCAAATGAAGTCTTAAACAAACGCGGCTTTTACATATTCATAGCATTTCATGCACGCAAAATGTAAGAGCAGTCACATGCTATGCTATTGCTATGGTAGGACTTATTTTTCCAAATGAAGACTATGTGTGTGTACGTGCGCGCAAAGAGGCACCTAAGACTATGACAAGGTTAACTGGACTACTCTTCTAGCCGTCGACAAGAGGAATCAATTCCTCACACTATTGACTTTAACAATTCTTAAGATAAAAAGTGGGAGGAAAATGCTTATGTATAGATAGATATATGTGTAAGATAAACACACACAGAAAAGTTTACAGTATTGATTTGCTTTATAGTACATCAGATGTCATACTTGCAGGATGTTCAAATAAGATTCATCAAGTAATATGAAAGCCTCTTAACAGTAAAACCATAAATTTTAATTAACCCACCGCAGTTTTTATTATGTCATGAATATATGTGTTATCGTATTCTTATACATACATGCTTAAAACAATCATTTTCTCCTAATATTGATTGGCTCTCATTTTTTTACTTTTTAACTCCCACTTTCTGTGATATTGAGATTGGATTTAGTTATGAAATTTTATATTTTATAAATTTTTTATAAAAAAATACGGGACCTAATTATATTAGACGAAACTCAATCTAAATACTTGCATATTTGAGAAAAGACATATTTGACAGAAAGAAAATAGTGATTCATTCATGCATATCTACTTCTTGATCTTCTCCAAATTCCTGACCATGGTTCAATAGTTTTTTCAAATGTAAGATGTAAAGTAGCCAAAACGCTTTCTTGGTCGCTTTATCTCCGAAATTTCTTGGTACTATGTAACTTTTTTCCGGATGGCAACAAATACAACCACTATACATTGGACCATGCACACATGGAACCACTTCAATCTTCTCTAGGAAGCTAAACTAGAAACCAAGGTCTTCCTGTGGTATATGCTTTCCTACTTTCAGGTGATCTAAAGGGTAAAAAAGCCACTGACAGGATAAAAAAAAAAAAAAACCGCTTTACATTAGCAGTATCGAAGTACCAAAGGATCAAAAGGATTTGTTAGATTTTAACTGACTCAAGCTTCTCAAATTAAATTAGTTTACCAGTTGAGGAAAAAACAAATGGAAAGAACACCATTAAACGTCTTGCCTTCAGAAGTAATTTAGGACTGTTCTCAAATTTATTACAGATTCTCTTGTTGATCTCTCTCTCTCTCTCTCTCTCTCTCTCTCTTGATTAGATTGAGAACCATTATTAACTTGTTTGTCCTGCCAGGCAGCTTCACTGGCATGTCCACTAATAGGTGACTCTATCACGCAGTTTTTTTCTGCACCCTTATACCTGCTAGTCATTCACTAGCGAGAACAAGAAGACAACAGACAGAACACCGATTCCCATCAATCAGATGAATAAATTCATATATATGAAGCATAGACAAGACTCCAGAAGAAAGATTTCTCAAGCTCTGCGGCCGAGCAAATCCGTAGAAAGTTATAAGAGAAAGAGGGAGAATCGTAAACTGTTTTTGACCAGAAGAAAAGGGGAAAGAAGAAGAAGAAGAAGATGGCCAAAAATCATAAAGGCGCACAAGAAACATACCGGGGAGCTGCCATGGCTCGCATGTATGGAGGTCAATTTCCACTAAGGTGTCTTTTGAAACTTCTCCATTAGCAATCTTCTTGTAGAGATAATGGCAGACCAACTCTTCATCACTAGGATAAAATCTAAAACCAGGAGGCAAAGCGGCTCCAATGTCCCTAAGACCCATCTTTAGGGGGGTGGAATTAGGGGTGATCAATCAAGAGTTTTAATTCGATGGCAATAATGAAGTAAAAGACTTTGGCGATCTCCCGAAGGAGATGAAAGTTGGTGGTGGTCTGAATGAAAAGAAGCTTTCAATTCTTTGTTTGGGAGCGTATTATGGATAGGAGAAAGTTTGGTTTATATACAGAGCAGTGAGGTTGACAAGTAGTTTTGCCACTTGGAATTTCTTGCATTATTCTAGCAGATTATGCTTGTGTAGTTAGTTATTGTTATTGTGCGAACTTTCAAGAAAAACCAAAGTCACAAGAAACCTCTCTTGCGCGCATAAGGGGAGAAATCTTAATGCACATTAAACAAGTATGATCCAAAGCATATATTGGAGAGAACCTCCAAACTACTCCTTTTTACTCCATATAATAATTATATAAGCCATGGAAACATAAGGTGTGATTAGATAAAATTTATGTTTCAGATTTTTTATCTAAAATTTCGTTAAAATAAGAATGAGATTGGATAGCGTTTTAGTTTAAAATTTTCTGATTTGAGTTTCGTGAGAGAAAAGTTTTTGTGAGAGAAAGAGCAGTATCCAAAGTAAAAAATTTGCATTGAATTTTGCAATCTAAATACACCATTTTATTGTGAAAGAATAAATAAAACTTAAAATAAAAAATTTTATATTAAATTTCGCTATAAGACCCAATGCAATTTTGTTAGGTTGCAATTTTATGACCTTCCGGGCTTAGCATGGGTTCAAAAAGCATAGAGACAAGTCTTGCGCTCGTCCAGTGGGTTTGCTCTCCTTTAACCATTGTTACCCCCTCTTAATTAAAAGGCAATCAACATTCCGCATCCATATAAGTATTTTAAATTTTACACTCTTATAAATTCGATTGCTAATTTGGATTGCCATTTTATATTTTTAACACTTCAGAATGGACCTCAAACCAAACACAATTATATCTCACTTCTCTTCTCACAAAAAAATTACTTTCACAAAATTCAAAACAGAAAATTTCGAACTCAAAGCACAATCCAAATAGTTTGTAATTCTACAGAACTATCTAGGATAGAGTTGAAAGTTAAGAAGATTTGTTTTATACTCCTCAATTTCAAAATAAAAAATCTTGTGGATCCTCTTTTTTTAAAATATAGGACAACATTTTATTCTAAAATCAAACTCAAAATTTTAATTGTGGGTCCAATGTCTCTTTTTACAAACAATTTAAATTTTACAAAATATAAGACAAAAATCTCAAAATCAAACCATATCCAATCACACCCGATCTTTTTTTAATTTTAATAGTTATTTTTTTAAGTTATTGTCACTATAAGTATAAATTCTCTCATCTTTTATTATATTAATAGAATTAGTTAATGATATAATAAGTTAAATACTCATTATTTTTTCCTCCTTAATCTATGCAAAAAGGGGAGGAGAGAGACAAAAAACCTTATATTTTTTAAAAACAAGTGAAGTACTCTCTTTGTTTCAAAATATAAGGCCCTTTTAGCATTTTTTCCTTCTCAAAAATATTTGGCTGGCCTTTTGTCATTTTCAAACATTATTTTTCTAAAATAATCACTGCTCATAAATATTATACCATCATTCTTTCTCCTATTAGTGAAAACTAAGGGTTCATTTAGATAGTGTTTAGTCTAACAAAACACATAATTATGTCTCACTTCTTATCTCACAAAAAATTCATTTTCACGAAATTCAAGAAAAAAACTTATCTTCCAACCAAACACAATTCAAAGGCACCCTAAATTAAATTCGTTAAAAGATATAATATGAAAGACTTTCATTATTTTATTCAACCTTAATCTATACTTAAAAAATCAAAAGGCCCAATATTTTGAAGAGAGAATATGTTAGTTATAAATGTTGGATTCAAATGTTCTAAATTTGTATGTATTTGCGGTTGTTGAAAAACCATAAAATATGAAATTGTTTAAGTCAACAAATACTTCCTTCTCCGATGCTACTCTCCACCAGTCAAATTGAGGGAATCAATCCGAATGGGATCGAAGTATTTTTAAAGGCAATGCAAGAAAAAGAAAGCAAATTCGTGGTGACGTTGTTAGTGCATGAATTTTGTCAATCCGGACACGGACTCTTAACGATGTGATCACTGATGAAATTTTATCGAAACTGAAGTGAAGAGTATAATATACGTACGAACCACGTGTTTCGCCTATGAATGAATCGTTCCATAAATCCTCACCTGAATTCAACATGAAATAACATTTGCACTTGAAAGCTCGTGACCTGAAACTTGCACACTACTCATATAGAGGTCTAATTAGAGATAATGTATTCATGGATCTTCTTGCAAGTTGTTTGAGTAATGGAGGATATATTTTGAATAGGGAGTGAGAATAAAGATAATTAAAAACTTGATCCCGCCAGGGGTAAAAGAATAATGTAAACTTGTATATGGTCTTACCATGCTCTATCATTCACATTCTTATTTAGTTAATGAGTGGAAAAAATGCCTATCGCGTTCTGGGAAACTATTGCTAAACTAGTTTATACTGGTCCTAATCTCACATACGTAACTAATTTTTACTTAGTGATCCTATTTGCACAAGTAATACTTATAAAAAAATATATAAAAGAAGTATGAGATCAGAACTATTAGATTGATCTAATATTACATTTTTTCCGTGTTCTAATAGCTAAGTCCAGATTCACTTAATGAGCTTTGTTGTTCTCTTGTGCAAGAGGAATTAATTTATGATCTTAGTTGGTTAATATCATGATTGGAGGAAATTATAATCTTTCGCTTCTCAAGAATTATAAAGTTCCAGCAAGTTTTGGGGCAAATCAGTGTCTTTTCCCATCTAATTAATACTCGTTCGATAGACACCTGGCTATATTGGACGTTTCTGCATTGAATCAGTGTCATTGCTTTTATACGTAGCAGAGACATTTGAGCTTCAGTTCTCTCGAAAGAAAAACGATTAGGACAGAGTTGAAATCATCTCCTAATTTGAAGATCTCAATAGTACAATGTTTCATTGTGGTCCACGTCCCCTTGCTTTAAATTTCTCCAAAAAGTTAAACCAGTCCACAACAACGTCCCAAAGGGGACCTTTGAGTTCACGGTTTCAAGAAATACTATAATAAAGGGTTTTCGTGTATTACCTTACCAAACACATATAAAATGATCACATGTGCCAGAAACCCCAACCTCATATAGATTTAGGTTTGGAGCTAGCAAGATCTGCACTGCTACACGTACTCTACATTTTTCCAAACAAACAACTCGTAGGCGTAGATTAATGCAATAATCCATCGTTAAGGTTTGTTACAGAGAGAGTAATGTTATATTCTCCCGGCCTCGATAGACCAGCGGTGGGCGTGGGATCATGGACAGGAAGAAATCATGAGCTGCATACAGATGATACGCGGATAGGGCAATCATGCAAAGAGAGGAGAGAAGTCGATTCTGTCCAATCTTGATCATCTATAGAGACTAGAACTGGAAGAATAATTTGCCATGGCCATCGGAGTAAGCAGCCACTTATTAGTTTTCTGGCTGGGGTCTACAGGAGATATAAGTACAAGTCGGCCTTTTTAGAATTTTGCTGAGATTTCTTCGATGGCAAACCCAATAATAATCGAAATGAGGACAAATACATACTTGTCATAGAATGTATCATTTATATCTAATAATTAACACTTAACCATGTGTATGTTAGATTAGGACACAAAGGGAGGGGTCCCTTCTTCCCTTGGCTCGACCAATGAAAATAAAATGTACTCGCCACTTCTTCTTTTTTTTCTGTAGAGTAAATTTAATACAATGATTTGAGAGAATTATTTTTATTTGTATAAAAAAATATTATTGTTAAAAATGTCACGTTAGGAGAAGAGAACCCCCCCCCCCCCCACCCGCTGCAGGGGAAATTGAAAGAAATGCTTGCCCCTTAAATCCCCATCAGGCTGCCACGTGTGTTCTGCCCTTTTCTGGTAATGGCATTTTTTCCGCCGTCATCTAAGATAACATGTCCACTTCGAACAGGGACTTGAGCGGTGAGCCTGAGGTTGACGATAAACTCGAGTACAGTATAGGAAGGAGCAGAGCACAGCCGCGTTCATGAATTCTATTTCTATGGTTCCGTCTTCCGTGAATATTAATGTGGGTGACAACAAAGATTTCCTATCCGCGATTGGTTTTCCCCAACCGTGAACTTGCTCTCGCGGTTGGCTTATATGCCTGTTCGGGAAACGGGGAAAGGAAAAATAATGTTGGAGTTACCTTGGTACTTAACACGCAAGGGAATGAATACGTATTTGTGATTGTGAGTAAGGAACGTAGGGATAGTGGAACACTAGAAGAATTCTGTTCGTAAAACGTTACGTTTGAGTCATAACTAATTATTTGCTGGTTTTCATTTGGAGTTTTGACAAAATTATTTGGGAAATTTTGAGGTTAGCACCGATGATGTCTTGGGATAGAAAATGCTTTTAAAATTTCAAAATATACGTCGCTTTAAACCTTAATATTTTGCAAAAGAAGGAGAGGAAGAGAGACAAATACCTCATCTATGGAAAGTATTTAGTTTTACCTTACTTTTATTTGGTTAAAGGATGCATGAAACGGAAGGGATGAGGAAGATTACGGGAGAGAGAAAGTATACTTTTGTTATTTTTTTATTTATTTTTTTCTTTTTAATTTAATTTTAAAATTAAATAAGAAGACAAGAGTAGAGGGATAGAATTGGAAAAAAAATATAATAATACTTTTTAAAAAATATACAATGACTTATATCATAAAACAACTCATTCAGTTTAAAACCCAATATATTTTGAATAAGAAAAAGTATGTATTGTGTCCAATCATTTTAGGGTTGGTTCTGGCCATATTATATAAAGAAACATATTCAATTATGCACAATTGTACTTCTTGATACTATCCAAATCTATCCTCCTTTTAAACCCCAAAAAAAAAAAAAAATCTTCCTTGCTAACATGTTGCAACAATTTCTTTACATTTAGACACACATGTAACACGTTAGCTTAAGAATATATTAATTATATCACACTTCAATAGAAACTAGAATATAGAAATTAACAGACTTCTTTTTGGATCATGGTTTCATTTCAAATACTAGTCTACAGCTTCAACTACGAAACCACATGCCTAACTAAGGTTATAATTACTTGTTTCATAATTTAAGCAAATTTGGAATGCATCTTTAAAAGTATTCCAAATTAAAAAAAAAGTATATACATCTTTAAATTCACGATCTATTACTTACTAAGATATATAATTAAAATAGACGCATATACAATATCAGATCTACTACTTACCAAGACATATAATTAAAATAGGCGCATATAGAATATCAGCACGCCAAACCCTCTTGTTAGAGTTGGGTTTAATTCTAAACCTTATTGTAAAAGTTTTATTTTTTTTAATATTTTTTCTCACAAATATTTATTTATATAAAAATTAAGATAATTTTTTTTTTCTAACTGAAAAATAGGAATGGTAGGTGGAACTATTGTGTAAGTGTGTCGAATAGGACGCAGATTTTCCTTTTTCTTTTTTGGGTAGAAATCGAATTGAATATCTGTACCTTACTTGGCGGTGCAAGTAATAATAAGGAAGTAAGTAAGAAATTCCACGGGAATGTGTGTGATGTGATGTGTCACCGCGTAGAAGGTACACGTCATTGGGAGATGACGCATGGATTATTCCCTCAGAGACAAATTCCTGATCAGAGAAAAGAAAAATCCAAGAAATGATTGTGCGTTTATAGGGCCATCCTTTAATTTCCCTTTCCTCCTACGAAGACAAAACAAAATAATACGGATTCACTTATTGCATTTTTTAAGCTATCTGCAATTTTAATTAATTTTATCAGGTATTATTAATTATAATTAATGCCTTTTAAGTGTATTTAGAGTGTTAAATATTTAGAGGAATTAATATATAATTAAAAGCTTTATGGTCTTTATCATTTATACGAATTTAATTTAAAATATTTATGAAGTGATTCGAGTAGAAATCCTAAATCAAGATTTTGGTGGGGTTGGTGTTGGTAAAGAAGTGACGGCTTCATATTCTTATCTTTGCAATAATTTGATTTGCATCCTATGAATACGTATATGAATGCGATTATAGATATATAATGGTTTAGGATTATTGGAATTGCATACAAAAAAGTGTCTATTTTTCCCTACAAAATTCACTTCCACAAGTTATGGGCCAAATGGGGTCGACACCAATGGGTATCAATATTCACATGTCAAAGTGACAACACCATCACCCTATCTTTTCTTTTTTTTTCTTTTTTCTTTTTTCTTTTTTTTTTGGTACTCATCTCTGATCCTTAATCACTCGTCTTATTACCTAAATCCATGTTTACTAATATTGTGATTACATGTACACATCCAAAGTGCTGTAGTTTAGCAGTAGACGGTTTGAATCTCAATGTCCCTTCTCCACTTAGACATTGCCATCTCACTATAATATTCAACAATTAATAATAATACTATCAAATGGCTGCTTCCCAATTAGGTTTTCACCCTAAGATAATAAGACAAGCACGTAGGTAGGTTTTCAATTAGTTAGCAGATTGTCATGGCCCCCTTGTTTTTAGTTTTTACCCTTGCACGGTGAAAAAGGGGAAAACAGAGAACCCAACATCCAAATCTTAAAGTTCCATTAAACTTCAAACTCCTAATCATCTTGGGGATAATTGAGGAATGATGCTCGAAAGGCTTGAGTGCACACATGACATAAAAAGAAAGCCAATGAGAAGAATAAATAAATATGGGTTACTGCAGACCTTTTGACAAAAGAAAAAGGCGCCCGCTTTTCCTTTGTTGCATGAGACCATTTCATGAATCAATATCAGAAAAAGTTGTCCCCATTTTAGGATCCTTTCCATTGCTTTAATCAAACTTTAGCAGCTACAAAAGTGGCCCTTCCATGCAATACTACAAATTTTCAGTTAGTAATTAGTTGATCCTATTTACCCGAAGACGAAGATTAGTTACCTTTACCCAACTTTCTTGATCTCTTGTCTCTTACTTTTATTTACTTTTAGTAACAAAAGTCCCTCGGATATCATAATATCTCATTTCCGCCCGCTATATCTACAAAAAGAAGAAAGAGGCCATTTTAGAGCCAAGGGCGAGAGAGTTAAAAGTTGAAGTGATAGAGAAGACAGCCAGTATTAGAAAGGCCTTTCATAGTTGTTTAAAGGAAATTTTCTACTACGATTGACAAAAGGGGGATCTAAGAGTCTAACGGGGCATTGAATACAGAATTGAAGGATGAATAGAAAACAGAAATTATGTAAATTTGAAGGTATCGGGAAAGAAGTTGGTGTTGAAAACAATGATGAATTAAGATAGGAATAAAATCCCAAACACGTCATATACATCTTGGATTATAAACTTTCAAAGTCTAGCATTCATATGTCAAAACCTGGAGTCTACCTAGGTCTGATCATGAGCTGGTGAATTTATCAGAAAGCATCCTCTGCTGCGGTTAACTAATACAATATTTGACTCTATTCATCGATCCATGCACGACCGAATTATGATTTTTTTTTCCCGAAATCATGCGTGTAATGCTTAAATGATAAAATGAAGATCCTTGTGAGGAAATAAATCAAATTTCCGTACCCTTTTAAGTTTCTGCAACATCACATATATTGCCGCGTAAGAGGACCTGACAAGAACAGAAATAGAGGTGGGTTTAGATTAAGTTGTAGAATTAAACGTAGTACTCAAATATAAATGGTCACGAGAAGTTTTAAGGTTTTTGCATGTTTGGAATACAATGAAGTTGGTGCAGTTGCAGACTGGGACCGGTAAACAGACAAAAGAATTCTTCCTTTTTTTTTTTTTTTGGGACGTTTTTGAGACAAGTTTTGAGATTATTCAATTCATAAACGATATTATAAATCCTCAAGTTGATGAGCCCCGAAATCTTGATTCTCTATCTTCTTCTTCTCCAATGAACTCTTCAGCCAATTAAATATTTGCAAAAACAGAGTAACTATAATTAGCAGTCGATGGAATAATTTACAGAAGCTGAATACTTAAAAGACGCGGGTCCCAGTTCCGGCGGCGGCGGCGGTGTTCCTTCCATACGATAGATTCCCAAATTAATGTTTTCTATTATGTCTGTTAAAACCAAGATCCCAGGCTTTTGAAAAACTTCCAAGTATAATTACTAGGGTCGAAATGAACTGGGAAAGATACAAAGCAACCTGATCCATGCATTCTTGAACCACATATTGATCAATCTTATTTTTCAATCAGAATCAGAAGAAAATTACTTTGATCGATCAAAACAACAGATGCCGGGCATATTCCATCAAATCGCATCACTGGAATTTCCGTTGTCCAATCCATTGGTACTAGCTACATCTGACCGTTTAGGGGCGGAGGGCAGCGAGATATTCTTAAATGTTTTCAAGAAAATCTTAAGTAGAGCTAAAATAATTGATGGAAGATATCTGGGGATAATCACGTAAACTAGTCATGTTTCATAGATGATCGCCGATGATATTGTTTGTTGCACCAGACTGCAAGTTTTCAACTGCAGTTGTTTGTTCGCTGATAATATTCTTCTGATCTCTTGTCTTTCTCAAGAAATAATACACTTGAATCTTGAAGGAATGTTCAGTTCATGAGATGATGAACAGAGAATCTGGGAACAATAAAGAATTATCCTTGGATAAACCACAGACATTCGGCATATTGGCAGCTCTCCAGAATAGAGAAAGAACAGACTTACATGCGTAAATTTGTTCAGTCTTTGGGATGAATGTGGGCTAGAGCTTGAAGGGTCCTTTTCAAGTTGAAGAAGAAGGGAAAATTATTAGACTCCAAATCAAGATTCTGCTGATGGAACAATGGATGGGTTGAGCGCAAGGAAAATATTGTTATCCACAAGTACAAGCATCGTTTGTCATACCAAAATTCCAAGCCCAGCATGATACATGATGTTACTCAAAGACATCAAGAAACTAATTATAGTTGATGATCGAAATTATAATTCATCGATATTAACAAACTCCCTGCAGGACTCCTGTAAACAAGTCATGACTTGTCTACGAAGTTCGTGCAACGCAATTTGCAACCAAAAAACAAAACGAAAAATCATTCACTGATGCAATTGACACGTGGACACAAGTTAGCATACTCGCAAGGGGGACAGTTGTCTTGCTATGGGGTGTTGTCCTCTGAGATCATTGAGAATGCGTATATATGGATGGAGGCTGGTTGCTGGTGGGGTTCACAACTTCAGCAGCAGCGAAAGCAACAGGTCTGAGGCTCGCGCCGGCAGGCCAGGGCGGATGGGCGCAGGCGTTGGTTCCTTCTTCCTCTGCTTCATCTTCTTCTTGCAGCAGCGGTGGGCGGGAGGGGCCCTCCGAAGAGGGCCATGCACGGTACACAAAGCAGGGACCACTCTGAAAATATTCTGTGCGTGGAATTATATGATCCACTCGGTGTCATTACGTCAAAGCATGCCTAGGCTACACAAGTCTGAGAATTACGTGGATTAGATTGCTCCATGCATTATTGCTTGGCAATGAGGACATGAATGCGCTTCAAAGCTTCAACTTTTGCGAAGCTGATAACTCTGTACTATAACTGATAGCTCTTGCTAACCTACCCCTTTCCTTCCCTCTCAGCCCTCTCCACATTATTTTGGCATTCGCTGCCGCCAACCCCTCCCATTCTCTCCCCTCGTCTCGTTCTCGTACTTGTCCTCCTGTTCCTGTTACCATTGTCTCTTCGTAAATGTTCTTGTTCATCCCACTCGGCCGTTTTTCGTGTATACCGCCGTTAATTCGCCAGTGAACATTTAGCCAATGATAAATAATATTTCTTCTTCTGTTTTCTTGCAAATTAGTCAGGATTATTATTTTATGGACTGAATATGATCAGCTACGTATGAATTATGGTGGGATCTTTCAACTGTGGGATATCGAATAAAAACCGTGATCGACAAGTAAGCCGCAATTGCCAGCAGTTTCCAATTCGCTAAAACTGTTTGCATGAAAACGAAGCTTGAGCTACTCAAATATGAGATGACATTCCGGAGGGACAAACTCATGCTTAAAACAACGATGTAACTCATTAAATAATGCATTTAGATTCAAGGATGCATCTTTCTTTAGCGTTTATCTACTGTCGTAGACAAATTTGCGATCGATACTTGACAAATATATATCTTCTATCATTTAAATGTCCCTCTTTCTGTCCACTCTGTCTCCAACCAAAAATCAAGAAAAAGGAAACAAATCATTGAAAACTTGTTTATCACGAAAAGCTAAGGCCTAATGTGTGCTTCAGCTCCGTGATCTGCCAAATCATTTTTAATTGGATTTTCTCCCTCCCTTCCGAGTAATAAACAACTCTCTCTTATTAAAATGAGATAACAGAATTAAAGCTAAGCATACATCGTTTTCCATAAGGATCTTGAATTCTTGGGTCTCTCACCTTGCCAAATACAGCAAGACAATAAAGCAAAATAAGCTCGGTCCTGTTAGATTTTGCTCAGATTCCAAAAGTACTAAGTTGATATTTTAAGAATAACCCTCGACGCGTAATTGCTAGATTAACAATCAAATAATCAACTTGTATTTTAGAAATATCAAGATTATCACAAAAAAGGAAAATAAACAATGATAGCCATTGAGCCCCGAGGTCACGGAGATCTTTTTCTTTCCAAGGCATATCAATATTTGAGTTATCATCTGCAGATTTAACCCTACCGACACCCAGAACACCAGCCTATAGGGCCAGCCACCAAGTCTAGAACTACAAAAATAGCACATAAAGATGTTGGTGGCAGAGGTAAAACCGATTAGTCCTAATGATACTTTAATATCCTTAGCTTTTTGAAAAAGAATGAAGAAACAAGCATCTTCCCCACATCATTGTTGAGGTAAAGTTGGCAACGGTCTCTAATGAAGAACCCTTCCACAACAGGCCGTCACGTCAGAAGCTTGATTGGATTCTCAACTCTATTTTAAGCTCGAACCATTGATTTCCAGATGGCAGATGATTATGCATTCTTGATTCTTTTCTCATCCTAATGTCGTTGAAATTAACCGGAGGTTGATAACAACCTTCCGTTTAGTACAATCAACGAATCAAGTATTGTCTGTCACGAGTTCCATGAATCTGTGCAGCAAAGTAAATGTTAGTAGTAGTATTTGGCTTGAAGCTTCCATGGAGTGATTGATGAAGAAAAATCTAAAGGGGACCCTCTGAATAGAAAAGAAACCTGCATTATTTGACTCTGGCATACATAAAATTTTGGGTAATATTGATGAAGAAGCTACCAAGAGCATATCGTTTTAGTGTGTTTTGCAAGAAAAACAATAAGCGTCACCTTTCTTCCTCAGCAGGCCAACAAACACGAGGAAGCTCTTATTTTCTATACACAATTGGATAAGCTCCAATGGTGACAAGACCAGGATCTTCCAACAATGGAGCTAGGTGTACTAACTTTATGAAAAATACCTTTATCCCATGCAGTGATATAACTAGATGTAAGTTAACCGGCCCACGGCCCCTCTTTTCGATTATATATCTCACAAGACAAGGATTGAGATTGAACCCGAATCTTTTGTGTAATTATGCTACCAGCCCTTACCTCGTAAACATTATTCTTAACATATTTACAGTCAGTCACCCAGGATTAATGGAGATCTTACTTTAAGTGAAAGATTAATGGAGAAATACTAGAATAGAAGAAAAAGGTGAGATGCCACGAAAATATTACTAGTATCTTCGTGTAGATATCGAAGGTAAAAAAGCATTCAAAATTTTTTTTGAATGTCTTTTTTACCTTCGATTTCTACACGCAGATACTAGTAATATTTTCGTGGCATCTCACCTTTTTCTTCTATTCTAGATATCGAAGGTAAAAAAGACATTCAAAATTTTTTTTAAAAAAAAATTCTGACAGGATGAAAAATACAATTATAAAATAAGAATGAATGAATGAATATACGCTTCAACAAATACCGAATTTGACACATGAGATACAAAAAGAACCTTTCAACACATCTGTAATTACGATAAGTTTTAAAAAGTAGCAATAATAAGAATAATAACTGTAGCAACTTTTGACAATAAGGTATGTAACAACTGGGGTGTGAAATTGAAAGCATGAAGCAGTGTAATATAAAAACAATCAGATTTCTTGTATGAGAATCTTTCCTATAACAAATCATTGGCAGACACAATCAACAGACAGACACGTGAGCAAAGACAAGGAAGCAACGCTGTGGATTCCCAACTGATAACGACATATCTCACATTATCTCAATCCAATGACAAAGAAACCTCAAAACTCCCTGATCAAAAGATCTTTCCAGGATTATATTTTCTATTATTATTATTTGCAATAGATTGGGAGATACTGTGCAGAGCCTGCCATGTCTGCAAAGCATATTCCCTTAACGCCTATCTGAATATCCACTGAGATCATGAATCTCGCCCCCGCCAGAAACAAAGGGAGGAAAACATAACAGGAAAGAGGGAAATCCCGAATGCTCTGCTCCCATCCATAAGAAAAACTTCCATATGTAGCCGAACGGGAAATCAGAGAAAATGCTTTCTTTTGGCCACATCCTACTGAACCCTCTTTTCATCCTTCTCTTTTTTAAAAAGATTTAACTACCAAGAAATGGCAAAGAAAGCCGGAAAAAGGAGTTTCAGAAATCCACTAACCCTCTTTTAGCTCAGAGAGCACAGAGGAAGCAACGAGGCTCAGAACAATTACATGTCCTGCTCGTTGCACTTGACCCTAAAAGACTCCTTTTAAAGGTAGAAACAATAATTGTAATCCACTGAGCCCAAAGGAAGTTACATCTTTGATAGGGTAAGGCGCTTCAGTAACCAATCATGAGTAAACATCATCAAATTGAATGAAAAATGCAGAAGAAGAACCTTGCCAGATCTTAAATAACAACGCAGTAAGTAACAAGCCCCTAACATTAGATTTTTATTCTGATACGTAGATCACTTCAACTGCTTCATAGCAGAAAAGAATCAAGGGAAAAACAAAGAAAATGCAACAGCCACTGAAGTCTTTGTCTCTCTTGAATAGGGAAGCTCTATTCTTGTCTCCTCGATGAGGGAAGCTCCATTCTGGTCTCTTTGAAACACTTCAATCCGATAGTATTCCCAAAGGAATGAGATATGTATAATTGCAAAATGCTATGTGCCTGATCATTCCTTATTTCATACCAAATGAAGCTCGTGTGAGAAGTTATCCCTAGCAAGTGGCATTTCAAAGAACAAACAAGCAACAATGACTTATCATTCCAAACAGGTCAATCAAGGTGACAATATATAATATAGATGAACTATTTCCTGCTTTTTATCATCTAGTTGGTGAAGTTGAGTATGTGTAACATATTTTTGGCACGACATAGACTTATGCAAGAAACTATAACTTCCTCCTAGACGGGTTTCAAAATTGTAAAAACAAAGATTGCCAATCAATACTTGATTCATCAATACTCAATTAACAAGCTAGCAGAAAATTACAACAGCTATGGTTATCAAACCCAATTCATCCATCTCTTGTAAACTGATAGATATAGACCCCTAGTATGCACCTACAAACTTTATAAGTACCATATTAGGAAAAAATTTATACATATATGTTGGCAGAATGATCAAAATGATCAAGCATCCTACCTTTATTAATCCTTTGAAACCCGCACAGCTAACCCACTTGGTGTCTGAGCAGTTTTTAGGTGGCCTGACCCAATCAAATCTCGCAGATGAAATCTCATATCTAGCAAAGAAAATCGAAGGGACCTCTTCTCCAAAGCAGCCAACAACATCTCCTTATATTTCCTACGGTTAAGAAAAGACAGAAGCTCCTTTCTTCCCTAAGGTGATAACAGATCTAGTTATTGCAAATTAAATAGAGTCACACATAATATTCAATGATTCTCATTGATTACTTATGTGATACTAGAAACAGAAGTTTTAGGCAGTAATAATAATGCATGTGTCCCATCCAGATTACCGACAAGAATCATATGACCGAAGGCAACTTATAACTGAACCAACTTATCCTTATGAAACATAAAAGACCAGGAAACTGGTACTTTCTGACCAGAATCCAGTGCATGTCTGCACTGCAACCATGACCCATGGAGTACTCTGATTGTTCACGTGAAAGGGAGGTCATTAATGGGGAGAAGGAATGATAGATTTGGGAATTCTAACCTGTGACAAGCCCTTGAGCACTGGACCAATATTTGGAATTGCAAACCAGTACATGTCAGGATCAATAAGTTGCCGAGTCTAAAAGGAAACAGAAACTGAGCGTTAAAAAAAGGAAAATTAATGAAAAAGAGTTTGTTATTACAACACAAGAATAGCCAATATTGATATCCCAAGTTATGGTTTCAGTTGCAGAAGCAAAGAAGAACAGATACTCAATCTGGGAGGGCTATTGCTTACAATTGCAGTAGTAAAACAGCTGTTTATGGACAAATCTGCTTCATGACAAAATAAAACTTATGAAAGAATTAACAAGCACTGCCAACTAAAATGTACCACACACAGAACAAAAATGAAAACGGAAGGTAGAAGTAATTCCATTTTGAGTTTCCAGCTCACCCTAGATCACAACATAAGCATCTACCAATTAAAGCTCTGGAGAAAAAATAAATAAATAACTTCATATTTACCAGAAGGCCAGCATTCATAAGGAGAGTAATATGTTTCTCTTTCACTTTTCCTGCCAAGGATAGAAGCGAACACTGCCAAGAAAGATTCCAAAGGACCAGAAATAAATATTCAGATAATACAAAGTTTTTGCACAATACTGAAGCAAATAATTTTTGAATTACAGTTAAAACATGGCACCAAATCTATGCCTTCAAAGTCTGGAAGGAACAAGACCTGATAGCAGCTATGGTATAGAGAAAGTTGGATAACTAAAATATTATCTACTACGAAATAGTATTCATCTGAAGCTACAATCATATGAAGATCATCATTACCTAAATGTAGGAAACTCAATTATCATTGAGATAACCGAAAAGGAAAGATCTAACTGAAAATAATGCAGAGATATCTTGCACAAATGATTAAAAAATTTATACACAGAGACATGCCAAATTATGGTCTTTCAAGGTTTTCAAAATTCTAGAAATCTAGCTGATGATCAAAATTTCAGGAAAGATGAAAGGACTTTCACAGGAAAGTTGAGAGTGCCATAAGGAAATCTGATATATGGGGTAGACCACTTACAAGTTCTTGATGTCCAACACCGGGCTCCAACTTTGATTGGATGACGTGAGTTTTAAACCAATCAAAAATGGAGAGATCATCCTGCTTCTTTGCTTCAAGACTTCTCACAACATGTTCAATCTAAAATAGTCAATCACAATGGCAACCATTTCTGAAGTGCAAAATCCTAATGATAAGCATTAGCCTAAAAGCACATACATGCAATGAATAGAATCATGTTCAAGCACAGGCATGCCACACCAGAAAGATAAGAGTCCGTAACGACAATAACACAAGACAAGATATTTGCAAAACAGGACGAAAGATAATGCTTATTATCTTAATCATCAGTAAATATTTAATATCTACTTCATACAGCATACAGAAACAAACAAACTTCATAGTGAAGAATACACCAACCAACCTGCTTTAAGTAGTCATCTAAAAACATTATGGCATGATCATCTTGTCCAGTATTTAATTTAAAAAGTCGTAGGATTCTATCCCTTTTCAAAGACTGCCAACAAGAGGATGAAAAAAGAACAGTCATATACAAGGTTATGCCTCCACAAAAGTAAAGGCAAAAGAAAAAACAGAGAGAAGTAGAGTGAGAATATGAGAAACATGGAGCCCACAGGCATATGGAAGGAAGTGAAAATAGTAAAAGGACAGAAAAAGAGCCAAGCATCCAGTAGTTAGCCTGAAATCTGAAGACGTTCAACTTGAAATTGTAATTGCAACCTAGAAATTTATCATGAATTTCGAAATCCAACCATGCTTGATTTATCAGCAACAACAAGAAGAAAAATTGCACAAATCACAATATAAATTCATTCAATGTAAAGATGTTCAAGTAACAAACTAAATTGAAGCCAGCTCTTCAATTAAAAACAAATAGAAAAATGCATTAGATTTACTCTGCTTCTCCAATCCATATCAGCATAACAGATATTACAAGCATAACAACAACCCAAGAGTACTTCATCATTGGCAGCATACCTCTAATTCCCTATCCACTTGTGTCCTGTCCTTTACACTGCTGTATAATTGTGATCTTAAAATAAACGGCTGAATCGAAACCTGAAGATAAATCTTGCTTAGATCGTGCAAGCCACGATTAAAAGTGAAATGTAGAAATGGAATATAAAAGGTGCAGATTTTCCACAGATAATCACAGAGCACTGGGTTAAACATTGTCATAGCCTCAATCTCATCAGGAGGCACGAATCTGCCCTTTTCCTCACATACTCTTCCTTCTTTTTTTTTTTTTTTTCCTATCATTTTGCATAAAAAAATATAACCTTCCTTCAGTAACCATGTTAAGGACAAAGAGTACAAAATATTGAACTACGGAGAGAAATGAAATTAAGAAATCACGAAGTTTCCAATTCCTAAGCCAAGAAACATGCAAGTTTCAATCTAAAAAGCATTGAACTGAAAGCTTCAAGAAGAATATCCTGGAAGTCGAACTTCAAGGATACCAAACAATCCCAGAAGAAACAAGAAAATAGAAATAGACTGCTAAATAAATATAAAGATTATTCGAGAAACCATTTGTCCTTTGAAGATAAAACAACTTGTAAACTAGACAACTAAGATTACTATACCTAAAGTTGAACGATCGCTACTATTCTACCCTTGATTTAACTTTCAACAAGTATGTTTACTCAACAGACTAATTACTAAGCTCAGCAATAGCCTTATCACAATATGGACAGACTAAACAATTATTCCACTCCAGGCTGCTGTAGGGAGCCGTATTTTCTATTAACTCGAATCCTGGGTATTTCTTCCATTAGGTCATTGCTTGTAATGTTTAGTCTGCATCTGCCTTCAGTTCTTACTTCAAATTTTTGGCTATAACTCAACCAATTGGTGCTTCTTCGGTCTTGTGCCTATGCAAACAATCTAATTCACTTCTACTAAACATTCTCCTTCTAGAAAGGGAAGCAGAGAAAACAAAAATGTTGAAACCTTTTCAATGCGAGGGAACTGAGCACGCATAATCTGAAGAGCCACCAAGGTATCGGTGAAACTGAGGTTGTCCTCTACATTATAGTTCATATGAATTCCAAAGATGAGTAAATTATAGTCCTCAACACACAAAATCTGTTTCAAGTACAAGGTGGAAAAACAATTCTACGGACCAAGCAAGTGAGATTGATCAGAGATATCGGCTACAGGAACCGTCTCCTCCTCCGCCACCCGCAGGCGTTTCCTGCTCTTTGATGAGCTCGACGACGTCTCGTCCATGTCGATGCCGGTCCCCACGCGTTTCTGCACTCAACCTCGTTGGGTTCCGGCCCAGCTCTGTTTCCTTCTGGACCTTACTTTTCTGGTTTTTGATCCGTCTGACCCTGTTTTGATACAGAGTTCCGCAAATAACCCAGTTCTGGCCGAAAATAGTTTGAGCGCATTCCCCGATGCGTTCATCAAAACGAAAAGCCCTCGTCTTCAGGTTGTTATTTTGTTTACGTAAGGATATTTCGCATTAGCCATTGCGCTCAAACTAACAAACGCATTACGTCAGGCGTTCTAAATATTTGCGGAGCTCAGTATTGCATGTCAAAAACCCTTCTTTTCTTTCCCTTCCCTTTCGATTTTTATTTTTCCTCCACAGAATCTATTGATTTTCTCTCTTTCATCCTTCAAAAATACCGACTGAAACCCTAAAATAGGCCTTAATTACTCTATCTATTTTAAAATATAAAATATTTTTTATTTTTTACATAAATTAAAAATTAAATAAATAATATTTTTTTATTATATTTATAATTAATTTATTAAATAATAAAATATGGGATGATTATATTTATTGTGAGTATAATTTTATAAAATAATTTTTAAAATTTAAAAAATAAATTTTTTAAAATAATAATAAAATATCTTATATTTTAAAATAAAAAAAGTATCTTTTCTTTTTATATTTGGGGGAATGTACTTGTCTTGGTTACAGAATTAAGAATCTAAACGGATTAAATTTCTGTGTGAAAGATTTTAAAGTATTTTTGAGAGAAGAGATGGAGGCAAAGCAAAATTTTAATTAACCCTTAACACATTGTTAAAATATTAAGATGTCGAATTATACTTAACAGTCAGTAGAAAAATATTAAATGTAAAACCTTTTTTTGGAGGTTAGAGTAAGGGTATACTTCGATTAGTTTTCAAACTAAAAAAATCACTTCTTTCTTACTTTTTTTATTTTAAATTTTACTTCTCCCCCTCACAAATAATTTACTTTTATTATTCTTAATACGACCTAACTAAAAAAAATTCAATCCAAATACACCATAAAATAAATTATGTATAAAATTGAAACAAACTGAATAGTAGAAAAAAAAAAGGTGTAATGCATTTGTCTTCAGCCAGAAGAAGCTCTGTATCTGCTTGGCACCAACATCTGAAGAAACCTGTGAAGAATTTGTTATTGTTCTCTTGAAGCAAATCTGGTGTATTGTCAGCCAAACCTGTTACTAAAGTTGAACGGCACTTGCTAAAGATTTGAACACTACAAAGTTTCATCAACCTGATAAATCACAACAATTCTTTTTTTGTTTAATATTAAAAAGAGAACCTTTTTTTCTTCAATATTCTAAAATGGAAAGCTTCAAACTTTAAATGTAGCTAAATGACTGATACACGAAGCTCTTCATTATAATCCGCTCTCTGACCAAAAATCTGGTGGGCTTACATGATATATTGAGGTTGTCCTACAACAAAATTGAGTCCGTCATCCATATTTTTCTCTCTTCTAAACAACTGTCTCCTTCCAAAAGAAAAGCGAACCCTAAAAGTTTAATTCTTCAAGCAGATTTCAACTTGGCTGTCGCGGATGCAAGGTGGGAAAGGGTCTTGTGTCCCACAAACATCAAGAAGATTCCAAGAAATCCAAGCACTTTCAACGTTGTAAAGAGATCCAACTGCATGTGTCCAAGAAGAAGAAAAAACATTAAAAAAAAATGAATAAGCGTGAGCAAAATAGTTCATCAAAATCACAAGGTCAGATGTGATCCCTAATTTTTACATGCAACTACTTGGCTAAGTAATAAAGCCAAAAACCAGATGGTAGTCCAGAGCATATACAGACCTTCAACCAAAAGAGCGAATAGAGTGACAGAACAGCTGCTATGCCAGTATGGAAGAGAATCGCAAAGGCAGCTGGTACTGTTGATCTGGGGAAGTTACTGAAGTTCACACGAAGTGAAAGAAGCTGCAAAAACATACAAGTGCATGCTATATTAGCAACCAAAAAGGACCACAAAAATAAAAGAAAGAATATTAAAAGATGATATCCATAACTTCGTGTACAGTACTTTAAATGTGTACAAACAGATTCAGAAACCGCCTGAGAGATAGATGGGCATAAAAAAGAATAAATGGGCAATGCGATCTCCATATACATATTAAATATTTATAGACAGTATATCAGCTAGTTATAGTTTTCTTGGCCTCTTATGCAACTAAAATCAGCAAGAAGGTGAAAGCCTGAAACCACAACTCACCCCAGCCAAGAATCCTACAAGTGGCAAGAGAACAAGACCCAAGAATGCAAGAGACAGCTCTTTAGGAGGCCTCTTCTCTGGACTCCTGAAAATGTGAGTTATTTCTGCTTTAGGACCATATCTTGAGTATGGGTCAACAGGTTGTGGAGGAGGGCGAGCTGCCTTCTCTGGTGGGTCGGGAAGGTCCAATTCAAGATGGCCCAAAGGTTGCAAGAAAGAGTTCTCCTGAAAACAAGAAAAGTAACTGCTAAGTATCTGCAACTACAGGTCCTTTTTGCCAGGAGCGGGGAATATAGAGAACAATACTTACCATAACAGAATCTCCAACAGTAAGTTGAATGTCATACCTACCAGACAAATAGAAGAACTTCTCTACCAGACCCAAGAAATCCTACAAGAAAATATACAAATTATGTCAATACAACCTTATAAGCAATGTAATTGCGGATGCTATGCAGGTCACCACAGGACTGGGAATATACACATCTTGCAGAATTTCAAATGTTAATAACAAATCCCCATTGAAGCGCATCACAATCATAGACTATACTATCTAGAGCCCAGAACTTCAGGCAAATGTAGCATCACCTCAAAGGCAAATGACTATATATGTTTTTAACTATAATTCGCACTATATTAGACTTCAGTAGCGCAAATATACACCTAAGCAATGTTGATAAGGGAAAAAGGCAAGTGGACGTACACAAAAACACATGTAGGGGAAGAATGGAAGCAGGTATACAACATAAACTACATGAAAAGTATCACATTGGGATAGTTTAAAGAACTTAACCAGTATTATCTCAAACTTTTTCCCAGAGCTTCCCACAAGAAAGATATGCTCAACCCCGCTCTCATGACTCAATCTAAGAAATGCCTGCAAGAAAAGACATCAAATAAACAAAAGTATAGTGAACATCAGCAAAATAAAAGTAAAGAATAATTGAAAACCTGATGCGGCTTAAAGGCATGTCCTGAAGAAGTTGTCAACTGAAAACTCAGCTGGAGCTTCTGAAGGTGGTTGGCTTGTAAAGCAATGCTGTCTTTCCCACTTAAATCTAGTCTGAGAGTCAGAACATATAATGAGAAGGATAAACTACCAAAAAGGCTCTGAAACTGTAATGAAAAAGCACTAGCATCACTTATAGGTGCATAACAAGTACATCTAGTACTACTTCAGCACCTGCATGATTTCATCAATATCAGATATTCAAAATTATATGATGCAAAAATATATCCAAAAAGATTCATTATCATTAAACTTCTGAAGCAAGTAACATCTAAATAAGTATTACCTATGTATTAAATAAGTCCACCAAATTTCAATTTAAATGAGTCTACTGAGATATCAGCCAGTCAAAAATAAAGGGAATCTGAGAATTTAAAGGTTTTTGGACTTGTAAATAACCTAAAAAGCATATCACATGAATCATATATATAAAGAAAAACCAAAGATTATCACAATGCCATGCACCTTCAAGCAACAGAGTAAATATATAATCATAAAGAGGACTAAAACAAGAATTTTAACACCCATATGAGAATAAAATATGAAGTAAACCATACTTTTTCTTAGTTTCTACACTTCCCAGATCGCTGTCGACTATGGCAATTTCAGCCTGGTCAATGTTAACCACTCCTGTTACATGGACAGGTACTTTTGTCCGTCCTCCAGTGGCATAGATTTTCTTATCTTCAGGATCATGAAGCAAAATCTACCAGAGAAAATGAAGAGAATTATCAGAACGTGGATAAGAATTAAAAGTCACTAAATAATGAATGAGAATGAATAGTAAGAGAAACAGACAAGAGTACCTCGAAGCTAAATGTGTACGGCCCAATATCAACATTCTTGGGCAAAGTTTCCAAGACATGCAAAGCTGTTTCAGGGTCGAACTTGAGTTCCTGCATTGTGGGAACTCAATCTTGTAAGATAAAAAATAGAGCCAAAAGACAACTTGCGATTTGCAAAATATATACTCAAGCCACAACAGGCCTTTAACAACAGAATACAGAATATGAGCACCTGGTCAATAATAGAAGCATCCTTTGAACCAGAAGTATAGATCTGCATGAGTTTCACTGATAGAGGAGGAGCAGCAGATCCAAGAACAGTGTTGACACGAACCTGAAAAGACAATAGTAATGTAATCCAAAAAAAAGAAAATCTGCACAGGTATCATACATAGAGAATATTGCAAATGACAATTAATACTGCAATCTGTAAGTACAGCCTGCAGGCTCTCTGCAATTTCCATAAGCAGGTATTAAATGGCCCATTTTTGACTAGATGCTACCTAGTTTTCTAGAACATAATAACTTCATGAAGATGACAATTGACAAACCTTAAGCTGATCTTTTCTTGTCAGTGAAAGGACAGTAGCTGGAAGTGATAAAATTAAAGGAATGGAGACCCTGCAGAACAGCCACAACGCCAAAAATAAAGACTGAAGTTAGGCAAACATGTCAACACTAACATTCCAATATAAGAAAGACCAGAAAAAGTAATGAAATCATATCAAAGCAATTGCTTGCCTGTTGTTTTCCAAGCAAGCTAATGCATCAACTTGGTGATACAGGTCTATGGGGTTTCCCGGAGTTCCAATCCCAAGAAAGAATTTTGCCAAACAGAGGATTTTATCCCCTGGAAGCTGAAATTCAGAAGCAAAAAGTCATCAATGAAGGTTAGTGGACGGGCATGAAACATGGAAATAATATCCAAGCACCCACGCACGTTTAGACTTTGAGAAGTGGATGTTGCAAAAGCTGTGAGCCCATGGACAATCAATGAGGAAGCTGAAATAGGGCCCTCATTTGCTTGTGCATCCACAAGCTTTTCATCAAAGTAGCAGGACCCATCATCTAAAATACAACAAGAAAATCAGAAGTAAACACCATTATTCTTCTTTTTTTCTGGGGGAAGGATGTGAAACTTAACACAATCATCTTTATAGATGGTGACTTGAAATTCCAGCGGTAGAGATTCAGTTATAATTGTTAGTACTTGAACGTATAAATTAAACCCCTGTCCAACAGCTTAAGCTTCCGTGAAGCAGTAATTTTACTTGTTATATTTCCAAGTCTTGTCACATCCCTTAGTACAAAAACATGAAGAGCACTCAAGTTAGACCCCGTTAGTGAAAAGATTTGGTCCAGTGCAGACGTGAAATAGCATGCCGCAATGTCCAAAAGTATAAATTGGACACCATTCAAAGAGCTTAGGCAATTATTTGTGGTTGTAATAGAAAAATAATAAACCCAATTCCTGCATGAAGACCAAACATGCAAGAACAATGGGCATTAGTGACTCAAGGACAATATCACTTTAAACTGCACCTCTTTCCCTCTCGAATTGAAGAAAAGAGCGTGTCAAATTGCATTTAGATTCCCCTCCAGGAAACAGGCAGCTATGCAATAGATATTTGAACAATAATTGCCAAAACAAAGGGCTGACAACAAGACGAGCTTGCACAACTTCACTAGAGAGAAAACAAAAGCAAGATTAAAATGTAGCAGGCACAAGATAGAACAAGGAGTCTTAAAATGTCCTTTTGATAATGAAAAATTGGCAATCATTATAACCTAACAAAATGGTGATGAGGGAATTGATTGAACTTCAACAAGGAAGTAAGTCAATAAAAGTTACAAAAAGGTCACATACACATCAAGTATAAAGTGTATATCTACAAATATATCAACTCATATCACATGGAAGCCATCTGCACTACTAAGGCAATCAACATAATCTACAGAACCACATTTAGCATGACTTTATCAAATTAAATCAAGAAAATCTCTCAGATCATTCTTAAATTCACCAAAAAAAAAAAAAACAACACAGCTAGAAAGTTAATCTGACCAGCTTGTTTTCAACTACAAATAAAATAACTCCCGAATTAAGAATGGGAAGGAAAAAATAAAGCAATTAAATTTTGTAGCACCCGTGTAATCTCATGATAGGATGTGTAGGATGCATCAACACCATTATTTTAAGAGAGAAGAAAGTCAGCCTAAAATAGAAGTCCACTCTGGAATTAAAAAGCTGAGAATATAAAGAATTAGAGCCTCAAAAACCAAATATGCACATACCATATCTTTCAATACCATCAAAGAGCTTCAGTATATCCTTTTTCAGATTATCAACCTGCCAATCAAAAAGCAGAATAAAGATCAGGGTATCACTAATAATCCCTAAATATTCTGTAGTCAAATAAGTCATTACAGAAAAGGAGATAGATTGGCGAGGAGAAACCAAACAAACAATACAGCTAACTTAATAACCTTGCAGCAAAACTAGATAAGTATATAATAAGTTGCCCATAACTTTTCAAAAGAATAATGAAGTCTTCTTGAAGCAAGATGTGAGTAAAAATCTAGAGATTTCTGTTAAATTTGAGCATTCGGTTTCAACTTCTTCCTCCTTTGCATCTTTTAAACACATTAGACACATGTTGAGTGTCTAAGTAAGCCATATGCATGAGTGCTCTATCCAAATTCCAGGTGCTAGCCAATACTGGGACAATCCATAATACAAAATTTATCATCCTCCCAATCACTGGCCTCTAAACAATGCCAAGCGTAAGTACCAAGTACATGGATCTCAAACTCAACCCTGAACGTCATGACTAAAATATAATTAGAATTAGATGAAATCTCCAAAAATTCCTACATTTTCTGAGAATACTGAGCTAAGATTGGCGACTGCCAACCCAGCATCACCTTGCTCCTGCAATCCGAGTACCAAATTTGCCTCCAGAAAGAAGAGGTAAAACAGAAAGAACTAAAGCAATGATCAGCATTCTGCTCAAGAAAGACAACCAACAACAATTCCAGGTCTATCATACAAGGTCACAAATTCTTTTTGACAAAGAAAAATGCTTCAAAGTCAAACATGTCAAACATTGAACCTACCAGGGACTGATCAATCTCCTGAGACGCCAATGAAACAACTCCAGCCAGGGTTTCCAGTGCAATTCCTGCCAAAAAAAATTTTCAACTTCAAGATGTTCAGTGATATATAACCAAACTCACAAACTTGACTGACAAATTGGAAAGAATTGGCCTTGGTTGTCCAAAACTATACAAGATTATGAGACAACTAGAATTTACTCTCTCACTGTTGATCGTCCCCATGTCAAATGGCACAAATTTCCACTTAACAAGGCAAGATAAATTTTTCACTCTTCAAACTTCTGCAGTTTCTTTTAAGAAGATTGAACCATCTGCTAGGATATTACAGAAATGGACATGACTGATGTTGCAGGGGCAAGAGTCCTAATATTCTAGAATACTGGTAACATGATAAATCCAGTTCGTGAAAGAGTATCCAACCTGCAGCATGATTGCTAGATTGAGGATTGCTGGAACTATAACGCCACCTTCCATCACTTTGACTGAGAGCCTGGCAGAAATTCTCAAGTGTCACTAGACATTTACAGTCCCCATTCTGCCGGGCAAATATACAGAAGGGTAAGATCCAACCTTTACTGCACGAAAAGTGCCGTCAGCATCCCCAAGATGTAAATCAACTTCAGCCGCTTGGTCCTGCAAAGACCAAAAATCACATAAGAAAAACAGCAAAAATGGATGTACAGGGTGTATCTTGTCTGACTATTGGTGGGATTCTAAAGATTATTTTTGAAAGCAAAATAATATTGAGCTCCATACTTCTACCTTTATAAGTTTCAGACTTCCTATTGAATGGTAGAAGTCAAGAAGGGTGTTTGCCTCATTAACAGAATCCTTAAGTCTTGAAGCAATCTCCTACAAATAATTAAGGAAGAGGCGTGGATGGCAGTATAAGCATCAAGAAAAACAAAAAATAGAACAAAAAAAGCAAAGCAGACCGAAACCTAAAACAAAATTTTCACTGGCGATAAAATCTTACATACCGAAAAAGCCTCATCATTGACCTCACAGTTCAGTACCCCATTAACTCTTAACGCTTGAAACAAATCCTTTAAAGCTGAAGAGGGGGACCCAAGAGTATCAACAACAGTCTGGCAAGTGGAAGCCCTTATTTCATGCTTTTTATCAATTCCAAGAACCTCGAACGTTCTCAAAGCCTCGAAAGTTTCTTCAAGACTGAAACATAAAATGCTAAAAATAAGAGAATTGCCCATCCACGTTTAAAACCCAAAGACAGATTCACTTACTTTAGTGTACCTCTCAAATCAACCAGATAAATGGCAACAAATAAAACAAGAAACTTATCTTCCAGATCAATACCCCAATTGTTCTTCGCCCAGTTGCCCAAAAACATTCATGTAAGAAATAACTCAATCAAACAAAAATGCACATAAAACTTGCCCACACAGTATATCCAAGTGCATAGGCACATATAGGGTTGGAGAGAGAAACAGAGATGGAGGAGGGGGTTTAATGAGGGTTTATATTCAAGTAACCTTTTAAACGATCCATCAACGGGGCTGAATAATTCTAGTGCGGCAGATCGGTAAGTATCGGAGATCGGATTGAAAACCGCAGCTTCGCAGATCGATGCGACAGATAGTAATAAAACCAGAAATCTTAGATTTCTGGCCATTCCTTCCAGATACAAATGAATAGATTGAGAAACTTTTCGGTTGCTTCCTAAAATTTGAACGCAAAAACCCAAACAGTATGATTCGGAGGCCGATCGTACGTCAATAGTTCAAAGACTGCACAATGTAAGAGTACGTCGACGGGGTCTCGCGAGTCTCCGCCAGTGTGACTGCACTGAAGAAGGAGCGAGTGTGGGACTCTAGACGCAGAAGAAGACAATGCAGACCGAATGAAAAGACGATATTGCCCATACTCTTCAACTTTGCTACCATATGTATCCCCCATGACGCTGCAGTAGCCAATTGATGCTTTTTTCTTTTCTTTTCTTTTCTTTTCTTTTTAATGCTTGTTGGGTGCCCCGTATAATGTTTTCTTCCCTGGAGTTTTAAATTAAATATGTATCAAACATACTAACGTTTCGAAAATGACTCGAATTTATGTGAAAAAGGAAAATTGAAGGATGTACAAGTAGGAAATGGTACCAAACACCCGGGGAAAGAAAAAGGGATCGTAAAAGCATATCGACTACTTAGTAATATATTACATGAAATTAAAAATATTCATACAAACACTTAGTAATTTAGAAGTAACAAATGTAGTAAATTTAATTTGATAAATCAAAATAAGAATGAAATATAATTTTTATCGTTAGCCATACTTAGTGTCAACACTCTGCTCCATAAGATAGTATATCTTGAATCGAATATTTATTCGTTATAACGTAATAAATTTATTATATATTTATTTAGATAATTTTTATTATAATTACTGAATAACTTATAAGCATCATACAAATTATATATATATATCAATAAAAATAAAATATATAAAAATTTATATTGTTAAAAAATTAATAATATTAATATTTTTTTTATCTACATATTTTATTTTTATTGAAATATATATAACTTGTGTAATGTATACAAGCTACCCAATGACTATAATAAAACTACTCGTTAATTTCTGTTTCAGCCCAGTTTGTCCTGAATTAGGTTAGAAGGCAATCTTTACCAAAAAAAAAAAAATCAATTTAGATTTTGCTTTTAACTTAACAAGATATTGTATATTACAAAATGGGAAGAACAACGGGTCAGGTGTGAAATCCTGAACCTTCACTCGGCAAAAAAAAAAAAAAAAATCCCGAAACTTCCCTAATGTTGGCTAGTCTTGTATGAAAAAGGACAAACAATTACTTGTTTGGGGAAGACCTATCTTGACAACGAAGAAAAGAAATACGATCAAATAAAAATATGTAACATGCCAATTTTAAAGATTTCTTCAAAAATATGTAATGCCTAACAAAAATATTTGTTGACATTGTATTGTAATTTACATAAATGCCTAAGAAAGAATATTTAAGCAACAAAAAAAATTGAAAATTTGAGAAAAATAACTTAACATTTGCATTTTTTAATCAAATTACTTGACACAAGCATCTAATAAATCCATCCACAAAAAGTTAAGGGCCTCTATTGTTATTTCACAAAAGGCATAAATCCATACTAGGGAATAAAAGTTTAAGAGGATTAACGGTGAAGTTAATATCATAACGTATGAAAAATTTTCACTTAAACCTTACAAATTTCTTTACAAATAATTTATTATTTACAAAAAATGACTACAAAAATCTAAAAAGTAACTCCACTGATCTACATCTTAAGACTTCAATTATGTAGATTTCTAGATCATAGATTCCTATTTGGTGTATAAAAAAATATTATATAAATTTCAAGACAATATATATATATATATATATATATATATATATATATATATATATATATATATATGCATTATAAAAAAATATAAATTACTATTATTCATGCGAAATATTTATATCTTTTGCTATTAACACATATTGATTTATTGAATAAAAGTTGAAATAAAAAAAGCCCGCCTATGACTCAAATTTGATATTTTTGCAAAAATTACTGTCATAAAAATAAGATTACAATTTATTTTACAAATGAGATTTCAAAAATTGAAAACCAATTATAACTTTGCAGTTTCAATTCCTCTATTAGAAACTGGATATTACCCTAAATATTCACTTATTATTGTTGATGATTGTTGGTCCCTGCTTTGCCAAATCCGTAGGTAGAGATCGCTGCAAGCTCTGAGAAAATATAATCAAGTAGTAGAAAAGCTTACTTTGCACCTTCTTTTTTTCGGGAGTGGGGTGGCATGGGACTAGATGTTTCTTTTTTTCTTTTGACATTAGGGGAGAATCTTGTCCCCGATTTAATTAGGGTATAAATAATATTTTTTAAAATTTGTGTAAAATAAAATTTTTAATTATTAAATTTTAATATAATAATTAAAAATTTATACAAATAATTATTTAAATTAAAATAATTATTTAACGTATAAATTTTTAATAATTAAATTAAAATTTAACATATATAAATTTTTAAAAATACTATTTAGATCCCCCGTCCCTAAGCACCATGACCCCCAGTAGCCCCCCGCCCAAAAAAAAAAAAAAAAGAAAAAGAAAAGGAAACCGGGTACCGGAGATCGGGATTGGCCCCATAGTCCACACGCAGAAAGTTGACATTTCAACAGCAGTTACCTCAAAAAAGAAAAAAATTAGTATATCCACAGCAGTGTAAGAAACGCACTGATCGAATTGATCCACACCCCACTTCTCCTTCCCCGACAACCGTCACCTGCGCCACATTTCTCTTTACTCCAACGCTACCGGAAAGCTACATTGCACCGCCGAACCTCCTTTGGCTTCTCCTTGACTGAATTACGATGTCGTTTGAGGAGGACGAGGAATCCTTCCAGCACACTCTCTTGGTCGTCCGTGAAGTGTCCGTGTACAAAATTCCGCCTCGCTCCACCAGCGGCGGCTATAAATGCGGGGAGTGGTTGCAGTCCGACAAGATCTGGTCGGGTCGTCTAAGAGTAGTATCCTGTAGCACTCGCTGCGAGATCCGCCTCGAGGATCCCAACTCCGGGGAGCTATTTGCTGCCTGCTTCGTTAATCCGGGTCAGAGAGAGATTTCCGTGGAGCCCGCGCTTGACTCGTCCAGGTACTTTGTCTTGAAAATTGAGGACGGAACAGGCAAACACGCATTTATAGGTTTAGGGTTTAATGAGAGGAATGAGGCTTTTGATTTCAACGTTGCTCTGTCCGACCACGAGAAGTACGTGAGGAGAGAGCAGGAGAAAGAAGCTGGCGGTCCTGGCGGAGAGGGTGGCGAGGAGAATCATATCGATATTCATCCAGCTGTCAATCACAGATTAAAGGTGAATTCCTCGTTTACTTGCGAACTTTAGATTTTTTGAGCAACTGATTCCCTTCAACATTACTTATAGGAGGGTTTCTAAATGATCTCTGTTATCACTTGATGTATGTTGATAGTGAAGAATGTGATCCCGATACAGCTAAAGTTCTTTTAGTGGATTTTTCTTTGCTGCAATGTCTAGTTTCAGAATTGCAAAAGCAGGTGTATGGTTACAGTAGAGAAAAGAATCAAAATTTATTGTGTGTCTCTCTCCCCCTCTCTCAAGATGGTTTCGGAAGTAAACTTTAGGGAAGCTACTTGAAGCTTCAATGAGGTAGTCAGCATATTATGTTAGGGCTTGAAATCTGTGCCACAGGATTGGTTGAACTTATTGCTCTTTGCTGCTGTTACGACTTGTTGCTTAGATGAGTCATTAGGTTTCTTAGGGTTCCTTTGGGCTGCTCGTCTTTGAACAGATAGTGGAATTAAATGAAGCATCATTGTTAACTATGCATATATTTTACTTGTTTCGAGAAAACGGAAAGAAACAAAGACTCTGGAGTCATGTTGCTTAAGCTTGAAGTGGCACTTGAATTTATTTTCTAGTTTGGCGCTTACATTTCTTTGCATTTTTGGTTTGCCTACCAGTTTACTCAGGCTGTGTTATGTAGGTCTACTATTTGCATTTCGATGAATGATTATTTTCGAGTGTCTCGGGTTTCCTTTATGTGCTTTCATTGTGATTGAATAAAAGTTTCTTTGTTTGGTATAAATTTCCTGTTTGGTTTTCAGGAAGGTGAAACAATTCGAATTAATGTTAAAAACAAAGCATCTAGTGGAGCAGGCATGCTTTCAGCTGCAGGCTTGTCAGGCGGGCTCTCTGCAACTGGGAAGCCTAAAGCTCTAGGCCTTGCACCTCCACCCAGTGGCGGAGCGAAGATTAGATCTCCTCTGCCACCCCCACCCAATGATCCAGTTGCTGCTAGGATGACTTCTGCCAACCGTGGTACAGCTGAGAAAGTGCCCAAGGAACATGTTGAGCATTCTACTGATCCTTTTTCCAATCTCTCTCAACTTGAGGTATTATTTCTGTCTTCAACAATCTGTGCTAGTGAACCTGGAAACAAGAATTTGGGTTGCTAATAGGCTTCGCATATTAGATGAATGTTAATTCCATTTAATAGGCTAAAATTGGAATATAAATCGTGTCAACTCTCAAAACCTTTGGATAATAAATTGATTGAGGATCATTTTTCAGCACTTGTTTGGATCAAGCTTAGATGTTTGAATGGCACACCTACCCTATTTGATTTCATGACAACTTGATTCTACATTATTAGGAAACCGTTATCTAACAGCTCTCTCTCTCTATGGAGGGTGGTATAGAGCTGCAGAAATAGCTAGAACTCTGATTGATAATTCTTTGGGTGTAACAATGCGTCTTTCAAAATGTTTGCCACCGGTTATTACTGTTGTCTGGATAGTTTTTATGATTTGGCTTGCCAGAGTTTGTACTGTGCTGATTCACATGCTAACATGTCAAGAAAAATTGAAACATATACTTTGTATTTATTCACATTCTGTCTGCACATTTGGTAACGTGCAGACAGGTGTTCTGAAGTTCTGTTGGATTTCGTGGTCTACGGACTTTGTTTTATATATTTGTTCTGTTATGCTTTGCAAAAATGAGAATAGCTTTATTTCTCTGGCTGATTATTCGTCAACAGGTCTCATCAGGAATTTGCTTGATTTTAGATGTTACTATTCTTATGTTGGCCTTGGTAATACTTTTTTGTTTTTGTTTTTATCGTAAGCTGCCCCTTGCAAATGGAATTTATTGCGTTTCTGCTTTTGACATTTCTAGAGGAATCTTCCATCAACTACCGGATCAGGATCAGGATCTAATAAAGCCAATGCTGCTGGATGGGCGGCGTTCTGACCATCTGAGCATTTTGGTTGGGTTCATTGTCTGCTGTTGTACTGAAAATGCAAAAATTAAAGGGAAACCTGAAAATTAAAGGAATTCAAGATCTTCCCCTTTTGTCTTTTTGGGGAGGATAACTGTTGTTGCGATTTGTTGATATGGTTCTTTTAACTTGTTTGGACTTCTTATTTTATATTTATTATACATATAATACAGGAAAATAATTCTTTTTATTGATCTTGTGTGCAATCAGCAATGCAAGTTTTGATACGAGTTTTCTACACGGTTTGTACTGATGGGCAGGATGGTATCATAAGTAATAAGCGTGTATTTGGATTTAATGTAAATTTTTTACTTTGGGTATCACTATTTACTTTTTTATAAACAATTTACTATTACAAAATTTAAGATATAAAATTTTAAATTTTATCCAAAAACACTTTAATTTTGGTGTTACTTCTTAATTGAGTGTTAAATTGATCCGTAAGATATTGGTTGACAAATAAAAAACAAGAAAGTCAAATAGTAGATCATTATTTGTTTGTTTGATCTGTTATGCTCTCAATTTCCTATTTTGCCGGTTTGGAAGTGGGGTGGGTGGGGGAGACTGAACTTTTGTTCTATGCTATTGGAGGTTCTGGATGTATTTTAATGATCCTTAACTAGTCCAATCTCAGTGTGAAGCGTGATTCGCATGGATGATATAGTACAGTATAGCCTGCATGAGGACTTCAGAGATACGATTTTCTTTCCGTTTCATAATGCCGGAAAAGTAATCGAAATAATTGATGCAAATTACTGATAAAAACAGAAACTTGATGTGTAATCAATTGCATTTTTCGGTTATAATCTGGATTCATTGAATCAGAACTGGTCAAGGTAAATATAGTTTGTCTTTTCTCTCTTCGGCTTATTGCAGAACGTTAGAAATGACAGCCAGACATTGCAATATCTATATGCTTCTACGTTAGCAATTCACTGTTTGCAAAAAAAAAAAAAAGGAAGTTATACGAATAGTGGCGAGTTATCCAAGGCTGTGTATGGGGCTGAGAAATTGCAGGTAAAAGAAAAAGAGGTTTTTCGTTTGGAAGTGAATGGGATCTTGTTCTTTGTTCGTGCCTGCATCCTTTCTGGGTTGGAATTCTGCGTTGTAGCAACTTCCTTTTTCTTTAGAAGATAATAATTATTATCTTATTAAATTTCTATAATTCCAACTCCCGTCTATCTCTGCGAAGCTTCTAATAAAATGTACCCTGCCCTTTTACTCTCTCTTCAAGGAGCAGATGGAAGCCCTAAACCTTAACCAAAAACTGCAGCCAAATGACAAACAAGATAATGTTCTCCGCGGAGCAAACCAGATATACTTTGACAGGTTCTTTTCTGATGTAAGGGAAAATAGTTCAAAGGAATGCTTGTTTTGGAAATTGGAATCGAGAGATTAGGCAGTGAAAACAAGCAACCAAACTCTGATTTGACCCTTAACCAGAAAGCCCCGATCAGATTGACGACAGATTATAGTCTCATCTATTAGATATTTTCGGCCTGTGAAATGTGATTTTCAACAAAAAGATTAAAAAGAGAATGCTATATACAGGAGCCTAGCAAAATTTATGCGCTATGGAATGCTTGTTTAAGCAAATCTCAAATACCATAGGCATGAATAAGCTTTACAGTTGCTGTGTACATGACTCGCGTTCCAAGATATGGAGAACAATGTTGCTTGCAAAATGCCAAAATGCTGATCCAGGCTCGGAAAACAATCGCTACTCTTGGTATTCTGGCTTCAGAATCCAGAAGGATTCACTTGAGTTTTTCTCCAAAGTAGCTATTTCCTTCAAAAGACTTTTGAACAAAGGAAGATCCTTTGACGGGATCTTGTCTCTGAAATGGCTCACAATGCTGGTAGAATTGGTCCTTCCACCTTCTTGCTGAATAAAAGTACAAATTTGACGAATTAAAACTTCTGGCTGTGCAGATGAATTGTTTGGTGGCCTAGAAGTTCCATTGGTCATAGATCTTCCTCTGTTGCTGGAACTTGTACCCAAGTCAAACTGACGACCAAGCCCCTGACTAGCAGCTCTCTCTTGGTTTCTGCTCATTCTAGCCAAGAACTCGGTCGAAGATAAAGCTTTACCAGAATATGCCCCAGCAACGAATCCATTTTGCTCATTGTCCTCTCTAATGACCAACTCTTCTGATGATCTTGAACTACTAACCAGCTGCATGTTGACAGTGGTGCCAAACTTCTTTCTAACTGAAGATGGAGCACCAGCAGCTCCCGATTTACCAGTCCAGGTAGGCACAGATATACTTTCTTGGCCCCGAAGCATTCGTGACTGCCGCAATGCCTCTGCAGCTCTCTGTGCCACGTGGGATGCTTGCTGTTCCATCTTCATCTTCTCTTCATCGTGAGCATTCATAATAGCATCGTGATTCATGGCACTCTGGGAAAAAATGACATCGTTTAGCATTAGGATTACATTACTTTTGTACACACAGAACCAAGGGGGTGGACTTAGTAAAGCAGGAAACAGAGACAGGGATTGAACTGGAAAAGGTGCACTTAGTTTCAGAACTCATCAAGTGACTGCAGTGGTTAGGGAGAGAAAGAAACAGAATTCCTTCATCTGAAAAAGCAAATACTGTTTTGGTAATGAAGCGACTTTATTGCAGGAGGAAAGAAGCAGTTTTGGGCCCCAGGGGAAAACAAAAGGAAACTGCTCTCTTCCTAAGAACTTGATTCCATCTACTTGGTATAAACTTGAAACTGAAGACTTACTGCTAGCACTTGAGAGCAGCAATTTTGTAGTTTTCTAACAGTCCCCATGCAAGCTTAAAACACTTTCATTTGTGTAAATATTGCAATCTCCAGTTTCACCTTCCCCTATCCCAAAACAACACAACCCCACCCCAACCACCCCCCACAAAAAAAAAAAAAAAAGGAAAAAAAAAAAGAGGAACAAGATGAACTGTAACATCTCCAAGTACCTGTGTCTTAGCTGCTTATCATCTGAACTAAGAAGCAGCAAATTTAAATGCCCTGATTCTTTAAGGTATGGCAAACCCTGTAATGCTACAAAGAGAATTTACTTGGAAAAAAAAAATAATGCTGAAGAATTTTGTGACTTACATGAATCCCCTGGGCATCAAAAAGACTCTGTAAAATGCTTGTTTCTTCATCAGTTTCCATATCACTTCGACCGGTAATTTCTTCCCCTTTATTTCCTAATTCTGAATCTTTTTGTCTCTCATTTGCCTTACCATCACCGCTGTTGCCTGTTCTTCCAGCAAGTTTTGACTTGTTCTGATCATCATCATTTGCCCCAACAACATTCAGATTTTCAGATAATTGGCTAAAAATATTAGATGTTTCAGTAGAACGACCCTGTCCATCGTCATTTAATGTGAACAGGTCCTTCATGTCTCGTGCTTTGAAGAATCTTCTCTGCTGTGGATTCTTCAAAATTTTGTTGGTAAGAAAGTGCTTGTAAATCTGACGATGATAAACCTTCTCTTCAATGGTTCCCTTTGTAATCAACCTGTAAACTGTCACATCTTTCTTTTGCCCAATACGCCAAGCACGCTCTCGGGCCTATTAAATATTAACAAAAGGTAAAAGAATTACTAAACCTGAGTCACAATACTCATCAACGAGGACTAAACATGTAGAAAGGAAAGTTTCATCAGAAAGAAGAGCTTTGTCATTATGTATGTGCATGTGTCTATTATTGTGGATAAAGAAAAAGCTGCAGTTGGATGTTCAGACCCGTAAAAGAAAACAGACCCATAAAGCATGTCAGAAATATGTGACTAAATCAATCGAGAAGTGAACCTGCATATCTGTTGAGGGGTTCCAATCAGGGTCAAAGATGACCACTCTATCAGCACCTGTTAAATTTGTTCCCAGACCACCAACTTTGGTTGTCAATATAAAGATGAAAACATCATTTGAATTGTTAAATTCATCTATCAGAGCCATTCTCTGCTTTACAGGAGTTGCACCATCCATTCTGCGGTAACTGTAATCACCAGCAATGAGAAAATTCTGAAGAATATCAAGCATCTGCTGAGTTTGAGCAAAAAGAAGAACTCGGTGACCTTGTTCCTTCCACACCTTGAGCACTTGGGCAACAACTTTCATTTTCCCACTCCTTTCAGGATTTCCGTAGTCAGGATTATTGCAGGAATGTTCTCTCTCAAGAAGATCGGGATGGTTACAAATTTTTCGCATCACATCAATACCATAAAGGGAGTTTCTGTTACCATCCAAGATTTGTTCCACCTCAGAACTAGCGAGAAATGCCCGGTAAATAGATCGCTGCTCTTCAGCGAGGCTGCAAAAGAGGACATGTTCAGTTTTCTTTGGTAGTTGAGCATTCACATCTGCCTTCATACGACGGAGGAGGTAAGGCATGATTAGATCACGTAGGACCACAGCACATCTGCATAATTAGGTGTAAATAGACAAAATTGCAAAAAAGAAATAAAAAAGGAAAAAGATTAGACAAGCTTCCCAAGATGGTGGTCACAAGCTCGCAAAACAAGTTCCTACAAAACACATGCTCAGTTTTTACAGATTGAGCCAACTTATCTAATTTGCTTTCCCGCTTCGAAATACTTCTTTTTTTGCTTCTCAGAAATATTTTGATAAAATACACACCTGTAAGCTGTGGAAACTTGCAATGGAGTTGCATTAGCATAACCACCAACAGATATGGGAACTGCAAATTCAGCTTCAAACACCGGCAGAACACCCAGCTTTCCAGGGAAGACGAAATCAAACAAAGACCATAATTCAGCTAGTTTGTTCTGAATTGGTGCACCAGTCATAATGATACGGTGAACAGTCTGCAGCTGCTTGCAAACAAGAGTGATTTCTGCATTTGGATTCCGAATGCGATGTCCTTCATCCAGCACTGCATATCCCCACTCAACATCAAGTAATTTGTCAGCTAGCAACCTAAGTTGCTCATACGTGGTGAGCAGCAGCCCAGAATCTGAACTCAAAACACGATTTAGCAAAAAATCCCAGTTTTTGGTTTTTCTAGAAGGTAAATTCTCTTCAATGTCACTCTCACAAAAATCTTCACTTTCACAATCACTTCCACTAGACTTTGCTTGTTTCTTTCCAGCAGATGCGTCGTGAGCAGAATCATGCAAGATCTCCACATGAAACCTTGGATACCATTTTTGAATCTCTCTCTTCCACTGCCGCAAGAGGGTCACAGGACAAACTATGATGCTTGGCTTGTACATAGTACTGAAATGCAGTGCTCCAAGGAAAGCTGTTAGTTGTACAGTTTTACCTAGTCCCATCTCATCTCCAATAATTCCACCAGCTCTTTGACAATGAAGTTCCCACAGCCACTGCACACCAACTTTTTGATAGTCAAAAAGGTTGCTGAAAATTGCCTCTGGGATTTTCAGGCCACCTTCAAGTGCAACAAAAGTAGATTCTTCACCATCTGCATCTCCATCGTCTTCTTCACCAGTGGAGCTCTTCACATCTTAACAAGGCACAGAAAGTTTAATTACCAGTTAACTGAGATACACAACCTAAAGAAATAATCAGGACATATATCAAATGAAAAAAATGATATCACTTGCCTAATTTCAGCAAGTACTCAGTCAAAATATATTGCAAAATCTAGACTAGACATACAGGGACTCATGGGGCATACAAGGCCTGTCAAGGAAGTGCATGCAGTCTGGCAAAGTATGATATCGCATGCCTAATTTCAGCAAATACTCAGTTAATATACATTGCAAAATCTAGAATTGACATACAGGGATTCGTGCGTGTATGTGTCAATATATACCTGGACACAGAAGAATGCTTCATGAAAGGCCTATTGATCAAAAAGCAACTTATTTAGCAGATACTCTAGCAGAGGACAGTCTCAAATGATTTTTTTTTTTCTTTTCCAAAAGCCAAACATAACCATCTTCACATAAGGTCTCATCACTAAACTCTCTGGAACAGCATTTGCTGTCAATTCAACAATCTTCCAAAGGTAGCATACCAAAGAGTACGAAAAATTCTACCACAACAAATATATTTCAAACTCGTCATTGTTGTTTTCATTCTAAGCAAAGCATTATGAGATAAAAGAATAAGAAAAACATGTTCACATTATCCTACTTGTCTAGACAACTCTCAACTGACTGAAGACAGATTGTCCTACTCTAAGAGGTATTGTAAATACTAGTAACTTTTTATTTGCCTGAACACACCATTTCCTTCCACGGTTTTCTCTTCAATGGAAGATGATTTTCTCCATTTTCTGGCAGGAAGCGGCCGTTTCTTCTTCCTTTTGACAGCTTTATTCTTTTCAGAATCAGAGTCCACAAAGTTATTAGCAACTTTCAGAGGCCGCCTAAGCCTTTGAAAAGGATGAGTAGGTGGTTCAAGTTTTGGTAGTACTTCTGAATCCAGCAATTTAGTAGTTGGGCGAGACTGAGCAGCCCCTGAGATTGACCGAGCGGCTCTAGCTATGCTGGATGAAGCAAAATCATCACTTCTGCTGATGCTCTCTGGTACATCACTCCTGCCAGATGATCCAGGCTCTTGAATACGGCGTTCAAAGCCTTTAAGCTTGTGGAAAGGGGTCAAAATTCCTTTGCGAACTAATTCATCTCTTTCCTAACGCAAATAAAAAGCGAGTTACTACCACTTACAAAAAGGTTAAATTTGAAAAGACAAAAAGAAAAAGAGGGAGGGAAGGGGGGGCGGGGAGCAGATTAACTAATAGGTTAGAATTCCGGGAATAGGCTGCAAAAGTTTTAGCACTCGGTATTTTTCTTTGAGACAATTTAAACAAGCATAGAAATCAGTTTCCACTTTTTTCACTTGTAAAATAATAATATGTTTATTTTTTCCAAAGCAATATGTAGCCAAGAAACTAGAAATAGAAAATGACTCACTGTTTCAACAAATCCAGCAGATGCTGCAGTTAAAACTGAATCAAAATCATCATCCTCACTGAAGGAAACTGTTTTCAGCCGTTTGTTCTGATGCTTGCTCTTTTTCTGAACTTCTTTTGACTGTTTATTGGAGCTATGGTCTTCCTCAACAATTCTCCTCAACAACTTCTCGATCTTACTATCTTTCAAAGTGTCTGAAATTTCTTTATCAAGTTGTGCCTTCCTTTTTATCAGGCTCCTCAAACGATCAGTAGCAAGAGCATGCTGAAGGGAAGTATAATTTGGAGATGCTCTGTAATCATTTCCTTCACCTTCCCCATTTTCTGGATATTTTCCATCATCCCTTTCAAGATACTCCTCCTCATTATTTGCCAAATTTGTTAGTTTTAAAGAAGATTTCACAGCATTGATTTCAATCTCAACTGCTCTGAGCTTATTGTACACATCATCATGACTAGTAGATGATGTTCTATTGCTTTTTATTGCATCACGAATATCCTCCTCAGCACTTTTTCTTGCTCCAGTACCATCTGCAGCTTTGCTTTTAGCCTGCCAATTAACAAAGGTCACGATCATATTCTCTAAATTGAATAAAATATAATAGTTTTATGGTACCTAAACAACCTAGAGACCAGACTAACAATATCTAATGCATAGTTTAGAATCTTAGGAAGAAAAGATGAAGCAAACAGACATAGTATTTTCTCTGTGTATGCCAAGAATTGTTCTTCAGGCAGGAAAACTTTGAGAAGAGAAAATCAATCAGAAGAAACGAAATAACAAGCAGATTAAAAACAATGTCAGTCATTCAAAACAGATTAAAACAGGGATCGACTAATCTAAAGAATTATGAAACAACTAAAATAAAGATCCTTCTTTTCTTCTATCTGTAGACTAGTTGGATCAAAATCCCTAAATAAAAAGGAGAAGTAGCTAAAGTACAGTCCAACCAGTGTGTCAACTAAAGAAATAACCAACACAAGATTCTCTACGTACAGAAACGTAACAGAGCAATATGCTGAGCAAAATCGAACTCGAGTTCAGAACTTTAACCAGCTCAACACGAATTGTCAACTGCTCTCTACCATAAAACTTTATGCACGATAGCAATTGCAAGCAGGACATCTTAGCATCAAGTAATGAAATTAAGAAAATCCAAACCTGCTCTAAGACGTTCCGCTCAATATCTTCGGCATTTGCAGACGTAACACCTAAGCTGTGCAACAAAACCCTATCTTCTTCCTCTTCTTCCATTTGTGATCACCTTACCAGCGCCTGCCGCACCAAAAGGCCAACATCCATTACTCATCCAAAGTATTAATTATTTTCGGAAATAATTAACAAAACACTGCGTACTGGTCATTACCAATTGTAATGCCGAAAGAAACGCCAAATGCAGAATGAAAAAGATTATCTAGGTGGAGTTTTCAATCCAAACTCATAATTTTATTACAGTCGGAGTCTTTAGACAGAAGAAGGTTTATGCTTTTTGCAGAATCGAATGATAAACCAAACCCTAAAACGTCCGGCAGGGGGATGATAAGGTTAGACAGAGATTTCTTCTTCCCCACTCTTCCAACCTCTTCTATTCTAAGCACTGGAAAATTCAGATGGACGACCGGGTACTCAATTTACATATGTTCTCTGGCTCTTTAATTCCCGGACAGATGGACTGAGCAATTGGAAATAGGCAGCCGCTTGTATTCTAGGAAATTTTTCATTCTACCCCCTACTACTTTACTGGGTACTCAACTTTTAACCCACTAAACCTTAAATTCATTATTCCCAACACCATAAGTTCAATTTCTTATTTCCTCATTAATTCCTGATGTCTAGGCAATGCATATCAATTAAGTATTAACAATTGCTACATCTTTTCAAGAAAAAAAGTTAACATTTGCTATAATTAAGATATATACAAGTCAATTTTTATTTCAAAATATTATTATACTCCATTAACTTTGTTAGGATAAAATTTATTAATTTTAACACTTTTTTAGTAAAAATATAAAATATTATAATTTTATAAAAAATAATAATTCAATCAATTAGAAATATTTTTTATTATATGAGAGATTCCTAACTTAATTCATATTTATTATAAATATTTTTTATTTAATTTAAAATATTTATTTATTTTAAATAAAAATATCTATTTAAACTCATCTGTAAAATATATTAATATTAAAATATTATATTACTTTAAAAAGTATAATACATTATACATATAATCTAAATATAGTAGATAATTTATAAAAACTAAAAATATCCTGTTATGTAGTTATTTATTTTTATTAAATTAAAATTATTATACTATAAAAAGATGATACTCCTTCGAATTTATTTTTTATCATTTTGATAAATTTACTTTCTTAATTAAAAAAATTATGATTCATAATAAAAAAAGTACATATCATAAAATATAAACTGATAATCTATACAATATTTCTCTTAGGAAAAAAAAAATTGCTATGAGTTATAAATAAGTTATCTAACATGATATCTTAATAAAAAAAGAATTTGCTAAAGAGAACGCATTTATAGAGGGAAGTTGTTGGAAATTAAAATTATATAGGGCACAATTTGATAATTGAAGAAAAAAGATTAACGGGCAAAGTGAAATTAATTAAGAAAAATTAGCTCTAAATGTTACATAAAAAATGTCTTATCATTAATTATACTATTAAATTTTATTTTTAATTCATATTACTTAATAATTTTAATATATCTTTTTAAATCACTTCATACTATTTTAAATTTTAAATAATATTTTTTTAGTTAGAGTGATAAAAAATAAATAAAGTTATTTAATAATATAAAAAATTAAAAATATTATGAAATAATATAAAAAATTAAAATTATTCAGTAATATAAAAAATAAAAATAAAATTTAATGATACAATTAGTAGTATTGCATTTCTTTAATGATATTTAGAATTAATTTTTATTAATTAATTAAACAACCTAAACGACATCGTATCCACCTGAGCAGCGGACGGCGTACGAGCAAACCACCCCAAGTCGTGGCCTTAGTTTCGTTACGTGGCACAGTAAAGCAAGTTTCGTGGCGCGCCAAACCAAAAGGAGAGACGGTTATAAATTGACCCGCAAAGAGAAGCTGCAACGCCGTGGTGGTGGTCGTTGCAGCAGTTTCAGTCGTCAAGAACATAATGGGGGAAGAACTCGGCGGTATACAAGTGACCGGTATGCAATTTGCATACGAAATCCAAAACCCTCTTTTCTTTGAGTTCAATCTTAATATTTCTCCTGGATCTCGGTGCGTCCTCGTCGGATCCAATGGTTCTGGTACGCTTCAATAATTCTTTGCATTCAAGGTTGTTGTTTTAAGCTTGGATGTTTCCTGCTTCATTTGTGTGATTCAGGTTTGGTATTGGAGAATTTCGTGGGTTTTTGATGTTGGTTTCAAACAGGGAAGACGACTTTGCTGAGAATTTTAGCAGGAAAGCATATGGTCGGCGGAAGAGATGTGGTAAGGGTGCTGAATTGTTCAGCTTTTCACGATACTAAACTTGTTTGTAGCGGTGACTTGGCATATCTCGGAGAGTCTTGGAGTAAGACTGTTGGCTCTGTTGTAAGTTTTCTGGCTTTTGAGCTCCTCATTGTTAACTTATCTTCCTTTTAGTTTCTCATAGAAATTTTGGGCTTGCAAAGATTTGTTCCTGGTAAAGGATTCTGTTCGTCACTAGAATCCCAGAGGTAGTTATTTGAGGCTTGGTTATTCTACATTATGGGCCAGTCTAGTTTGAAATGCGCTTCCTTTTTTTTTTCTCTTTCAATTTCAGGGAGAAATTCCTCTTCAGGGTGACTTTTCAGCTGAACATATGATATTTGGAGGTTAGGATTTTTTTTTTCTTGCTATATTTTTTACCACAAGGGACAACATGGTCAAGGAATCTGATTAAAACATTGGTGCATAAATTTAATGGAAACTCCTTCCCTGTTCTGATTTCCTAATAAAGTTCATTTGGGGAATCACATTGAATTCTCTATTTTGTGCCGACGGTACACTGGACGGATCTGGGATTTTGTTAGTTGGTTTTATTTTCACCTGAGATTTAAGAGTAGGAGCACTCAGCAGATTCTTTTCCTAATTTTCAAGTATGATGTGAACTGATATACAATGTTTTACTTGTTTTGGACATCGTTTTCCAGTTGAAGGGGTTGATCCTATCAGACGAGAGAAGTTGATTGAGTTACTAGACATTGATCTACAGTGGCGGATGCATAAGGTCTCTGATGGTCAGAGGCGCCGAGTCCAAATCTGCATGGGTCTCCTGCATCCTTTCAAGGTAAAACATGTTCTACACTTGCTGGGTCTCATGGGAATGCCAAAAACATTTAAGGTGGTACTGCTGACTTGAATTTTTTGCAGATCTATTCATGTTGTATTTGATTCCTTTATAAAGTGCTGATTAACTCATATAATCAACCTGCCATTGTCTTTTGATGACTATATTTTCTTCTTGTGTGACTCTTTTTTGTCATTCTTATTCGTCCCTTTCTTTTTGTCCATAAAATTCCGCATCATCTTTGGTGTTAGCTGAGGTTATTTCAAGAAGTAAAGAATTCTGCTCTTTTAGTCTTATACTAATTGCACTGCCTTTTCTTCAACTGCTTCTTCCGTTGGGCCTGTTTGGTTCTTTCTGACGTTTTATTGTGAATGAGTTTGAGGAAGTTGGTTCATCATTTAGTCCTCCTTTTCAACATGGCATCTTAATTACATATTTTCTTGAGTTTCCTGCTGCACAAGACTTGTACTTTTTTATATTGTCATCACATGATTGCTTACACTTGTAATGCCATTTCATATTCTCCGTGTTGCTTCCAAATGTCTAGGTTCTTTTGTTAGACGAGGTCACTGTTGATCTAGATGTTGTTGCAAGGATGGATTTGCTTGATTTTTTCAAAGAAGAATGTGAGCAGGTATGTACTCTTGAACTATGAACAACCTACATACATTATTGTAGATACTCTAGGCTGTTGAGTCACCCATTCTCATGGTGTTCCTCGTTGTGTACCATCAACTGAGCATCTCTGGTTCTTTCTTATCCACTGATTTGCCATGCTTATGAGAAATGACACAAGGATATGATTTTTTGGATGATCTCATTGTTATTTTGGTGAAGAGAAGGGGGAGAGAGTGGTCCAGTGGCAATTGATGTCCTTTATATTGGTCAAGCCAGTATGATAGGTGCAGAAGTTTGGGAGCTCTGCAAGCAAATGGCTTTGCCTGGCCGTATTGGAATTTTCTTGGATATATAGAGACTACATCATTTATTGGTTAGAAGAATTCGGGAAAAGATAGGGAAAGGGGACCCGGGATCCTGCTTTATATTTATCCATTGCTTGAGCAAAGATCATTTTGTACTGCTATCGGTGCATTGTAGGATATGTAGACTCTAAATACTTGAATTTTGATCCGCTTATGAAGAACTTGACTGTTGTTATGATTTCTTTCGTCTCTGCGTTGCCGTCGCAGAGAGGTGCTACCATTGTTTATGCGACTCACATTTTTGATGGGTTGGAGACATGGACCACAGACCTTGTATATATCCAAGAAGGCACGCTGAAGAGGCACGAGAAGCCATCAGAACTTGTGGAGCTAAAAGGCTCCCCCAACTTACTTTCAGTAGTTGAGTCTTGGCTGCGATCTGAAACCAAGATTGAGAAGAAGAAACCCATTGACGCTGCAGCCCAAGTCAAAAAATCGTCTCCATTTGATACTTCTCCATTTAGATCATCAAGACATATGGCTTTCTATCGCTGATTTTGCCTAGTAATCTACTAGTTGAAGGTTAGCTTGGTAAAAGAAGCTATAATTTCATGGCCAAAATTCATCAAACTGCAGAAGGATAGTGCAGTATTGGGCTAAACAATCAATAGTTACGTGTAATATTCTTTCGTTTTATTGAAGAATTAGGCACATAAGCTAGCAGGGTTATAGTCGAAGCAAGTAATTTCTTCCGACACTGTTGTGACTTCTTTGTTCTGGAGTTTCCACTTCAAACAAGTTTAGACCAGAATTTCTGGGTGATATGGTTTTTGTACTTATGGAGATTAACCGTATGTGAGAGCTAAACATTTGTGAGTTGTACTCTCCAAGTTGATTATAAAATCTACCAGGGAAACACTGATTTGGACCAATTTGTCACTGACGTTTATACGTCACAAATCCAGAAAATATGAAGCGTATCATGCACTGCCCTGCCTAACTATCTGACCGACCATGAAAATTGCTTGGAAAATCTTGATTGCGTAATTTGTAACGCCTTTTGAAAACAAAAAACGCACAGGTGGAAAGTGCTTGGTTGCAGCCATCCGTTTGGATCTTCAACATAACATTACAGTCGTAATATGGATTCATTAGGTTGGTATTAAGCTTGAGCTAATATTTGGTGGTGTACAAGTGATAGTGGTTTTCATGGCATCCTCAGACTAAGTAGAACATATGAAGTTTCGATCGTTGATGATCAGATGGCAATCAAAGAAATCAATGTATGGGATTGGAGTCCAATCATTTCATTACACAGGCGTTCTTAAACAATTCTTTTTCTCTTTGAAAATGTATGATTCACGTGTGCACGTCCACGTGAGAATGTGAGGCTCCGTTTTTTGGCTTTATCTCTGTGATAAAATTTTCTAAGGGAAGCAATTTGCTGATGATGCCTCCTTTTCTTTAAATTTTCAAATGTAAAAAGAGTAAACTTGTTAAATATAATGCAGCTAAAAATAACAACCCAAATCTCAAATAGAAACAGCAATACTATTGCAATTAAGGATATACTTTTGGTTTATCTTTTTTCTTACACATGGTTTTTGCTTTTACATTTTCATACTATTTAAATTATATACACATTCAATTTTAGCTCAAAAAGAGTAATCCATTCTATTTTAACTCCTTCAAGGACAAGAAATTTCTCTCCATTTTTCTCTCTTTTGCCTTTACACTCATCCAAAAATTATGATCCCTTTCCTCCTTCGTGTCTCTTAGATCACAAAATGAGCAATATACTTATTAAAGTTCCGTTATACTTCCACTATTTCAAAATAATCATCAATTCTTTTTTTTTTTTTTTGGTCATCTTAAAATAGCTTTAAATCTCATAAATCAATAGTATATTTAGTACTATTATTTCAACTTTATCCTTAATCATCTTAAACAGTACATTTATTATTTAAGTATTAAAATTGTTAAATAATGTTTATTATATTTTCATTAATTTCATCAACTCCTTTATTTATTTGTCTTGTCTTAAATTGACTAGCATTTTAAAATGGAGAAAATATAGTGTTGTAGCTACTTTTGCTATTTTTTGTTTTTTGTTTTTTTTTTTTTTTGAGGAAAAGCTACTTTTGCTTTTGTTCTTTTTTCTTTTGACACTCCTCCTCTTTTTTTTTTCAAAATTACTCTAATTTTCAGTTAATCCATTAAAAGAGTGATATAAATCAGGTTAAACTAGTCTAAACTTTTTCGTTTTATTTGACATGTCTTATGCCACAATTATCCATTCTCCTTTCTTAAACATGAACAAAAAGGCTTGAGATTAGATTGAGTTTCAAATTTTAAAAAATTATTTGTTGTTTTACCCTCTATTTCTTTTTATATAATTAATTTTAATTAAATAATTTTTAATATAATTTAATTAAATATATATATATATTAAAGTTGAGGAAGAATCACAAAGAAGTGACATATAGACAATTTTAGATTTATTTGAATTCTCATCATGCCAAGTGGAATTATGTGCATTTATGAACATATAGATTAATGTGCCTACATAAGCTCATAAAATTAATAATCACCTTAATTTTTGTGAAATTAAATAGATGATAAAGTAATGACTACTAATAAAATTAAAGCAATGGACTTTTACAATTTTTAATAACTATACATTAGTTTCATGAAATTCAATTCATTTTGAAGTACATTGAATCTACTAATCATTTTAATATTTAATGCTATGTAATTAATTATAAAACCAATGAATCTATAAATAATATTAAATATTAAACAATGAACTTTAAAATTTTTTAATACTACTAATTATTATGAACTTATCTTAAATATATATATATATATATATATAGCTTTTTATTCAGTTTATTTCTTAGCTTAAGTACATAACTGAAACACACAACTCAATAACATCAATAATGTAATGACTTCATTCATAACTAATGGCGTAGCAACAAAAAATATAGATGAAATTAAAATATTGAGTCAAAAAAGGCATATGAAAAGATTTTGAATCTTACTTCAACGAATAGAATTTGAAAAGATTTATATCTAAAAAAGACATATGAAAAGATTTTGAATCTTAGATTTATATCTAAAAAAGACATATGAAAAGATTTTGAATCTTACTTCAATTAATAGAATTTAAAAAGATTTATATCTAAAATTTTAAATAAAATTTGATTTCATTAAAAAAAATTAATAAATAATATTAATCATGAGTTACACCTTATCTTCTATATTAATAGGATACGAGAAGTTCAAATATTTAAATATAATATTATTTATTAATTATTTTTAAAAAATATTATACTATTTATTATTATAAAAATAAATAGATAAACATTTACGTATAAGCGAATATCAACATAGAAGCTGAGCGTCCCATTCTATAGGAAAATGCCAAAAGAAATTATATTTGAATATACTATTGAGGGACCCACGATGCATAATACAATTAGCTGTTACCAGAACGGAACGAGAAGTGGGCCTCGATATGCAGTTAATTTCGCTCCACGTGTTACTGAGAAGGTAATTGATGAACAAGCCCAGTTATACTTTGTACAATGTGTACATTGGGTAAACTCGGTGTGTATTATACGGGTAAACTCAGTCCTATGCATGACGACGCATAGCCTATGTGACGAGTTGGTGGTGACTGGTGAGTGGAGAGTTTTATCCCCCAACTCCGTCTAGGACTAAAACTAACTTTTTATTATTTTTAAAGTGAGATTAGATATTATTTTAATTTAAAATTTTTTAATTTAAATTTTAAGAAAAAAATTATTTATAAAAAAAGAAATAAAATTTAAAATCAAAATTTTATATTTAATTTTTTAGTAAGATATTGTTCAAATAGAGCGTTAGTCTTTTTGTCTGATAAATTGTGCTTGAAACTCTGGCATGATGGTTGAATATACCACCGTCGGAACGCGGGCATGGTGGGATCCAATGCAAATAACAAAGGGGGCGTTTGCAAAATTTGTTCAATTATTGTGAACACAATTAAAGAGAAAGAATGGGTCTATGGAGTGGCGATATTCTAATTTAGTTATCTAGAAGCCTCTTTTATATTCTAAACTTTAAACTTGATTCGCTCTTTCATTCCTTTAATATATATTTTAAAATTTGATAATTAAAAAAAGTATAATTATTAAGAATAACAAGTTTACAAGATAAAGAAAAAAGAAAAAGTAATCTTTTTGAGACTTTAAATTTTTTAAATTATAAGTTAAATACTCCAAATTAAAAAGCTAGATGCTATTAATTATTAATCTACTCGTTAAATGAATTGATAAAAAGATAAATAAGGTTTAAATTAGTCAACCTGTAGAGCACCAACTCCAGCTAAACACAATTTTTATTTGGAGTGATTCTATTGCAAAACTCAATAAAAATTTTTCATTTTAAATTTTACTTCTTTTTTTATAAATAATTTACTTTTAAAAATTTCAAAATAAAAAATCTCGAAACAAAACTTTATCAAATTTTACTCTTAAAGTAATTACTGAATGATAAATAAAATATATTAAAAAGTAATCCTTAACCTAAATTCACAAAACACTAAAAAAAAAAAGAATAAATGGCCCCCCGGCATAGCTTAACTGGTAAAGGTCGAGAGTATTGTGATGACAGCCTTGCTCGAGGCTAGCAGTGTGGGGGTTCGAATCCTACAATGCACATAATATTCAACTTTTTGTACAATGAAATTAACGGGCAACGCTCGTTTCCTGGCCTGGTGAGGCACATTCTGCAGTTTACATATTTCGCAAGGTTCAAGAGGTTGAATAACAAAGGGTACAACCTTTTAAAAAAAGAATAAATAATTATGGGTATGAAAGTGAAGAAAATGAGAAAGTTAAAACTAAATGCTTAATCATTTTTTTTCGTCGAATCAAAATATTTATTCATTTTTTTTATTTATTCAATTGAGAGAGAGAGAGAGAGAGAGAGAGGGCAAATCTCCTTCTCTTTATTTCCTTTCTTGTGGAAGGTGGGTGGTGGGCGGCAGACAGATTAACCTTAACCCTAACCTTTTCTTCTTTATCATCATCATTAAAATTGTAATCATTTCCACCCAGTTCTCCACTATGTTTTACTTTATTCCTTTAAGCCATTCCACAACAAGATGGCAAGAGAACTATAGAGTTCATTTCTGCTTATTAAGATAATAATATAATTTAAAACATTATTTTTTTAGTAACTATTAATTTTCTCCAACAAGCTTCGATATAGTGATAAACGCGTATTGGAAGTGGTTTCCTTAAAATGAAGAAAATATATACATATTACTATCACTAATTTTTATTTTTTAAAATTATCTTTCAACTCTCCGTAGAACTTAGAATTTCACCCAATATTTAGAAACTATACGTTCTATGCTATTAGAAATGTAATAAAAAAAAAGCATTCAACGAGCAAGATCTATTGTTGAATTACTTGTTAGGGAAAAAAAATAGTAGCTTATTAGGAGAAAATTTACAAGAGAGCAACAAAAAAAGAATATAAGCCTAGTAATTAAAGGGGACAAAATTTTATGGCAGTGATCATAAATAGTCTTCAAACTTTTTGCTTCCCAACCTCAATCCATAATCATACCTAAAGATTTCTTGGATTCTCTAACTGGTCCTGAATACTTTTCTTTTTCTTTTTTTTTTGGGGGGAGAAAATTATGTTAGTACCATTAAATTTAATCATAATTGTTTTTACGGGTAATTATCTCAAAATATCAAGTTTCTAGCTTTAGGATTGTTCAAACTGAATTTCGATTCGATTTTAATTTTACTATTCGATTTTCGGTTAATTTTTTTAAAAACCAAACCGAATCATTTACTGTTCAATTTTACTATTCAAGTTTTCGATTCGATTTGGTTCAAACCGAAATAATAAAAGAATACATTATCATAATGCGTTCTTGTACTTATTTTTAAAAAATAAATATAAAAACTCATTATCAAATGCATTCTTATATTTTTCTTTTAAAATTTCGATCGGTTCAATTTTCAATTTAATAACATAAACTGAAAATCGAACCCAACCGAGTTAGTTCGGTTCGATTCGATTTTTGAACACCCCTACCTAACTTCACCCATGTCTAAGTAGAATCAAACCAAAATAAAAGGAAGTTAATTTTAAAATTTATTGAACATGATGTACAATAACTCAATTTCCAAACTCTAATACCAAAATTATTGTTGAATATTATATTAAACAATTCAAATCACACAAGGGACCACACATTAGGTGATTTTTGTCAATTTTCCCATGTTAGCTGGAACCATCAAACTAGAAACTCCACCTCCCATAACTGCACATTTGATTTATACTTTTTCTAATTTCTTACTATAATTATCTATGAAGACAAAACACTGATATGAAAGTATTAGTTTGTAGGAGAAATAAAAATTAATAGTGACATCAACCATTATTTATTCCTTAAATTTCTTGCAAGTAAAAAATCTTGGCTTTGCCAAACTACTCTATAAATTCTTTTTAAAATTTTGTTGTTAATAAACTATTCTATCCGTTTCATTAATTAGTAACCATATCGATTATATCATCTATAAAGACACTTAGACAAATATTGATTTGTTATGATGCCAAAACAATAGCCTTTGCAACTTTATTGCTAAAACCTTCAACTCAAATTAGTTAATACAAAATTATTATTTTTAAAAAATAATTTTACCTTTCAAAATATGATTACATTCAATAAATAAATATTTTCAACCTCGTAACTTAAGATAATTGGAAAAAGAGCTACCAATACTACAAATGGTCACAAATTTGACTCTCACTTTAGAATCTTTATAAGACATTTGTGAGCGCTAGAATTTGGGGCTAAAGATTCACTTCGAAGTGCTTCCCAACTGTGTAGCCTGACCAGGCGCTGGATTAGTTTATAGATGGGGATACCGGGCGGGAAAACAAAAAAAAAAGAAAAAGGATCAAAATAATATTTCCAAAAAGTTAGAGGACTATTGATTATATTGTCATAATAAAATAGCAGAAAAAACAAAATAATATCAGCGCCACCTGCTTTCTCTTTCCAATCCGCCACCCACACACATACACACAGATATATCTCTCTAATCAGTCTCTCGCTTTCTCTCACACACAGTTTTAGCAAATCGCTTTTCCTCTCTCTCTCTCTCACGCACAAATCCATTATTTTCTCCCCATTTCCCCCACCCCCCTCTATCTCTCCGACTCTGATCCCCCAATTCTTGGTCGTTTGTCCCCCTAATTTCTTCATCATTCTTTGATTCGTTCATTAGAACACGTAGAAAAAAGCTCTTTTTTTTCTGTATATCCAGATGCATATGTATGCTGTGGTACATTGATTGTTGTTTTTGTTTGTTTGATCAATGATTGTTATGAAATTAGGGTTTGGCATCAATTTTCTGTGTTTGAGTATCTAGGGTTTGGATTCGTTGAAGGATGTATTTGGTGGATAAAGATTTCCTTTTCTTCGATCGGTAATATCTAGGGGTCCGTGTTCCTGATAATCGATTCGCATTGTTCTGTGTAGTCAGTCAATGTATTTTGATCCGTCGGCGAAGTGTTTTTCCTTTTATTCTGTTGAACTTGGGGGCTAGTTTTCCGGTGGATTTCCGGCTTTCTGTTCCCCCTTCCCTTTAATTTTTGGTTGGTTACAATTTGGTCTAATCTGAGTAGAAAAGAACTTGTTCGGTTTGTTGGACATTCCTATAGGAGTAAGGTTACTAAATCAACATGGATCACGTGGTGGGTGGCAAATTTAAGCTGGGGAGGAAGATTGGTAGCGGTTCATTTGGTGAACTTTATCTAGGTATGATTCTTGATATGTAAAGTTCTCCTTTGTGTAACTTTTTTAGCTGTTTGGATATTTCATCTGATTTTTCCCTTTTTGTTGATAACATAATCCTTTCCTGATCGTTTGCTTGGTGAAATGATTCAGGTGTCAATGTACAGAATGGAGAAGAAGTTGCTATCAAGCTGGTATGCTTTTTTTGCTTTTTTTTCATGCGACTCTTCTGAGGTCTGGCAATGTATCATTCTCCTTGATTCGTGTTCTGCAGTACCAAACTGAGTGATTTTTTGTGTTCATCTATGTTTCAGATTTGCGTAGCAATGCGAATAGCCTGACAAAAGGCAAGATCATACTAAGAGATGTTAAATGAAACTTATCTTTGTTGACTCGTTGCACTGGCAGCAATAAAATTGGCTAAGTTAGTTTTATTCATCAAGCAAATGCCTTGAGAAAACTAATTGGCATTTTCTTCAGATAGGAAGCTTGTATTCTGTATACTAAAAAGAGTTGTTATTCTATTTAAGCTGTGAACTTTTTAATCAATTATGAACATTTTAACTTGATTATACCCCGTCTTGCATTATGAAGCTGAGTATTATTTTTCCCGTGTTTGGTTGCAAATTTTTTATTCAGTAATTAATGCAAGGACTTGTTCACTTTGGTTATCTAGTTACCTTGTTGTCTAATTCTTGAAGTTTAGGATCCTTTTTAAGGTATTATATGTGTTTCTTTACTAGTTTCTTTCTGTATTGGTAATTATCAGGAACCTGTCAAGACCAAGCACCCTCAGCTTCAGTATGAGTCAAAAATTTACATGCTTCTCCAAGGAGGAAGTGCGTCTCTCTTCCACCCCCCCTCTCTCTTACCCCACCACCCTCAAAAAAAAAAAAGTTTATTCTACATCATAGGCATTATTCTATTATAGATGTTTGTCTCAATGATTGTTCCTCTGATAAAGCTGGGATTCCCAACCTCAAATGGTTTGGGGTGGAGAGCGAATACAATGTCATGGTTATTGACCTTCTTGGACCCAGTTTGGAAGACCTCTTCAATTATTGCAACAGGAAGTTCTCCCTGAAAACAGTTCTAATGCTTGCAGATCAGCTGGTAAATTGTCATTCATATCATTCTTCCTGATATATTATCCCTTTGGCTTCCAATTGTTATTACTGCTGAATTTTCACATTTCCAGATTAATAGAGTTGAGTACATGCATTCCAGAGGATTTCTTCACCGTGATATAAAGCCTGACAATTTTTTAATGGGCTTAGGACGCAAGGCTAATCAGGTAATGTTTTTTCATTTCTTTCTGTCTCTGGTTAAATTCCAAGTTTTTGGATTTTTTCTTGGGCACTCAAGTTTAAGGTTGCCCCGGGCCTGTCATTAAAGTTATAGTGCTGTTACCTGTATGAAACAAGTAACTAAAGCCTTCAGTTAAGCACTCACCATGCAAACATATCCCCTGGTTTCTGTTATATTAACCTTTTGCAGTTATTGGAATATTCCATTAATTCAAGTCAATGAGAATATGAGATGCATGGCCCATTAAACTCGAGGCTTTTTCTCTCAACTAATAAAATTGTTATTAGCTCCTGTATTTGAAGGTTGAGTTGCTATAAGATTCTAAATACTTCTGCTTCCAAGTGATTTCAGGCTTTGTGATACATTGCAATAATATAACCTGTGAAAGGAAAAAAAGAAGTAATCTGCCAAGGGCCTCTGGAACCTTTTTTCTTAGTTTGTTTGCAGTGCATTTACAATAAAATTTCTAGAACTTGGTATGATGTCTAAATATTGAGTTGAAAGCTTAGTTACCATAACAAATAGGAACAGCGAGATGCTTTGGGGCTTGAAAGGCAGGTGATAAGTGTTGGAGAACAAAGGGGAGTTGATATAGACATGCGCGAGTGGGTTTCATGAAGTTTAGTTTTCAAATGGACAAATATGCATGATTTTTGCTTTTGGCAAACCCGTATACAGTCAGTTTTGGGGAAAGCTAGGAATCAAGCTTTTCCGCTCTGTTTAGGTGATTGCCAGAGATAATTTGTGGAAATATAATGAATAGAAAAGTCACTGAATTTCAGGTTGGACTAAATGTACCTTTTACATGTTTCAGCATTACTTGCTTTGCCTCAATTTGAATAATAAGTTCGTTATGATATTTCTTATATTTGCATAAGCTGTGTTGCTGTTATGTAATAGTCTTGTTTCTTGGTTCAGGTTTACGTCATTGACTTTGGCCTTGCCAAAAAGTACAGGGATCTGCAGACTCACAAACACATACCATACAGGTATTATCACTAGTATCCATACTTTTAATTTTCTTTAAGGTGTCTTTTAACCCCCCCCCCCTTTCTTTTTGGTTAGCACCCTGGGTTATAATCAATTTATACTTTAGTTAATGTTCCAGATTCCAGGTTGGACTTTCCTTGGCCTTTCATTATTAATATGTGTGATAATTAAATTGGCTGATTGGGGTAAAATTTGAACTTCATAATACTCCCTCCATTTCAAAATATGTGACCTAGTTCCCTTTTACATGAGAATTTAGGTTTTGGTAACCTTTATAGAAAAGTTTGATGGATGTCTAAAATGCCTCTATTTAAAAATGCTTGGTTAGTGTGCCAAATTCAAATTTAACATTAAGGATTGGTGTTTAGGGTCGTCGGTTGGAAAACTAATGGTTTTTGGTAAACAAAAGCATTTAAATAGTTGGTTGGAGACAAGGGTAATATTGGAAATAAAATAATAAATAAAGTCTTTATATATAAATAGGACATATATTTTGAAATGTAGGGAGTATGTGATAACAAATATGATGATTAGGTGGGTTCTGGACTGTAAGATTGAAGTGTTGCAACTCCTATATTGGATCCCTTTTGGGATGTAGGTTTTAGAGTACTTTAGATAAAGGGTGAAATGGACTGGAACAACTTTGACAAATGTATGTTGCAAAGAGGTTACTTTCTTTTTTGATGCCTGGTCCTGATAATTAAGTTGGCCATTTGCAATATTAAATTTTCTTTTCAGTTGGCCTTGAATTTCCTACCTGTTCATAACATCTCTCTACTTGCTGATTATGAGAACTTCTGAAACTTTGATTCCAGGGAAAACAAGAACCTGACTGGCACAGCTCGTTATGCTAGTGTTAACACGCACCTCGGAGTTGGTTAGTAATGCATCTGAATATTCTGATTGATTGATATATAATTTTGGTTTCTGATCCATTTCAGCTTAACGGATTGCATTTTGCCACGTTTTGCTTCTAGAGCAAAGCAGGAGGGATGATCTGGAATCTCTTGGCTATGTGCTGATGTACTTTCTCAGAGGAAGGTTAGATCCGGAGATGTTTCATATTTATTTTTCAATTTTGGCTTCACTTCTATCTGGTTTATGTTACTTCTGCAGTCAACAGTGTCTCATTTATTGAATTGTTGTTGGGGGTTGGACATCAGTCTTCCTTGGCAGGGACTGAAAGCAGGCACCAAGAAGCAAAAATATGACAAGATTAGTGAAAAGAAGATGCTAACCCCCATCGAGGTACTTGTTATGAACCATGACTGTTTCTCTGGAAGATGACTTAATCAAATTATAGTTGCTTTTACTTGTTGGGTATGAGGGCTCCTGACTAGGCCAATCAGCAGGAGTTGTGCTTCCATGCAAATGTGGGGTAGGATGAAGTTTTCCTCACCTTGATATCTTGCCTGGTCATTCTTGATCCATGACGAGAATATGACTTTAGAGGCCTTGCCCTAGTATGGCTTCCAAATAAATCTTGTGAAATTAGTCACTTAAATGTTCTAACTATTTTTGGCTTATGATATATCCTTCCATAGTATTAATGTAAATGGATATTATACTGATCACAGTCTTTATGATGAATAAGGTACTCTGCCAATCTAACAATCAAAATTATATCAGGCCTACCCTGACACAATTTTGCTTGAACCTGGCATCTTTGGTCAATATGGCACTAGTTGATAAGACAATTGAGTAATGAGAGGGGTGATTTTGTGGAACAGGTGCTATGTAAATCATATCCATCAGAGTTCATATCATATTTTCACTACTGCCGCTCACTACGATTTGAAGACAAACCAGACTATTCATATTTGAAGAGGCTTTTCCGAGATTTATTTATCCGCGAAGGTATATCCATTCAACGTTGTAGTATTATACTTTTTTTTGGGGTTGAGGTTAAACTTTCTGAAGTTAATTTGTGATTTTGTCTATCTTCAAATTCAAATTTTCAGTTTGGAACTATTTATTATTCTGTGTAGATCTTACCATCTCTATGTCATGGACCTTTTTCTGTTTTGCAACAGGATACCAATTTGACTATGTTTTTGATTGGACAATATTGAAGTACCCTCAAATTGGTGCCAGTTCTAGAGGACGGGTTTGTATTTAAGAGGCTCTTTCTTTTGGCTTACTTGTGTTAGGGAAATAATATGTTGACATACTTACGTTGGTTTTTATTATAAATGCTTTTCATTAGAATCCTAGTGGAAACGCAGGAATGAATGTGGGACCATCTGCAGAACGACCAGGAAGGACCTCAGGTATATATATATTCTTTTGGGCCAAGAAATGTGGCTTTGTGCAGATCTATTCTTTTCACTTCTGATCTGAAAGTGAAGAAAATATAGGCTGCATACGTTTTTGTTGCTTTCATCTGTTGGAAACTTTCTGTTTTTCTAAACTGAAGCCCTTTGGTAGAGGCTTCTTTATGTCTTTGCAGCTTTGTTTTCATAATAAAGTTGATTTTTTTGGTATTAATTTTGTGTTTCTTCCAGTGGGGCAAGATATTAGAGATAGATTCTCCGGTGCAGTTGAAGCATTTTCACGAAGAAATGTTTCCAGTTCTGCTCGACATGGTGAACACTCGAGACACAGATCAGATGATGTACCTTCATCGAAGGATGTGGTATTGTTTTCTTTGTTTATTGACCTATTAATTTTTTTGTCTGTCCTTGTTCTTGTTTCCCCTCCCCCTCCCCCCTTCCGCAGACCACCCCTCTCTCTCTCTCACACACACACGCAGAGTCATGAAGTTTGCATGGTTGATGTTTTGCACGTGATTGCAAGCTTCTTACAGAATAGTAGTGAGAAAGAAGTAGCCTTAATGCCAATGATGCAAATCATGGTATGGGAAGCTACTTCTTTTGCCAGATATGAGGGCTCTTAGTTGCTCCAATGACATCCTTTGCCCTTTAAGCTTTTCAGTTTTGTCAGCTATTTCTTTTCTTTGTTACCTAATTGTAATTTATGGTGGTCTTTCTTATTTACAGCAAGCTGATTCAGAGAAAGGCCGAACCTCAAGAAATGGCAGCTCTTCAAAAAGAGCTGCCATCACAAGCAGCAGGCCGAGCTCCTCTGGCGAGCACACTGATGGTCGCTCAAACAGACTAGTGTCAAGCAGTGGTGGTCGGTTGTCTACCACCCAAAGAATTCAACCCAGCATTGATCCCAAACCATCCTCATTTTCTCGTACATCAGTTACAAAAGGCACCCGCGATGACCCTCTCCGGAGCTTTGAGTTCCTCTCCATCAGGAAGTAGCGGATGGGATTGTAAAAAGTAAATTACTTGTCAAATAGACACTGAATAGACAATCCGTTTTGAGGAAAATTTTAACATTTTCGCGCTCCTGTAAATGCGAAATATGTCTCCTATACCACAAGTAAAGCGTATCCATCTTCCGCAATGTCTCTGCTGTCTCGTTTTTGTTCCAGAGTTTGTAGCTGTTGTAACGCATTTTAGACTCATCTAGAAAGATGATGAGTTTTATGTGCGGGAATTTTCTTATGTTCAAGACTTGAATAGTTACAATAAATGTCATTAGGTTTGCCACCCCGTATTTCTATCTAATCCCTGTTCTGAATGCATGCTCTCCATCAATGGATCCTCCAGTTTGAACGCCAATGAACAAACCAACGGGTGAAAAACTTCTAGCGTCAGTTTGCCCTTACAGGGAATATCTGAGGTTCACAAACCTCATAAAATGAAAGAGACAATCAGACAAATGGATCACAAATTGTTGTAATTATTTTACTTGCACTGCGGACGGTACAAGTACAACTATTGAAATATTTTGTCCAAAGTTCAGTCCAAAATTTTCTTTCAAGGAGTTGCTTGTTCCTCCCTAGTCCTCTCGCTTCATTTCCACCAACCCCAACACCACGCCCCTCCCCTTTCTTTTTTCACGGTCCAACTCCCATATTTGCTGCAAGAAGGCATATTAAATGGGTTAAGCCGTTTGTTTGAGTCTATTGGGATCTCAGCAGTATGTTGAAGAATATGGCGGCCAAACGGAATGAGAATAATCAGATCAACACAATCTTCGTATGGCATTGTATCAAAGATGGCCAATAAAAGATAGTCCCATTCTGAAATCACATAGATGCGCATTTTTATCTAGAAAATTTCACGATACAGTGTGATCAATGATAAAGAACTTGAGTCAAATTATGGTAGGCAAACTATCCGTTATATACAACCTTGAAGAAATCATTGCAGAGCATAGCTACTCATTGCATCAGGTAGAGCATAATGACTCCCAACAGCTTTAGCTTAAGGATTTCTAAGAGCTGCCAGTCTCTTCTCCAGATCATCAATCCCTGAACTGTAGCAAAATTACAAAAACAAAGAAATGAGTGTCCAAGGTAATATCAAATATAAACCAAAAAAAGTATTTATTTATCATCCAAAAGCACCCCCTGTATGGGGGAGGGGGGGCGAAGCAGTTAAACGATCAATCAAGGATCTCATCATTGGAGGAACAATGGAGAAGCAGAACGCCTGGAGGGGAAATATTTTCAGCAAATACTTTCCTTATGCTGGATGAACAATTACAGAGTCCTTGAATTATCTTCAACGCGATGAGATAAATAACTATGCAATTCAAAGCACTTAATATAGGGAGATTAATCAAGTTAAATATTTTGTAATATAAAATAGTATTTCACTTCCACAGGCATGCATATCATCATAATGTAACCAAAGAGCTAGGGAAGAGAGAGAAGTAGGAAAATACACCTGCTAACATCTTCGGTGGTCTTCCCTTGAATTTTCCCCTTGGGAGCTGCTGATAACTGTACAGACATCAAGAAGTCAAAGGTCAACATAAATAAAAATACTGGATCTCATGCACTCTAAGAACAACGTACTAGAACAACCAAGGAAAGTACCTGTGAGGCAACATCAACACCAATTTCATCCAGCACCTATGAAAGAAAAACCAATTGGACATGTGAGTAAAGCTCAGAATATAACCACAGATGGACCCGTGCAAGATTCCATTTCCCCATCCTCGCTTGCCCCCAACAACAGAAAGAAAGCAGCAGTGATTATCGGGTTATAGTCCACTCAAAGTATTAGGATGGATATAAGTCCCACTATGATGCATAAGCAGAGATGAAGCAAAAATTATAAAATTTGACCATTTCAGCAGCCAGGAATAAGTGGCTTCAGAACTTAATGGACACTTGTACCTGATATCATCAGATCTATCTATAGCCATTAGTTAAGCATTTTCTCAGCACCAAACCAATGTTTTGACTTTAAAAGATGGAAAATTAATAATCAATTATGACTAACGACGACTGATAAAGCCAAGTCATTTTGTATACTGAATTCAGTTGAATATATGTTCTTAATTCAAATGCTCATATAAATGATACTAAGAACCATAAAGCAATTTGAACAAAAAGCTCCGTCATTCCAAACATCTCCCCAGATATTTCCTTCATTGAAAAAACCAGGACAGATTTCAGAAGTTTACCTGATTTGTCAATTCTTCAGTTTCATCTTCAGCCTCATCATTGTCCAAAACATCATCAATGACATCCGACATCATCTCAGTCTACCAGAGCATGCAACAGAAGATTAAACCACTACATGCAAGTGAAAAAACAATTGGATGTCCTAATGCAGAAAGTATCTTACAGTCATATCCAATTGTGCCGATTGCTTCTGGAATTCTTGTATCACTTTTGCCTGCTTTGCAGGTGCCATTTGCTACAATTGGAATAGGCTCATAATCAGAAGAGGAAAAATAGAAATCTATCAAAGGAAAAACAAAATGGAGCAGGCCATGATGAATGGAAATAACAGAAGTCCCTTTCTTGCAATAAGAAGAACCACACATTTATTCATGAATTCCTTGAAATACTTCTCCCAAAAGTAAATAATCTTCTTTTACATAAATCGAGGGGAAGCCATAGAGGGTCATACTCAGGACCTATCACCACATGAAGCAGGCCATGATGAATGGAAATAACAGAAGTCCCTTTCTTGCAATAAGAAGAACCACACATTTATTCATGAATTCCTTGAAATACTTCTGATGCAACAAGTACATACTCAACAAAAATGCATTTTCTTTAGCTGCACTTTTTAAGGGGCGAAGAAAATTTCCGCTTACATTCTTTTAAGAGTGTAAGTTACCAACCTTGGACCAAAGCTAAGTTAGTTATGCTGGACTAGCCCATGAATCTCATGATTTTACTAATGCATCTATTCTATGGTACAACTATTGCCTTTATATAAATGGCCTAAATTTTTATTTCTCCTAATTTTACATTTACAAGTGCTATATTATAGTTACACTTAATCATATCTGAAAGACACACCTTATTCATTGCAGACATAGCTTTAGTGGCACCTTTCATGCCAACAGCAACTGAGGATTGAGCAGACATTGCCTGTAACGGATTTACAACTTAATAAGAACAAAATTTAACAAAAACTGTCAAAATACTGAGGTTTTTAATAGCTTACCTGAGTATGTGTAGCGATACCTCTCATCTGAGCTCGACTACCTTGCAAGTTAGCTATCTGCTGCCTTAGCCTAACCAGTTGACGTGCTAGAATTTTTGTTGCTGCCTACAAAAATGAAATGAAATAAAATGCAAATTCCCAAATTGTTAATTACAGCTGATGAAGTCTCCAGCGAAGATCAAAAAGTAGTAAATATCCAGAAAATCCGACCTCATTCCCTGTTTTAGCAGTTCTCTTTATTTCGGCAACCAGCTTCTTTTCCTGCATCATGATTCATGGCTATGTAAGATTCTTAAACTATATGAAAACTGAAGTAGTAAGGGGGGATTTGGAGGAAACTAATCGTATACCTCCAACTGCAATGCAGTGATTTCTCTTTCTATCCCTGAATCAGAAATTACAGAGCAAGAAAATATCAAAAATTTTTCAGTATTAAAACTGCAACAGAAAATAAAAGAAACAAGAAATTTGCCAGAAAAGTAATTTTCTAGCATCGCTTATGGAAAACCCATGCGCAACAAAGAATCGATCTTTGCGAGCTTAAAAAAGACTGGCGGTGAAGTTGAGGCTCGACCTTTAGTTCAAATACAGGCCAACCAGATTTTCCGGCTCATACTAATTAAAACTATAAGCGAAACTTATCAGATTGCCGTTCTTTAAAAAAAGACCAAATGGAGAATTAGCTAAATACATGTCAATAAACAGGGATTCAATAGGAAAGATACCTCTAGTTGCATTGGACATTTCTCTTTTACTCTGTCGGAGAGCCTCTGTGACCAAACAAAACATTCAGCAGGAAAAGATTACGAAAAAGAACTACATCAAGAAAAATGATGCAACTAAAAATTTAGTTATCCAGAAGTCAAGCCGAAGAGATCCGTTCAAGACGAATTCGCGAAGAAGATTTAAAAAAAAAGAAAAAAAATTTGAAGTGCGGATGCACAACTCAATATCATTAATCACTGCAAAAAAATCCTGTGAATTTAAGTAAAGAGATATTGTTTGCAGAGAATAAAGAGGAGAACATAAAGCAATGGCCTTTGAGACCTTTGGCGGTGGGTTTCTTGGAGAAGATATTCATGCTTAAATTGAATTCAGATTACGGAGTAATGGGACAGAATGAGTTGGTATTCTCCGCAGCAAAATACTCAGGCGGCAGCCGTCGGAGGAATGTCGGAATATAATGTTGAGGTAAGGAAGCTCCTCTTCGGGATCCGCCGCGTCTACGTCTTCAAACTGCCGCGTGATGATCAGAAAATGCCTAGTACTACCACCAAGCGAAGCTGGAGTAATAATGTCCTTGAAAATGGGGAATCTTTGTTTTCGTTTTGAACGCATTGTCATCGTGCGATTCTCTGTTCAATGCGTTGTATCTTTTCTTCGCCGCCACAGTTTTTGGTAGAAATCATGCGAACGTATAAATTAATGCGTTCAGGCTATTTTCGGCCAACGGCTGTCTGGGGAGTCTTGTGTAAAAACAGGATCAGACGGTGACAGGTCAAAAACCTTGAAAATGCGGGTCAAGAACTCCTTTTCGGGTCAACTACGATGACCCGTTGTGGCAAATCAGCTGCTGCCATGATGTGAAGACAAATACAGGGCTCAGTGGCATCTCAAAATGCAACCTACACGTGTGGCGAACCAAAATGCGATCAGCAGTGGGTCAGGGAGTTCCCTCCCGTTATAATTTTGAAATTTAAATTCTTTCCAATTTAAGAAGGATGATTCTCAACCTAAAAGGCAATACAAATTCGTTACCTAAGGCATCATACATACGTTCCTTTTTTTTTTATTTTTTTTCGCGTCCTCTGAACGGCATCCTAATTCCTAATTCCAGAAGACCAAGCATTTCCTAATTCCTCCTCTCCTTTTGATATTACTAACAGAGATTTTTTTTACTGAATAAGCAAACTACTTATTATTCATAAGAGAAAGAAAAGTTACATAAATATGTTAAAAAACTCATGATGATAACAGATAAAATATTACAGCTCAAATACTTTGAATGAGTAATTAATAATAAAAAATAATAAAAATAAATACATGTTGATTTTTTTTTTAAGATCTTCTTCGCTATCCTTAAAAATTAGTAAGAAGACTCCAATTTTATAACCTTTAATTTGAAATACATCTATACTATAAACATATCAATGATCTTAAAAATCACTCAAAGAGATAAAAAATCAATGATTGGTCCAAATCTAATCCAAATATTAAAAAAAGATCTGAAAAGAAAAAACACAAAACACCAATCAACAAGAATTAACTTCAAAATATATCATAAAAATTTAAATTTCAAAGAACTAGATCTGCCCGAGATCGAGCTAGAGCTCCAATCTGGTCAGAGAGGAGCCGAATCCCAATGAGGAGTAGAGAGCAGCTGAGAGAGGATAGAAAGGGGAGAGTAGGAAGAATAGCATACAGAGAGTGGACCTGGCCAAGATTGGAGCTCCGGCGAGTGCCAGAGCTCCAATCCGGCCAGAGCGCAGGAACAAATGCAGACGCAAGGGGGAAAGAGTTTCTCGGCCCACTTCGAAATATTACTAACAACGATGATGCTAAGTGTGTAACTAAATCTAATAAGTTTGGAACTTGAAACTTTTAACACGAGAAAAAAGAACAGATAGTGGAGTTCTATGATGGTATTATTGATTACATTTGTACGATAATAAAAAATTTTCATTTTTAACCTTCTCTTTTTTGGAAAAATAATTCACCTTCTACAAAATTCTAAGTTAATTTTCTCCTTAAAAATAATTTACATTTTATAACGCTAAAGGTAAAATTTCAAATAAACACTCGTGCAGATTAAAAGGTGAAATTTGCAAAACCAAGTGAACAAGTGCTACAAAGCATCAGTAAAGGCCATGAATTTTGAGTAGAACCGTCGCCTGTCAAAGATTGTTTCACCTCAAAACATCCAGAGCGTTAAATCCTACTTTCCTCTCCTTACATTCTTGTTGCTGGCTAAACGTAGACTGGATAGATCTTTCCAAATTAAAGAATTTCCAATCCAAACTTCAATTCCAATTTGCCATCTATCTCATCTTTTGCCTTCTATTCTCCTTAATTACTTAAGATATCACAATCTTAACTACTTTATACATACCAATTAGAAAGAAAATGGTAGTCCAAGCAGCAATGCAAAGCGAGTCCTACAAGGCTAGATGTGGAAATGAAATTTGCGGATATTCCTTTTGAAATATCAACTGTTTTTTTAAATCGAATAGAAAACATCTTGGAAAATCACTGTACATATTCTACGAGCACAAGATTCTACATCTAGCATTGAACATGTAAGAAATAAGCATATCAGACGACGCCTGTTCATTACCGACTTAGTGGGGAATTTTCTTTGGTTTCTTGAAATTATTATTCATAAACACCGATTCACTAGGCAAAGACAACATACTAAATTACCAGAAAAATACTTGAAGCCTCACTAAAGCATGACAGTTATGAACCGGTGAACATCACTGCTCTGTTACTAACTTTAGAAGACCCGAATGCGAATTCGTTGCAATCTGGTGCTACCAAGAATGCAAAGCAGCCCAAAACAACGAAACAAAGACTTCTAAAGATGCATTCCAACATGAATAAACGAAAAGCGTGTTTCTCTTCCCTGTTCCAATGTCTATCAAGCAAGAAAATTAAGCCTGCTTCAGTACACCAATACAACTTTACCAACACCAAAACTATATCAAAATTTCAAATTTCAGAAGACATGCTGCCTTATGCTGCCTGCTTTTTTAGCTTTGCAAGCTCCTGCCTCACTACTCCGGCCCTCTGCAAAGGCAAATCAAAGAAAATTTAGAGCCTCAATTCTGGAATCCGGCTACTAATCTAGCCCCAAAGGAAACAAGAAATAAATAACACAAAAAGTACTGAAATGAAGGAATAAGACATTACTCATTTTAAATTTCTTCAGAATCCTACTATCTAAGTTGTTATCAGTTTCACCTTTATCTATCCCACTTTTACATGTAAATACAACCTGGCACGACGGTTTCATCTTTACTACCTGTGACGCTTTGCAGTAGAAGTGAATGTCTAAAAAATAAGAGTCAGCCACCAAGTAAAGACAATCATAATGAAACAGACCTTGATTTTTGCCAGCATGAGTTTGAATCGATCAAAATCATTGAGGGAGGCCCTTTTCTTTTGCACAATCAGCTTCCTACCCCAGGAACTGTTCTCCCACTTGTTCTTCACATCTGTAAATGCATGAAATCAATTCCATTAAACAACCCAGAAAGATGGAGGTGAACATGTAAAAGACTAAAAGACTTACCAGCAGCCTCCATAGCAGCAATCAAAGTCTTTTTCTTTGGGATCCTTTTAATGTCAATCTTGATATCTGTCAGCGCAAGCCTCTTGAAGTTCATTTGACTCCTCACCATGTCAGGGGCATCAACTAGAGCCTGTTATATAGACAGAGATTCAATCAGCAGCGTTCAACAACATGTTCTCTTCCATAAGAATGCACCCAATACCAAACAGAATATATACATGCATACATACATATATGTATATGTGTCTGTGTATCAACATCCATGTAGGTAAATTTTGATAATTAGACATTCTTGCATATAAATCTGGCACTTTTAGAAGACAACTATAATTATATGGCCAATGTTTTGTCTAGATTGTAAAAAATTAAAAACAAATAAGACACAAACAATGCAGGACACATGATTAAAACGGATAGCCACCCTGAGATAAACAGTAGCCACAAATAATTCGTTCAAAATATAACAACTCTAACTCAAGAAAGCTGGTACATTTCTCTGGTGCTCTAAAATAACGTTTTATGATTCTAGTAAGCTGTAAAAACCGTCTCTATTGCACGAGTGCATAAACTTGGAAGATTAATACAACGCAACCAAATGTAAGTTTTCACACAAAACTGCTAGGATAAAAATAGAAACAGACAAAAGTTGGCAACAGCTGCCACAGGAGCTCCACAACATTGCATTACATCAACACAAGTATAATAGCTATCACTAAAAATAGAGAAAAAGACCTTTATTTCAGAAAATTGCACATGATCTTCTACGAGCAGAATATTAGTTTTATGCGACCTGCGTAAAGCTTGGGTCGTGTAAATGAGGGGCAAATTGAAATACCCGGTTTTGGTCGATAACGTCGACGATGACGACCAGCTTCCCGTAGTCCTTACCATAGTTGACGAGGGCGACCCTTCCAATCTCCACGTACCTCTTAAACGGCTGCATTCATTGTGGCAATCAAAAATGAAACTCACTTTCAAGGTAAATAACAAACCTAATCTATGCAGAGTGAAAGCTTGCCTAACAGGAACGGTATATTCCGATTGAGACTCACCATTTTCGTCGATCTACGGCGGAGCAGAGAGGAGAGCGTATCCTAGTGATGGAGGGAAGGCGGAGGACTAATGCTGGCACTAGGGTTTGAGAAATAAGATATAGGACTAGGGTTTACTATCTGCACTTCGGATATACTTAAGTGAAATGGGCTTTGGTCCAATTTTCATGGACTTGGGATCTGAGTTCCTTTCTCCTGTTTAGGCTCATCACTTCTTCAGGCCTCTTTATTTATTTCTTCACCCTCTTGTACTTAGTACTTTTTCTTTTCCCCTGAGTAAGTCAACTTCATTAACAAGTAAAAAACACCTTACACATATAGATAATGGAAAAAATTCACATTATTCATGATAACATAAAATAAACCACGTTTAGAAACTCTAAATAGGCTTAATGCAATGAATAAAAAACAAAATAAATATAAAGAAATTTCTTTATAGTTATTGGTGTAAGTATTCTTAAATTTCATCGGTATGATACACTTATATTCACCTAGATCTATGAGCAATAATATACAGAAGTTTAGGTATATTAATGTTCTTATATATTGTTTAAAATTAATATAAAAATTTTTAAAAAATGTTCATATCTTGTTCGAATAATGAAATATCTTATTAAACAAAAAGAAATTTACTTCGATCTCTAAAGATCTAAAATAAAAACCACCAATGAAATAAGAGATTAGCTACAAGACTCCACGGAGATAAATTGTTAAGGTTTGAAGACAAAAGGAGGTACCGGAACACAAAATGAAAATAAGTGCTAATTACTCATAAACTCAACTATTATGAATATACTAGTAGTTTAGTCTAAAATTAGCCTTGTTTTTTCATAAATAATTCAGAAATGTTGGGCAAAGTCTTGGATGTTTTATTTATCTCTTCACCTATTGTTTTACCTTTTATCTATTTCTAACTTATAACTATGTAATTTTATTTATTTTTAATTCATAAATTTAAATGTATAAACTTGTTTTGGTTAAGCCGAAGAACATTTTATAATTTTGGAATTATTAAAATATAGATAGCATGATCTTTTAATGCACTTTAAATTTTTTAAAATATTTTATTTTAAAATAATGTAGCTGAGGGAGAGCTCTCCCTTCGAATTTATTTCCACTGGATATTTACATCCCAATCAAATGATTAACATTTATGTCATGATTAACATCTTATGGTATTTTTCTTTTTATTTTAATATAAATTAGGTCATTTTTTTATTATAATTACTGATGTAACGTGAAATGAATATTTAATGACAAAACTATTTTTTAATCTAAGTAGATACTATTTTTACAAATAAAAATAGGAGAAAGAACGGAATTGCTTAATAAGCATTAAATTTTAAATATATATGGAACGAATAATATTCTTAACTTGTCTATTTTTTTAAAATTACATTAATAAAATTGACTGTTAATCTTAATTCAATTACTATTCCCACGGTACTTTGAACTATAACCTGCCGACGAAATTATGTTGATGGAGAAAAAATCTTTTCCTTGTTAAACGACACGCACACTAATGAAGAGAACGTCAGCGGCATAAGGAGCGGGGACTAATTCAAAATCATCTCGACATTACCAAGAACATCGTAATCCTTAGCCCAAAAAAGAAAGAGAGAAAACATCGTAATAAATAGTAGTAGTAATTCTGAGTTAGCAAAACTTTTTGTCCAAATATTGGATTACCGTTGAGATGTCCACCATGCTACTTTGATTCTCACCTTCCCTTCCAGTTCTTTTATTTCACGAATATATCTGCCTTCAATTGTTTATTCAAGCATTGCATGTCGATTTACTCTGGTAAAATTTCTTGTTGGTTTCGCGGAATTCCACGAAAAGACTCGATTTACTGTCTTCCTTCGCCCTTACGATTGCTATAAAGGTATGCATATCTCTGTCTGATTCTTCTATATTTTCAAAGACGGATCAAATTCTTAATGCATTTGATTCCGTATAGCTTCTTTACGTATTCGACGTTTGTTGTTTTCGTGTAAACTCCAGATATCCTGCAGTTCCTTATATCTTATTTGATCTGATTTACGTAATTGGTTTAGAGAAAGCAGTCTTTCATGTGGGATTGCTAGGATCGTTTCTGGGGTTAGCATAAAGTATAAATAGTGGGCGCAACAACTGGGTGTGAGAAAGAAATGGGGAATTTCCGGTCGTCTGGGCGGAAGAGCAATTATGGTATCATAGAAGACTAGTTTCCGAATTATTTATTGGAATTATAGACCATTGCAGATGGGTTATGGTTTTGATGGGTTGATGATGTTTTTATGACTGATTAATTGGCTGCTTACTTTTGCATTTTGCCGCCGCTCAGGGTGTGCAATGAAGGGTTCTGGAGAGTTGGAAGCATTTTTTCCTATCAGGCCCGAATGCCAAGCTGATGTTCCCAAGACCCGCTTCAAAACAAGGGTTGGTGCTAGTTTGAATTCTATGCTTGTTATTTGCTATTTTATTGCTTTCTTTTTTTATCTCACTTCGTGAACAAACATATTTATTAAGAAGGTCCCGTGTCCTGTGAATTGAATATTTTGACATACCTGGTTTTAGCATTTTTTGCTGTAAATTCTTGAAGTATTTCTGCAGTGGAAATCTAGTATAATCAGGAGAAGTTGCTTAACCTTAGATCATTAATGGTGCAATGCTAATGAATCTAGTACACTGACGAGACGTTCTTAGTTAGGAATTTAATTGTTCTGCATTCTATTTCCTGTGCGGATCTTAAATCTAGGAGCTTTCTTTCTTGTTTAGGATCTTTCCAGCTCCTTTCCACTCTGATCTTGTACTTTCGAAAGTTTTTCCTAATAAACCTTTGACAGGTAGGCAAAACTCTTAGTCCGAGGAGATGGAATGCTGCATTCTCAGAAGATGGTCATTTGGACATGGCAGGTGTTCTGAGAAGAATTCAGAGAGGGGTAAAGTCTTCTATCTTTTCTAATTCTGTCTGTATAATGCTTGTAAACTAACATGCAAGTCTTTGCGAATAAATCTCCTTAAGTTCTGTTCTTCTACAAGTTTATATAGGACAAAAATATTTATTTTTGATTGATTATACATTGTTTTTGATTTGGAGCGTTGGATTTGCTAGTAAATTTGCTTATTGGCATTTATTGGTGACACATGTTAGGGAATTCATCCATCAATTAAAGGTGAAGTTTGGGAGTTCTTGTTGGGTTGTTTTGATCCCAACAGCACTTCTGAGGAAAGAAACGAGCTTAGGCAGCGGAGAAGGTAAAATGTGTTATTAGACTTGTGTTTATATGTACTCTTTACTTGATTATAGTTCAAATGTTTTTATGTCGGAATTTGCATATATTAAGATGAACAACAACAAGCATGCTAAAATTTGTGGTAATCACTACAGACTAAAGTTTATTCTGAACATACTACTAGCTTTATATGGTGTGTGCTGCATATGCAATGATCTGTCTATGTTTTAGTGTATATGGAACCAACTTCATAATTCCATCAATGTCGTCATTTGATGTTTTGGGGGGTTCAGATTAGTTATCCTTCTAACCTTGTGTTTCATTATGATGTCTCAAACAATGGTTCCTCCTTTAATTACTCTTTGTAATTTAAAGGCATCTAAGATTTTCTTGCATTATATTTGAGATTTAATTGATACTGCAGATTGGTTTCTTGAATTATGTAGATTTATCTGTTGGACATATTGTAGGAGTAAAACTTGAGACTGCACCTCTAGTTTCTTGTTGACAGTACATTAACTTGTGTAATCAGGGAGCAATATGCCGTGTGGAAAAGTGAATGCCAAAAGATGGTACCTATTATCGGCAGTGGAAAGTTCATTACTGCACCCATAATTTCTGATGATGGTCAACCAATAGAAGCAACCTCTAACACTGCTTTCCCACCTGATATTATGCAAGAAGTTCTGAGTAATGATGGAAATACAGACAAGACAGTGATTCAGTGGAAGCTTGTTTTGCATCAGATTGGTTGGTACTCATGATCTAACTCATTCTCTCGTTGCAGCTCTTCAATGTTTCTTTCTACTTTGATACCCATTTTAAACATTTCGAATTAGTTCAGTTTTCTTGTACCATGACACTTTTTTCTGACTCCTTTCCGGAAAGAAATATTTCACATTGTTCAGGAGAATGTTTGGCCATTTATCTTTTTTCCAGTGTACCTTAAGGGATTGTTATGGATCTGTATGTAATAATACATCTATCATTTTTCCTAGAGTGGCTAGTGGTGAAAATTTTGAGCATCTTTATTCTAAAAAGTGGTCATTCATTTGGGGTCACCTTAAGAAGAAATGAGGACATTGATTTGAGACAGAGCAGTGTTTATGTGGACATAACTGGCTCACCTTAAGCAGAAATGAGGACATTGATTTTTGACAGAGGAGTGTTTATGTGGACATTGCTGCCTCAGTGTCATGTATCGAAAAGAAAATTAATTAGAATTCTTGTTCCCAAATAGAACCACTTTGAACCACTTTGAATGACTCATGACTAAGTAGAATTCTTGTTCCTACAGGATTTGAAATAGTGCTTTAAAAATGCAGAGGCATTTTTATATATTTTCTTTCCACACATATCATCTTGCCTTTTATGTAGCTAGTACTCCTAATAGGAATATTCTTAACTACTTGAAATTTATCATTGGTGTTGATTGATTTAATATCTTACTACATCATTTTTTCCCCTTGTATGTATTCTCAAAGAATCCATTTTGGAACTGCCTGGAATTAGGTGTAGAAGTGAGTTAAATTTATTATACTTGTAATAAAGTTGGAAATGTTGATTTAATCAGTCAGCCATAAGAACTAATTAGAACTTTGTCCTGCATATTCATTTATCATATTCTGCTGTCTTGTCTTAGAAAGTGACTATCAGCTCTAGGAATTTGTGGCTTGGGTCAAAGAAAACTGGAGCACTGAAATTCAAACATTGAACTGTAAACAATTCTACTTTTCGTTCTTTGACTTTGTGCCTATATAAGTCTAATTTCCATTAATTTGATGCTAGCTGCCTTAGCGTGCATTTAGAGATATTTCGGCTTTTATAACATGCTGTCCTTCCTCAACCCACAAAATCATTTAGAATGAAAAAAAAGCTCATCCACATAAATAGCCATTTGCATCTAGCCAACTATGATTACCATTGCTATGAGTATAAATGTGCAGAAAATAGAACCCTTTACAGTAGCTAACATGAGGCGAGACTCTGTGGTTTCAGGATTAGATGTTGTACGTACTGATCGTGCTCTGGTTTTCTATGAAAACGAAGCTAATCAAGCAAAACTCTGGGATGTTCTGGCTGTTTATGCTTGGGTGGACAATGATATTGGATATGTTCAAGGTAAATAACTGTTTCTCATCCTGTCATTATTGGCTTAAAATGTTTTACATCAAATTCCATTTCTGTTTTCCATACAGGAATGAATGATATTTGCTCTCCAATGATTATTCTTCTTGAGAACGAAGCAGATGCTTTTTGGTGCTTTGAGCGTTCAATGCGTAGGTTGGTAGGTGCCCATTCAAACGTTTCTAAATTTCAATTATTTTGTGTATTGCACATTAGTTTTCATGCAACAATGGTTTATTGGTAACCAGTGAAGATGAGCGGATTCAATATGTTTTGAGTTGGTCAAGCCATCAGCATGGTTCTTTGTCTGGGTAATCAGATCTTGGAATACTAATCCTTTGATATTGTGAACTCGATATAAAGAAGGAGAAACAACTAGGAAATAACATAAGTGGATCTTTTTAACAGGATTTATGCTGCTAAACATATCTCACTATTTGGGACTTAGACAAGAAGGAAAATGTTCCAGTATAGAGTATGATTTCTCTAAGAAGGAGATGTAAAACGAGCATTCTGCCATAGTTTATCCATCTATGAAGTGTAAAGTATACTAGTAGGTGCTATATAAATTCATGGGTAGAAAGTTGGGATTAGACCTAATTAAATTATTATGAGCAAACACATAAGATTTCATTCAAGTGGTTTTTGTTATTGTAGTTCTATGACAAACTAATAACCTTACAGTGTTATTGCATTTCTTTGACAAACTAATAACCATACAGTTCTGACTTGTTCATTTGGGAAAATTTTCCCTTTTCTCCTTAGTTTGAAAGGGCTTGACACAGTTGTTTGTAATAGATTAATGATAACATTTCAATAAGTTGAGGTTTTAGAGGAAATCTGAGCGGTTTTGCAGAATTACCCTTCTGTTTTTGCTTATAAGTGATCTTCTCTTCCAGTATCATTTCTGGTTTACTTCCTTATAAAGATGAAACATTGATCTATCTGCTGCACAGACTTTATTATATTCAGTTGGTTCAGAAGTGAATATCTCATAAATGTTTAAACCAAATTGTTTCCTCTATTTGTTTGAACGAGAACCACCCATTCCTGTGTGCTTTGTAAATTAAAAGTTGGAAGCTTTTGACGTTATTTAGTCCACATTCTAGAATTTCTTTTATTAAATAGAGAATATAAAGCATTCAGTGGTCTGGGATAATTGAACAAAGGCTTGTTCATTGCTGAGTGTCCTGTTAATTAGTAAAGTATCTCTGATTTGCTAAAGGATGTAACTTTTAGAAGTCAACAGCCAACTAACGCTCACAGTTATGTATTCCCTAAGGAAAATTATATGCTGGAAAGGTTTAAATAAATTGCTTGGTCTTGCACCTTTGTCAATGAGTAACTGATTGGTCCCGAGGAACTCTAGGTTGTTATTTAGCTCGAGGCAAAATGCTCCTGCATACTGATATGCTTGCAGAAACAAATGGTGTACTTATTCCCTTGCAGATTTTGGCTGATCTGATGGTTTGGATGGTCAGAATTTCACTTATTTATTTTATCAAGATGTGAGACAGCAAATATTTGCATGTATGTTTCCCTGATTTGAAATACGATTAGGTTTAAATCCTCATATTCTGTTTCCACAGTGATATGACAACTGCATCTTTTATTTATAACAATATTGATGTCCATAAATAATTGTTATTGTGTGGCTTTATGGCTTCTTGCCCTTATCTATTTGCACAGAGGGAAAACTTTAGGAGCAGCACAACTTCTCTTGGAGTGCAATCTCAACTGAGTACCCTTGGACAAGTAATTAAAGCTATTGACCCAAAGCTACACCAACATTTAGGTATTTGCTACTGATCTGAGAGAAATTTGGATTCAGATTTTCATTTTTAATTGTGTAGTTCAGGATCCTGATCTCATGGCTGTTTTAGCTTGCATATAGAGTGTCTGAAGTTGTCATTGCATGAACAATGAAAGAATTCTGGCACAGGAGAGATTTTAGATTAATGGAATAATTTAACTGAATCATGTTCATAAAAGTGAGAGCAAGAAAATATTTTTCCTAATATGCTGTGTGTGCCACATGAATTGCTACTTTATCATAAAGGGACATTTTATCTAGTTCAGGCTGCAATAGCAAGTAAAGAGATTTTACCTTTGAGCGCATAGCCTTGTGGAATACTCATCATATATTTATATACAAGATGTTTATGGCAGAACTCAATCTTATTCCATTTATTTTCCATGTGGAATCATTCTCTTTCATTTTCTATCCCCTTTTCCTTCTCCTCCTAGTGTAGAATGCCCTTTTCCATGTCCACAAATTGCTTTCACTGACTTTTTCACTTTTCTTCATATTTTGATTTATTCCCCTAGCTTTCTTGAATGTGAACATAGAGCCTGATGATGGCAAATCAAAAGAGAAGGATCATGGCAAGAATAATATGGGTCTGGCCTGAATCAGGTCTCCAAGTGGGTGAATGTGTGCTATGGAAAAAGTGGATAGAAACAAGGACTTCTCCATTCTGAGATTTTGCTGCTGCTGCTGCATTTGTGCTTGTTTCCTTTTTTTTTTTTTTTCAATTTCTTTTTCCCAGGGTGGGGGTGGTGGGTTTCCCAGGGACTGGGATTGGAAGAGGTAAAGAAGGCAGAAAATGCATACTTAAGCACAAACTCATAAGCCAATTGAAAATTCAAGTAGAATATGCAACCATCACTAGTATTCCATCTGTTCTCTCCTATGATTTTTATTTTTATTTTTTCTGTTTGAAATAACTCGTGAAGGGTTATTTATTTATAAAAGATTTATATTTTGGCAGAGGAGCTGGACGGTGGGGAGTACTTATTTGCAATTCGGATGCTAATGGTGCTTTTCAGGAGAGAATTCTCATTTGTTGATGCACTTTACCTTTGGGAGGTCAGGAATGCCAAATATCCAGTTCAAGCTGGTTCTTAGAAGCTAGAACCAACCTAGTCTTTACTACTGAAAAGTCCTTGATTGACTTCCCCCCTGGAAGAAGGGGGCCGGGGCTTTAAGTTTCATGTGATTCTTGAATAAACTAGTTATTTTCAATTACTGGTACTAAATAAAGGTCGGGTGGGCGGTGGGCAAGGAATCTAATTATGGATTGTCCTTGGGATTTCGCTTAGGAGCAAAAGCTGCTTAGTCTACTGCCTTGACTTTATATTGCCTTGTCTAAAATGTTTTTCGATTCCTGGTACTGAATAGACCTTACAATTTTAGGTAATGTGGGCCATGGAATACAATCCTAACGCTTATTTATCATATGAGGAGCCTCGAGATTCAACGTCTTCTAGTCTCAAGAATGGTGACGTTAAAATGAACTATAAGCAGCTGAAGCAATATGGAAAATTTGAGAGGAAAAATGTCAAAACTGGAGGGATAGAACAAAAAAGTGCTCTTGCTGTTTTTCTTGTTGCTGGTGTTCTCGAGGCCAAGAATAAGCGACTGCTGAAGGAGGCCAAAGGCATAGATGATGTTGTTCAGGTGCTCTGCTTGAGTATTTGTATATCATTTTTACTTGTCGACATCCACTTCTGCATACCTACTGCTTCAGTGTTGATTATAACATCTGAATTATGTCCAGATTTTGGGTGAATTAACCGGGAATTTGGATGCAAAAAAGGCACTAAAGGAGGCACTGAAAGTTCACAGCAAATATTTGAGTAAGGTAAGCTTCATCCTCACATTTTGTCAATCTCTCTCTGACACACACACACACACACACACACACGTATACCCAAGTTTTCAGATACCTAAAGCTCACCACTTTGTGCAGGCCAAGAAATCGTAGTGTTGGTCGGCAGCCTGTGGGAGCAATTTTGAAATCAGTTTTTGTTGAGTTCTCTCTAGTGGAGAGAGAGGCAATACGTTGGTCTTTTATTGTTTGTAAAACAAATTGCATGTGTACATATAATTGTCTTTTAACTTCAATGTGGAAGCCCCCTTTTGTTTCGCAATGCAATTTCCTGCACACTGCAGAGTGCTGTAGTTCCCTATAGATTTTGGTTTTGATGGTCTTACATACAATGCAGGTGAGTGCTGAGGAAAACTGCTTTATACCACGCTGGTCTGATTGAAATCAACAAATAAATATAAAAAATGCATATATAAATTAGAGAAAGTATCAAAATACTGAATTGAATGTAATGTCATACTGTTTCCTTTTATTTAATAAAAATATTCCTTATCCCATCTCAAATAGAAAAAGGAAAAAGATATCCTTTATCCGATAAAATTTACAAGCCTTTGATACTCCCTCTGATGTATGAGAAATTAGCAAGGAAGGAATTCCGAAGGATGAGCTATATTTGAAAGATAGTATGCAATATTACAATCTTTCTTTCTTAAGCCAACAATTTGGATTTTCCAACTATATTATTGAATACATTAATGTTTCTTTAGAAATGATAGTGAACAAGGCATCCTTCATTATAATTAAAAAAGAAAAAACTAATTTTGTATATAGTACATTACTACGAGATAAAAGAAAAAAAATTGAGATTGACACAGAGGTTTAGAGCGGTAAAATAAATTATAAAATAATTTTGATATATTACCACTGCATGTATTAAAAAGAAAATTAAAATGTCTATCTCTTATTATTTTAAAAAAAATTATTGAGATTCTTCTGTAAAGTGAATATTTACATTGATAGTTAACACATGTCCTCACATAATTAGAAATATCAATCATTACTTCTATTTTCTCTAATATGCCAAAAGAGAATAATTAACTAAAAATATAAGCAAGCACTATTCTTTAGAAATTAATCACAAAAGAGGATTTAAATTAGAAAATAAATTAGTCCAAGGACAAGAATTAAGGATTAAACTCTAGTAATTTCAATGTTTTTTTTTAAAATATGCAAGCAAAAACTTATGGTGACCATTACAGTTAATTAAAATATTATTATTGCAAGTTTCTACAAATTTGTGAGCAAACAAGGGCCAGAAGCATTCAAAGTTTTAACTTTTACTTTTACTTCTTTTGATACGTACATCTTTATCACTAATCCTTACTTGAATTATCAACCAAGCTGATCGTATCAAGTAATATAGAAGTTATAAGTTAAATTCGAAATCAGTTGAATGCATATTGATTACAATAATTAATCAAAATTTTATTTTAAATTCAATATTCTCTCTTACAAATATTTTTTTTACAAAATTAAATAGAAAAATATTTTTTTAACTAAAAACTTAAGAGGGATTCTCAAATTCAAATTGAATCAAAATGCACCTAGGTTTTGTTTTTTTTTTTTTTTCCTCTCCCATTTGGAGGGATAGCTCTTGGTTGCTAATAGTCAATGGACATGTTCAGGTACCCTTTTTACTAGCCCTACAAAAGTGACTGCCAGCAGGGTTCCGGGTCGGACCAAACAAGTACTGGGACACAAGCGGACCAAGGGCGTCAAGGCCTGCGGGTCCACTATTGGAGCACAGAACCCGCAACGGCACCGTTTGTGACCTTTTACAAGAATCCGCACATGCCCCTGGCCTGCGACTTTCTGTAGAAAAAGAATATATTCCGTCATCTTCTTAATTGTCAGTTACGGTTCAGCGTGTTCCGGAAGCAAACAACAATATCCTGAAGCAACGATCACTCTTTTCTCCCAATCCACCTGCAGTTAAACTTCACACACACAGTCGCGTAAAGTTCAGGTGCGTTTAGATCTATGCTGCATTTGCCTTCCTTACAGTTTCGCATAATTCAAGCTGTTGTGGAGCAGATTTCATCGGATTTTCAATTCGTCGACCGCAGATTTCCTCATCAATTCGAACTTTTTTTCAATACTTTTCTGCGTGTTGTGTGATCTATCATTCAATCGCGTTATCGTCTATCACTGTGATTAGCATCACTGCAATGCATTCTGGGAGCAATTCCGGTTATTGTAGCATATTTGATTGGATCAAAGATTTCCCTTTGTGCTTCAATTACTGGTTGCTTTACTGTACTCTTTTACTTCGAGTAGTATATTTTATATTAGTTGTTTTAGATACTAATCTCCAAACTGTATTTTAGGGACTTGATTTGACTCGGGAGTTGACATAAGTTGAACTGGTTCGAGTCAATTTATAATAATTTCACTGACTATCTTCTTCTTTCTATATGTCATTTCGAATTAAAATCTAAGATGAAAGCTTTGCTTTTCTTAATTCCGAGGGCTAGATCAAAGTGTGGTTGTCACTGAGCAACTTTATAGACCATGGTGCCATCTTGCTCTGCAGGAGCAGAACCTTTGAAATGAAAAGAAAATGTCTTGGTGAAGTGTGTGATGCATACATAGTCTATGTTGTTTGATGGGAATTAGGAGAATTCGTGAGAAGAAAATACATTGACTTTGTTGGTTCCTTGCAGCTTAGTGTGACAATGGAAGGAACAGTATTCACCCCTGCTTTAGAAGGAATGAAGCATGTTAAGTCTGAACAGGGAGAAATGCTTACCAAGCCTTTCTTGGAGGTCTGCAAAATGATTTTACCTGTCATAGGTAAAATCACTTCACTTTAGCTTGAAAGTTGAGAACTTTCTTTTTCTTTACATGTTAGTGTAACGAGTGTAATTCACCTCAATTTGTCTGCCTTACAGTACATAATAAGACTGGAAGCATTCTATTCTTGCTTCTTAGGGTTCTTCTCAGCTGCTTTTGGGCATTTCGCAGGGGTCATGGATTTATATCCTTCAGATCAATTACTATCGGGCTACCTTCTTCAGCATCTTTTACCATGCTCGTTAAAGAGATTCTCCATAATGAATTAAACTTTACTCTCTAAGATATTATAAATTGACTTCTTAATACATAATGATGTTCCTTCTGGAGAGAGTCTATCTGTTCTTTTGATTGTCAATAATTAGAGTGTATCTGATAAGCATAGTTTTGTTTTTTGTACGATGCCAGACAAGTTTGGAGCTGCCATGGCACTTGTCAAATCTGATATTGGTGGTAATATAACGGTAAGGATTCTTTTTTAGCACTTATCCAATTTTCTTTTGTGCTTGAGTTCGGTATAAATAATTTTGTGATGAGACAAAGAAACTTTGCTTCAGTGACTTATGCGTGTGCTAATAATTTGATGGGACAAAGGCCTTCATATTTTTCAACAAGCTGCAGATACTGTTTTCCATCCAGTCTGTTTTTGCCTCGGTCACACTTTAACAATTATTGGAAGGATAATGCATTTTTTTAAAACTGAATTTAGTAACCTTCCTCCTGATGAATCTGTAACGAACCAGTGCTTTCTGTCTTTTGTCATATTGAGAAAGTTTGGCTGATGTTTGTGTATCTCTTTGTTTCTAGAGGTTGGAAAACAAGTATTTGACCAACCCAACAAAATATAATCACTTGTACAGCATGGTGCAAGAAGAGATTGAAGCTAAGACAGCCAAAGGCTCATCCAGCTGTACCAATGGTCTTCTTTGGTTGACAAGGTACCCAACCATCTGGTTTTTGGTCTTTACTTGTGCCTGTTCCCCTGAGTGTTGGTTAATTTTTGCTGTTATCTTAATTCCTAATACAAGTTTTATTTATCATGTGGCTTTAATTTCTGGATTGGATGATGCTAATGGATATGCTAACTTTTCAAGGGCCATGGATTTTTTGGTGGAATTATTCCGGAACTTGGTTGAGCACCAGGACTGGGCCATGTCACAAGCTTGCACTGATTCCTACAGCAAGACACTGAAGAAGTGGCATGGGTGGCTAGCAAGTTCAAGTTTTACGGTAAAAGTCCTCTGCGCATCAAAGTAGAATATAAATTCTTTTCTTATCTGTAACCCTTTTGTATATATTCCTTATATTTGCTCCCTGTCAAAAAGCTTTTGAGAGCCTCATGGTTGAAGTATGCCTGTGCATAATGTGTATCTTCACTTGCAAGGTGCAAATTCAAGTAAATATTTTTGTTTCAATACTTGTGGAAACTTGGATACAAGGATGCTAGAAAATTTACTCATGAATACAGGCAAAAGAAGTAAGGTTGATCTTTTCTATAAATTTTTTGACGAGTGGCTCATGTTCTAGGTCTCATAATGAGTCGTGGCTGCTATTCCCCACAAAAAAGTATTTACAGGCAAATGAAGTTCTCTGAACTTTAGAATCAGGGGCCTATGGTATTGATATGATATGTCCTATCAATCAGAATTGGTTTTGTTCTTAGCACCTCCCTTTCTTTTCTGCATTTAACCTAGTTGTTGAGTTGCAACCTATGTAGAAAAATTAGTAGGTCTTTCTTAGGTTCACTTCTAATATCTTTGGTGTAGCCTTCAGTTTCTTAGCTTATACACTTCCAGATTTTCCTTTTTTTTTTTGTCTAAAATTTTATGGTACCTGTCCACATTAGATATGGATGGCTTATGGTACTGTGAATTGATTTTTTTTAAAAAAAAATCTAGTTCCTGTTTTCCCTTTCATTTTGGTTTTTGCTCATTAAGGATTTTAATGCAGATTGCTATGAAGCTTGCTCCAGATAGGAAGAAGTTTATGGAAGTCTTGGCAGGAACAGGTGATATCGATGCTGACATTGAAAAATTTTGCACAACATTTCCCCCATTTCTTGAAGAAAACCACAAGTTCTTGGTAAGTACCCTTGATAATTATGTGACCAGGTGGTCTGTCTTCTTTTGTTTCTTAGTTTTTAGGACCATTTAGGACAAAGAGTTTGATTCAAATGGTCAAGGATACAAGTAAAGTGATGCAATTTTTCTTCCTCGGCAGGCTAGTGTTGGAATGGATGACCTTAAAGCGTCTTAAAACTCTTGTGCAATTGAAGGTTGGAGTAGTAGATCGCGCGGCATCTTGAAGTAATTTGAAATTAAAGATTGTTGTTCAATCTCTTTCCCAATTCCTCCCTCTTGACATGACCCAGGCGCTTGAGGAAAGCAACAAATTCAGTTGCAGTGTTGCATCTGAAGTATTTAATATAAGTGTTACCCGGAGGAGAGTTTCAGGTTCTTTGTTTAGAAAAATATCGTCTTACTAAATCAGGAAGATGCGTTCTTCCAGGTTTGAGGTTTCACATGTTTTACTATGGGTTATTATACTCATGTTAAGTTAGTGGGCTCTGGCAAATGAATTTAACTGAATTAAAGATGTTCTGCTATTTGTCTTCATGTGAATTTCTGCAAGGGACTTCTCCCATAATCCTCAACCGTTATTCCTTTTTATGGCAATTTGCAAGAGATTTCTTCCTTTATCCTTAATATATCGCATGTTATGGTTTGCGGTGGAAATCTTTAAGCATTTCCCCGCGACAAATACTCCTGTCCTCTTTTTTATGTTTTTATTTTCATTTTGGGTATTAAGAAAAATTGCTCGTGTCCTGAGAACAAAAACATTTAATGGTCCGTGAACTTCCTGATTTAATATCATACGTTTCAAAATTTTGTTTGCTCCATAATTATGCGCCAGCTAATTATGAACATCCAATTTCATAGTTTCAGTAAATTTTGGGTTGGAGCGACCGGGGCCTATTCCCTTAGGGAGGTTACCCGCTTTTCCAGTTGGCATGATTTTTCCTTTTTCTTCTTGTAAGAGAAAAAAAAACGTTAAAACCATTCCGCATTTCCGTCATTAGAAATTTTTACTTATATAAATTTTAAAAAAGTTGTTGTGATAAATAAGAAATAGAGTGACGGTGTCTGGCCCCCTAGAATTTCGAATAGCGTCTGGTATTGATTAGCGGGTGTTATGAAGGAACGATGCATTGCCATTGAGTGTCGAGAGACTTGCTTTAACAGCATTTGCTTAGGAGAGTTTAAGCCTTTTCTCACCATTAACACACATTATTGCCATCCAAATCTCCATCATCAAACTATGACTCTTATATACCGTTTTTTCTGCTTTCCTTAAAAGAGTTTTTTTTCACCTTCACCTTGCATCTTCGCATCAAAAAACACAAATACAACAGAACTGAATTCAAGGAGGCTCACTGTCTTCGCTTTGCTATGGATTGTTGAGTCCATGGCATTGCCTTGATTAGTTCCCTAATTAGGCACAGCGAAGGGATGGGCACAAAGATGAAAGGCCTCCTCAAGGGCCTCAGATACATTTCCCAAATTTTTGGTGAGTTTCTAATTAAAAGACTTGCGTGATTCTTGATGAAGATGGAGAATTTTTTAATCTCTTCTTGATCGATAATGCAGATGAGGAGAAAGAACCAGAAATGCAGATTGGTTTGCCCACAGACGTAAAGCACGTTGCTCATATAGGTTGGGATGGACCATCGGTTGATTCACCTAGCTGGGTAATTTTTCTTTTTCTTTTCGTCTTTTTATGTATATGGAATGGATTTCAGCATTGTGTTTTTGTTCTCTTTTCATCAGTCAAGATATCTCTATTAATGTGTGTGTGTGTGTGTGTCTTCTTCAACGTTTATAGCAGATGAAAGAATTCAAGGGACCAGGAGGGTATCAATCGGCACCTTTAGGTCCCCATGGACAGCCCCTAGAAGGTCCTGAAATTAAATGGGTTTCTGAAGGTTGGCATTACTAACAGTGTCCCGCGTATATTAGAAACTTGTTTTCTGAATCATTTAGATTTAAAATCTTATCTCAAACTCGATGGAGGTTTTGGTTCCTAGCTCAGTTAGTGGAATGATATTTTGCAGCTCCAATTTCCTCTCATTTTCTGATTGTTTTTTGACAGATTCAAAGAATAGCGGCCGAAATGCGAGTTCTTCAGCGGGAGACGGCCCTGAAGTACCGAGATCGTCTCGACGCCATTCTTCTGATAATTCATCAGCAACTGACTCCCCCAAGAAGGAATCTTCCACCAAAAGGGGTTCCAGAAAGCATTTAAAGGAATCATCTGATAGCCTTAGATCGTCGAACCGGCAAATCCAGGATCAAGGCCTCGGTTCTGAATTTCCTTCGGGAAGCCTACCAGACGTCCCAAAGAAGTCTCGACGAAAGAAGTCCAAGGAGGTTGTGAATGGCGGTGGATCTTCAAGATCATCAAGATCCAAAGGCACCACTTCTGGTACATATCAATCTCCATTTTCTGATCCCGGGCCTGACAGGGGATCAAAGAACGATGAGGTTACTCAATATTCAGCTTCGAAACTACCTCATATAGCAGAGGAAGACAAGGAAAGTAGTGGAGTTTCTTAGACATTTCAATAATTCTTTCATTTTCGTTTTTGGATTAAAAAAAAAAGATTCTTGGTAGCTCTAGAGAATTGCGCAGTTGGATTACAATTTTCACTCTGAATCTATAGAATCTTGTATAATTCCACCCCTGTTGTACTTCAGTTATTATAGGATTGATTTCCCTTTCAAGCTCGGTAACCATTATTCAGGTTCTACCGACAGGACAGCTCCAAAAGCATGTCTTTGGGGGGCAAGTAATTGAACTTTAGCATTACTACAACTTAGCATGATACGCAGAATCTATGCATGCAAAATAATTTTAATTTATTATTTGTGTACTACTAGTATTACTACTTGCATATTCCCAGAGGAGTAGACCTCATCATTGTCTTTATTTGTACCCTCCACCCCACGCACCCGACAAAGAAACTATCTACCCTCCAACCCAGGATCCAAATGTAATTGACATGCTCTATTACACTCACATAGTCACATGTATTGGCATGTACGCTGCGTTGTTCTAAGCATTCAACAAAGTGGATAATGCGCAATTTATTCGTTTATCCTTCTAATTGCCAAAAAGAAAATATATATACGGTTGCCCTTTTGCCTAAAAGAGAAGTATAAATACAACCCACAAAAATTTAGGACTTACACCGATGTGAATATTGAAAACCTTAAATTACTCATTTCCTCTGCCTCCTACCTAGTATGATAGATAACTACTCTAAAAATTATCATATCAACAAAAGTCATTGATTAGTGTTTGCATGTTTTTCCTTGCTCTTCTCGTTGTCTAGCTAGAGAAACGATTAGCAAAAGTCAGTCCTATCTACAAAGACAACAGTAGCAGGAGTCCGACACATATCCAGAAATGAGCTGCAGAAGGTTGGTGTGCAGCGCTATCCTGGAGGCTGACAGATTGGGGAATATCTAGCTTGTTGCATCCTTTCAATTGCCCCAGTTTTGAACCAATCTTAGCATACCTCAACTCTTCATCAATGCAAAGTTCAGGATTGCCCCCCAACTTCAGCTTATCCCCAATTCTGCCAAGAAATTTTGCAGAAAATGGGACTTTGCCGGTCAAATTGTTGTTCTCCAAATTCAGCTCGCTCACAGATTCTAATAGTGAAAACTCTTCAGGCAATGTCCCCTTCAGACTGTTATTGTCAAGGCCCAAATAACAGGCGTTTCTCAAATATATCCCCATTGAAGCCGGAATATTCCCAACAAGCCCAGTTCCAGACAATCCTATTCCCAGAATACCCCCGAGCTTTCTCCATATGTCTGGGATTTTCCCTCCTAGCAAGTTTCCACTCAAATACACTTCCCTCAAATTAGGCATCTCTCCCAAGAAAAGTGGCACTCCAAAGTTACCGAACCGATTGTAACTCAAATCCAGAAACTCTAATCTCTTCAAACCCTTCAAATTCTCTGGGATTCTCCCAGAAAATTGGTTGAAGCTCAGGTCAAGCTTCAAGAGCTCGTTCAACCTGTTCCCTATTGATTCTGGGACATACCCTTCGAACCCATTTTGACTCAAGTCAAGAACCTTCAAGTTTTTCAACTTCTCAAAATTTACTGAAACTCCACCAGAGAACTTGCTCCTGGAAAGTGTGAGCTGCTCGAGGTTGACTAGACGGCCAAACTCATCTGGGATTTGCCCAGAAGCTCTAGTGCCCGTTATAACTAGCCTCCTTAAGTTCGTTAAATTGCTGATGCTGCCACTGAGTGGCCCAACTAGAGATGGATTTTCTATGAAGACAAGCTCTTCAAGAGAAGACCCGAGAGAAGAAAAATCCGGGAAAGTAACACTGTTTCCACCGAAGCATTGATAGAAGAAGAGCTTCTTTAGATGACTGAAGGATGAGAACAGAAAGGAGTCGAGGGTAGCACTCGAAGAACATGATGGGTTTGGAGAGTAGTCTGAGACGTAGCCGAAACTAAGCTCGGTGATGTGTGCAGAAACACCTGTTTGATCGGGAAAATAGTCGCAGACAACACCATGAGGCGCGGAGGAGCACAGGTCGTCCGGAAAGAGGGAGCGCCAAGAGACATCCGAGTTGATAGACTCAAGGACTCTATACACCGATTCTTGCTCCTGAAGGTTGAGGGGTGGCTGTGAAAAAACGCAAGTGAACAGAAGAAATGACGACGAAAGAAGGTAGAAGACCAGGGTGAGAGTGAAGGCCATTGTTGTTACCTTGATGAACTTTGAGATCAGTGGGTACTACAACTAGTAAAGAGAACGTTTTAAGGCGACTCTTATGTATGTGTCTGCGTGTGAGAGAGAGAAGAAAGGAGGAGGATATTAATGGCGGTAGAAGGGGTATGAGAGTTGAGGAAGGAATGAAAAGAGGAGGAAACAAGGTAGACTAAGAGCATGTTTGTCTTAAAAGATGAAAGAGAAGATCAGAGGACAAATTGGTTCAGAGATTTGCTTTTCTGTAACCCTACTCAATCCCCTCAGAGTCCATATAGCCCCTCCGAAATGACTTATTTGGCCGCTTTCCCAAACCCCTGTACCCCCAACCCACCCATGCCTACTGCATGATCATACTGAGAGCATGAAGAAGCCATGCCAATGTCTCAGTTTCTTGTTCAGTTCAAACCCAACTTCTTGTGGGGCAACTTTTGGAGTTTTGCTTCGGCAACAATGACTCGTGTTTTTGCATATTTTTGGAGACCACCAAGAACAACACTATTTGGGTGGTTTCCTGTAAGCCATAAGGACGTACTCTATATATGTTTGTTTGGTTGGGGAAAAATTTTCACCACTTGGCCAATTTCAAATTTCTTTTGTATTAGTTCGCATCAAAAGAGGATCAGTGTGATGATGAATTTCTCATTCACCATATTGTTTCCATGGGCTAATTCTTTTCCACAATGGATATTATGGTTTTGTATACTATTACTAGTAGTTCCCTTTAAATTTTTTTTAAAAAAACTACCAGCAGTAGTAGGTCTTAGGGAAAATAATCACTGCTTTCACTATTGTCCTTTTCTTAAGAAAAGGAATCTTCTGGTAAACCTTGTTGGGAGTAAAGAATTGGTTTTACACCTACTTTTCAAATCATAAGTAGCTTATTCATGGTTTCAAATCACATGTAGCTTATTCATGACAGGGTGTTCAAAATTCGAATAATCGAATCGAATTTTTTGGTTCAATTCGATTTTTATAGTTATTCAATTCGATTCGATTCGATTTATAAAATTATATAAATTTTAGTTCGATTTTCGATTTAGGTTATTGAACCGAAAATCGAATCGAAAAACTGAAATTTTAAGAAAAAAATACAAGAACGTATTATGGTAATGCGTTCTTAAAAATAAATACAAGAACTCATTACCATAATGCGTTCTTATATTTATTTTTAAAAAATAAATACAAAAATTAATTACCATAATGCGTTCTTCTGTTATTTCGGTTTGAATCGAACCGAACCGAACTAAACCTAAAAACCGAATAGTAAAACCGAACAATAAACGGCTCGGTTCGGTTTTTTTAAAAAAAAAAAAATCGAATCGAAAACCGAATAGTAAAATCGAAACCGAACCGAAATCCGTTTGAACACCCTTAATTCATGATATAGGGAAAATATGAACACCATTGTGTTGCACTACACAATACTCAACTGCTTAAGTTGAAAAAATTACACCGCAGGATCAGTTTTTATATTCCATTAACTCGTATTTTTTGCTTAATACATTTCAGTTATATTTTTATATTCTGTTTATTTTCCATAAGAAGCTTTCATGTTCTTATTGATTGCAAGTCTAATTATTCTAATATATTTAGATAACATTTCGCTATAAAATTTAATGTAAATTTTTTACTTTAAATTTTATTTTTTTCTAATAAATGATTCTCTCTTATAAAATTAAAAGTAAAAAATTTTAAATTAAAATATTATTTAATCTCACTTTTATTAATTTCATATTACTCAAGAATTAACTTTAACATTTTAACCAGACATACTTATTATTAAATCACAATGTCTCAATTTTAATATCTGTCAAACTACATACTTTTAAGTAATTGTCTCAAATTCAATACACGCTGTATCATATTTGCTTTAAATTATATAAGATCTTAGCAAAAAGAAAAAATGACTACTACAAAAAGATCCTGCATGTGAATTCGCCCCATACCCAACCACATTGACAGTGGGGGAAAAAGAAAATGATAAAAGCAGGCAAAGGACACTAGGGGCAAAAGAGAAAATTGAGAGGAGACCGTACGCTTAGGCATCTAAAACTAAAAGTCGAAAGAAAACAAGCATGTCCGGGTCGGTCAATGCCAATGATCAGTCCGTCCATCCGCCACTCTGCATTTAAACTCTCAACGCCACGCCGAAATATCCGACGGCTCTTCTTCCGCTGCTCCCTACATTTACCCTGCAGACCTCTCCCTCCTCCTTTAATTAATTAAATACCCTGCTAAACGATTCTGTACTCCTCCTCTGAAAAAGAAACGTAATGACCGTAAAAGATGGAGGTGCCAAAGCTGGAGTTTTTTCCCTGATACATTCTTGTTGCTGTTAAAAATACACCGGGGGTGGTGAACCAGGGGACAAAAGCAGCCGCGAAGCCGACCGCAACCCGCCGGCAGCCGCCGACTTGTCGACCCCATTAATTGTCCTATTATAGAAAGCGACGCCTAACCGTTTCTAGAGCCATAGCAGAGCATCTTCCGACGCGTGTCGCAATGTCGATGGATCAGTCTGGGAAAGTACGGAGGATCGTTTCCGGAAATGACAGAGCATGCGAATTCCGTTTCTAGGCTCTACATTCCCCCGCTCCCATTGTCCTTCCTCGGTGGGGGCAAGCTCTCTCTCGCTCCTTCTTTTTCACCTTTAAGTACCGCGTCCTTTGTCGCTCTACTGAATTTTTTACCTCTGCGTCTTTTCTGGGAAAATCCTGCGGTAACTAGCACAGGATTGGAAATCAAAGTTGCAGCACCAAAATAAGAAAACTGCTAATAAAGCAATGAATAGTGAGAAGATTTGAATTATACTCTAAATTACTTGTTGAGCAAGAAAGTAAAGCAGTCTTACCAGTGTAGTATTTCGTTCTTGTCTCCCTCTGAGGTTTTGCTATTACTGCTTATCACTTTTTTGTCGACTGCTTTGCAGAAGTTATTTCTGTCGCTCGTGCTATTGACCAATACAGGATGGTATACCCAGCTTTTGGCTTTGGGGTTTACCGAATTAATAAGAAAGTTCGTATTGAATGGGACGGCAAAAGTCTAAACATGCAAAGGTTAAATGAGTGTGAATTTATTTGAGTTTAAAATTATATATTTTAAATTTTAATAAAAATAAATGTGATTTAAAATAAAAATTTTATATTAAAATTTGAATTGAAATTCAATTTAAAAGATATTTTAATTTTTATTTATACTGTGTAACTCATGATATACCTTATTATTTTTATTAATTAAATTATCTAAAACCAATACAAATGTGTTGGATTTAATAATAATATTTTATTGTGACAAAATTTCTCTTTGTTGAGTGGTGAGTGGTTGGAAAATTTTCCTTTTTAATTATAGCTTGAAGTATATGCAAAAACTTTTTAATTATAAAAAAGATATACAAAAATTTTATTTTTGAAAGGTATTCAATACTTGAGGCCCATGCACATCTAGACCACCACAGATGTTATAACTCGATTGATCGTCGCCCAAGAATCATACGAGGCTCCACTGGCCCAACTAGCATTTCCGATACCACAAAGTGAATCGAACCTGGTTTAAAAAAAAAGGAAAAAAAGAAAAAAGTGAATAGAACATTGAAATATTCGTGGAGAGAAAAAGCTTGCAATTAAAATGGGAAGGAGCAGTTACTCTAACTTGATCCCAAAGTTTTTTCACTTAAAATTTTGTTTTGGAATAATTACACTTTTTACTCTTAAAATTTGTTTAAATTACAAAATAAATTCTTTTGTTTAAAAAATTACAAATTTATTTTTCAAACAATAAAACAAGGATCACCCGAATCAAACCATATTACATAAGAAGTTTTACTCTTAAAATTTGTTTAAATTACAAAATAAATTCTTTTGTTTAAAAAATTACAAATTTATCTTTCAAACAAAAACAAGGATCACCTAAATCAAACCATATTACATAAGAAGTTTTACTCTTAAAATCTGTTTAAATTACAAAATAAATTCTTTTGTTTAAAAAATTATAAATTTATCTTTCAAATAATAAAACAAGAATCACCAGTATCAAATCATATTACATGAAAAGTTGAGGACCAAAGTAACTAATTGACTAAAAAGAATAGAGTAATATGAAAAAATAGTTATTAAATTGTATTAATTAGCGTAACTTAGTCTTTAATATTATATTTTAATATTTTAGATCTAATATCTATAACTTTTTTAGTATTTATAAGGTTGTCAACCAGGTCTAGTGAGGCGGGCTTTGCTAAGCCCGAGCTCTACTTGATCCGTCTCTAACATGATTTTTTATAATAAATTTATTTTATAATTTTGTTTTACTCTATAGATTTTTGTTTTTTAGAATAATTGATATTATACTTTTAAAAAAATTTAAATTTGTAATTAAATCTTTAAATATTTATTAATTTAAAATAAAAATAAATAATTAAAATTAATTATACTACTATTATATATAAAAATAATAAGGTTTGGCTAAAAACGAGGGCCAACTTATCTTGCCCCGAGTTCGACTCAAATATTATTCGGGCTTAAAAAATTTAAGCCTGACCAATATTTTAAGCAGACTAAGAGGGATAAATTCGAGCTAGTCCGAGCCAATTAACAATCTTAAGTATTTATGGTGTATTTAGTTAGAAAATTTTTTATTTTATATTTTATAAAAATAAATTTTTTATAAAAAGAAAAATAGAACCTAATTGTGTTTCTGATTTGGCCAAACGCTATCCAAATACCTAACCACCACTTTTGTTTTGAAAATTAGAGAAAAAGATCATGTGTATTTTAAGATGAGAAGCAAATTTGTCTCTTTAATAATTTTTTCTCTAAAAATTCATATGACTAAGCTAATTCAGTCCAAAAAAAAAATAATCTTCTCAATCCCTAATTTATCTTATAATTTTCAAACTTGAACATTCCCAAATTGACAATGATAAACATAACAATCACTAGATTAAGGTTGATATTTTCTTTTGTAATTGTTCTACTATATTCAATCGAATATTTATTCATATTTTTTGAGAAAATTTTCGTAGAAAAGCAAATTTGTCCCTCTTCCTTCCTAAAGTGTACGTGTGTGTTGCACGTGACTTTTTCCATCAGTTTTTGCTCTATAAATGGTCATTGAGATTAGAAACATTGAAAAGTTTATAAAAATATAATATTAAAGGCTAAAGTACTATAAATAATATAATTTAAGGAGTATTTTTATAAATTGCTCAAAGATTATTACAATAACAGAAAAAATCGTTCCTCGACCAAAAGCACCGCGTGCGCGAATACAGGACTTACCTTTTTGAAACGGGTAATTTACGCGGGTTCGTATCGGCGAATTCTCGCTGTTCCAGAAAAATATCTGAAGCCCTAGATAGAGAGTGCTGGGACTTAAGAGGAAGTGAGTAATACTAATATACTGTAAAGGTGACGGCCAGAAAAGATGGCAATGGCCGGTTTGTACAGGCGGATCCTCCCTTCTCCTCCCGCAATCGATTTCGCTTCTTCTGAAGGAAAGGTCAGTTTTTGCCTACTTGTTCTTTTAGCATGTTGACATCTAGGGTTTCAATTCTGAAATTGCGCTGTTCTAGTCTGTTTGGTATTTGTGCTCATGTTTGACATCATATCATAGATCATCAACTTCTGCTTTTTTGAGCAATGTGAATTCCTTTTCTATCACGATCTATCATTCTAACGTAATTAACATATAGTCAGATGTGGAATTCGAACGCACTTTTAGAACTTTTATGTTCAGATGATGTCGAAGTGTAGTCTTCGAATGGCGTTGTGCTCAAATTGATTTGATATGCTTGCTTTGCAGTTTTATTATTTCATTTTAAGTTTGATCAATTGCGTTGTGCTCAATTTCATTCTAACATGATATCATATTATTCTTTGCTCTTACTTACCACTGTTAAACCGACGGTTGGTGATGAAATTTCAGCAACTCTTTCTGGAAGCTATTCAGAATGGAACTATGGAAGGGTTTTTCAAATTGATCTCTTACTTTCAGACACAATCTGAACCTGCATATTGTGGTTTGGCTAGCCTTTCCATGGTCTTGAATGCCCTTGCTATTGATCCCTGTAGAAAATGGAAAGGTAACTCTCATTTCCACATGCATTTGTCTAGGAATGTCTTCGATTTTCTTGGCTTCTCATTGGATCTTGTCACTTATATGGTCAACATGTTGCATATTATTCCCCATATTGGATGGTCCTCTAGTTTTTACTGATCTACGGGAGTACCTTTAGTCTTTTTCCTTAGTCAGTCTTTTTCTTAGGCAAAAAAATTTGAATGCTCATGTGCAGAGTTTAGTTCTAGGTTGTCTTTGAGGTGCACTTAGTATGATGCGGCCTGTTTTTTTGTCACTTTGTGTCTGTTGTCCTTAGTGCATTAGAGCTAAAATCTGTTAGCAGGCACGTCCTGTATGAACATGATATGAATAGGGAGAAATGGTTACAGGCATGTCAGTCAAGGTATAAAGCATCATTAAGTTGTCGTAGATTTCCTTGAATGATTTTCTATTTCTACCTGATTACCTATTTGATGGTTCATAAAATTCACATTTCTTTCTAAGACCTTAGCTGGAGCTGGATCCGATCTTCTGAAAATGTTGCATCCCACTGAATACCTTACCAATGGTGCATCACATAGTAGTTCCTGAAGAAACTGGAATAGAATGTATTCTCCCTCATTCTACTAAATTTATAGGATGTACAAGGCCTAAAAGTTAGAAACTAGTTGATTTCTAAACCTAATTGTTTACAGCTATGATGTTACAGGATTTGGTCAAGTATTAAAACTTTTACAGCTGTGATATCACAAAGAATCCGGCCATATCCTGGGAGTTCCCTCATTCCAAGATTTACTAATTGCCGAATTTGGAGCATAGTACTATTTCTTTAACAGATAGTTTTCGTTGTAATCTATTTCTTGATATTGTTCTTTTGAATAATTTGGAGTCTTCTTTAGCTCTTTGCCTTTCAGAAATCTTGACAGATCAGTCATTCTTCCCTATACGTGATTTCTTTCTGTTGGAAGGTCTTTTGCTGGTTTGTTTGAATTGAGTGCATCAGACTGCAATTACAGGGCCCTGGAGATGGTTTGATGAGTCTATGTTGGACTGTTGTGAGCCATTGGAAAAGGTGAAAGATAAAGGCATTTCCTTTGGGAAGGTAGTCTGTTTGGCTCGTTGTGCCGGAGCAAAGGTTGAAGCTTTCCGCACTAATCAGAGTACTGTTGATGAGTTCCGTAAACATGTCATTGCATGTACTACCTCTGATAATTGCCATCTGATCTCGTCATACCATAGAGGGACCTTCCAGCAGGTACCTATTAAGTCCTCTTATTATCTGTTTATTTATTTATCATTTAAGGCGAAAGGTTTTCTGATTTCTTTTTATGTTCTGGAGTATCATTCTGCTATTTATATAAAAAAACTTTATTTTGGAGATATCTGCTCTAGAGTTCCATCTCCCTTCCTTCCGCATAGACCTTTATTTGAACTGTGACTTCTTTTGTAGCGCTTTAGCGTAGCAGGTAACTGACTCAAATATTTTTGTTTGAGGCTTTATTGGAACATTTCTGAGGTACTTTTATCAAAATTTGAAGGGCTACTGCTTTTTGGGATGAGCGATTTATGCATGGCAAGAGAGTATCAGAGGTTTCTGTGGAATGGATTACTGCTTCATGGTTCGCTTCATAATTTTTCTGAGTTTGTTCGTAAATTAGTTAGGAACAAGTTTGGCTGGGTAACCATTTCTTCACTAGTTAATAGTGCACTTGGATATATTTTGGGACACATACATTAAAATTTCTCCTCTTTTATTGTATTAGCTTTTAAGTGTTTGGACAATTTGATTTGAGGAATTTGTTTGATGGGCTTAAGTTTCTGTTACAGTATCACCCTTTCATGTGAATGTTTTACTTTCTGCATTTCTTTTTTGTTTTTTCTGTTTCTTTGCATTCACTTGGTTGCAAAAATAAAGATTACGGCCATGTACTTGAAAGAAGCTTCGTGATTTGATAATTGATTATAGATTGACTGATAAGGATAAGTTTCCTTGCTTTCTTCTAACTTTAGTACACTCAGATAAATGTTTGCTTTATAAGTTTCCTTGCTTCCGTCTAACATTAGTACATTCAAATAAATGTTTGCTTTTTTAGTCAAAGAAAGAGAAGAAATTAATCATTGATTCATTGCTGTTTTAAAAGTATAATCTTGTATATGAGGACCAGGAGATTTTCTATCTTTTCTCATGCTTCTTTTTAGATCTTTTTAAGATCTTCCTTCTGTCTCTTCTAGGTAATAGAAAACAATAAATGGTTAATATGTTCAGGATGGTTACCTTTTTACAAAGTGTATTAAATTCTTCCCAATAAATCCATGGGACTGCATAGTTTGAGTAGGCTTTCTGTTTCTTGCTTCCCTTTTCAGGTACTTTATAAGTGACTGATGTATTTGTATAATCATTGTGGTAGACTGGAGCAGGTCATTTCTCACCTATTGGTGGCTATCATGCTGGAAAGGATATGGCACTGATTCTAGATGTTGCACGGTTTAAATATCCTCCGCATTGGGTTCCACTACCTCTCCTGTGGGAAGCCATGGATACCGTGGACAAAGCAACCGGATTATGCAGGGGGTAGCTACAATTCCTTCAAAATTTTCTCTCTTTGTAACTTGTTGATCCATAAGTATTTATTTTTGTGTGAGATGAGAGCGATAAATGCATTATTATTATGATACATATTGGTTTAAAGTTTGGCCAAGCTAGGTGAAAAACTGCCACGGATTGTAGATTCATGCATAACGAGTTGTTAAAAGGAGTTTAAGATCTCATAATAAGGCTTCATGCTAACTTAAGCTTTTTCATGTCTAGACCCTCTGATATCTTATACCAAAGATATTTGTATCAAAAGAGTCAAGCCTCCTGTTATAGATCTTAAAAGAGGATGTCCATTCTCCACAAATTGTGCTTCTGCATTGGTACTTTCCTGTGCTGATTTGCTACTCTGTTTGCCAATTCTTTTTACCAATTGTACTTCTTCTCATATTAAGTTGCTTCTGTGTGTTCAGTTGGTTACAAGTTTATCTTATTGTCTATTTCATTTAATGAACTTCTATTTACAGTTTTGACTTTCCAGGTTCATGCTGATATCTAGGCTTCACAGGGCTCCAGCTTTGCTTTATACTCTGGTAAGTAGAGTGGCTGCCATTTGAGTTAGTTTCATAGCTTTTCTTCTTTGAACAAGTGTAAACATTAGGAACCTTACTAGTGGATCAGCTGATGTTCATCACTTTGCTGATGTACTTGTTATTTATCTCAACATCCATCTCTGCTAAAGCTGTGACTTTCAAAAGAATCATAGAAACGGATGTTTCTGATTCTTTTACTTTACCTTTTCCTCTTTTTAAACCCTTTGCTTTCTGGTTCCTGAAAGTGTTAGAGCTTCTGGTACTGATGGGCCCTCTTAGGCACAGAATCCTGTCCTCTTCCTCCAATTCAGGGTTCGAATCCATTAAAGTTGCTAATGCATCTTCTGAAACCGCTAATTTGCCTTTGAGGTATATAATTCAATAATTTCTGTGGATGCACATTATTGCAAACTGAATCATTATACAGAGATCTCCTCTAGATGTTTAATTCTGTGGCATATTTCAACTTGTCGTGTAACTGTATTGGCTGACTATCTGGTTTAGATTTGAAAATTAAAAATCTAGAAGAGACAACTTTGCATGTCTCCTGTACAAAAGATTTTCATTATTATATATGAACAGAATGCATGGTATGAAATTAATCCTTCTGTTATTTGCTGAAAAGCTTGCATGTGTCACTTGATTTGCACTCTTTCCATGTCATTTTCTGTTGATTGTGAAGGAATTATGTTGGTATATGCCTTCCTAACTTGTACTACATTATTCTTGTGCAGAGCTGCAAATACGAGAGTTGGATCAGTACTGCAAAGTTCTTGATGGAAGATGTTCCGGTGCTGCTGAGTTCGGACAATGTGAAGGACGTAAAAGATGTTCTCTCTGCTGTTTTCTCTTCCCTGCCATCTAATTTTTCTGAGTTCATTAAGTGGGTAGCAGAAGTTCGTAGACAAGAGGAAGGTACTCAAACATTGAGTGAAGAAGAGAAAGGCAGGCTTGCTGCTAAGGTCCTCATCTTTCATGGGGTTCTCTTTTCCTTATCTGGCTATTTTTGCCCCCTTCAAGGGTGGGGCTGGGCTTCATGACTACGTTGTTGCTTTATGTTGGCGCTTGACAGACATTTGAATTCAATCTGCTGATTTTATAGATCTTTTTATTTTGTAGGAAGCGGTGTTGAAACAAGTGCAGGAGACTGATCTTTACAAGCATGTTACTGATATTTTATCTTCAGAAAAAACAATTTGTAGCATCAAGCCTATGTTGAGTCACGTAAATAATTTGCCTGATATTGCAGCAAGTGTTTGTTGCCAAGGGGCAGGTCTTTTGGCAGGCAAATCTACCTGGCCAGATGGATTTTGCTGTCGAGAAACGTGTGTGAGATGTTACAGGGCTGTTGGCGACAGGCCTGTTACAGTAGTTTCCGGCATGGTGTCCAATGGCAGTGGAGAGCAAGGGTTTGATATGTTAGTTCCCTTCTCTCAAGCAAAGACTAACTGCTGTAATTCTAGTTCAGATAGTTGCAGTGTGCTGCACCCAGCTAGCAATGATATCTTGACAGCACTTTTACTGGCATTGCCCCCTCAAACGTGGTCACGAATAAAAGAGACAAAGGTTTTGCAGGATATATACAGCCTTGTTTCAACCGAAACTCTCCCTCTTATGCTTCAAGAAGAGGTAACGCCATCACTTTTTCCAATGTATATCTGCTTTCTACATGATCAGCTTTCATATTTCTTTTCCCCCTTTAGGCAAAGGAATTTTTGTTCCTTAAAGCAAGATATTACCTTGTGAGAATGTCCATTAATCTGGTCCTCCTGCTAAACTAGTTTAATAATACTCAAGCCATAATGGAATAAGTTAAATGTCTTGTGTTCTTTATGTTTATTTCCTTTCTCTTCTTCAAGTTAAAATAGAATTTTACTACTGGAAATGCTTTTCACTATAAATATTTCTGATTTGCTTAGTTTAAGACGTCCTATTTTTCTTCTGTGTAAAGCATATGCCTGTCAAGTTTGCTCCCTAATTTAACAATTGCAACTCTCTTTTGTTTTGCCATTCTATCTTTGAAGCATTGAGAAAAAAGAAAATCTCTTTTTGCGTTTCATCATCTTATTTCTAAAATAAATTCTAAACAAATGGGAATGGAATTTTGAAGTATATTTTGGGAGTATTTTTCTGAAAACATAACAAAGCTGAAAATTTAATCTGATATGGAACATTTCCGGGAGGATGGGACGTCTTCTACTCTGATATGGGCAGTAAATCAGAGTAATTTTCTGATAAACCATAGTGATATTTAGATAAACGATAATACAACTGAGATAGTCCTCAGAATGCAGATATAGGTTTATTTATGATGGATATTATTGGTCTCTGCATGATGGAAGAATTATGTGTACATTCCTACTTGCCCCTTGTTTAAGCAGATGTAAAGAAAATTCAAATAGTTGGCACTATTTTTCAGATCTGTTTTGTGAATAATAAGTCATTCTATTGACTGAATTTGATCATGTAGCCAAATGAACCTTTGGAGCTGTTTGCATGTGGCTTCCAGAAATTTCTGTTTGCTATTGTTTCACCATTGATTTCCATGTGGTAAATTTCTGATTGTTATGAAATGGCAGATTTTGCATTTGCGAGATCAACTTCTTCTTCTTAAGAGATGCAAGGATAACAAGTTAGAAGAGGATCTTGGTGAACCTCCTTTTTAGAGCTTTTCCTTTTGTCTTAACTTCGTAAATTGCTATGATGCAAGGAAAAAGATGACTTGTATGTTTCCATTGAGAATGTTAAAATCTGTGCGCACTAGAAGATTCTAAAGGAAAAACTACAAAAAGTCAATGTTTTAACTCTTTATAGGTTTTAAAAGGCGAAGTAAGGGGCGTCTTTGCAGGATTGCAATCTGCTAAGATAGTGTTGTGTGGCAGCGCCATTCCATAAATATCTCCACAATGAAGAAGGGTTCCATGGTGACTTTATTGACATGATGCCTCTGTTGGATCAATGTTGAACACGGTATCATGGGATTGGCAGGTTGAGGAAGAAGTGGTAATCCTACTATTTTGTGGGGTGTGAGCAGAAACATCCTACCTCTATCTATTTATGGTGCTTTCTAGGCTTATTTATCTGTTGAGAAATATTTGTGGTAGAGATCATAAAATAGGAATGGAAAGATTTATTTCCCGTGACTGACCATGGGTGGTTATTGTTCTTATTTCATGCGCATGTTAGCATCCTGTACATGTGAATTGTACCTTTTCTTTTGAATGTTAAAAGGTCCCGGGGTTTGAGATCCAATGTGCAATTGTAAAATTATACCGTAGATATGAACTTCTCCAAGGGAAAAAAAATTGAGAAGTGGTTTTCTGCATTACGGTTTCCTATTACGTTGACTGGGAGATTAGCTGCTGCTTTAGTTCAAGTGACTCCAGATTGGAAACCAATTTGGAAACAATTGTTGGTCATGCAGACAATGAAGAGAAAAAAAAAACCAGAACGTTCCCTGCTGCTGCGGGCACCACTGAAAATCACTGTTTTGTTTCCTTCCATTCCCCAGTTTTATGAAGCAATTTATGTGGATTTGGTTGCTTCAGTATCTTTTCATGTTTTCGATGTGGATCTTGCAGTAGTCTTTTCTTTAGTTGTCCGTGCAAATGAGATGAGTGATACTGCCACACTGTTTCCTCTTGAAACCGGAGGGCTACTCCCATGGTTTTCCCTCAAAAGGAGGCAATTTTGGGGATTGGCTTTTCAAAAGAAAATTTTTTATTTTTTTAAACTTTTTTCATTTGAGTTTTATTTTTTTCTCATAAATAATTTATTTTTATAAATTTTAATGCAACTTAACTAAAAAAATCAATCCAATTTCACCTTTTAAACTATTGTTGCATCAAGAAAAACTCAAAAAATGTGCAAAATACTTCGTAGTTGCAGCTTGTTAATATCTGCCGCCCTTGTGGTTTGGAAGGTTTCCGTCTGTCTATTTCCAGCTTGTGCCATCACATTCGTCCATTTGCATATTGTCACAAAAAAGGCTTTAGATTCACTTGTATTCATATTCTTTTAGTTTTAACGTATAAAAGAAGTAGAAAAGCTTACGGAGAAGACAAATAATGGAGATAAGCTTACAGAGATCTGTGGTTTTGTTTCCTTCAAGTTTCACATAAAATTAGCAGAGAAACCAAAATTTTGAATCCCGAAAGATGAGGATGCCTCCGCCAAAACTTTACCCGAACGCCAAGGCATTTGCGGAAAGAGACTTCTTGGATTGGAGTAGAAAATATCATCCGTACTCGTGAATGAATTGGGACAGTATATTTGGATTAAAAATTCTCTATTTCGAATTTTTAAAAAATAAATATTTTATAATAGATAAAATAAAATCTAATTGTACCATGTTTAGAATAAAATAAATACATCATGGGACTTGGGAGGGGACACGACCCCAAATGTATGAAACAAAACTCAATACCATCCTTGTTTAAATCACCTTTTAATGAATACAGCCACCCAAATCAGGATGGTATTCAATTCTTTATCTATCATAAAACATCTCAGGTTCACATAAGGAGCCGAGTTTAAGCATTCCGTTAACAATCAACAATCTGGTAGGCCCATAATTGTGGACGAAGAAAGTGATATGAAGCATGTGTTTGAAAACTTTCAGCTCGGTTGAATTACGGCTTCCATCATTTTCAGAGATTACGACTTTCATTATACTCAGTAATAGTTCAATCATTCAATTGAAGACCCAAAAACTGGGGAGATCTCCTTCACACACATACAGGTTTGAATCTACACCTTCGAAAAAATAAAATTACTACGACTCTTTGTAAGTAAAATAATACTCTCTCCTTGTAGATTTGGACGTTTGCTCTTGACAAATGAAGTAAGAATTAATTATTCATCAAAAAAAAAAAAGAAAAAGGAAAAGAAAAGTAAGAATCAACTGGTATAGTCCATCGACCGTGATATGCCCGCCAATGTTGAGTATTTGGAGATTTTTATTTTTATTTCTTTTTTTATTTTAAAATATAGAGTTTTTTAGTCTTTTTTATTTTTAAAATATTTAATTTTTTAAAAATGTTAAGGTTTATTTTTGTAAAGTTATTCTCACTATAAATAATTTTTTTTATTATATTAATAAAATTAGTTAGGAATATAATAAAAAAAATACCTTTTAATTTCTTATTTCTAAATTTATGTAAAAAATATCAAAAAATCTTATATTTTGAAATAGAAACAATAGTCTTTTTTGATAACTACCAAAGATTTAACAACATTCGTCTCAAATAATATTATTGGAGCAACTGATGATGCTGGCCTCTTTTAACAATCGTTTGCCTTTGTGCAACTACTGAATTCAACCCAATCATATCCAATTACAAGTGTTTATTTTATTTTAATTTTCATTTGATTTCTTCATACAATTAGAAATTATCACTCAATTTCAGAGCCAGTACCTTCTCTCTCTCTCTCTCTCTCTCTGTGCAAGTAAAGAATATCTTGTATTAAGCCTGGAAATCAGAGAGTAATCAGGTACAAGCTATTGCACTACTTTTTCTAACCACACTCCGTATCTGCCATAGAACTATTGCCTTTACTTTTAGTATGAACCAGCTTTTGACAACGTACACTACTAAAATACGCAATTGCGAGTATAGAAGAATGTCTCCTCCTACAAATGCAGTGAACAGCACGTTCTTCCAACTTCCACAGCAGCAACAATGACCGCAAGAAAGTTCCAACAGAGATGACCCTTAGATGGATAAGATAACAGGCCGCCTAATTTGGCTAAGGTGTTAAAAACATATCTATTTCAGCACTACTTAATAGATCTTGATCCTTTCATAAAAAATATTGATAACACCATAATGAAGTCGCCCGCGACTCCCTTTTATTTTATTTTTTTAAAGCAATATATTAGGTGCGGCGAAACTATTATGACTACTACTACATAAAAATTTAACATTTCTCTTTCGCCATAATTTGTTAGATTAGCCCCAACTTAATCGCTGTAAATATACCACACAGTAGTAGTAATAAATCGAGTCTTGAATCTTTATGTACGTGACAGATTTTGCTTGTGAAATGATTATCGAGGTGAACAGCAATGGTGGTCCAATGGTGTCTCAACGATAAAGAAAAAAAATAACCTTTTCTGTGATATTTTGTTCTCGAGTTGAGGATACTTCAAGACAAGATTTAGATTGGAAGTATCATTATAAATAGCTGAAGTTGGGTTCTTACTTCTTTGCACAATAACCAAAAGTAGAGGCAGCTAGCGAAAATTCAAGAACTGAGAATTGTTTTATATTAGAACAGAAAAGAATGGAGGGAAAAGAAACCCGTTATAGTTTCCATCCTCTGTTGACCAAAACAGTCAATGAACGCAGCAGCTACACCCATGGATTCTCTTCTTCTCAAATCCAAGTGCTTGCTGCTGCATGTGATGCATTCCTACCTCCCATTTCAATTGATGCCGGCAGCAATGGCGACCAGGCCCTTCAATCCTTCTGCAAATCTTCTGGGGGTCAGTCTCTTCTTCCAGATGAGGTGGGATTTTCATCTCCAGTCTCTCTTCAAGACCCTTTTATTTGCATCAGTTTACTTGGATACGATGTGCTGAGAAATTCTATCTGCATTTCATAATCAAGATTTCCATTTCCATTTCTAGTTGATTTATCTTTTACTGTGGTTGTCGGGTAGGTGGCAGAGTTGCTAGCGAAAAGATGTTTGCCGGAAGGACTTTCCCTGGTGAAATTAGTCCTGAGTTTATTGTCAACCAGACTGGGAACTCTGTTGATCTGTGGGCATATTTGTCTGGACTCCAAGTGGCCATTCGTTCACACATTCTCAGACTTGTCCTTGAAGGCTAGAGAAGGCATTCTTCAGAATTGGTCAAGAGGAAATTTTATTCCGCTAAGAATGGTGTTCGTGATGCTTAAAGTCATGTGCTGCTATGTATTTTTCTCTTGGGTACTCTTCTCGCCTCTTCTAGCACTTCAAATACCGTTCCTTTACGTCTTTCCTTGTTTTGCATATTTAGTCTGGTGAGGAGTATAAATTCATAGAGGAAGTTTACGTCAATATTAGCTATCTGAGTAGCATATCGTCTTAAGGAGGTTTGAAAATATTTTGATTCCTATGCGCCAGGGCATAATATAAGCTATTTTGCATGTCCAAATCTAATGGCTAATGCCATAGAGAGAGAAGCCAATGATCTAAGGTATATGAACTTCTTGTAGTAGAAGTAGTGGTACTGTGGTAGTAAACAATGCCAAACCCCAGTTGTTCAACAAATCTTGCTGATGTAGTGAAATAAAGCAGTAAGAAAAGAGCAGGAAATGTTCTAAAATAACAACAGGTGACCTTTTTGTCGGTCAGCAAAAGGTGACAGAAATCTTTTTAAGGAAATGCCTATAATTCTACTAATTGCTAGTGTCAAGTAATAACCAGTTATGCATATTGTTTTTCACACACACAACAAATAAGGGCATTTATGAATGGTTAAAAGGAGGTTTTGTTAAGCGCAGTTAATTGTGTTGTCTCAATTTCATTTTAGAAGTGATCTCTTAAAAAGTATCTTCCTTTATGCTAAATTGTCCCCTGGAAATGACTGCAGCTTAATCAGAGCTTGAGAAATCCAGCGTGCGATGCAATTGGATACCATGTAGATGCAGAAAATAAGTTTACTGAACCCCGGAAGGTAAGACCTCTTGAGAGCGGCATAATTGAAACTGCCAAAGAAAGTGATTCAACTTTAAAGGAGTCCCTTATCAGGAAAGGTCTCTTTGTCTTGGAGGAACCAGACGACAACATATACAAGATCAAGTGTGATGTTGTGATTGTAGGTTCTGGTTGTGGGGGTGGTGTTGCAGCAGCAGTGCTTGCAGCATCTGGTCAGAAAGTAGTCGTCCTTGAGAAGGGTCATTACTTTGTCCCGGAAGATTATTCCGGTATTGAGGGCCCATCTCTAGATGAACTATATGAATCAGGTTGTAAGTTAACAACTCTAGATGGAAAAGTCATGCTTTTGGCAGGATCCACAGTTGGGGGTGGTTCTGCTGTGAATTGGTCTGCTTCAATTAGAACTCCTGACCATGTTCTACGGGATTGGTATGTGAAACACAAGATTCCATTTTATGGAACTCCTGCATATCAATCTGCTATGGATGCTGTGTGGAAGAGGATTGGGGTAACAGAGACCTGCACAGAGCAAAGTTTCCAGAATCAAGTAATAATCAAAGGCTGTGAGAATCTCGGTTTGAAAGTTGTGGGAGTTGCCAGGAATTCCTCAGAAGATCACTATTGTGGTTCCTGTGGTTACGGTTGCAGAACCGGAGACAAGAAGGGGACTGACTCCACTTGGCTGGTTGATGCAGTCAGGAATGGTGCAGTGATCATAACAGGTTGCAAAGCAGATAAATTCATGTTGGAGAATGACAGGAATGGAAATATCAGAAAGAAATGCCGGGGAGTGATTGCAACTGTTGAAGGTAAGAAGACCACAAAGAAGCTTCAAATTGAAGCCCGGGTATCAATTTCTTCTTGTGGAGCTCTTTCCACACCCCCTTTGCTGGTAACCAGTGGGCTGCAGAACAAACACATCGGCAGGAACCTTCACCTCCATCCTGTTCTTTTTGCCTGGGGGTACTTCCCTGAATCTAGTTCAGATATTAAGGGCAAGAGTTACGAAGGGGGAATCATTACTACTCTCCACCAGGTGGAGTCAGCACCAGCTATTATAGAATCTGCTGCATTGGGTCCTGCCTCCTTCGCCTCCTTGATCCCCTGGGTTTCAGGAGATGACATGAAGGAGAGGATGAAAAAGTATCCAAGAACAGCAACAATATTTGCTTTACTCAAAGATGAAGGTTCAGGAGAAGTGAGAGAGCAGGGACGGATAAAATATCGTTTGAATGAGATCGACAAAGAGAACCTCAAGCTTGGTTTGAGGACAGTATTAAGGATCTTGATTGCAGCAGGAGCTTCTGAAGTGGGGACTTACCGGAGCGATGGGCAGAGGATGAGTTGTGAAGGGATTAAGGATGAGGATATGGAGGAGTTTCTGGAGACAGTAACGGCGCCGGGAGGGCCAGGGTCCAAGGGAGAGTACTGGACTACGTATGCTTCGGCTCATCAGATGAGCAGCTGCAAGATGGGTGCTACGGAAGAGGATGGAGCAGTTGACGAGAACGGAGAATCTTGGGAAGCACAAGGGTTATTTGTTTGTGATGGAAGTTTACTTCCCACTGCTATTGGCGTTAACCCAATGATTACCATTGAATCAACTGCTTACTGCATCTCCAAAGGAATAGCTGCAGCTCTGAAGCAAGGGAGGTTCCCTTCAAATGATTTCTACAAGTCTTGAGTATTCTACCATCTGTCGTACCCAGCCGTGAGTAATGTGGCAGCATAAGAAAGAGGTTTCCTTCTAGAGGAAATATCAGGATTATTTGTGTATCCGTTTAGCAGCTTTTGTGAGAGCCACAGAGTCGCCCATCACAACAACAACAACAACAACACAAAAAAAAAAAAAAAAAAAAGTGAGCCATAGAGTCATTATTTGTTTCAGATAGGAAAAAGGCTCGGACTGCTTATTAATTGCCGACACTAACGAGATCAGCAGGGGGATGAGAATCTCCAAACCGCCACTATTAATGATCCCCAACTACTTCTATCATCTCCATCTTCATCATAAGTTTCGAACCTCTTGAGACGAAAAAGAAATGATTTAAAATAACAAGCTCTTCAATATCTTTCCTTAAAAAGTTACAGTTCCCATTTAGAGGCAGCTTTTGCTCACGGCAATCAACTTCTACCTTCTAAGATCCAGATTTGGCATCTTATCCTTCTCTCGTGCCCACATGCAAAGAGAGCCCAGACTAAATTTGACGTTGCTAAATTCAATGAAAAGAAAAACGCCGGCCCAAGGCAGTAAAACAACACAAGAATTTCCAGAATGATACAGTAACAAAAGCACAAAAGTTTATTTAAAACTTTCTGGGTGGGGAAATGAAACCCGAGTGATCCCAGTGCTGCTTTCGTTGTGTATGCATCGGACGATGGTTAGTCGCTTAATGTAAGTCCATGGACGCGACCCCCAACACGCCGGGCAGTAACAAAAGGGAAAAGAAATATAAATTTAGATTGGGCAGAAGATGACATAAAAAACAATGCAAGATTTCTCTCAACTAGTGGATAGCTTTGACAGCTTTCTCAGCTGCGTCATCCAAATCTTCGGCTGTAATTAGGGTCATACCACTCTCCTGCAACATCCACAAGAATAAACGAATGGAAATTAAGGCACCATCACAATGTGTTCTTTTCTTTATGTCAAATCAGAAACTTGGAGAGATTGATTTTCCTCCGCTTGTAATATACTAGCAAATTAGTTTACCTTGAGAATTCTCTTCCCTTGATCAACATTAGTACCCTCAAGACGAACAACTACTGGCACTTTCAGTTGAACCTGAAAGTTGCAAATAAAGTGCTAAAGATTAGTTCAATTTTGGCACAACTTTAGCTGCTACTAAAACCTTTGGGACTATTACAAAAACAACAGCCATTGTTCTGGTAAATATTTTAGATAGATGTAGCACACTAACAGAAAGAGTGTTACAGGAAAGAGGAGGTAAAATAGTAATTTTCTGAACCCAAGAAGCAATAACACAAAAAACGCTAGATTTAGGATTCTAAAGGAGCTGTTGTTTCAATATGATGCAAGCAAACTCAAAACTGACCTGTTTAGCGGCATTCACAATTCCACTAGCTATTACATCACATTTCATTATGCCTCCAAATATGTTCACCAAGATTGCTTTCACCTTGTCATCTGACGTTAAAATTTTAAAAGCCTCCACAACCTATTTACATATTCAGTAATAGTAGAAAATATATGAGACATCAGGCATATAAAACAAACAAAGTTATTCAATAATCATGTTCTTGGATTCAATAGTAGAGCAAAGCCACAGCCAGACCCACTTTGTGCATCAAAGGTAATACCTACAAAATTTGATATCTAAAACTCTCAATACCTGGCCTTCAGAAGCATTTCCACCAACATCAAGGAAATTGGCAGGTGTGCCTCCATGCAGTTTAATTATGTCCATGGTTGCCATAGCCAGTCCAGCACCATTTACCATGCAACCAATCTCTCCGTCTAAGCCAATGTAATTCAAGTCAGCTTTTGCAGCAGCAACCTGCCAAAAAAAGGACCAATAGTGCACAAACTCAAGTGCCTAACCGACCACAACTAAATGTAGCATCTGTAGAGCACAAGAGATACCTCACGAGGATCTTCCTGAGTCGGATCACGAAGAGCAAATAGCTCCTTTTGACGGTAAGCTGCATTATCATCAAAGTTGAGCTTTGCATCAGCAGCTACCAACTCCTTGTCAGAAGTCTCCGCAAGTGGATTGATCTGTACAATGGTAAAAACATCACGGTCAGATAGGATCTCAGATACCTAGATTTGTACAGAAACTTAAATTTTCGCACAGTAATAAATTAATAACTGTACATTCTTACTTCCAATAAAGTGCAGTCACATTCACAGAAAAGTTTGTATAACTTCTTCACTTGTTCAATGGAAGAATTTCTGTCAGCCACTTTAGGGGCCAGACCATCAACGACTTTAGCAGCATCCTCATCAGTGATTCCCTTGAAAACATCAATAGGTACCTGGGACAAAACAATTGGAAAACTTTAAGCAATTAAAAAAGGGAAACAAAACAGTGACAGAATCTTTGTTCCAATTTTCCTCAGTAAGAAATGGTGAAAGGGCAACCTTTGCAATCATGTCCGGAAACTTCTCCGCTAGGTCTTCAATACTAGTTCCTCCCTTACTGCAAGCGATGATAAGCTACAGGGATAGAATGTGAAGTTAAGTTAAACATGAACCACATAGACAGATCAACATACAAAACAGAGGACCTGCCTCTAGTTACAGCAATATTCCCTGTGATGCACATATACCAGGAAAACAGATTTGGCACACATTTACTTAGGACACTCCAAAAGTTTTGAACATCATTTCGAAACCTATGCATAACTTGTCTTGAAATTTATCACAAAAATGGATATTTCAAAATCTCAAAAGATGAATTTCAGCATTCCTGGATCTAAAGCAGTGACGGAGCTATATGCAGATAACAGATCTTGGATGCTATCTAGACCACCACATTTGTCAAGACCATAATGGAGAAATAGTTTTTCTCAGCCATGTTCAACCAGAACCTATATGGATCACTTTGTCCCATTTATTTGTTTCCTCGCTCAACAACCTTCTTAGCACTTGAAACCTCATCTACATGGCAAGACAAGGAACACTATTAAACAACTGAAGAATCAGGAATCCTACTTTAGCAGATTTGAGGTTTATATCTTTTTTAATACTTTTGCTAGTATTTAATCTGATATCAAACTGGATATTTCTCTTCTTCTTTTTTTTTTTTTGTTTCAGCTGTTTATGATTTTAACAATGCTTAAGCCCCAAAACAGACAGTTAGTTCCTTGACGGAAATAAAAATATGTAAAAGTTTAAAAAGATTTTTGCTAGTTCTGGCTTCGGCTATCGCTATTTAGATAAAGTGGCAGTGAAGTGGCAAAGACTATAGAACTTACAGGACCAGCTGTTGCACGATCAAGAATAATGGAAAAGTACATCTCATTTACTAATGATAACTTTTCACACAAGTAAACCTGCAAAAGATACCATATGTAGGAGAGTCAGACAGAGAGACGCAAGGCAATGATGAAAAACATAAAATTTGTATCATAGACATAGAACAGCAGCAGTATAAAGAGAAACAAATCTTCAGTAACATTGGAATCATTAGGACTAACACTTCGTATTTCAATTTGTACCTAGGAGAAGAAAAGCCATCATTAGTGTCATTTACATTTTAAGCAATTAGCTAACCAGTCAGCTGCTCTATCATTCAACAAAATTCTATGGAACCCAACATCCATCCAAAAAGCACTCAGAATCATGTCCTTGAGTTCCTGATACATTCAACATGGCACATATAAGTTACATATGGTAAAACCTACGAAATTTACTTGTGCATCATACTCTGTAGCCCTTGAGAATCACTACCCAATTCAATAAATTCAATATGCCACCTTCATGTCTTTTTCCTCATTTACAATAAGTAGTTCCTTCTTTCTTTATTCCACCTGAAGTCATCATCTACAAGTCTTGTAGTACAAATTCTATAAGGACCCAATATAAACTTCACTGTGTCATTAATAAACTTAAGGAATTCATTAAAGCTCAATGCAATTGAGACCTAATGATACTTCAAAACATCAATTACCCCGTTAAAATTCTACATACAGGACTAATCTGGATTCAAGGCATCTTGACACATTTCTAATGTCATAAAGAGCAGCAAGGACGTGATGATCAAGACAAAGCACTATTGCTTGTTCATGGAAGGGCTTAGTAGAAAAAAGGATATCACTATACCTAACAAGGAAAGAAGCAGTGAGAAAAAGAGCATAACTGAGCCCAAATTGCCTTAACCATCAAAAGCATTTGAACATATCAATTAAGGTGTACATAGATCCCTCTTTCCGTTGTTACCAAGCTGCAGATACTCACCTTACGAATTCCAAGTCTAGGGACTATATTTATTGTAACTAACACACACACACACACACACACACACACAAATACAAAGTTGATGATAACAAATTCACAATGTTTGTTGCCGAACCTTGCTGACAATCTTTCCTTGAGGTCCAGTTTGTTTAGTAACAAGTATTTGACCAAGCATCTGTCCTGAAAGCAATATCATAAGCCCAAGAAGTGAGAAAAAGTGAGCCGATTTTCAGAGAGATCCACCAGAACTATTAATTTCCACGAAGTCAAGCACGTTGCGCATTTCTTTTGGAAGCATAACTCAAAAACAAATGCAACTCTCAGATGATTCTGAAATCAAACAACAACATACTTCATATTTCCTGGGGAGAAGCATCTCCTACAGAACTTTCTTATCTTAGAGCAGTTATATCAGGTTTTCATATCATACAGCAGTTACATTGGTAATGGCAAGAGCATTCTCATCATTCACCCATATATCATGCATCAAAGAGGCAAACCCTTTTTAAATATGTATGTATCATAAAATGGCTTTGCCTCTTTTAATGAACAAAACAAAGACATGATAACATGGACATTTAAAACAAAGTGAGATATTCTAACTTAAGATTACCGGTCATGTCATAGGGTGGCATGATTGACTAATCTGGTGAATTGGTACTGAGGAAAAAAAGGATTATATCAGGCTTCTGATGATACCTTAAGCACGTGGAGCGAAACAAACATATTAGTTCACTATGACTGCTATGAGGCTCCTCACATCCACATTTTTACCAAAAGAATCATTAAGTGGCAGTAGGCAAGGGTATAATGGTATGGCAAACTGGTAAACAGTTCTGGCTATGAAACTCTACCACAGGGAGCTGGCACATTCAGATTTCTTGTAAGTAGATCTTTAGGATCCTTGCCAAAAATATATTGGCCTTTCTATCTTTCGGAAGAAAGTCACTACCAGTACTGTGAAAGCATTGCTGATGACAAGGAAGCAGCATGATCCGACATATAAAACAAAAATCCAAATGATGTCAAGACTCAATCAACTGCTACAGTGGGTAAGCAAATATGCTGTCCATACCAGCTTTCTCTTCAACCAGTTCAGCCTTGACTATGTGAACTCCACCCTTTAGACCATTTTTGAAGGTTCCCAAGCCACGTCCACCAGCAAGGATTTGTGACTTCACCACAATCTGCGTGTAGAATGTGAATTTTCCAGAATCAGGGACACGAGAAAATAATTAATCCATTCAAACATCATATATAGTAAGATTTTGCTACCTTATTCTTTTGATAGGAGAAGGTAAACAAATAAATAAGTTTTTGCTCACTCATTAAGGTTCATATTCTCAAATCGAATCCTACAGAACCGTCCCTCAATTTCCTCAAGTTATTACTGAAGATATTGTTTTACCTCACTGTGGTTGGGGAAAGCAGTCTTAACGGCCTCTTTAGCTTCTTGAACAGAAGAAACAGCTACACCTTTTGGAACGTTGATCCCGTACTTGGCCATCAACTCGGCTCCCTGACATCAATATAAACACTTAAAACTCTCGAACAATCATAACATACGGAAACATCCCTGACGATTGGAAACGGAAAGCAGACTAAAGAAAAATCCCCTTCAGAAAAACAAGAACCCATATCGGTTTCCTGACATATAGAACAGCATAAACGGAAAATAAAAAAAAAGGCAGTACCTGATATTCGTGGATATTGAGGCGACGGAGCTGTTGCTGCTGCCATTTTCCGGCGACGGAGAGAGAGCGACTGGCGAGCTTGCCGAGCAATCCTCTGACCATTCTTCCGGTCTTCTTTAGTAACCAGAGATTTAAGAAAATATGAATAGCCTGAAGAGATCAAATGAAACCCTAACCCTCCTACACAGTGCTAACAAAGCAGAGAATGAAAATGCCGGAGGCTCCGTCACACTGTCAAGAGCGGCGACGCCGGGAAGTCAGAAAGACAAAAATAAAAGTCGAAGCTCTAAATTTTAAAAAAAATAAAAATGGAAATTATTTTTAGCTATAGTCCCTTTTGTAGTTATTCGGCCTGAATTATCAAGATCAGGCTAGGCTTTATTGGGCTTCAATGGGCTTGACTTTTGAGGCCCTCAGCCGTCTTGGCACATACATTAATACGTTAGGCCACTGGAGCCCAAAATCAAGCAAAAAGTCTAGGTTGAGGGTTGACCCATATCTGGCCCATGCATATTTTAAAGACATATTTAGATTGAATTTTATTTTTTAATTAAATTATATTTAAAAAATATAAAAATAAATTATTTATGAGATAAGAAGTAGAGTTTAAATTTAAAAAAAAGTAAAAAATTTTTTAAATTGAGCTCCAATCCAATTACAGTCTTAATAAAGAGCATTGATCGTGCTACGAAAAATTTGGTGAGTTGGATGTAATTACAAGATCCTTGACATCGTCTCAATTTCTTCTTCTTTTTTTTTAAAAAAAAAAAAAAGTTGTCAAAGTTCGATCCCTCATCTTGTAAACTAAAGTATGAATGAAGTATTTAATCACTAAATTACTACTTAATAAACGGGTTATTGATTTGTGATATGTAGGCTATAATCAGTTGCGATTGATTCATCAAGAAGAAAAGGAAAAATCAGTGGCGATTTTAGTGTTCACGTGAGCAAGGGAATCGATTCTTTCTTTGATTGTTATGCCAATTGTGATTTGAGTATCAGAATATAAACCGACAAGCCGAGTTTGGCAGCTTCTTTTTTTCGTGTCTCTGTTTTTAGGATTATAGCTTGGTCTCTTCAAATACATGGCACTTGTTTATTACGTGAAGGAATCGATATGTATCCTTCATGGCTTAGCTGAGGACAAGCTTTGTTCGTGCCATTATGACTCATTATGGACATTTTTCCAGGAAGCATGGGCAAACATTGATTTTGATATATATATGAATCCTACGATATAGAGTTAGTGGGGGGTAGTTTTAGCATAGGAGAATTTGATTCTCACCTTAAACAGATAATACTACAGCATAAATTTAAATTGTCGATATTCTACCCGCTTAGAATTAAAGGTCTAAGAGAGAGATTAGATTGGAACCCAAGCTAAAAAAATTATTTTTTGTACTTTTTTTTCAATTTACAAATAATTTATTTTTATAATTTTTAATATAACTTAATTAAAATATATCTAATCCAAATATGCTCTAAATTTTTACTTATTTCATATAAAAAATAAGTATATGTTCAGATTCGAGCCACGAAAGAGGGAGATCAAAAAACGAACAATTTTTCGAAAAGCCAAGGCCAAAAGTTTTCTAACGGAATACGCATAGAATAGAAGATCTCACTGAAGGAAACTTCCTTCCTTGACTTACTACACAGCGTTGCGTTTCTGGCTTGGATTACTTCCTGCATCCTATTGTGTATTGCCAAGTCATGTATAGAAAACTCACCAGCAAGCCACGAGCCAAACAGTGAACCGCCTTCCAGTCTCTGTATGGACAATCAATATTCCTCGTGGAAAAAATGGATCACTGATCCAGTGAAGTTAATGGGTTGTAAAATTTAACAAGATTCTATTATTTCCGCAATATTTGAGTCTGTACGAGTAAGGTGCTCGAATAACGTAAGTATGCGATCAATACCAAGAATGCATGGTGATTCGCACTACATCGATAGTGTTTGCATTACAAGAACTGCTTTAATATTTGACAACTACTCATTTTAATTCAAAATATAAGATTTTCGATTATTTTTATATAAATTTAAAAAACATTTTAAATTAATTATAAAAAGTAAAAACATTATACTTATATATAAAAAATTATTAAAACTCCTAAAAGACCTGATAATTTAGGAATAGATAAAGGAGGAAAAGGGATCAAAAAACCTTTTGGAATGGAGAGAGTATGAAAGATGAATCCAATCTCAAAATCACACAGCTCCACACAATCGAACCAACTCCCCATCCGCAGGAACACCGAAACTCCAGCAACTAAATTTCATTACCCCTTCCTATCGTACTTCGGATAACACTGAAACCCCATTCGTCAACTCATAATCAGGGTCGCCCTTTACACTTGGAGGTAGAGGATCTCATATGCCCACATTTTAGGACAGTTCTATACGTATATGTCGTAACTCAGGATCAGATAGCTAGAAATGACTGCATCTAATGCTTTCCAGTTACATGATACTACGTTATAGTGTTGCAGACAAGTGCATCAAAGGAAACATAAAAGCCATCTAACAGCATTGAAATCAGGCTCCAAAATTTCGCAGTATCTATCGAGGGATCAACTTAAAATATATGAGCCTCAAAACTCTTCGTAAATGATAATAATATGCTAAAAACATGTTCACAGATGCAAATGTAGAATGAAGCATCAAAATAATCAGAAATGCATGCATTCTAAGATATCAAATGTAATCCGAAGAAACCATTACAACGGTGCCAAAAGCACTAAAGCTTCAACAAAGTCTTCCTTACTTAGACACACTCAAAGAGAGGGTTTTTAGAACGTGCATGTGTGCATGCAATTTAAAAGAAGAAGAAGAACAGAAACGAACAACTGCTGCTGTACTGGCAAGTACGAACAACGAACAACAGAGGCATTCAAAAATTAAAAATATTTTCATAACTAAAAAGCGAGGCAGACATTTTCCCCTTTTCTAACAGCATTCAGGACTAAGGAGGACCACCCCCTACCTCGAGAAGCTCGTTTCGCAAAACGTTTATCCTCGTTCGAGTTTAGACTTGCCGGAACCAATCACCTCCCTCCACGTGTCCGCGATGACAACCCCCTGTACCTCCATCCTCCTCCTGAACATCTCACCCCAGCTGTAAGAAACGAGCGAGCTGTGCTGGGTTGACGATGCCAGGTAAGTGGGCTCCATCCGCCTTCAGCAAATCCGCTACTTCGAGGTACTTTTGGTACTTTTCCGTTGGTTTATCGGCTTTAACACTCGGCTCAGCTTTTCTTTTCTCCGGAATCGGCTTCCCACTAGCTGAAGCAGGTGATGACAGATGCACTGCCTCGGCTCGAGCCTGGTCAAAAGGCTCGCCGAATAACGTACCCTTGCTAAGAAACTCGTGGGCCAGGTACCCAGCTAGTAGCTGATTATTGCAAGTCGGTTGAGGTGCTTTAACCTGAGCGGGGGCCCTGTGAATGCTCGGCTTGGCTAAGCTCTTTGTCGTTATTGCAGACGATTTGAAACCGTCAAGTCCGTCTCGCTCTTTCCGTTTATTATTAGACGGCCCAGGCGTCAGTATCTGACGACGCGAATGGCTCATCGTTGTTGCACTCATGGCTCCTTTGGCGAATGCCACGTCAACACCACATGCATCTGTGAATTTCCTAGAAAGCCCAACACCTATTTCCGTAATTACAACAAGAGGGGCAGAGACGAAATAAAATATCGGGGATGGTTTGGGAATAGCAAAAACAGAAATGTTGAGGCGACAAAAATTAAAGTTGGGATCAGATAAGAAATTGCTGGATAAAGGGGACGGTTAGAAAATGAGACGAACGACGACGACGACGATAAATTTTTTAAAAGTGCAAGAACAGTAACCGAATATTTATACATAAATATATACATATAAATATATATATATTTCTGTACGAAGATCAGTGACTTCAAACAGAATTAACGAAAAATTAAAAACTGGGTTAAGTATGGTGGTTTAGGGCCGTAACTGGCACTGGTTAACGCCGACGACGACGGAGATCGAGATTTTCCGGGGAAGAGGAAGCCGGAGAGAGGGGAAGGGGGGAGAGAGAACCGAGTGTGTGACGAGGACGAGGGAAGGAGAGAAAGAGAACAGGAACGAACAGAGACAAGGGGTCTGGAAAATCTGTGGGGGTTGCGCTTTATATAGAGAGGAGGAAGGATAAGTGCCCCTGAAGTTGCGATAAATTACAAAGATAAGGAAAAGGGTTTTGAGGAAGAGATTAAGGGGCCAATCCCTTAATTGAGTCTTTATTGCTTTGCCCGTGTTCTTCCTTTAGTATTACCAATGGCGAATGGCAATAAGAGATCAATTTGCGAAAGAGGAGAGGAGATTGCCATAAAAGAACAATCAATCTTTATTTTTTTTGACATCGCATTTTGCCAAAAACGTGAATTTTTCCAATAATCGTGATAAAAAACTTGTTGATTTGTTTTAATTGTAAATTCTAAGAGTAATTCTTAAAGAAAGAGATTTTTAAAATTCTCTTAAAGACTTTATTTTTAAGGGAACTTCATTTTTATATCTTGCGAATTACTTATAATATAGTTATTTTACTATAATTTGAAACAAATTAAATTTTTATTAACAAAAAATAACTCGTAGTATAGAGACTTTAAAGCAAAGTTGATTGGTTCTGAACATATTTTTAAAACTTTAATTCTCATATATAATTAAATGGTTTAAGAACTTTAATATTACTATTGTATTTGATTTGTAATTTAATTAATTTTTTCTTTAAAATTTAATTTTTAACTTCTTGTCTTTTCACAAAAGTTAGATATAGGCCTTAAAAAATAGAAAAAAAATTGACAATTTAAGAGCCAACTTAGATTGAGTTTTAAACTCAATAAGCTCTTATTTTTTATTTTTTTATTTAAAATCTCACGTCTTCTTTTATAAATAATTTATTTTTACGATTCTTAATATAACTTAACTTAAATAAAAACTTAATCCAAACTCACCCGAAGTTCACGTATACACCTATGAAATAAACAATGGCATTTTGATAAAAGGATATGTCCATACCATTGACAAGAAAGTTTGTCGGGCGTAGAATATTTAAAAATATCATTATATGCATTTTTTCACAAAGAAAAAAAAATTGTATGCAATTTAATTTTGAAGATCCATTTATCACTTATTTTGATATATGTGTTGGATAATTGTATTCATGCCTCCGCATGATCAAACTAGAACAAAACAATTATTATTATATGTAATATAGATATAAAAGAAAGTATCTACCGCTCTTTTAATCTCACTAAATTGAAATTAAATTCAAATAGATACGATGAACACGGTTATTTATTGGATATCAATTTATGAATATTATTTAAAATTTTATTTCCAAATGACATAGTCGGTAAAATTTTCTTGGATAAATCAATAGATGTCATATTTATATTCGGGAACCTTTATTCCCTTTAGTTCCCTTTGCACTAGGATACATTTTATTTTGAAAAAAAATAATAATGTACAAGTTTGGGTTTAGACTACACATCTTTAGTCATAAATAATTTGTGATAATAAATTAATAACAAAGTACAAACTTTTTGAAGAGGAAGATCATTATGCTTAGCATAATACTCTGTCTGTTCATACTTAAATATTTTATTTTGATTTAAGCAGAGTAATTTAATTATAAAAAAATTACTACAATATCATTATTAATTAAAAAGATTAATAGTATGACTTATATATTAATAAAATTTAAATCTTTTAAATTAAGAAAATGAGAGAGGTTAGTATTAGACTATTGTGTTAGTAGAGCTTACTCTTTTTAAATTAATAATATTATTAATAAAAATTTAAATAAAATTTATAAATATTTTTAAATAAATATTTAATTATGAATATTTCTTAAAAAAATGTGAAGAGAGAAGTATTATTTTCTCTAAGTACGTACAGTGTAAAATTGGGGTCTTGTCCTCTTCTTTATAGGATTACACACGCATACCCATAGTGTGAGTTAAAGCGCCACAATATTGAATGGCATTTCTTCCCTTAAAAACGTCAATTGCCGCTAGTGCTGCACTACTTGATGACCCCAGAGAGTGTCAGGTTTGACTAGGGCGAACCAACTAGTATAAATTAACGGCAACGATGAATTGTTTCATCACATCACGTTTTTCCTTGATTTGAGGAGCGACGATAATACTACTCATGACAAAGGCCAATAAACGAGATTGACAAGTGTTTAGAGATTAATGGTTGAATTCTAGTCATTTCAAATAAGAAAAACACTAATAAAAGGTCAAATTGTTAGAAAAATAATTTAATTATTAAATATTATATTTATTTACAATTAAATATTTATTTTTTAAAAATAATTATTTATTTTATCTACATTTTTATTAATATTTTTAATTTAAAATAAGTAAATTATATTAATACAAGAAATCACTATTAACTTTTCTCGCTTCTCTATTAATTTAAAAAGTTTAATTTTTATTAACATGTAGGTACTATCATTAATTTATTTAATTAATAATATTTTAGTAATTTTTTTATAATTAAATTATAATTTTTAATTTTATATTAAGTTAAAATAAAATATTAAATTATGGATGAAGTGAGAGTACATAATTTGTAATTTAAAAAATACTAGAAAAGAAAAAAAAAAGTCAAAGAAATTCACTCTCACAGCCTATTACTCAACTTCAAATCAGCTATTGCCTCTATCTTCTGTTGCTAAAATGACATTCTGAATTCTGATCACTACTTTTTTGTGCTCTAATTCATTCTTTTTTTTTAAAGAAAAAAAAACTTATAAGAATGTGCTCCCAAGGTCGATTCCACTGTTTTAAAAACCGGTCAGGACCGGTCCAATTGGCCATTGGTCCTGTCCAATTCATATTGAGTAACCATGAAGCTAATAACTGGTCTCAGAACCTGCGCCGGTTCTAACGATTCTACCGGTTGGTTTTTTTTTTTCAAAAAAAATATCACCCAAACTACGTCGTTTTGATTTCATTGAGGGAAAGAAGAAAAAGAGAGATCGAAAGAAGTTATATCAGATCAATGATATAATTGTGAATAATTGATGAACTTTCTTTACTGTTAAGGATTTGTATTTAGATGAAGTATAATTATTTTTTACTTATAATGTATGATTATGACTTTTAAATTTGAATATTTAATTTATGATTCTGACATGAAGTTTTATTTAATTAAGTGAATTACTTAAATATTAAAGTGATAATTTCAATTATTGTATTTGGTTGTTTAATAATTATAATTTATTAAGTTAATATGTTCATAAATTTATATTATAATATTTTAAATAAATACTAATTTCACCCCGACTAAATCAGTTCCTTCACCTATTCGAGCTTTAAACATTAGGGCAAACTTGGATTAAGATTTCAACTCAGTATTTTTTTCTCTTTTTACTTTAAATATTATTTTTTAATAAATAATTTACTTTTTTAATTCTTAATATAATTTAACTCTCAAACTAAGTCCTAATCCACTCTTTTACTATCAACCACTCGCTGCCCCATCCTTTTGCGCGTGCATCTCAAATGCTAATAAAGAAGGGGGAGAAAAAGTCAAAGAAACAGCACAGTTTTTCTTCTTTATTGGGAAATCTTCGTTGCAGGGGTGATTTGGTCTTCTTTCTCTTCTTTAGTTATTTGACTTTGTAAACAAATTGAAAAGACCGTTCACAAATTTGTTTAATGTTGTTACACTCTTGTCCATTCAAATTTATCAAGGGAAGCTAGCGATTTTAAAACACATACATTATTCATACTTGCCATCTTTATATATATATATATATATATATATATATTATCAAAATACTTTTACTTTTCCTTTCTCCAAAACTCTCAAATCTCTAATACTAATTTTTAAAATTTTAAAATTTTGTATTAGTTAAAAAAGTTATTATTGGCTAAGAAATTTTTTATGATAAAATAATATAAACACTTAAGTTTATCCTAACAAATCTTTTAATTTAAATCAAATTTCTAAAAAACTTTTCACTATCTCTACATAATATCATTCACTGTCACTTTTACCATAAATTTTTTCTCAAAATATTTTTTATTATTAGATCTTTTTATTTTTTTTCTGATTATGATATTCTTTTTTAAAATTGAAGATGTAATTTTTTAAATTTCTTTTTAAATATATGTTACTCTTATTTTCTTCTTTTTTCTCTTTTACCTTAATGTTGACATCTGAGTTTGATAAATATTATTATAGATTTAATATTTTTTCTTTCTTGAATAAATAATTTATTTTCTTGAGGAGCTTAATTCATCTCTTGTTGTTCAGAAGATGTTTATAAATAAATTATTCTTAGAAAATTTTTCTTTTTCTTTAATTTGTTGAGAACTTCTTTGTGTAGAAGTGAAATGTTTATAAATTTATTTATTCTTAAAAAAATTATAATTATTTTTTTGGCAACTTTTTGAGGTAGATGCTAAAATGAAAAAACTGTCTATGCTTCTTCTTTTACAATGGAGGAAAATGCATAAGTGTTATACACGTTATAGATATAAGATATATTTAGGATATTTTTTTTTGAAATAAGTGTTTTAAATTTATTATTTTTTAAATTTTAAAATGTGTCTCAGATGTTTCTTTAATTGGATCCTGTAAAATGAAAGGTATACACTTTTTTATTTTTAATTTATATTTTTCTTCTTTAATATGAATCCATGTAATTATTTTTGAGAATAATATATATTTTTAAAAATTTTTTGAATTTTTTTATCATCAAAAAGTCTACAAGTTGTACATAATTTTCATATGTAGTTATGTCTTTGTCCTTTTTTTGTCAGTATATTTTATTTTTCAATTTTATTTTTAACATCATTGATGTTTTCTCTTTTTATATCTTTCATGTATTTTCTTTTTTTTATTTGACTATAAAATCTATTATGTATTTTTAATTATTTTAATAAAAAATTAGTGAACTTTGTTTTCATTGACAGGTTTTAAAGATTCTACCTCTTTTTTTTGGTTTGAGATAATGACTTTAGAAATATTTATCTATTTATTCCTTGGTATCTATTATACAAATTTGATCGATATTTATTACTATATAATTTGATCATTCATTTGCTAAGTTTTAAGGATAAAAATATCTAATTGCCTATTGAAATATTTTGTACCAGAACATGCATAACTTTGTAATATATGAAACATGAAATATAATAGTCGATGATTTTTATTTTTATTTTTTGTCTTTTCACCAATTAAATATAAAAAAAATAAATAATTTTGTAATATACATTAACACTATGGCTTATTCGTGATAGATCAAAAGCACTATTCTTTTTGAAAAAAATGAGCAATGACATGATAATATTTTTATTTTAGAAAAACCTTTATTTGAGGTTTGAAATATAAAATACTAATATATTTTATTTTTTATGTTATTTATTTTTTAGGAATTGAGGAGACAAGAAATGGAAAATAAATTTTAATATTCACAATGATTTTATTACAAATATATTTTATTTTTTTGAAGAGTCAAAATAAATCATTAAATCATGGTATGAAATAGAAATTCTATTTTTTTCTTACATATAATAGGGGTAGGAGGTGAATACGATAAAAGAATTGAAAGACTATATCGTAGAGTTAATTTACTTTAAAGATATAAAAAAAACTACAACTTACAATGTATTTTTTCATTTTTTCTCTTCATTTTAATTTATTTATGATTAACTATTAGTGCATAATTTTTTATTAAATACAAAACTTTGCTTCATATTTTTTGTAATAACTCTAATAACTATTTATATAATAATCCGTGTTATTTTTTTGGCACTTTTTTTTTTTAAATAAAGGTTGACTCTGTCACTAAAAAAAATGCAGCTTACTCCTGATCGTGCTATTAAAGATATTCAAAACGAATTTTTCTTTTTAAAAATATATTCTCATTATACAATAATTTTTTTAAGAAGTAATGTATTACCCGTACAAAGCACGGGCTTTATGCTAGTTATCGATATATGCATTAAATATTATTAAAATAGTTTTATTGCATATCTTTAGGGTGTATTTGAATTGTGGAACCTAATACAAAATTTTCACTTTGAATCATGTTTATTCTCTAACAAATAATTTACTTTTATAAAATTCAAAGCGAAAAATCTTAAACTAAAACTCTATTCAAATACACTATTAGTCAACATTGAATAATGTATTTGGATTTTTAATTTCATTTATATTTTTTCTTTACTATATATTTCTAAAGAATTAATTGGTAGTCTGCCTACTTAGGCAAATAAGCGGTCAAAATTCTCAAAGAACTACAAAAAAGTGATAATAATAAATTATGCTAGATTACATATTTGTTTCCCCAATATTTGATGTTTTCTTAACTTGATTACAAATACTTTTTTGACTTCCTAAAGGATTTTAAATTTTTGGATCTAATTTGGTAAAGATTGCATGTTTTAAATTATACACATTAGAAACAAAATGTTTGAGATCAAATTAGGGGGCTAAAAGCAGTAATTGAGAATTCTCCCTGCTTTCTTTTTTAAATCTAACATATATTAATTTTGAAAAATACGTTAAAAAACTCACACGACTATTTTCTTATTTTGGATAATATTTCTTGCACACACACACATATAAGATCCTTGCATGATAAATTAATCAAATATAAATCATTTCTCATGTCAGCCTATTTTTGAATTTAAAATTTTTATGAAAATAAATTTTTTTATACATTAAGTTTTGAATCTAAATCCAATCGAAATAGTACTATATACCGATTAGGTTCATTCATGAAATACAGGAGGTCACTTGAAGAATGCGCCGGGGCAGCGACAGTCGGCCGGTTAGGTAAGAAATAGCTTTCCGGTGAAATTGTAGGCGGTGAGTCCATCTCTCTCAATTATCAATAGCTTGTCAGCCGCGTCATCATATAGTAATTTCATTCTAGAAATCATTTCAACCTCAATGGACTTCGATTGTAACGCAAATTGGTAAAAACAGACTTACTCGTGGCATGCCTTAATAAGTTAAGAAACTTCATTTACCAACTGCACAAGAAGAATTATTGAAAAAAAAAAAAAAAGAATTTGGGTGGGCCGTTGCAAGAGTCCAAATCCAATTAATTCTGATGGGCTCAAATGAAACGAGGCTCCTCTAAGGCCCAGCAGAGAAGACCATTAACGTCTTCAATGCTTTTACATTAATTTTTGAGGTTACAAGAGTTTTTCTTTTCCTTTTAAAAAAGTTACTATAATTACAGCCGGAGGAATCGTTTTACCTGCATATGCTGAAATTATCATCCGCGCTCATCTTTTGATTTGATGAACAAAGTATTTAATATAAAACTATTATTATAGTTAAGTAATAGAAAATTTGTCATCAATTTATATAAAGACGTGATTAGATAAAGTTTAGATTTATAATTTTTTAATTTTAAAAATTTAAAAAATAAATTATTTATAAAAAAAGAATAAAAATATAGAATTTGTATTAAATTTCAAAGTAAAACTTACCTCAAATACAAGTATTTTGTAGATATGTAATTTTATAACAGAAAAAATTACTCTCTTAACTCATCACTAACCAATTCCCAGTTTGGATAGCATTAGCTAGAAGCATAAGATCAGATTTAGCGGGTAGTTAATAAAGCATGTGAAAGAAAAATATCACTTTATTATTTAGTGGGTAATTAATTTTTTATATAAAAAGAAAATTTTTTTACGTATTTTATTATAATTAGTAAATGTGTAGTTTATAAAATGAGTATAAATTAAGTGATCAAGAAAAATTTACTCGAATAAGAAAATATTTAAATTTAAAATTTTTATTTTAAATTTTTAAAAAATATTAATAAGAGAAAAAGTGGTGTCAAAGATAAAAATAAAATGAAAATTTCAGCAAATCCACTAAAAAAGTTGGATAGGATATATCAAATGTTGGACTCTGAAGAATTGGAATTTTTGGGAGACCACAAAAAACTGAAAAAGGTTACTGGACGATACTCATCATAAGAGGCAAGACAGGACCATTTGGATGCTCTCCCCTTTTTATGTCATTATAAAAGTGAAAAAAGCTGAAGCAAACATTTACCTTCCACCAAAAACCAAAAAAAAAAAAAAATATCACCGTTTACTTTGCCCAGCTTGTTGACTATATCCGGGAATCCGATGTACTTGAATTTCGTATCCTCTACGGCCAGCCAGCGTGCGTGAGTGATAATCTATCAAAAAATATCAATTACAAAAAGTATATAATTGATATATATATTTTTTAGAGAAATCATATTCTTACCCTATTTTTAATTTCTTTAACTCTTTTTTTTTTCACTTTAGGCACATTACTATCATGTGTTCAATCATTGCAATATTGAACCTTTTAAACCTTTATTAATAGAGATATATTATCATTATACGTTTAACATTTTTTTGAATCTAACTTAAAAATTATGAATACAATACCGTGATGAGTTAAGTTAGAACTCATTATTATAATGCGTTCTAATCTATTATTATAATGCTCTATAAGAACGCATAATTTTATTTTTTTTGCCTTCCATTCTTGCTAAAATTATAACAAATTGAAAAATATATATAATTTAATAAAATCTGACAATAAGATCACTGTTCAATTTTCTCACGTAAATTATTTATTTATTTTCTTTCATTGATATGTAAATTATGAACACATAGAAATAATAAATAATTTAATAAAGTTTGATCTGATTTTCTTTTTGTAGTAAATAATTTTATTTTAACTATTTTTTTGTAACCATGATTAAACTTGATTATAAATGATATTATTTTGTCTTACTCTTTGTTTCATTTTAGGAAAGAGAAAATAAAATTTTATTCTAATTTTGATTCCATTTGATCATCTTCCACATGAAAATTATAACAATTTGCTTATCCGATTGCTGATTTAATCAATAATCAATCCCCGCTTATGAAAAAGGTTTGCATCAATGAATATGAAGAAAAATCAGATTAAATACTAAATTCTTTTAATATAAAAAAATATGAAAAAATTAGCTACGTGTCTGTAATCTAGACCATATATTATGAAAATAATATTATATGGTAATCTTTTAGTATTAAATTTACAATTTCGATGTCTATTTTTCTTAGTCTATTATTTTTTTTAATTTTGCTTGAATCAATAAATTATAATATAATAAATACAATATACATATACAATCTTATTATGGACACTATATCCACAAGATTTTGATCACTGATGGATTCTTGACATAGTGCAAGAGACCTTGACTAGTTACATCTATGTTGTCATGCATAGACTTCCAAATTGGGATTTAGGCCGTGTAAAGTTGATTTTGTACGAAACTTTGTGAAGTTAACGCTCATTTTTTATTTATTTTTATAATATTTAATCAGATATGAAGTTTTATGAGAAAATTTAAATTATATTATAATATAATAAAAATTAAAATTATGTGTGTCATCGAGTATTTTATGTAAAATCTAAATATATAAAACTAATATATACTGAGATTAGTAATTGATTGATTGATAGTATATTTTTTTCACAAAAAGTGTTAAATATTTTGAGACATTTTAATATAATAAGAAGATGATTAAAAATTAAATGAATAAGGTACAAGATAAAATATTAGTAATTTTATAAAAATAAACAGTATCAAACTCAATAAAATATGATATCGAAATGATATTTTGTGTACCGATAATGCTGTTTGGTGTTTAAAAATAATTGAAATAATATTTACTAAATATATATACAAGAATAACGATAACGGTTGTTAACATTTATAGAAGAATAGCGAGTGTATTTAGATTTAAAATTTTATTAAATTAAATTATATTAAAAATTATAAAAGTAAATTATTTATGAAAAAAATAAAATTTTTTTATTTTGAATTGCAATGTGAGTTCACCCTTAATTCAGAATTATACAAAAAGAAAACATTTATTTAGCGTACATGTTTTACGGCGTATGGTACTAATTTACTGAACTTCAAAAAAGTCAAGTTCATGGGCCGGATCCTACAAATATCCATCCCAAGTGGCAGAATCTTGACCTCTAAAAGTGAGAATGCCAAAGCTGGCCAAACTTCATTCCAGGTGGCAGAATCTTCGTCTTAGAAGTTTTATAGAATTCCTAAATTGGCCCCGCAGTAGAACCTTCTTCTTTCTCTCATCCCCACAGTATGAGAATTCATTCATGGCAAATTTTTAATGAACGCTAGGTAACAAATCTTCCTTTTTACGATTCAATTTCGGAAATTCCCCTCTCTCTGTCTCTCCTTTTAACTCCAGAAAAGGAAAAGCTAATAAAGCAGAGACTCTCCAAAGGAGACTCAAATCAACATTTAATTCAGGAACTTTGTACTTTGTCCCAAGTGTCAAAACCCAAAAAAATCTCGAGCCTTCCAAAGGAAAAGTAAGGAGAAGACAGAAGAATGGATTCTTGCGGGTTTAATTGAATTATTGGTTGATCAAAGGATTACTGGTCTTTCAAGTTTGGAATTTTGATTCGGCACAAGAGATGAGGACTGATGTTGATGCGTTGTGGGCTTTGAACCTCTTCAGTTTCCTTTATTCCCTCCGTGCTAATGAAAGGTGACTTCTTTTTATTTTACTTTAATTTGATTGGTTTGATGGGTTTTGACTCTCTATCTTTTTCTTGTTCGTTGCAATTTGCTGGATTTCTCTGGTTAATTTCGTGTCAATTTAGTCCATTATATTTTGCTTTTTGGAGGGTCGTCGGGGTTTTTTTTCGTTATGAAATTTGTGATCGGTTTATGATGTCTTTTTGGCTCCTGAAGTCTTGAGATAGCGACGCACTCCGTAATGCTTTCAAAACTCGGTTCTGGAGAATATGAATCATTACGACTGCTTTACTTGTTAACTAAATTTTGAACGCCAGAGTTGGATTTATTGCTTTCTGGGCTTTTGATTGGTTAGAGCTTTATCACTGGAATGCATTTATGGAATTTTAATAAGTCCCCATTTTGGTTTTCTTGATTTACTTTGTGGAACTTCTTAGCAAACCTATCTTGAAATGCCTAACTGATACTCGAATCATTTTATTTGTGGTCGTATTTCACATTTGGACACTGAAGACAAAAGTTACCCCTTTTTTACAGTTATGATAACATAGGATATATGATATAGAAAGTTTTTCCCTAACAGGACGCATTTGTTTTGTTGTTGAATGTTTAAGAGTTGTTAGAGCAGCAAAACTCTATGAAGAATGAAAATTCAGTCAGGGAAAGGAGGAGAACTCGCATTTCTGTCAGGCTGGAAAAGGTCACGAAATGCCTGTGCTCTGGGAAACAACTAAAAGCAGATGAAATGATTGCTTCCTCTGAATCCCTTGCAACTAAGGACTATACAAGAAGTGTTTATTCTTCTCAAGCTGGGGAAGCTGAAAGGAAGGCTGATACTGGGAATATTGAAGAAGCTGAATCATCTCTGCGTGAGAGTGGTTCTCTGAATTATGAGGTTCCTTCAGTTTAACTTTCTTTATTCCCTTCTGCTCATATTGTGCTGCTTGTTCTACCTTTTACAAATTTCTAACCGGATGTCTTATATTTCTTTATGGGGAGTTGGGATTCTTTTGAACTAGAAGTCAAGTTGGAACACAAGTTTGGTTTGTGGATCTTGGACTAATATATCACCATTTTCCAGGAAGCCAGAGCATTGTTAGGAAGATATGAATATCAAAAGGGGAACCTAGAAGCTGCCCTGCATGTTTTTGAAGGAATAGATATTGCTGCAGTCACTCCAAAAATGAAAGTTACGCTTTCCAAAATTGGAGCACCTATCAGGCGACGCTCACAAAATTATGCTGACCAACTAATGTCTATACATGCAGTCAGTTTGCTCCTAGAAGCAATATTTCTAAAGGCAAAATCACTCGAGGCTCTTAGGAGGTATAAAGGTAGTCTTCGTAAATCTACTATTGTATCTTAGGTGTGTCAAAAATTGATTTCTAGGCCTATCATCATTCATACAATCTCATTTTGCTGCTTGTTTATGTAATCTGAAATATTGGGTACACTTTTGCTTATAATTGCTTAGTTTTCTTTCTACTCTGTAAGGTTTATACCCAGACATCATACAGATCTATAGACAAAAATTTCCTTTATTTTGATCTGCAGTAATTTTATATTGATAGATATTTTAACTTACAACTCGTTATGGCATAACGATTAATGTGGAATTTTTTGTTTCATTAAAGGCCATCATTTAGTGGCTTTGTTTCCTGCGGTTGGGGGATAGGTTTTGAAAATCATGACAGTTGCATGTTTTAAACTTGATTGAAATTGTTAACTAATGTGAAGAAAAAAGGATGCCCTCTTTCACGTGTACCTATATAGTCTACTGATACTGCTTATGGCTAGTAGTAGATTATCTCTGCCCCTTTGCATAGATGGTTTTACAAGCTGGACGTTTGGGCTTCTCATGGTAATGGACGTACTGGACTGTACTTAACCAATTCTCATCTCTTATCTGGCATTCCTTTGATGACATCACAAATTTTGATTTCACTTACGAAGAAATGGAACAAGGGCTTTGCTCTTTACTACAATATTCTGACTCGAATGGTAGTATTGAAATGAGTCCACTGCTTATAGGAAGGAATATAATTATTGGAATAGTCAGCTCTGTAGTATAGTGAAATAATTATTCCTTCAATGTTGGATTTTTTTTTTTTAAAAAAAGAAACGAGTGACTATGATTCCAATGCATGAGTTAATAATATATAATAATAAGTCTGCACACCCCTGCAGCACGCACCTTCTACTTGTATGGATGAATAAACTCTTGCCTATAGGATTTTCTGAGCTTAACTGGCTTTTAGTTGTCCAAGCTCACGATACCAATTTCCTTGACCTTTGTGTCAATTTATTGAATCATGATAACTTTTAGATCACTAGATGTGGTAGTTTATGTCATTAAGATCATGGATGCTGAATTGCATTTGTTGCTTATTGCTAGTTATGAGTCTGTTTGGGACCTATTACACTTGGCCTTTGTTTTTGCCGGCTCTGTGGTGTTACCTCACTACTATTATCTGTTATTATTATTACATAAATTTATCTCCATGCAGATATTGATGATCACAAAAAGGATTTGGAAGTTCAACATGATGAAAACATTCTTTCACTGGGCTAATATAAATTTCCAACCCTTTTGCAGAAGCTGCTCAATCTTGCTCAGTTATTCTGGACATTGTTGAATCTTCATTACCAGCAGGCTTGCCTGAAAACTTTGCTGCTGACTGTAAATTGCAGGAGACACTTAGCAAGGCTGTTGAGCTGCTTCCGGAACTGTGGAAGCTTGCTGATTCTCCAAGGGAGGCAATCTTGTCATACCGGAGGTCCCTGCTACATCAGTGGAATCTTGATGCACTAACTACAGCCAGGATCCAAAAAGAGTTTGCTGTCTTTCTTCTGTACAGTGGAGGTGAAGCAAATCCCCCCAATCTGCGGTCCCAGATGGACAGTTCATTTGTTCCTAAAAACAATATTGAAGAGGCAATTCTTCTTTTAGTGATTCTTTTAAGAAAAATGAAGCTCCAAAGAATTGAATGGGATCCATCAGTTCTGGATCACCTTTCATATGCATTGTCCACATCTGGGAGTCTAAGGGCTTTAGCCAATCAAGTAGAAGAGTTGCTTCCAAGGACCATAGATAGGAAAGAGAGGTATCAGACTCTAGCGCTCTGCTATTACGGGGCAGGTGATGACTTGGTTGCCCTAAATTTGTTGCGGAAATTGTTGAGCAATACAGAGGATCCAACATGTATTCGAGCTTTACTATTAGCTTCGAAGATTTGTGGGGAGAACTCCACATTTGCAGAAGATGGAATAAGGTTTGCTCATAGAGCTTTAGAGAGCTTACGCGGAAAATGTGATCATTTGGTTGGTCTTGCCAATTTTGTACTTGGTAGTTCCCTTTCAACCAGTGCAAAATCTGCCATGAGTGATTTTGAGAGGGTTAGGAGACAGTCTGAGGCCCTTGCGTGTCTGGAAATTGCTGGGAGAATGACTCAAATGAATAACCCCTTAATAGTTTATCATCTTTGTTTAGAAAATGCTGAGCAGAGGAAGTTGGATGCTGCTCTTCGTTATGCGAAATGCTTGCTGGAATTGGGAAGTGGCTCCAATGTAAAAGGATGGATTCTGTTAGCTCGAATCTTATCTGCTAAGAAACGATTTGTGGATGCTGAGACTATCATTAATGCAGCTCTAGATCAGACAGGAAAGTGGGATCAGGGAGAATTGCTAAGAACTAAAGCTAAACTCCAAGTTGCACAGGGTCAAGTGAAGAAGGCGATAGAGACATACACTCATCTTCTTGCTGTTCTTCAGGTTCAGCATAAAAGCTTTGGTTTGAGCCAAAAGCACCAGGTGTGTATGACCTTCCTAGAGCCTGCTTTTCTTGTCAAATCTTATGAGATGCATTGACTTCTGCCATGTATGCTATGTTTAGCATTCTATGCGAAAATATCTTAGGATCTTCACTTTATAAGTTGTTGATTGTCCTGTAGAGCACTAGCTTCTTTTAACATTAATATGAATACGTGCTCTAGAGTTGGAATATTTGTTAAGCTAAATCATTTTATTCTGATGCACATGGGAGACGTACCCTTGATGGGTTATGGTGTTCTAGTGCCTATTCCCTGGAAAATACTTTGTATCTTTGAATTTGTATTCTCTCATACCAAAACTTAATACCACTCAAAAAGAAGTTGCAATTGTTACATATCTACTCAATAATGTGCCAGGACGGTTGGAGCCGGAATAGGAGCTTGGAGCAGGAAACTTGGCATGACCTGGCTTCTATCTACGTCCGGTTGTCTCAGTGGAGGGACGCTGAAATCTGTCTTTCCAAGTCTGAAGATTTAGATTTCTATTCTCCCATGAGATGGCACATTGCTGGTACATTATTGAATTACTTCCATTTCTTTTCGGTTGAATCAGATTCCTGATGCTTCTTTTGGGTGAATTTTTCAGGTTTGCTTAACGAAGCTAAGGGGCTCCATAAAGAAGCACTTGGGGCGTTTGAACGGGCAGTGGATATTGATCCTGCTCATGTCCCAAGTCTAATCTCGATGGCAGTTATTCTTAAAAAGATGGGAATCCGTTCACTCGCTACTGTCAGAAGCCTTCTGACAGAAGCAATACGTCATGACAGAACGAATGATTCAGCGTGGCATAATCTTGGCCTACTTTACAAAGATGAGGGTATCGGATCAGTGTCAGAAGCAGTTGAATGTTTTGAAGCTGCTTATTTCCTTAAAGAGACGGCGCCCGTTGAGCCCTTCAGATAAGGGGCTATTGTTAAATTCTCTCTCTCTCCAGGTGCAGTTTTGAGTTGCTCAAACAAGCTGCATCTCTTGCGTACATATCTCGGATGGCATCATGTAATATAGTATAAGAGCACGACGAAAACCTTTCTTGCTCTCATTCTTGATTTTACTACTTGTGCTGTTTTGAGTTTTTGGTCTGGCTCCCCTTCAAAAGGACATAAGAGCGGTGGAGTTCTCTTCCTACGAGTGCTCTGTTGAGCTTCAGTAAATTCTTATTCTTGAGGACAATTCCCGGCATAAAATGTTTTCCGGTTGCAGGGCGCCTTTTCTTGAAACCCAGCCTAGAACATACTACTACATTTTTCCATTTGTCCATGCGCAGATTCTACTTTGGCCTTCTTGGTTCTCTTGACAATATTAAGAAAAAACCGGGTTTTGAAGGATCACTGGAAATACCTCACTGCAATAAAAGATGGTTTGGACTGATCCTTTCTGACAAACAATAATCAATCAACGTTTTCGAGTTTCTTGGCGTCTCCCTCCGAATTTATTAGTACGGCGTGATTCTCTTGTCTCGCGGGCCGAGAGTCCAGACGACAACTTGCATCTTCTGTCCCAGAGGTGTATCTGCTTGAATATACTATTATATTACTTTATCCGTTCGATTTTTAGAATTTTTTTATTTTCAAAATATTTGATTGTGATTATTTTTTAAAGGTTATTTTAAATTATAAAATTAATTATTTTATTTTTTTATATGTTAATAAAAACAATTAAGAATAAAATTTAAAAATATCTTTTCATTTTTTCTTCTTAATAATTTATATAATAATAATAATAAATTATTTTTTATATTTTAAAATAAAGGGATTAAGTGTTTTTGACATGCTGACAATTAAGAAAGTTATCATATAAAAGATAAAAATATATTTTTGCTTAAAAAATAATTTAGTGCGATGAAGGATAAGGATGAAAATAACAATCACTTAATAATCTAAAGCAGCGCCTATTTAAAAACAAAAAGGTCTCCTAAAGTAGCATTTTTGTTTCTAAATGGAGGAAGTACATTCTCCTTGACATTTATATAATATTTTTTATTTTTAAATATAAAATTTATAATTGGGATGTAAGAGCATGTTATAAAGAATCTGCAATGATTTATAGTTGATCTTGATTGAATGTGTTTGAGAATTTTTGTGGCAATAAATATCTTATAATAAGATCCAAAATGAAAATTTAGTGAGTTGAAAATCTTCCTTTAATTTGTGGTCAAAATGTACCCCAAATGGATTTTCTTGAGGATTGTCATTTGTGTCCCTTGAATTGAAATGGTACTTTTGGTATATTAGCAATAAATATCAATATACCCATTAGTAATTAATTGCATTCCCATCCTATAAACTATGAGTTCCAAGGTTTGCTTTACATTTTATTTTTATTATTAAAATAAAAATCTCAAATTAAGATTAATTTTATTTTTAACAATTATATTTTACAAAATAAAATAAAATAAATTTTATATATTTTATTTCAAATTACACCTCATTTTTTCTAAAAAACAAATAATTAATTTTTTTGAACAAATTTTCATAGGCGGAGAAGGGAGGGTGGAGCGACCCGCCGACAATAGTAGACGCGAAAAGAAGGGTGAAGACAGGAACAACTTCTTTACTTTGTCTTGTACCTGGGCCCTTAACAGAAAATATTACTATAAAAAGATTTGTCTTGTCTCTGAGCTCTAAATTCTTTTGCTGAATCCTCACGCGCCAGCCTACGTGGAATGTTGTTCCTTTTTCTTCCGTGTCCCCACTTGGCTTTGAAATTCAAGTGCGAAACTACATTTATAGCCGAACACCATTTACTACTACTACTACTACTACTGCTACTGTTTCCGTCAATTCTTTGAGCTCTGCAGTCTGCTTCTGTTAGTTTCACACGCTTTTGCTGTGTGTACCTGTGTCGGTTCTACTAGGGGTCTTGGAATCTAAGGAGAATTGTTGCGTTTTTTCCAATGGAGGCTGGCAAGAGGGAAGAGGCAGGACCATCTTCTGCTGCTGGCGGTGGTGGCTTTCTTGAAGAAAAGAGAAGGGAAGATGTTAATGTGAAGGCTGAAGACGTGGAAGCTGTAAGTGTTGGTGGAGAGAGCGATGATGACGAGCAGGATGGTGGTAAATTTGGTAGTTTTGTTCCTGGCCCTCTTCTTTCTCTCAAGGACCAGATTCAGAAAGACAAGGTTTTTCTTTTTCTACCAAGCATTCTTTTGCCTCTCATTCTTTATTTCTAAATTTGTATGCATAATCATTTGGAATTTGGAAATGGGTCTTCTCTTGTTGCTTTAGACATTTGTGCATACTTATCGTGGTTTCCCTTATGACCTTTAACCAACCATTTGGGGGGTTTCTTTATTTCTCTTGCTTCCATTCTGTATTATTTAACCCATGTAATCATCCATTTTTCTGCTTTTTGTCTGTGTGCAGTTCTTTTGCGAACTGACTGTATGTTGAATTGATTTGAAGCTAAATTAGATCTGCTGAATATCAGTATCATTGATAGAGTTGGAGAAGTCCTTTTGATTTCGTGTATTTGGATTGAGGAATATTCTACTTTTCTCTACTTAGTCTACGTTCCCCGTATTTTCTCACAAAAGTCAAAGGTATATACCCAACAAAATACGAACACCTATGAAACTTTTCACTTTGAAGTGCAGTCCAAATACACCCTAAGCATTTGAATAGTTTCATAATGATTCAGCCTTTGACGCATCTTCCACGAATTTGTTTTCTTAGAAAATATTTGTTTCTTGAGTTGCAATATTACCCCATTTTTCTGACGTTCTTTTCTGTCTGCCCTTGTTTTGTTTTATGTTAACGGTTGTGGCATGGTATGTTTAGAATGCACATTTTATCTTGTCATATTATTCTTTCCAGGAGGATGAGAGCCTGAGGAGGTGGAAAGAAAAGCTGCTTGGCTGCCTGGAAAGCGATTTTGATGGTTTGTCTTGTCTTATCTTAGTTGAATGTTTTGAATATCTGCCATCCTGATTGATTGCACATTTGCTAAATGGAAACGTTATCTGTTCTACTAGGACAAATGGAGCCTGAAGTCAAATTCCACTCTATTGGCATTATATCCGCAGACTTCGGGGAGATTACTACTCCTTTACCCGTTAATGAAAGCCAAAGCAAAAAGGTCCTTTTTACTCTTAAGGAGGGGTCTGAATACCGGCTGAAGCTGACATTCTCGGTTCTTCACAATATTGTTTCTGGCCTTGCCTATACAAACACTGTTTGGAAAGATGGATTCCAAGGTCAGGGATTTTGACATTTTTCCTTTTAAAAGTGTCTGCACATGGCAACTTTGGAGATTTTATGTGCATTCAATTCGTGAATTGTCCTCATATTTCATAAGATTAACTGCTAATAGCCTAACTGGGCAAGTTCATTTTATAAGCTCAGTTGTTCCAACTCTAAAGGGAGGTTAATATTAAATCCACTGTTTAAAATGTCGGTGCTGCCTCTTATTTTAACTGTTGAAAGTAATTTAACTCTCTTCCTAGTCTCCTTCAACTCAAAGCCATTAATAGAATTAAGGTTCAGTAACCAATAATGGTTCGGTTAGGAAAAATCAACGAAAAAGAGTTTAGGTTGCTAAACTGGCATCTGTGCTTACTGGTTGTCCTGCGTACTTAAGACCAGTTCTGTGGTTTAATCAAACATCACTTCTTTTAAATTGGTAACATATAAAATATGGGATTTTTTAGCCCTTGAAATTATGGGATTCAAGGCTTAGAAAATATCTCAAGGCATCTCGCTTGGAATCAAAGGATAATTGTACCTTCCAATTGTAGAAATGCTTCATTATAGATGCAAAGTTGCGTTGGCCTGAGGTTGCATTGTTGATTTAACTTATACTTTAGTTACTCTTGGTTTTCCCTTGCATCGTGAATGAATTGATTTTGGTTCCAGTTGATCAAAGCAAAGGGATGTTGGGCACGTTTGCTCCACAGCGAGAGCCTTATGCGCATACGTTAGAGGAGGAGACTACTCCATCTGGTGTGCTTGCTAGAGGCACGTATACAGCAAATCTTAGGGTGAGTTAACTTATATAGAGGTCTCCAAATTTATGCAAGTTTAAGTTACTTTCTGACAGATGCTGGGCACGATGATAAAAGATGACAAGTATGACATCAATCTTTTGCAATACTTTATTATATTACATACAAAATCAACAATTTTTGTGCACTTGCATGGATGGCATCCCTTATTTTGTGCTTTTGGTTGATAATATGCAACATCTTTACCTAGTAACCTCAGCTGACATTTCACGAGTTGTCTGTTTCGAAAATATATTTCTTGATAAGTTATCCCTCAAAGATTTGAAGGTGAGAATTTGTTTATAAACTGTGTAGTTACAGTATTTCTCTTTCGTAACTTCCACTTCTGAATTGGACGCTGATGATTCTATCTAAAGGTCCAATTATTTGACAAATTCTATGCTTCCACAGATTCTGTTGTGGTTGTTGAAATGGTTTTTAATACTGTGAACTATTAACTTTGCTAGAGATCTTACATCCGGAAACTGCCTAGAAAAAGGAAAAAATGTTACGCCACTTCTTTGGAATATGGTGAACATGTTTGTTTAATTTTGATGTTCCTCTGGTTCTTTCAGTTTGAAGATGATGACAAAAGATGTCACCTGGAACTTCACTATTCCTTCGAAATAAAGAAGAGCAGGTAGCCAAGTATCTGTCAAATGCTTTCGTGGTCCTTGGAGATTCTTTTGTTCATTTTCACTTGGCTGTGGTGTGTGGTCCGCCTCATGCTTATTAAGCTAATTTCAAAAGTGAACTTGCGCGATGGCTGTAGAAGTTCTTGTGTAGTTTGTTTCTGCTTCATTCTCGAATCATTCTCTTTTTCACATGACATCTGTGGTCGCTCTTTATTTTCTGGCACAAGTGCAGCTAATCTCTTGTTACATCAGTGCTCATTATTTTATTGCCAGAATATGAATGATAATCTCAATTGGTTTGAGAGGAAGCTTTTTCAGCTGCTGGACTCCACTTTCTTTAAGTTGTGATGTAATTGTCATTCAGAGCAGTGGGAATAAGATGAGTGCATCTTAATGCATGCATGCATAGGGGCGCTCCTGTTAGTGCCGATGCAAACAACCATCCTACCGGGATTAGAGTTTGATGAGAGCGTTATTGATATGCCTAAATACTCAAAAGGCACTGCGTTTCCGCCGTAAGTTAAAAAATAAAAGAAAAATATGTGACTCAATATAATTATAAACTGAACCGAAGAAGTAAAAATCATATGATACAACAAATCATTAGATCCTCGGCAAGATAGTGAAAAATCGGAAGACATGCTGCAAAATTTCTCTCTTCCTTGATTCTGTAAACCTCTCTTTATACCGTAAACTGTTTCATCATACACATAGTATTGGTTTCTAATAGTGTACTATACAAGCAAAAATATTTTGCAACTAAACCTTGCAAAATGTTTCAAGAGCTCATTACTGCTCGTTGCAAAGACTCATCATCAGTTTCTCCTTGAAGTATGGAGATCCATTTTCTGCAATGTAGCATCAAGTTATGTCTCCAGAAGTGACCAAACAACCGTCTTTTGAGACTTTTCAAACAGTTCAAAGCGAAGAAAAATCTTTATGCAAGCTTATAACTTAGTGCACGTACCTACTAATCCATTTGACCATTCCCTCGCTTGTGGGAAAGAATCAGAAAGAAATAAAACGATAAGGTCATCGGATTAATTTGGATATATCCAGTACTTGTGGAGACAGGTCTGGGCGAGTGAAGAGTTCCAGTATCAAAGAAGTTGACGAAGAATGAGAACTATGGCATCGGAAATATCCATGAATACTTTAAACTAAAACTCTTAACCGTGAAATCTCCAGTCAAAATTATTTGCAAGAGACTGTATACAATACCTATACATAATGCAAGAGGAGATCAGCTGAAGAATTTCTCAACCTGCAGCTCTGCCCCAGGTGCACATCTCCAAAAATATATCTGAATTATCGAGAATCATGTAATTCAGAAATTAAACTGACGGTCATGGCATTCAAAAGAAATATTTAAAGACATCTCTGGTAGAAAGAGAATGAACCTGTATTCACAATGCTCTGGCCATGCACACCGAGCTTTTCCATAGTCCCAATAACAGTCATCATCCCTCAGAGGGCCACGCTTTGCTGTTTCATGGAGTTGTGAGGTGAATATGAAATTGAACAAAGGTAACAAGGAATATTTCGGAAGACTTATATCCACCTTTAGTAACAAAGTTTGTCTTTTTCTCAGGATGAATATTATGCCACATCTCCAGCCATAGCTCCCGCATCAAAACTGGAGACCTCACAATATTTCTATGATTTGCTGCAAAGGAGACAATTGCACGTATGTAAAAACTCTCTCTATGGGGATGGAATTGCACTTTCATCGTTTATCAAGAAAGGAAAGCAAAACTAACAACCGAGATGCATAAGGAACTCCTCGGTTAATCTATAAAGACTCACAAGTAAACAAATGTTCCACAGGTAGCCTTGCTAGGTGTTATTAAGTTAGAATTAGAGCTTTCGGCACCAGTTCAATTTGAAAGAAAATCTGGTTTTGAAGGATCAGAAGGGGTCAAAGGTGAGACCCGGGCATTTCATGGCATTGCAGGACCCTGGATGAGTGAGTTCATCAAGTACCAAGAATAAAACGGTATATAAGGGAAAAGGAAATCTACTACATGTAGCAAGGCATTTGGCAAATTAGATTTTTACAAGTGGCAAAGTAATGTAGTTTAGACTAAATACTGGAAGGGATTGCTATCCATTCGAAACCTACAAGAGGGATGTGCCAGTACTACATAAAAAGGTAAAACAAGGAGAAGACTAAGAAATGCTTTATCACATTTCTCTCTAGAAAATACACTCATGCACGAGCTAAGCATGGAGGAGACCAATTATTATGAAGGAATAAGGTATCAAACAATGGTAGCCAAAAGTGGAGTTTCTAGGTGCGCGATGAATTCTATAATCAATTCCTTTATGGTTCACCAAAACCCTGCCTCTTGGGGGTTCAATTTCGATCCTTGCTGCACACTAGATAATAATTCCAGGGAGCTCAGAGTGATGCAGCCATAGAAAGTAAAAGAGTTCCTTCACAGTATAAACAACCATATAATACTAAAGTTCAGAGGCAAGATGTTTCAGATACTTTTATCAAGCTCCCAGACAGCTGTTCTCTTCCCTGGAAGACTTTCAGAATCTTCATAATAGGTTATGTATTTCACTCGAGGAGACCGTGTCATGTTGGGAAAAATATCTGCTTCATGCTGATGTTCTACATTTAACTGAACTTGTACGTCTGATCCATCATGCTCTGACTGCAATCATAAATAAAAACTTGATATAAAATTAAAAAAAGAAGAGAATAAGAAAAGAGAAAATTATGTTTTCTGCTTTTTCCCTAGCAAGAGGTAATTGTTAAATGATGAACCATTTTGTCCAAACAATCATGATTCTTCGCTGTATAGCTATCCATGAGCAGAAACGTACAAATTTAAGCAGAAGAGTAAGTAAAAAATTCAAAGAGCTTCCAACAGATCCGTAAGTTTCCTAGTCTCCTTAGGAAGATAAAATAGAAAATAAATAAAAAAGAGATGAGGCATGAAATATTTCATAAAAAAGCAACTATTAAATTTCAAACAGATACTCTTACATCTATAAATAAACACAGCTTGATAAAAAATACAAAGAAGTGTAATCTGACTTGTTACCTTGAATGCTTTATCAAATTCCAAACACATCCTCTTACATCTATAAATAAACACAGGTTTATCAAAAGTACAAAAAAATGTAATCTAACTTGTTACCTTAAATGCTTAAGAACTGATACTGAATGCAGGTTCATTAGCTAATAAATCTTTCCATCCAAGTACTCTATTCTAAAGTTATCATTGACTATCAAGATGTTACTATCTATTGGAAAAGTTAAGTTTCTGCACTCATCCTCTCTCTTTCCTTTTGTTTATTTAATTTTTGGTAAGTTGGGAGTGGGAGGGAGTAAGGGAGTGAAAGAGGTGCCTACAAAAAAATTAACTCCATGACTCAAACCATCCAGGCTCCACTATTTAAATCATAACCAACATATATTGGCATATAAAAATGAGAGAAGGGGAGTGAACTGATTGCAGTTGTTGGCTACTTGAACACGATTTCTGATTTTATTAAAGATGGTGTTGGCATTATTATTCTTCAGCTGCTATCCAAGAGAAAGAAAGGGAATTTCTGTGTGACGCTACTTATGTCAACGGCAAAGGAGAGGAACTTTTAGAGGACGTAAAATGACATCAGACACAAATTTGCATAAAAATGTAACTAAGAGACAACATATATTAATGTCTGTAAAAAGACTGTTGGTACCTGAGGAGTCCTTGTTATATTCACTTTTGGTCCCAACCAAGTCTTGCACCAAGAAAGGGAATGATATGGCACCTACAAACATGTCTGCCTCTGTTAGTGAAATAGAAGTCCGAGATACAAATCCCACACTATGAAGACAGGACTTGCTGCCTAGATACTACTATATGTATATGCAATGGAACAAACTATCAAAGTTCATTTTCTTGATCATACTGTCTCATCTCCACTAGCTGCACTTGGATTGCCTTCAACCATATTTCCTGACCTGTAGTATGAAAATAAACTAAATACAGGAATCCAATTCAATATATTTTCACAAGATTAACAAAAGAACTTGTATCACTGAAAGCCCAACATAAAAGGAGAGCAAACAAACTCATTCTAAAAGATAGTTTTTCAGCATTGGGGTAGATACAATGATGTAGTTTGCCATGTGATGTACATTCAACTCTCTGGTTTTTCTTTTCCATCTTCAAACAAAAGCTTCTGAACAAACAATGATCTCTCTCTCTCTCTCTCTCTATCTATGTACTCTCTTTTTTTTTTCTTCAGTTTGTTTCTATGGAACAGTTCTGGTGATGAGAAATAAACATCGACTTTAGGTATAATTATTTGATTCTGAAAATAACAATTCTCACAAACAACATATGCTCCTAGGACCCAGTATAACCATTATTGGAACAGAGGCTGTAAAATTAGCTCCTTTCTGTATGTGAAAGGCAAATAAGTGAGGTACGAAAGACAAATTCTTGTAATAAATATCATTCTCACACAAAGCATAAATAAATGCCCCTAGTTCTGGGAGCTCATCCAGCTGAATAATCAATAGCATTTGTAATTCAGGATTTATAAACTGTTCTATGCAAAGCCCAATGTTAGTTGACAGGAAATTTCTTGTATATTTTCATGGTTGCTTTGTAAGCATAGTTAAAGATTTTTTGAACATCAAAACCACAAGACAATATTCTTATCTGACAACAGTCTGATCCTCTCACATTTTAATTATTATTATTATTTAAGCACCTTGGAGAATTATTAATCAAAGAGAAAAGTTGAGAGTAATTTGCTGCAGGAGACAGAGAACTATAATGTCTGAAAAGCAACAAGAAGACCGGTTTTCATCTTTGCTTGGTCAATACACATAGAAAAATAGTGGAAAGGTACCTGGAACCCAAAAATCCTTCAATCTCATGTATCACATCAGTTATAATCCAGTTATCTGGATATGGCTTCCCGCTTGGTGCAAAATAGTAACCAACCTGTTGCGACACACAAAGACTTTCCAGAATTATCATTACCAACTCCAGATCAATGAAAATGTTTTTCCACACAAGAATTCCTACCATACAGAGGGAGTAATGACTTGAATCAGCATTACAAAGAAGAATTACCATTCGAAAATGACATTTACTGGACAAAGCTTCTTTCACTGGGACATCATAAAGTTCTTTTGGTTTCAAAAAACAGTAAAATCCAACTTTCTTGTCTCCAATTTTCGTAAGATCTTGTGCCAAGGCTATCGATTTGGTTGAATAACAACACATCTCATAGTCATTTAGGTGTTAACAAGTTTATCCACAAACAAAGTACCTCTAAAAACTAATAAGAATAAAGGGAATAGCACTAGAAGCAAACTAATCTGGTAGTCAACATTGATGAAATAATCACATGCAGAATAAAAGCATTAGGCTAAACTGGAAAGTTACAATATGAAAGTAAACAGCAACTGGATCAAGAATAAATCTATATGGATACAATTACCATATCTATGCAGGAATACAAAGATGAGAAGAATCCTGAAAGAGAAACATACCTCTGTTTTCATTTCTATTCCATAAATACAAAAAATATTCTTCAGTGGAGGTCTATCCCAAGGTGTTAGGGGATTTAGAACAGGATCTCCATGGTATGACCTGAAAAATGAAGACGTTATAAATAACGGGATACTTCATAGGAAACTATGTCGTTAATTTGGTAAAGTTTTGAAGAGCCACAGGAGGATTGTGAAGGAAAACTTATCCAATTTTCTTTTTGTGCACAGTAGCTTCTACGTGGATAGCTAATGCTATAAAGTAGCTGAAAAATGCAAGTACCAAACACAATGGCAAAGACAGTCATAAAAAACCATTGTTGCTAAAATCAACCTTCTACATTTGCTCCCAAATGAAAAAAAAAAAAAAAAACCATTGGGAAGCAGGAGAAAATGCAGAAAGAAGAGAGAGGAGTAAGGGAGAGGTTGGGGCCAACTTTCTGGGGAAAACTGGACTGCTATAAGAATTCATTAGATTATACTTCCGCATACAGAGTAAAATAAAGCAAAAGACCATCAATCATCATTACACACCTAAGAAAGATGTTGCAGTACATTTTAACAATAACAACTCACAACTGTAATTGGTACAATAGCCTTTGACTATCAGGGTCATAATCTTCTATTGCTTTGAAAAAGGTCCCCTCAGAAACTTCACGAGCAGAAAAGGATAACTGAGTTGGAAATCCACATTCCGTTCCAGAAAAGTTTGCCTGAGCTATTTCTCCAAAAGATGGATATGCCTCATCTCCTACTAAGACATTAAAAGGAGCACACACATTAACACTGTTAAACATAAAAAAACACAGGATATATAAGGAGACCTTATTTGATACCCGGTGCTGAAGGAATTTCAATGTTAACGATGTTCGTGGGCCAGCCAGAATAGTTAGATTGAAATTCATGATTGTCGCAGTGGTAGGCCATGTGACCTTTTCTGCTTCCAGAAGAGAAATGCTTCCAGTATGCATTGTCTGTTCTACAATATTTTGAAAACGGCAACATCCATAGAGAAGATCCAAATGAATTGAACATCAATCGTGCTGTTCCCTGATAACTTGCCAAATTATATAATAAATATGTTAGTCAAACCATCTGTTAGCAGAGGGGATAGGAGTAACAGATACCTCTCTAAATGCAAAACTATGTTTAAAAAAACTGCATTAATGATAGGAAAATGAATTTATCAATGTTCAGTCATCAGTTAAAAGATAATGAACAGAAACTTTGAAGTTCGTGTGTGTCTTCAGAGTTTAACCTTGGAACTATAAAAGAACTCAATAAGGAAAACAAGAGAGAATATCTGACACCAGATCCAGTCTGTGTAGAGACATTGCAGAAATTGCTATTGTTTTTTGTTACATACTGTTCTTCAGAAAGATACATGAAACCGAAAGATTGTAACTGAAATTAGCCAGACATTGATGAGGATGGGTTTAGTCCTGAAACTAAATACAACAGGACAAATCGAAGAATATAAATCCAATAAGAAAGAAAGAAGTTACTCCTTGTTTACTTTCCTTTTTTTATTTTTTTATTTTTGGGGAGAGAAAGAGGATTGGAGAAACAGCAATGCATTGTAAAAGAATGAATAAACAACTTAAAACATAAAATGATAACCTCAGAAACAGGAAGTCCATATGTATATCCAGATAATGTTGCTTTGACCGTCTCGGGTGCTCCAAGAAGAGGAGCTCCTGAAATCCAGAGAACAAGCAATTCCAAATAAATTCAATACTAATATGACTCTGCGTATAGTGAGACAAAGTAAATTAGGGCATGCATACCAACAGCAAAATAGGCATGTATGTGATCGTCCAGCCACTGTATATATTTTTTAGGGGCAATTTCGAGTTTCAACCACTCCAAGAAGTATCTGAATACATTGTTGCCCATTGAATGTGCAAAAACTAATGATGGCCCACCTCGAAGCTTTAGTGCAGTTTCAAAAGTTAGCCTGCAACAATTGAAAATAAGGGCAGCACCCTGGCAAAGTGAAAATTCTGTCTTCAAGCCAAACACTACAAGAGATGCATGCAGGATACTATACTAAGTCTATACAAAAACATTCCTCGAAAGAATAAATTAAGAACCTTGAAAATAATTAGTTAATGTGAAAATTCATCAGAATACATTTCAAAACATTACAAATTGCGACAAGGTTGAATTTTCCATTGTTGTAAGAAAGTGATATGTTTCCTATGTAAATTCAAAGATTTGTTGCACTAAATAAATATCCATTTAGTTCTGATAACAAAATCTTGAAACTCAAAGGTTTTGTGGTTAGTTTAATGTCAGGGAAATAGGCTGCCCAAGCTTTTTCAACTTCATCTTTGCAGCATAATGGCAGGAAACATTCAGATTTTATATGATACTATGAAGGAAATAATCACAAGACCAAAATGAAGATGAAAAAGATAAGCTGGAGAGACATATACTTCAGCTTATGAAAATAAAGGTCCCTTTCCTCCAGTTTTGATGGTGGCAACCTCCAGTCGTATGGAACTGCAAGTATTGCATTAGCCTCAATACCAAACTCAATACACCATTTGATCCATTCCTTCCATACTGAAGAGAGGGGACCTGACCAGGATTCAAATGTAAATCCAGTTACAAGTGAAGTTTAACCACCCACTCCACAAGGAAATTATTGAGTGGTTATCTGAAAACCAGAACATAAGATTTAACTCATTAATATTAACCATGCTGCAACTTTCTCACATACAAACAGAAGTAATTCCTGGTTGAAAGTGACAACACAAGGAAACTATGGATATCATCACATGCACTGTTTGTTTCTAAAGAAAAAACAAGACAAATCCCAATTCCTGGTGCTGTGTTTTTGGCAAGCAGTATTATGTGTCGTAAACTCAAAAATCCTATAATTGTATTCTTGTTCGCAGTATTTAGAGCATAAAAAATAACAAATGCACCTCATTAAATGACTACACTTGATTTGTACTCAACTATGCGAAGAAACCTAATGCTATATACAAAAACGATGAGTTTATTCCATTGATGACTTGTCACCCATCTGAGAGGCTATCCACCAGTAATTTAATCATATTGTTTTAGTTAATGGGGGCTAGTTCTCTACTCTAGCATTACATTGGATAGGAGGCATATTAACAGTAACAGTGGGTATGTAGCATGCATCAAGTCTCCAGCCAGTCAGAGCTGAGCATCTTCCAGCTGTCACCATGTATAAACAGCAGGGAAAAGGAGTTGGTCCAATAGATATTTTCTCAAGAAATACCAGTTATATAACCAGGATCCAGCTCAGTAATAGCAGAAAGACCGCCATCAGGGCGGGACTTGCATTCAGGATGATCAGTTTGATTGTAAGGTTCAAGCAACATGCACTTTAGCCAGCAATTTACAGCAGAAAGAACCTGCAAAATGGACGAAAATCTTCATCTATCAGCCATAGGATCCACATTACTAATAACATTTTATCTGTTCTGAAAAAACCAGCAGATTAGAGGCAATACCACTTGCAATCAAGTAAGATCCTATCTTATGTTAGTTCTCACTAAAAAATCATAGTAGTTTCTAATCACACCTAGGCAGGATGTATATATAAACGATTAACATGCCAAAAAAATCTTATTGTAAGTTGTTTTCGAAAATATTATTCTGAAAACAAAAGGCTAAATAACCAAAACCTAAGAACAGCTTCGAACTTAATAATGAAAGTTAAAACAAAGACGGAAGCCTGCGTGTATATAAGCATAACCTTGTACGCAGGTAAGAATGCATACAGCGTTCTGTACAAAAAAAAAAAAAAAAAAAGAGAAACAAATGCGCATAGTAGAATCAAGTAGATAGTACAGGATCGATATAATTTAAAAATGGAGGAGGATGAGAAGTGTAGGTGTTTGAGCTTCAGTAGTTACTTTGGTGGTGTCGAGCCAGACCAAATCGAGAGGATTGAAATCTAGAGGAGAGTAAGGACAATCCAGTATTGACCAGGCTCTGAGCTGAGTGGAAGCAAAGCCTGGGATGATAATCCCCGACAGCTTCGAGGCATGTCCGGTGAACTCGCCGCCGTCGCCATTGACAGCGGTTGGAAGCAGAAGAAGGACGAGGGCGACGTGCAGTCCGACGACGTGTCCTCCTTTCATTTGGTGAATACAGGACGTTCTTCACATGGAGAGAAGTTTCAGATAGAAAACATCAGCAGCTGTGACTTTCACTTCTGAATTGTGTGTCGCGGACTGGCGTTCAGTTGGGAGTTGAGAAAGTTCAAAAAAGGAACCTTTCCATTTTGTGCCTTTGTATGACAGATGTATTCCCCAAATTAGGCCTGATCTTTTCACGGTTGTGACCCTTAGAGGCACCAGGATTTTGGAAAAAAATTAGTATATATATTAAATACATATTAAATTGTGTATAGTTCAGAAAATATGAATTATGGCCCCCCAAAAAAAAATTTCTTTTCCATTGGCTCTTTTGAGTTCTTTTTATTTTTAAACAAGAATGGTATAAATTTGATACATTTTCATTATTTTTTGAGTTGCTTATCTCAATTTTATGACACTTATGTAATGTATATATGGCTTTTAAAAATTATTTTGTTATTTAATTTTTACTATATTCTTTTTATTGAGAAACTACTTGTTTTACTTTTGCTTCTTCTCCTAAATTATACTTTCTTTCTCACTAAAATAAGAGATTCTAAATTTAAAGTTTTCTTTTTAAAAATATATTGCTTCGTCATAAATAAAAATAAAAAAATACAGTCACTATTCTTATCTTATTAGTTTATTTCTCCCATGTAATATTAATTAATAGCTTAAAACTCTGAAATGAGCTTTGTTTATTCTTTTATTTTTTAATATTCTCTTATTTATTTCTTGATTTATTAGTTTCTTAATTTGTCTTTGCTTTTCCTCTTTAATTTTCATTGTATTAAATTATTTTGTAATTGAATTTATTTTGTAGAATATCACTAGTATAAGATATTGATGTATTTATTTAAGGAAAAAAAAGTAATAATTGTGAATGTAATTCCATAATAAATGAAGATAGAATATTATCCAAGAAATCAAGATCAAAAGTAAAAAGATCTTAATTGATCATTGATTTTGTCCTGGCAAATACAATCCCTCGAGAGATCCTACCCAAAACCCCAAGGGGCCCTTTTTTTTTTTTCATTCCCAGAGATATAGATGCTATCTAAGAACAGCCTCACAACTTACAAGGATATAATCTTGAGTTTACTTTCATTTTGTTTAGATGGAATAAAAAAGAAATGAATCTCCATTCTCTTCACTCGTGGAGGGAATTGATTTGCTGACGTGGAGAGGAAGGATCTCTCTGCTCCTAATTTACTTCTCGCGTGTTCGTCATATGAGTTGATGCTGTCCTCCTAGTTTTGATCACATCAAAATATTTTTGCAAGAGCATGAGTTTTGTCATGAAGGCCATGCATGTTGCATGAAGAGGTGTGAATGGCAATAACTTTAAAATAAGAAAAGAAAAGAGCAAACCAATCAAGAGCTGTGGACCGTGGACGGCAGCGAAGCGGGAAAAAACAACAAAACAAAAACGAAAGTGCCGCGCCTGCATGTCTCTGTCTGCATTTGTTCCTAATTCAACTTCATTCTAATTCACCTCCAGAACGAGAAAACCGAAGCTCGACCAAGTCGGCGACAATGGCAGAAGAAGTCCACCTTGCAATCCTCCTTGCGATACTTTCTTCCCGACATTCCACCTCCGCGGAAAAGTAGAAATCAACCAAAAACACTGCCTGATCATCAGAATCGACCATGGCTGCCACTTCTTCTTTGACATTGACGAGGTTCAGGTTCAGAGATCACGCTGATCGTGAAGGAATCATAGCGCTCGACGGTGGCTCTCCTACTGGAGGATTAGACAACCCCAGCTCAGATTCTTCCTCTGTTTCCAGTGACCGCGATGCCGATTCCGAGTTGCAGTCCATGACAGCACAGGTACTGGGAGTTCTAAAAATATGTTCGAAATATTGCATTACTCTACTGTACAGGGTCCCTCTTTATATGGCTTGATCGGTATGAATTTAGGGTATTCAACATATGTGTTGGGAACTACTGGAGCTAAAAACAGAGTCAGACGAAGATTTTCAGCTGAGCATATTTTCTAATTATTCAGCATTTCTAAGGTAAATCTCTCTATTTCACGTATTATATAACTGAAGCGCAATATTGGAAGGATCTTGTGGTGAACCTTTTTGTGGCTTCAAATCTTGCTATATGTTCTTACTGCGAACTGATTGAATTGATTTGGACATACAACTAATTTTAGTCTAATCACTAATCCATAAAAACTAAAAGGATTTGAATGGCTGACACATTTTATGTGTCAAACGGATCTTATCTTATCTTGCTGGGTAAAGGAACTCATTGATTCGTTCCTGATGTTTCTGAGGAAAAGCAATCCATTACTGAATCCCGTGGCGTCCGCTTTAATGGATTCTATTTCCTCTATGGTTTTGCTACTTGGATGAATTTTTATTCCCCTTTACCTGATTAGAGGAATACACCATGTAGCACCACCTACTTTGCAAACAAAATGTTAGTACAATTTATCCACCGTATATTACCGGTTTGCTTCTGAGGATTACATCCTTTATTGTTCCTAGTTGTGCGTTCTTTTTGCTGGAAGCGGGCCGAGTGGATACATGTTCAAGGCATATGTCCAGAAAGACAATTTCGCTTCAAGATACTGGGTCTTTTGCCTGTCTGTGTGTGTATTTGTTTGCTAAATTTGAGATGGCAATGAAGATTTTTCTTTACAGGATATCTGAAGAGATGGATGGCCTGGAAAGTGAATTGATGCAACTGAAATACCAGGCATCGATACAGAAGAAGCTCATAAAAGACCTTAAGGAGAGAATCTCACTGAAAGCCTTATCAGAGGAAACAATGGAATCAGAGCTTGCGGAAAATTTGTGTTCTGAAGCATCTTCTCCCAGCAAACTGGATTCTCACACAGAAGATGTTTCAGAGATCCTTGATACTCTTCTTTCCGAACATAGGTTAGATGAAGCTCTTTCTGTGTTGGAGATGGAATCCAGAGCTTTCCAAAGTATGCAGTTAGGGGAAAACTTTTCTCCAGATGAGTTGATGTCTTACAATTCTGCCATATCAGAGAAAAAGGCTATGATTGCTGATCAATTGATTCTAGTAGCACAAAACACTCGAGTTTCACCACCTGAACTGCAACAGGCATTGGTTGGACTTTGCAAGCTAATTAATGGTCATCTTGCAACTCAACTACTGCTCAACTATTACCACACACGTATAGCATGTGGTGCACATGATTTACATTCCTCAAAAGTATTTCAAAATGAATTATCTATTCGGGAACTAGCAAAATTTTTATTTTCCATGATCTCTCAAGCGGATAGGAGCTTTGTTGCATTACATGGAGAAGAATCTTCTTATACGTCAGCGCTAACTGAATGGGCCAGTCAGGAAACTGAAACTTTTGCTAAATGTTTGAACAAGTATGTTAGATCTATATCAGAAATAAGTGATGGTCTCTCAATGGCAGTAGAGGCTTTGCAGTATGCGGTGTCGTATTGCTCTTTGTTAGAGACTCAACGGGTTGACCTAAGATCATGTTTGATAAATCACGTCCGTCCCTGTATGGAACAGTTCCTAATGATCCAGGTAGACCATTACAAAAAGGTCATCAGTATTTTCACATCAACTGATACCTGGATCATAGGAAGATATCTCATGTCAGGGATTATAATCAAAGGAGGCTTGTTGACAGACGTTGATGAAGGACCACACTATTGCTTTCTCACTAACAGTGGAAGGAAGTTTGTAACGCTGTTTCAGGTAAGATTAACTCATTCAACTGTTAGATGCTGCATCCAAGAGTGGTTCATTGAAGATAATTTTATGAATATCCTGTTAGCTTTTGGCAAGATAACTTAAATTCAAATGGCAATTCTATCTTCCTAAAGTGATGGCCTCACCTCAAAGAACTCCTGAGCATGAAGGCATTCGCTTGTTCGGTTTGCCAATTGATTATTTATCTATTGGCGGAATGTTAAGCAGGACCTAACAAGCTTTCCTATTTATCCTAGGCTGTTGCACATGACGGGTTTCCTTTAGTTGCCCTGAAACTGGAAGGTTCCATTCTGAGAGCATTGATGGATATCTTCACTCAGTACATTGGGATGCTTGAGAAAGCCTTGACCTCGGATGGAATCCAGAAGGACGAGTCAAGGATCAACCTAGCTGAGTCACTGGTGCAAGGAGTTTCTATCATGGCCAACTCATTAACACTTGGTCAACTCTTCTCCAACATGGTCAGACGTGCTTTTAAGGATGTTCACCATTTGAACTTTGAGATTGATAATTATATACTGTTCATTCAAGATACTCATGCTCGACTTAGAGCGTATCTGTTTGAGCGAGTCATACACAAATTCTTGTCTCCTGAAGGTGACCAGAGACTTGATTCAGGAAGTTACCTCAGTTTGCAAGATGATTCTCATGTTTGTTCATCGGTGCCTTCTGTTCCTTACCAGGTATGATCAGGCTTTAAAATTTTAGCTATATTCTGTGAATTAAGTTGTGAAACCTTTCTAGCCTTGCCACTTTCCAAGTACAATACTTCTTTGTTTAAGGCCATCTATCCGTTTGTCCCATGATCTCTTGCATTGTTTGAGTCGATTCCTTACCATTTCAGAATAAGTTAATTCATAATGAAGAAGAAAGCAGAATAATTGTCACAAAAAAAAAAAATCCTACTTACTCGTGACTAGAAACTGCAATCAGAGCAAGGAAATTGGAGGACCCTTTCTTGCTTTACGCAGCATGGACATGATGTTCCCAACCAGGCCCCATGTAATATAGATCCATTTAAACATGACCATAAAGGAACGTGGTTCTGGTTTTGAAGAACTTGCTTAAGCTCACGCCTTTGTAATATGAGACTGTAATCCCACCAATTTCTCATTTTTAGTTTCGCAACCAGCTAATTAGTGCTATGCTTTTGGCCTGGTTCAAGTTTTCCTTTTTCTATTTTATATGCTTTTTGATTTGTCAGGAAATCAAAACACGTAATAGATGCAAATGACTGCTGTATCTAAATTGTTAGAAATCTTTGACGGTAAGTACACATGCATATGCATGAGCTAACAGAGTTCTTCCTGCTCTGGTCCCGCAACCAACAGGGATTTTATCTACAGATAAGAAAATTACAGAAGTTTGCTGAAGACAATTACATTGAGCATGATTGGTTAATGGATCTACTCAGGGATTTGATGGCTGCCATATTGGCATGGATTTCAAGCAGAATAAATACACTCATTACCAAGGATAAGCATATGGAACAAAAGCTAGCCGATTTCATGCAGGTAACACGCGCAGACGTGTACTTCACATTTTGTTCTTTGCTAGTGCGAGAGAGAGATTACACTTTGCCTGGTGGGAAGTCTTTGTTCTGGCATTGGCCATAATGGTTTATTGTTTGTCTTCTATTTTCTCTAATAAATTTCGTCTGGATTCTGAACAGCTCATTCTGGACATTCAATTTCTGGTGGAAACTGCTAGATGTGGAGGGTTCTTGTCGGATAACTTAATTGTTGCCAGCATGGATACTATATCTCGTGTTGAATTCTCCGTCAGTTCCGCTCAGGTTATTCTGGGAAGGTAAATTTCCTCACTGTTCCTCGCACAATAACTATCACCCTCTCAATGTGAAGATGTAATAACCTGATCGGGTAATACTTTTTTTTAATTTATATTAAACTATACTTTTTTTTTAATTTATACTAAACAAATTCTCAACTATCAGATTTTGATCTAACAACTAAAAACTCACACGTTTTATGAATAATTATTCAAGTTAAAATAATTAAATAGTGAATAATTATTTTAACTTGAATAATTATTCACAAAATATATAAATTTTTAATTTTTAAATCAAAATTTAAAAGTTAAAAACTTTTACAGTATAAATTCAAAAAAAAAAAAAATATTTGTACCCTAACGAACCGTTAGTACCCCATCCTGACGTTGAAACTGAGGAACTATGTTGGAGTAGCCCTATACCTATTTGGCGGCATCCCGTTTTAAGATTAAACTGAATGAGAAATCCATTTCATTTTCCTTCTAGCAGACATGTGAATGCACACAGTTGGGCTACGGATGCTGCTGTAATAGCTCTTCAAAAGCTACAAGAACTCAAGGATGAACCTGTTCCTTCTGAAGTAACTAGCAATTTGGAAGAAGAAACAAATGAATGTCACTCACAGAATTCGAGCGACTTGTTCGAGGATGACAATTTGACGATTTCTTCAAAGCAATCTATCGACCCTCCAACAGAAATGACCAATCCAGAATCACAGATTTCAGAAGTAGGAGATATTCCTGGAGAAGGGGATAGATTTGATCATTCAACTGCTGTAGATTCATTTGACTACCAAGCTGAAAGAGATGATACGCGGAGAATCTCAGAAAACAGTTTACCCAATGATGATGCCGAAGAAGAATCCGCCAAGGAACCCCTCGGGACACATGATCATAGTGGGGAAGAGCCATACCATGAAAAGGGTTTGGATATTCAGGACATGGGCAAAACCGCTGCTGCTCTAGAAGATTGAGAAACGCATTCGAACAGAGGTAATGACCAGAGCAGTTATGACCGAAACTTCATCTTGATGAACTGATCAACTAATTACAGAAATTTGTACGATTCAAATAATTATACAAAGCCCCCGCAAAAAACTAAAGAATTTCTAGGCAAAAGCAGTCCATTGCGTCTCTGTTTTAATTTCCCTAGTCAAATAAGACGTTTATGTAGGTAAGATTCAGGTACCAGTTGCAGCATTCTTTTAAGTTCTCACCTCCTAATGAATTTCATATCGGTAGAAGTTACTAAGCAAAAGTAGCTGCAGAAAATGAGAAGAAATAGAAATAAAAAAGGACAGTAGTGCTGAAAACTGAGATTTCTATTTCCCCACACAAGCACTGACAGTAAAGACAGTGGCTTCCACTTCCAAACTGGAATCTTGAGCAAGACACAGCAGTCCATATTCTTTCACCCAGAAAATACCAATTATTGACAAAATGAGAATAAAACCATCCATTTGCATCAGAAAAGTTAAAGCAAATCATGATGATTTAAAAACAATGAAGGAATTCAACCTGTTCTGCAAAACAGTCTTAACTAAACACTTCTGCAGTATTATATTACCAAAGTTTTATATAAAGTCCCCCACAAAGATGAGCCGAGATTGCTTGCACTTGGATGGAAAGAAACAAATAAAGGATAGGTGTTTCACATTCTTGTCTCATGACGGCAAAGCACAATCTACTAAAACTCATCGATACAGAGAGGAAAACTCCTACTAAAGCATCCATTCATGTGATCACATACTAGAGTTCACTGTTCACCGCATGTTTTCACGGCGCCTAACATAACGAGTTCGGTCATTGTATCTAGGTCTGTCTTGAGCTCTTTGGGGAACTGGCTCCACTCTTCTCTGTCTCTCAGGAGACCTTTGGACTATCTCCCCATTGACGAAAAGCTCAGCTGGAAATTACAGGGACAGAAATTAGGAAATACAATGCTTCAACATCCTATATCTTCCGTCAAAGAAAAGTGTCCAAGAAGAATGTTATCTTATAATATTATTAGGCATAGAAGTCAAATAGTAAAAGTAGGTCATGAAGCTTTCCATTATCAATGATAATGCATTAGATATTCAGACGTTTACTCCAAGAAAGAACAACATCCACCAAGAACGTAAATCTATTAAACGCTCTTGCATATAGATTAGTACGAAAGAGCCAAAGCATATTTCAAGCTTAAAGCCTCTAAGCATAACAAAGAAAAGGGAGGACAGAGTGAAAAATTGGTATCCTTAATGTGAATAAAGACTAAAGCATTCCAACTTAAATACGACTTAGGTAATCCAAGAGCCAAATAAAGTTGATAAGCCACACACACAAAAAAAAAAACCAATCTTCCCTCAACAAAATCACTCTGTGAAAATACACACTGCCGAATTACAACCAATATTCTTCTTAGAGATTTCAATTACAAATACTAATGTAGAAGAAGGTAAGAAGGAAAAGAAAATACCTCCATAATCCTTGTTCTCAGGATCAACATAAGAATCCGGAAGAACAAAAAGCACGCCAGGCACATCTGGATGGTCAGATACAGTGCAGTATATTCATCAATGCAATTTAATAAATCTATGACCAAATAACCCGATTGACTGTTGATTTCCTACATGATATGTCCACTTACTTTCAAGTTGGTTTGCAGTTTCCTCATTAATCTCACACCCAAATCCAAAGTACCTCTCACACGAAACGTTGTATATCTTCTTCTTCGCTTCCTCCTCACTGTTTGCGGCATGAAGAATACCAAATTTATGTGACGCTTCACTAAAACAAACAAATACTATTTATCAACAACCGTTTCTTACTCCGTTTATCATTACCTGCCAACAACTTTAGCTAGGGTTTGGATGTAACAATCAATCATTTGCTGTTTGGTGGCGCCTTCACCCCCAGGCTTATCAATGATAATGAGCCAGTGCTCGTAATCGCAACCTGGAAAAAGCGGCGCCATCTCTGTCGGGGGCCTGTCGCTGTTTGAGCCTGAGTTCAAAGGCGAGTAGGCCGAGCCAGAACGGTTGACTCTGCATCGGATTATACTCAGCCGAGCTGGCACCGGATTGATTACACTTAGAGTGTGGGAAACGCACGGCAAGAATTTGGAGCGGGTGGCGGTGGCTCGGGTGAACCCGGGCAGAGGCGGAGGTTTGGCTACCGTCGACAAGAAGAGACGTTTGGAGAAGACGATAGATGGCCATGTGGAGGTTGATCGAATGGCTAAAACTGATCGGGCAATTGTGGCCGCCATCGATGCAGAGAGTGGGCTGCCGACTGCAAAACCAGAAAAACAAGGGTTTTTGATCGAGACGAGTGGGGTTTAACGAAGATGGAAAATAAAAATATCTCAGATCCGATAATCCTCCACGCCCGTTGGATCGGACCGGGTTGTTGATCAATGATAAATGGGCTAACAGATGGGCTTTTCCTCGATTTTATTCCGAGCCCAAAGGTGTACAAATAAGGGTCTAAATTAAAAGGGCGGGAATAATTGGCGAAAATGCAGTAAACGCAGGCGCGAATTCAAAATAGTCGAAGCGCCCTTCGGAATTTCTGGCGGCACCAGTTCTACCGTCTGATTGGCGGCAGATTACGCGGGTAAAATGATCATCAAATCTGAGACGTCCACGTCTAAAGGGATTTCATCCCATAATAATACATCTGGCATCAACTGTGGCGGCCACACCTGTCTCTCCATTTCTCGACGCTACTGTTACAGAGTGAAGGAACAACAATGGTGGAGCTTCAAAATTTGCAGAAATTAATGAACCCTTGGGCTCTTCAGTTGCAGAAACTGGGTCTGGAGCTCAAGTGCCCTCTTTGGTATGCTGAATTCTTCATATCTCTTTTCCAATGCTTGGTTTTTTTTTCTCTTTTCCCTTTTTGTGTGTGTGTTTTGGGGGTGGGGAATTGTGATGAAGAAATGTAAGGTAGAAGGTAACAAAGTGAGAAATTAATCCAAGATGCAACTTTGCGAGTTGGTTTTGCAGCTTGAAGTTGCTGAATAAACCTGTGTTGCTCCCCTGCAACCATATGTTCTGCAAGTAAGATTCTCGCTTCATTTTCTGAATCTAATTAGTTGTTTTGATCCTTTTTAATTACCTTTTTGGTCTTTGCTTTTCGGGTGTTAGTCATTTAACCTTTGTTTTTCCTTATTTCTTGTAGCATTTGCACCCCTAGAGTTGCGAAATTTGGATCTGAGTGCCCTGCGTGTAAGCATCAGTACGATGATCAAGGTATGCTTACAACTTATGCATATTTTGCCGGAAAAAAAAAAAAAAAAAGGAACTGATGCATATATTGATGCATTTGTCCTCGAATAAACCCACAAGGATAAAAATAAAATCTTTGCTTCCTGTTGTGTATGCAACCATACTTGATTTCATCAAATCTGTGAAATGTGATGGCCATGATTTTGGTGACTTCTTTACTAATCAAATCTGAGCAGGAATCGGTTTCACTTGCATCCTATTCAAGGAATGCATGAAGAATTGGAAGCTTTTTCTGCTTCTCTCAGATCATTGTTTGATGTGCTATATTGTGCAAATAAATTTCGTTATCATGCAGAGATGAGGCCAGCACCTTACATGGAAAACATCGTAACCATCTACAGAAGTCTGGATGCTATCAGTAACAGTGTCTTTCAGCCCCTGCATTCTGGTAAAACCCATATGACGATCTTTGTGTGGAAAAGAACATGCTTGTTTTCATCTTGATTATCGTTTAAATTTGGTAATCATTAAGTTTCAGGTATTAACATTTTATGGTTGCAGATCAATCCCATGTTTCTTTTGTCTCAAATCTGAGTGATGCCGCAAAAGGGTTTCCTAGTGAAGCACTGATGGAACAAGTTGCGAAAGGCAGCAAAGTTATTTCACTAACAGCTAATGAAAGCAATCAGGCTTTTCTTAATGCTTGTGGCAATGATCAAATTAGCCCTGTTGGGAAGATTGGCAAAAGTGCTAATTCAACTTGTAAGGGAGCTGCGTCTTTTGAGGGACTTGAAATGGAGGAAATGGATATGAATCAGGTTCCACAACTGTCACCAGAGAGCCCTCCTTCTTTTGGTGATATCAAAGATATGGGTGGAAACATCACTGATTCTGGTAGCAGAGAATCTGTAAGTAGAAACCTTCATTGCACTTGAAGATTCAAATCTTGTATATTTCTCATGGGAAGGTGTTTCTGAAAGTTGTCTTTTTGACATTGTTTCCTCTGCCCATGTTGTATTTCTTCTTTTGGTGTTATTTAATCTTGAATGAATTTGGTGTGAACAGTTAAGCAATATTTGGTTAGACTTCAGGCCTGCAAATGGAACTTCTGGGTTTAACCATCCAAAATTCTCTATGGAACAGTAGTTTCCCATATCGTCATTAGCTCTTCAGGTCATTCTGTGCTAGAATTTAAGGTAGTTCAATTCCAGCAAGCATCCTGCTGATCTTGAAAATGTCAAAAGAGTAACTGTATCTTCTCAGTGTTGAGATTTCTTTGAACTGATCCAGTTATCCTACTGAGGGAGTGGGAAGGAGAGTCTTATAGACCAAGTGTATCAGTAGTTGTCATTGTAACCATAAATCCCTGTATGCAGCCTGGGAAAGGACCGTTGTTGGGCTCAATCTAGAGCTAAAAGCCAACCTATTCTGTCCTTTTTTTGTTTTTGCTCAAGTTCTTGTATGTATACATTGTAAGTAACACATCCTTGTGCTTTTATTGCTAAATCACTGCAGAGCATGGCAAAACCTACAGTGAAGAGATCAGTTGAACCTCTTCTGGATGCAGCTGGAGGAGATACGAGTTGCAGTGCTCTTCGAAATGATGACTTTGCCAAGAGACAAAAGACATTGACCTATTGTCCATCAGAAACTGGCGGAAGGAATAGTTATCACCATGAAGAAGTTTCCTATTCTGATAATTTAGCAATCTCCCAAGGCAATTTACGTCCTGGACAAGGGCGCCTTCCTTTTGCTGAGTCAACTACACCATCTGATTCTTCATATTTGAATGGGAGTGTTTGTGCACTCTGTCATTCCTCTAAGATAACAGATGTGAGTTTTAAAATGTCAATTGACATGTCTTCATTTCTAACATGTCATATTTTCTCATGTGGCAAGAAAAGATGATGTTAGAGGATAAAATGCCTCAACTTTTTCTGTTGTTGATCATTTGCCCATAGCTTACCATATTTTTCTCGCTCCTTTTGATGTCAATTGCAGGGAACAGGGAAAATGACATACTTTGCAAATGGCAGAGAAGTTGAGGGAGATTTGTCTATGGTTTCTAATGTCATAGCTGTTCATATCAAATGCATTGACTGGTACGATGTCTGACTGGCACTATGTAAATGCTTTGACCATTCAAACATTATAGCGAGTTTTAGACTAAGTCTGGCCTGTCAAGAACGTTGAAGAAATAAGTTACACTACTCTGTACTGGTGCTTCTCAATGCAGTGGTGTTATAGTGTGGTCAGCAATTTTATCTGTTTAATACAAGGTTGATGTTTACTGTTACCCATATGCCATTTCAGGACACCTAGAGTTTTCTATGAGGGTGACACCATTAAAAATTTGGAGTCTGAACTGGAAAGAGCTGCAAAACTTAAATGCAGTAGCTGTGGACTGAAGGGTGCAGCACTTGGCTGCTTCACAAAGTCCTGCCGGAGAACTTATCATGTCCCTTGTGCATATGAAATTCAAGAGTGCAGATGGGATTGTGTAAGTAGAACTATGCTGTGCTTAGTCTTTTTTTAACGCTGAAGTCATTGTCATCTAGTTTCTTTTTGTGCTTTTCCTCACCAATTAACAATGTTCAGGATGATTTCCTAATGCTGTGCCCTTTACATAATTCCTTTAAATTTCCAAGAGAAAGGTCCAAAAGGGGGAAATCTGCCAGAGTGAAGGTCCCTGTCTCAGTTGACTCCACACGAATGTATGAATTTTGATTTTATTTATGGTTTTTACCATAGCGTTATAGATCATGACTTTAACAAATCCGTATGCAATTTTTCACTGAAGTCCTTTGGATCTTGATCATGGTGCTTCAAGGTCATGGTTTATTTGAAATTATTCTCAAAGCATTAATTTTTTATTTGATTCAAGTCACAAAGTTTGTCTTTTAAAACTAGTCAATTAGTCTCATAACTGTCTTATTCTTGTCTAATTGGTACACTAATTTTTAGAAATGAACATTTGAGTCAATTAACTACTTGTCTAAAAAGACATTTTTATGGTTGCAGAACTTCTAAGGAATGCAAGTTTTGGTCAGCTTCACCTAGCGGGCGGCAAGAATGGGTCTTATGTGGGTCTGCTCTTTCCCCTCAGGAAAAGGTTTGATTTCAGCTGATAAAATTAACTTTGTTGACTAGTTAATGCACAAGAGCGTGCTGTGTAATTTGAGTTACTAGTAATTTACTAGATATGGGAAATAATCTGGAAACAATCTTTAGCATCTTCCTTTCAGGAGGGTTTCTACTTACTAATAATATGCAATAAAATTGTCCCCACTTATAGTCTGACATATTTACTTCAACCAGCATTATGCGCGTGCAGTTGCACGTGTTAGGATTTTCATAAATTATATATTTATTTAAAATTTTTTAATCAGTATAATTATTTTTGACGCGTGTTTTATTCTTTATAGACTAATAATGGTTTTTTTTTTGGGGGGGAGGGGGTTACAATAGATGTTGAAGTGCTTATTTTTATTTTTTATTTTATTAAAAAGATGGAGGAATGTTGGTGATATATTAATGATATATATGAAGGTCAGATTTTGTTATTTAAGAAAGGAAGAAATGTGTTGCCCTTTGGGTATTTGTTATCTCATTTTCTATATCAATTTTCTCTTTCCTACTTGATTGCACTTCCTTACCTTAATTAAATAATGCCATCCTCTATGGAGAGACTTAATCATCCGTGTGAGTTTTTTATCTCAGTACCTATTGGTGAAGTTTGCTGCGATTTGTGGTGCAACTGTCTCAAAGTTTTGGAGGCCAAATGTCACGCATGTAATAGCAGCTACGGATGAGAAGGGTGCATGCACCAGGACACTGAAAGTTCTAATGGCAATTTTGAACGGAAGATGGATCCTTACAATGGATTGTAAGATTTATATAAGCTTGAACTACAAACTGACTCTACAGGTGGCTTGGTTACATTTCTGAAGAAATATGAATACAAGAAAATAAAAAGGTTTATGATTGAGACACTGCCAAAAATGGAATTTGATTGTTCTTACCTAATAAAAAGTGGAAAGCATTCTGGAAGGAACATGGTTCTTATTTTTGTTTCATTTGATCATTTCCCTGGTTGTACTGATTTTTAGTTCAAATAATCTAATCTACAGGGATAAAAGCGTGCATGGAAGCAAATCTTCCAGTGAATGAAGAACCTTATGAAGTTAGCCTTGACAATCATGGTTGTCTGGATGGCCCAAAAACTGGCAGGCTTAGAATCTTAAATAATGTAAGAACTCTTCTTTCCCAATGTAAAGGAATGTTTCTTTGGGAGCATGTTATTTCTGGTTACACTTACAAAAAAAATAAAAAATAAAAAATCTTGCCATTGTATTAGAAACATGCTTAATGAGTGCCACAAATTGTGTAAACAATCACCATGATCTTTTCACACTTAAGAGCACCTGTTCTCTTGCTTCTATGCATGGTTTATAAAACGGAGAAAAAGGCTGGGATTTGAGGGTTTCTTAGAAATGATCTTTGGATGTGTCCCTGTCTAGTTACTGATTCCTTCAGTCTCTTGCTTCTATGCATGGTTTATAAAACGGAGAAAAAGGCTGGGATTTGAGGGTTTCTTAGAAATGATCTTTGGATGTGTCCCTGTCTAGTTACTGATTCCTTCAGTCTCTGGCATGTTGAGTGAATTTGATTATGTTATGGTGCATTGTAACTTGTTAAATTAACCTTCTGTTCCAATGCACTTTCGGTTGAAGATAGATATTGGACAATGTCTTCTCCTTACGGTATGTATTTCTTGTGCAGGCACCAAAACTTTTTGATGGCCTCAAATTCTATTTTAGTGGGGAATTTTTACCCGCTTACAAAGTTGACCTTCTAGATTTGGTTAGAACAGCTGGAGGAACCATAATTGGGAGCAGGGAACAGTTGATGATGGAAAGCCGTGATCTGCCAGCAGTTTCCACATCCTTGCTAGTTGTCTATAACTGTGATATCCCAAGAGGGTGTGCTGTGGGACAAGAAAAATTGATTGTGTTACAGAGGTTTGAAGAAGCTACATGTATGGCCAATGCGACGAATTCCCAGGTTATTCAACAAACGTGGATTTTGGAATCAATTGCTGCCTGTAAATTGCATCCTGTGCCAGTATAGTGTCTAAGGATCAGAAGGCACCATGAAAAGTAAACATTGACTAGTGAAATTAGGTCTTCTAAAGCATTGTAAATTCAGTAGCTAAACCTTTTATGGTAAAGCACATTTAATATTCTTAGAGGCTAGAGCGTATTGATTTCTTATAGCCAGAGTAAATGCGTGACTGAATGTTCTTCACCTTTTAAGGAGAATATTTAAAATTTGCGGTAGCAGTGGAAGGAATGAATATTCTGGCCTTGCCAGCATTCTTGCAAACTATGTCAATAGACGGCAATTACTTTCATGAGCTTACATTATCCAAAACTTCAGGCTTTTCAGATTTAAGCTTTACTGTTGAGAGCTCCGTTTCTTCGTGTAGCTCTCTCTTGTTCTCAGTTATCTCTGCATTGTAAGCGTAGAGCTTAGCAACAACAAGAAAGAAGATAAAATTGATGAAGCTTAAGGTGGCAAAAAATGCATAATAAAGGTCCAATCGAGAGAGATTCAGGTTGTCCAAAATCCACCCCTTGTGGCCTTTCCTCTTGGTGATATCTGAAACTGCGGACAGTATCAAACTGCTGATAAAATATCCCATTCCCAAGCTGGTTGTGAAATAGGCAGTTCCCAAACTTTTCATGCCTTCTGGTGCTTGATCATAGAAAAATTCAAGTTTTGCTACTTCCATGAAGTTATCAGCAATCCCCATCAGAGCAAACTGAGGCATGAGAATGAAGATTGAAAGAGGAACAATTTCTTTCTTCCCCAAAATTCTGTGTTCTCTTGCAACTCTTAACCTTTCTCTCTCGACCAGGCTGGCGATGACCATGATGATCACATGCAACACAAAGCCAATCGACATTCTCTGCAACAGCGTCATCCCTCTTGGGTTCCCGGTGTATCTCCGCAGCACAGGAACGAGGAAACGATCATAAACAACAATGGTGATCAACATGAATATTGTCACAAATGCCGTGAGGCATGCTGGTGGGATTTCGAAATGAGGACCAATATGCCTCTTCAGAGTCGTTCCTTGTTTAATGAAGAGCGTGTGTGCCTGTCCTACCATTGTACTTGGCACGAACGTTGCTAACAAAATTGGAATCATCTTTATCATCTGCTTGGTTTGTTCGACTTGGGTCACCGTACACAGGTTCCTTGGTGATTTCGAGTCAGTTCGCACAGCTGCTTTGTCGAGGAGTCTGCAGGCGGCATCAAAATATAATTGCATGTGCATTGTGAGATTTTGGGTTTTACGTCTTTAATCCAAGGCTATTATACTATCAAATAAACCAATGAAATTGTTGTTATAGGAGATTCGCAGCCGATATTCTGTAAATGGACATCTGTATTCGGAGACTGAAGATTTGAGTCTGACCTTAGATGAGGGCTATGATCAAGTCGAAACTTGCTCAAAGAGGTATACTCTTCCAAGCTTAGCTCGTGAAGCTCCTTTGGATCATCCGGAACAACCATCCTCCACTTCCTAACTGCGGCCACCAGCACCCTGGCCATTGTACTCAAGGGGCTTTCCGATGGACGTTTGTGTCTATAGTAGGGGGTTCCTATGGTAAACAGAACTATAGATACGGCGAGGCCAAGTGTTGGTAGACCATAACCGACGGCCCAGCCCACTTTATCTTGTATGTAAACGAGGAAAGTATTAGAGAAGAGAGTGCCGATGAAGATGCTGAACACCCACCAGTTGAAGAAGGAGAGTTTGTGGCGCCTTTCTTTTGGTTCGAAATCATCGAATTGGTCTGCCCCCAAGGTGGAGATGTTTGGCTTGGTTCCGCCGGTTCCCACAGCAATAATGTACAAAGCACAGTAGAAGAAGCCAGTGTGAAAGGCTGATGCATGTTTACAGTTTCCATCTTCAGCGTTTTTGCCACAAGATGGGGGCCTCAGGGCGGGCAGCGAAACTGCAAGAGTCAATAGGCACATTCCCTGTTGCAATATAGCAAAAGAAATACTTTGATTTACTCATGACGCCAAAGGATGTGATCCCCAATAGTGCAACTTTGATAAGAAAATGACTTCTTTTTTTGTGACATTTTCTAGTGAGTAAATGGTCCGGCAATGTTCAACTCCAGTACCGAAATGCCTTTCCTTTACATGGGTTTCCCGCCCTCGATCTTCGGGCAACGTTTTTCAAGTGAGACATACGGTAATTTCTCGGTATGAGATAAAGAATGTAATAAGTGTGAAACAAATGGCCCGAAATCATCAATTTTGATCACAATTTTCTTTATATTCTACTTTTTTTTCCATTCGTTTATTTTGTTCTCTTTCCATTTAAATATTTCATTGATTATTTTATTTTTAATTTTACTATTTATCTCTAATTAACTATTTAAATATTTTTATTTATAAAAAATTATTAATTTTTCTAATTAATCACTCTAAATACTAATTATTAGTATTAAGTAAATTTAATTTGACACATATTAATTATTTTTAAATAAAATTATTTTAAATATCTATCAAAAATTTTTTATAAAATTTATCAAAATTCTTATTTGGTATGAAAGAGAAATATATTATATAAAGACAATACTTTCTATCTCATAAAAGCACACGAACGGGCAGCACAAAAGTCAACTCTCAGTAGACTTGAACATGCAACATTCAGTCCAAACAGCAAACCATAAACATATACGTAATGCCTGAACCAAAGTCACCATGCAAAACTAAACTTCGGTAGCCTGTCTGTCCGTGTGAAACTGAAACTTTGAATCACAAGCGATCGAATCTAATTAGGGATTCAAGTCTTTAACTCAGACATCACCTGGATTTTCTTCAAATGCTTTAAGAGATGGATTAGCCCAGAACAAGAATTTGATGATGTTTGAATCAAACGTTAGCCACATCAAAATGAAAAACCAAGAACCAAGCAGGCACTTCAGTACGTACCGCAAGATAAATAACCGAAGCAATCATGAAAGTCCAGTATCGACCAAGGTAAGAGTCTGCTACGTAAGCGCCTAGCAGAGGTGTCATCCACACAGTTCCAGCCCAGTTAGTGACGTTGTTGGACGACGCCACTGTTCCTTGATGAAGCTTGTCCGTCAGATACAACACAAGATTTGATGCTATTCCGTAATATGCCATTCTCTCAAAAACTTCATAGCCTGCAAAATCAAAACACGCGATCGAATTCTTACTGATTAGTTCGGAACAGTCAAGAACGGAAAGCCTAATACAAAAGCTGATCATGGTTTCTTTCTCAGTGTTTACCTACGATGAAGGAACAAGCTTTCCACTTTCCAGTTTTTGATCTTAGCACAGGTCTACCTTTAAGATCAACTGTTCCATCTTGTGTGTAATCCTCCTTTCCTTCGCCATGGCCATTCTCCTCTACCTTCATTTTCATCTCTGCAAGGAGGGAGAGTTGTCAAGGTGCGTTTCCTGTCTCTTGTTTGGGGGCGGAAACATCACAGTGCGTGCTTTTTATAGGAGTTAATAAAATTTGACAAAATGAGAAACGGTGGCATCTCATTTTTATCAGCAAATAAGTGATTCTGTATTTTAGTTTTGAGTACGTAGTCTTTTATTCTTGGATGGAAGTCTTAAAAGTCAGCAAAATTTTTGTGGGCTTGGAGATTGGGTTCCTCGTAATGGCGTGAGAAGAAGCCACCAGAATCTATCCTTCTGATACCGGTTAAAGCATCCAAAGAGTAAGATTTGTGCATCCGACATATCCACAGTAGTAAATTCATATTAATACATTTTCTTCGGTTCTTCATCGTCTTTGAAAAGCACATTTTCGTCTTCTTATCTTGTGCTTTTTCTTCTTGTAGTTTCGGAAATATCACATAACTAGGAGGACGACGACGACGAGGGAACACTCACCAAAGATAGAGAATGGACATGGGACGATAATGTCAAAAGTCACGTAACTTTAGCTAACGTTTTCTCGTCGTTGTCGCAATCCATGACTCTTCGGAAACCAAAAGAAGGTATCCTTTTCCTTCCTCCCAAGCCGGTTAATCATATATTCTATCCCTTTTTTAAATATAAATTTTTTTTATTATTTTTTAAAAATATTTATTTTTTATATATTTTAAAGATTATTTTTTAAATTTATTTTACTTATAAATATAATTCTTTAATTATTTCTTATATTAGTAGATATAATAAATTAAATTAATTAATAATATAATATAAAAATAATTCATATTTTCTTTTTCTTTTAATTTGTACAAAAAATAATAAAAAATTTTTATATTTTAAAATGAAAAAGGTTTGTCATTTGTGAACAAACATGGCAAAATCAAATATCTCTGTGTCTTTTCATTTGGGTTTGCTTCGAAACGTGTTCTTTTAGTTGCTTTCATATAATGGTTAAGGGTGAAAGCTTGGTCTTCTAATCGCCAACCATTGGCAGTCTGCTTCGTTCGCAACAGCTCTCTATCTCATATAGGTCTAAGAATACCATGGTAAATAAATGGAATCGCCTGTGACTACTAACCTAACATGCATTGACACCATACTACGTTGAAAAGCACGATTTGAGTTTAAACTAACTTTCAAAAGAATCATCAAAATCATCAAGTTCAAGCCTCCTCTGCAGTTTGCAAGCCAATTCAATCTAATGATTAAACTACCGATTATGTCACTGTCATCGAGAGTGTATTATGTACCAATGGAAGCTAGCAAACCATTCACGTAAGGGCGTGCCTGTGTGAATTTACAAGTCATTGAGAGGAACTTGCAGTCAGCATATATCACCAATTGGAAACACCTGCGGGAAATATTCTTTGTGATTTAAGAATCATGCAAAACAAAGGAATCAAGGCCACAAGCAGAGAGCCAGTGCAAAACAATCTTGAACTTGCCTTGCTATACACCGGAGAAATTCGTATAGGAAACTTACGCCGACAGAGTAAGAGTGTAAGAGTGTGATCGGTTAGAATTTAGTTTTAAAATTTTTATTTTAAATTTTATAAAAATAAAATTATTTGTGAAATAAGATATAAATTAATACTTAAAATTTTAAGTTTTCTTTCATATCTAATCCCACCCTAATGTTCAAAAAGCTGAGGTTTGTGACGGATTCCAAGGGAGGATTCGATCAGTGGAGCCGACTAGTAGAAGATTCCAACGTTAAACCCAGTGAACATCAGATTATACAGATGTTAATCCATGTCTTGCACCATCACCTCCCCGTACTTGCTAAGATAATCTCCTCCGCAACTGTCCTTTTTGCTGTCCCATGCGATTTCTTCTCTCTCTGGCCTTGTTTAAATAGTATTAACGCATTAATGTAATGGCGCACTTTGTAGCGCGTTGATACTGTTAGACGGATAATGATTATGAAGGCACACGGCAATGCTGTGTATTTGAATTTGGTTTAAATTTAAAATTAAAGTAATTAGATTTTATTTTTTATCTTATAAAAAATTTATTTTTATAAAATTTATAATAATAAATATTAAATTCAAACCCAATTCAAATGACTATTTTTAAAACTTTCTGTGGAAACACGATTAGTCTTAAAATATTGATTGATTTCAAACTTCAAAGTTTATAGTAATACTCCAATATTAGTTTGTTTTAAAAAAATATATTCTATTAATTTGAAATTAAATATTCACTTGTAAGTAATATTATATTCTATAAATTTCATTATGAATATAATTATAAATACATTTGATGGGGAAATTATTCATCTATTCTTCCCATATTAGGATTCAGTTGCTAATCAATTAGACTCCTTTTGGGCCTAACGTAAATGTAGACTTAAATCTGTTTCTAATTTGGACTCACAAGTCTTGGGCCTTAAACATATTCGAATGTTTGGGCAATTGTGGCCTAATTCTTCAGTTAATCAACCCGATAAAGATTGGAGGGTGCGCTTTGTAGAAAATTTAAAAATTGATTCGAATCGAAATTTAATTTAATTTTTAATTTATTTTTTAAAATTATAGTTAAAAAAAATTTATTTTTTTGTTTTCAAATTAAATTTTGGTTTGGTTTCGATTTAGACCAAGTCAAACCGAAAAAACTAAATTTTCTTCAAAATTTCTCTAAACTAATAATTAAGTATAATTAAAAATTAATAATTTTAATTAAACTAATTCTTAATTAAAGTTATTTTAAAATTTAAAATAATTAATTTTTGTATATTTTTAGAAATATTATTTAAAAACTAATAACTCAAACTAAATTAGATTTTAATTAATATTATAATCAATATTAGAGTATAATTAATGTTATTTTAAAATTTAAATTCTTCATTTTATATATTTTGGTTTTCTCCAAACCGAATTTTTTCTAAATCGAAATATTTTGATTTAGAAAAAATTCAGTTTGAAGGTAAATTAAGTTTGGTTCGAATTTTAAAAAAATAAAAAATTTAATTTTTTTTCTAAATAGTAAAACTGATTTTTTTTTTAAATTGAACCGATGAACACTCCTATCTTCAGGTAAGCAACGAAAATGGAAAAAAATTGGAGAAACATTAGCGTCCCCCGCGAACACCACACACACACGCCCGCCAAAAAAAAAAAAAAAAAGGAAGAAAAGACACCAGAGAAATAAATAGCACTATTAACTTACTAATACCCCTTATTTTCCTCCCGAAAATTAATTTATTTTAGACAATTTTGTAATAAATATAATCTTTATTATATTACTTTCTATAACTCTATTGTTACTTTTCCCTCAATATCGTTACTTTCCTACACAGTATTATGAAAATTGATCAAAAACACAAAAACCTCAGAATAATGAAATTCATGATTTTCTTTTTTTCCCCTCGCGGATACTTAAGCCAAATGGGATTCTCTTTTCACTTATAATAAAGGAATTTGCCACCATAATTTTAATATATTTTGATAAGGGTGGGATTGGATAAAATTTAAATTTAAAATTTTTTATTTTTTATTTATTAAAATTAAATTATTTATTAAAAAATAATATTTAAAATAAAAAATTTATATGAGTTTTGCAATAAAATTAATTTTAAATATACCAAAAACACTAATTAATTACCAAAAAGATGAAGTATATTATAGAGTGGGTATGAACTGTACAATATAGAAATTGATATACTCCATAAACTAATAAAAAATCAGCAATAGCATCTTTCCAAAAAGAGAAAAAGAGGTTATCCTTATTAATTTGGGAAATTAATTCAAAGCATGTTAGTATTTATTGTAGTCTTTTTCAACGGTTCAGATCCTTCCGATGATACTAGGATTAATACTTAGTATATTGTACTCACGATTTTTTTTAGAGGTTTCCTAAAGTCTCAAACGTGGGTCCCAAAAGATACAGGTTGGTGAGGACGTAGCATGAAGTCAATTGTAACGGTCACTTACTTTCTCCCAAACAAAACCCATAAACGAGCCCTACCATCACTTGACCGTTGTGTCGTCCTCGTCGTCCTCCACCCTTTTTCCCTTTTCCCCCTTCCAGATTCCAAATCCGACGCTCCTCTGGCGCTCGCTCCATGAGCATGAAGGAAGGCCCCTTAACCCTCCCGCAATTTTCTTGATCGCATTCTCTGCTACAGAGAAAACCGAGATAATCTACAAAACAGAACCAAGAGAAATCATCTCTTTACGTTTGATTTGTAAATGGGTTGCTTTCTTGGTTGTTTTGGTGGCTCTGAAGATCGCAGACGCCGAAAGAAGAGGAACAGGATTAACCCCCGACAACAACAACTACAAGTAAGCCCCTTGCTTTCAGCTTAGTATTTTTTCCCTGTTTAATGTCGTGATCGTTGTCTGCAGTAAAAAAGATGGGGAGGGAAAACATGATCAAATTCATTGATTCTTGATTTCTTTTTACGGGTTCAAAATTGAGATTGAAGGGTTAGGGATGGACACAGTTACTTTGAGATTTTAAGGTCAATTTTATTGGTTTTCTTGATTTCGAATTGCATTTTTATAGGTTTCTATATTTCTTCTGAGTTATTTCGCGTAACAATAATTTCGCGGTCTTCTTTATGTTTTCCGTTGAATTTGACAACACTTGCGTCGTATAGTTCACCCCCCTCGGCCCCACACCCCCCAAAAAAAAAAAAAAAAGTGAAGCCTTTAGCTTTCCAGTGGTTTTAGTCAGTCATAACTAGATGATGAATTGCTGCTATTGTTGCACAGAAACATGAAGTCCCAAATCCTCGTCAATATGCTGTTTCTACCGAGCAGTGTATTAGAGAATCTCCAGCAAGAAACGTGGTCTCTGAGTTGTGGTGAGTCGTTGCCTTTCTTGGGCCTTCTAGATTAAGGTTCTTCTCTGCTTTAACTATTTGATTTTCCTAGTTTGATGGATCTTTCTTGTACTTTTGGTTCTAGTGATAAGCCTGAAGAACAGTCAAGCTCGGGTGCTAAGAAAAAAGTTACATTTAATTCAAAAGTGACCACCTTCGAGCATGTTTCACTACTCTATGAAAGCAGCGAATCTTTGCCAGATTGCAGCAAACTTGCTGACAAAGAAAAAGATGAAACTTCGTTAAAATCAGACAACTCCCAGTCAACATCAGGAGTTGATTCAGTTGCTTCAAGTGTTGGATTATACCCTCCGAACCATAGGTATCAGAACTGCAGGGATAGTGATGATGAAGCTGAAGAATGTGGTGATAGTGACTTGGATGATATTGACGACAGTGAAGAATACTACACTGATTGTGAAGATGACGGGGATGTCAGATTTGTTAGTCAAGAAGTGTGGTCTGAGTCTGTTCTAACTGCATCCATGGAGTCGACAACAGAAAAAGTTTCTGATCGAATAATTACAGAGGAGGTGGAGAGTCCTATGCCAGTTTCAATGTTGCATGACCAAGAGGTGAAGACAATCAAGCTAAAAGGAAATGTAAGAGATCGGAGTGACTATGTCCATCCTGTGTTGAACCCAGTCGAGAATATTTCCCAGTGGAAAACTGTGAAATCAAGAGGAAATCCACAATTGAAGCCACAGAAGGAGAACTTTAGTGCAGAACCAGAAGCAGCCCATATATCCTTCGGTTCTGAACCTACTTTTAAGCAGTCATCATTGCGTTCCCATCCAAAATCAGATCAATACAAAAATCCAAACCAAGAAGTTGCTGTTGATGCTAGTCTTTCAAGTTGGTTAAGTTCACCTGCATCCAACCACTCCAAGGCTAACCCTTGCAGTTCTGGACCTGTTACTTCTGAGAAGGTTTGCATGTCACAAGGCTCAACATCAGTGAGGAGCTTTGAAGACAGACCAATTTTAGGTGCATTAACAGTTGAGGAGCTGAAACATCTCTCAGTAACTTCTTCACCTAGAAAATCACCAAGCCGGAGCCCCGACGATATGCCTATTATTGGAACCGTTGGCACGTATTGGAATGAAACAGTACAGGCAAAGGACTCTCAGTCAGCCTCATCTTTTAAAGGAATACCAAACACCACCAGCAAGTATAGAGAGGTAACTATTTGAGAAGTAAGAGGCAGGTTTCTTTGGGTAGGTTTAAATCAGTAGCATTGCTAACAAAGGTTTTCTCATGTTTGTGCAGGACAAGGTAGTTAATTGGCACTCAACCCCTTTTGAAACAAGACTTGAGAGAGCATTGAACCATGCCGGACAAGCCTGATTTCCAGAACTTTGAGTTGCTGCGTGTTGTTTAGAGAAGCTTGTGAGATGTTTTTGTTTCTCTTTACCTCCTCATTGTCCTTTTCAGGTCACGTGTTAAGCATACAAGGAGGTCATTCATTTCTTATTGTCTGTGAATTATTTGTTTATGCAAATATGTTTGTCTGTTGTAATCTCTTAAAGTGAGGATTTCATAGTGTGATATATTGATTGTTGTCATATTTATCTGTTTTAAGCTTCTTTATTCTGGGTTTGTTTCAATGTTTCATTCTTTTCTTTTGGTTATTATTTTCTCAAAATTAGTGCAGCTCTTTCTTGAATGATTATTGATTTTATCTTTGATGGCTGTAGTTCCTTTCACTAGCTCTCACATACAACTTTTGCCTTTCAAGATCTCATATTGAGACTAAGTTAGGTAAGATTTATGAGAAAGTCAAACTGGACTAGCCTTACATCCATCGATGAGTTGCATTTTCCATTGAATATGAAAACTGGTAGCAGATAAGGATCCCCTTTACAATGAGAGCCCAACATCAAATGCCTTCAACCACCCCGCTGCAAGCATTGGACGGACTACTCCAAGCCTAATTCATTTCCGCTTTACAATGGGCCCCAAGTTTGAATGGTTTTCCATTATATTGCTGAATGTATTTGGCTGCTCCAGGCCAATTTGGAATCCTCGTCATATTTTCTTTCTTTCGACTACTGCTGGATATGGCATGGTAGACCACACTTACCTGGGCATCCAATTCTTTTTTACCTTTTACCTAAATTTTTTTTCTTTTTATTATTTAATTTATTCATTATTATTTTTGGTGGAGAAGTGGACTTCAACTTTTGGCAGAGGGTGGTGAGAGTAATTGTCAATCGATATTGATCTGCACTTACTACCAAGAAATTGAGCTAATAAAGAAAATTATATGTCTAAAGCAGAAAGTAGATTTTTCACTGTTGAGCTCACTGCAATTTGATCATGACCCTGAACCCTGAAAGCGCATTTCTCTTTAGAAGGCACAGTCCAACTTGATAGCATTAACGTGCAAAATAAAACATGCTCTACTTCATCCGGTGGCTTATTAATTGAAGTTTTAACTTTTGGTGGCATGAAGCTGATTCAATATTCTCAAGATTTTGCACTTCTTGGGAGTGCCCAGCTTCATTTTCGGTCCTCATCATTAGACCTGCATAAGTGATCCAACCATTTGTGTTTTTTATTTTAGTTTGCCGGGAAATCTGTTTTGTCTCTGTCAATCTATATGAGAGTTTGTCTTAATTGGCATTAAACATTTTATATCACAACTGAGCAAATAATTGGCATTAAACATTTTATATCACAACTGAGCAAACCAAGACATGAAAACATTCAACACAAAGGTTATTTTTCATTTTTATATGCTTTTTTTCCACATTTCTTCCGCTGAATACCACTTCATAGCAAGTTCGGAAGCAGAAGCACTGGTGAAATGGAAGAACAGCTTGTCATCTTCTTCTCTTCATTCATGGTCTCTTGCCAATATCAGAAACCTTTGCAATTGGACAGGCATTGTTTGTGGCGACAACCGAACAATATCTGCGATAAACCTATCTGATGCTACTCTTGCTGGAACACTGGATGGACTTGATTTTGTTGCATTTCCAAATCTCACGGTTTTCAACCTCAGAAAAAACAACTTAAGAGGGTCGATACCATCCGCTATAGGGAGTCTCCACAAGCTCACTTTATTGGACCTCAGCAATAATTTCTTTGAGAATGTTGTACCTTTGGAGATTGGGCAGTTGGAAGAGCTTCGGTACCTGAGCTTTTTACAGCAATCATCTGAATGGCTCTGTTCCCTGTCAAATTGGTAATCTTCAAAAGGTATTGTACCTGGACCTTGGATTCAAATATTTAGAGACTCCTGATTGGTCAAGATTTCAAAGCATGCCTTTGTTGTCTCACCTCAGCTTTTCTAACAATCTGCTCATGTTGGAATTCCCAAGTTTCATAACCAACTGCATGAACTTGACCTACCTGGATTTGTCACAAAACCGATTCACTGGTTCAATTCCTGAATCAATTTTTACTAATATGGGCAAGCTTGAATATTTGGATATCTCTGAAAACTTATTTCAAGGACAATTGTCAACAAATTTTGTCAAGCTGTCTAGGCTAAACCATCTTCTTCTAGGAACAAACTACTTCTCTGGTTCAATTCCAGATGAAATTGGGTTTTTACCTGACCTTAAGGAGCTTGAACTGTATAACAATTCATTTCAAGGAAAAATTCCATCTTCCTTTGGCCTACTAAGAAATCTTCAGATTCTTGATCTTGGGAACAACCAACTGAATTCCACCGTTCCTTCTGAGCTTGGCTTGTGTACCAACTATCTTAGCTCTAGCAGTCAATTCATTTACTGGCCCCTTGCCTTTGTCATTGTCCAATCTGACCAAGTTACCTGACCTAGGTCTCTCTGATAATGCTTTTTCTGGAGAAATCTCTTCGCTTCTAATTGGTAACTGGACTGAATGGAGATCGTTGCAGCTTCAAAACAATTCCTTCACTGGGAGGATCCCTTCTGAAATTGGCCAACTGACAAAACTATCTTATCTTTTCTGTATAATAATGAGTTCTCAGGCCCCATCCCACCAGAAATTGGAAACTTGCAGAATTTGTTAGATCTAGTCCTCTCTGGAAACCAACTATCTGGTACAATTACTCCGACAATTGGGAACATGACAAGCCTAGAAGTCCCCCGCTTTAAACAATCTTACGGGAAAAATTCCAACTCAGATTGGAAATCTTGCTTCACCCACTGTACTTTATCTCGATACTAATGAATTGAGTGGACGGTTGCCTGACAACATTTCTAACCTAACTAATTTGCAGACTCTCTCTCTGTTTACAAATAAATTTTCTGGTTACATTCCGAAGGACCTGGGGAAGAACATTCCTACTTGGGCCATTTTCAGAATTTCAAATAATAGTTTCTCTGGTGAATTGCCACTTGGATTGTGTAGTGGATTTGCTTTTGAGGTATTCACAGCCAATGACAATAATTTTTTCTGGACCATTGGCTGATTGCTTAAGAAACTGCACAAAACTAAGCAGAGTAAGTCTTGAAGAAAATCAATTCTCTGGGGATATTTCAGAGGTATTTGGAGTTCATCCAGATCTTGAATCTGTCTCTCTTAGAGGCAACAAATTTACGGGGAAGTTTTCACCCCAATGGGGACAGAATATTTGGTGAAATTCCAGCTGAGCTTGGGAATTTAACACAACTGCGCATCCTACACTTGCAATCAAATGAACTGATGGGTGAAATTCCTGGGCAATTAGGGAATTTGGACTTGCTTTTCAATCTTAGTTTGAGAAACAACCATTTGACAGGAGAGATCCCTCAGAGAGAGCATTGGAAACTTGACAATTTTACAATATCTTGATGTGTCATCAAACAACCTAAGTGGAAATATTCCCTAAAGCCTTGGGACTGTGAGAACCTATTGAGTTTAGAGTTGAGCAACAACGCATTATCAGGTGAAATACCTAGGGAAATGGCGAACTTGATGCACTTACAATATCTTTTGGATCTCAGCAATAATTCATTTTCAGGAACTATACCCTCAGACATAGGAAAACTTACTTCACTAGAGAGTCTCAATGTATCACACAATCATCTCTCTGGTAGAATTCCATTTGCATTATCTAGCATGGTTAGCCTACAGGTGATTGATTTTCCCCACAATGAGCTGTCCGGGCCAGTTCCGTGTTCAACCCGCTACAGCTTTTGTTGGAAATTCTGGTTTATGTGGAAATAGATTATTATTATTAAAAGGAAAAGAAAAAAAAAAAAGAAAAAGACCAAAACCGTTTGCCAACCATTTTTTATTTCCTATGTTTTCCCTCCCCTTGAAACCATCCTTAATATATGAAGCAATCGGAAATTGGAACTTTGGAATCCCATTAGTGCTTCCTCTCTCTATTTTGAAATATTTGTTTCATATGCTTTTTTTATTTGTTCCGTAATATTTACACTATTTCTACATATACCAGAATTCTTTTTATTAAACTGCATAAATTATATTAAAAAAATTTTATTAATTTTTTATTAATATTTCCACATATACTAATAATCTCTACCCAAACTCCTTTTGTCTCGTCTCCTAAGAAATTTTCACTTTTGTCTTGTCTTTTCTTTTTTTCTTTTAAAAGTAAAATTAAATATTTTTTATTATAAAATATAAAAAATTATACTGATTGAGTCATACAACGAACAATAGATCATATATCATATCACTTATAACAAATTATACTTTATCAGCTTTAAAATATATATCTTAATATAACTTTACATAAAAATTAAAATTTTGATAAATTTTATAAAAATTTAAATGAATATTTAAAATATTTTTATTTAAAAGAAAATTAGGGCAAATATTTTTACGCGGAGGTTGGAACGCAAAGGGATTGTGCGTTGTGGCCAATCCCAAGAACAATCTCTGGGACACCTCCACCTCCAAAGAGAGGGCCATTTGAGTTAGTTTTTTTATGTAACTTTTAGAGAGGGCCATTCAGTCAGTGTGGCTATGGAACGTATATCAAAGAAGACAACATCGCGATTAGCGCATCGACCGTGACGATGAATGCCGTCGAATGGCTGAGGGAAGCGGGCATAGCTGAGCTTCTTTCCCAACATGAGGATTTCAGTGTGTTATATGTAAATGGTTATTGTCATATGGTTTTCAACTAGCGTAGCTTGCCGAGAGTATTCAGGCTACTCCAAGCCAGTTTGGAATCCTCTTTTTCTTGGCTACTTCTGGTATGATCACTTACCTCTGCGTCGAACTTTTTCATTCCTTTTCTACCTTAACGAAATCATTTTGTGCTTTAAATTTTGGTGAAGTAGTGGGCTTGAACTTTTGGCAGAAGAGGGTGATGAAATTAATAGTCAGTGGAACTGTAATATTTGTCAGCACTATGGTTGGTAGACTTCTTTTCTTTGCTAATTGCATTATGGTTGGTAGACATTGATCAAAACCTACTACCAAGAAATGGGGCCTGCTGCAATATGGTCATAACCCTCAACCTGAAAGGCCATATATCTATCTGGATTTTGACAGCACTAGTTAAGCACAAACCTGACCCTAGTATAAAATATGTCTAATTTTTCCAGTGGGCTTAGGAGGCTTGGTCAATATTCTTATTATCAAACATATCCTGAAAGTAAACAATTCAAGATTTTGCACTTCTTTGGATGGCTCAGCTCTATTTCCTCTCTCATCATTGACCTGCATAAGTGATCCAACCATTTGTGTTTTTTAATCTTAATATGTTGCTGCGAAATCCAATTCATGTCCTCCAACTAACTTTTGTCTTTTTAATAATTTTCAATGGCTTGGATCAATTTCCCCCACCCACTTGTCCTTCGGTCGGAAAAAGGTTTTCTCATCCTGTTTCCTGTCCGTGAGCTTAGCAGAACTTGTCTTTGTAATTGAGTGCTAGAATATTTATAAACAAGAGCTTATCATTTGCAGAAACAAGAGGGAAAGAAAATCATGGTCTATGGAAATTTTCTAACTCTCCATATACTATCATGGACGGTGGAACCCGAGTTTTTAATGTCCACTTGTTACTTCTGTCTGGTTGGCATTCAGAAAGTAACACGGATTCAACAATTTGATATTCAGGAAATGGACAAATAAGCAAAAGCAACTGCTTGGTTAGTTCCAATATTGTATCATTGCATATTTAAATCTTCATATGTCCAGTTGCAAAAGAAATACAAATTCCTCACCAGAATAGAGAAACGAAATTGCAGGCCTTAAAAATGCATGCTGGTTCAATAACCAAACCTTTATTCGTGAAATGTAAGCCAAATATTTAATCATTAATTAGCTGAAAAGGTCTAAGAATGTCCAGGATAATGGACGGACTGCAGTCAGTTATGATGGGACCATATATTCGTACGGACCAAAACAGCTAAGATTCCTTTTGGATAGTCTCCTACATCATCTGCATTTTTCATGTATTCCTCATCTCTTTCAAAAATCCTGTTTTCGTCTATCAACCTATAAGAGTTTGTCTTAACTGGCTGCATACATGCAACATGACTGCTGTGCAAAGCCAGACATGAAAATATTTCACAGAGGGGGTCTTCGTATTAATCTTCTTCTTCTTTATATTATCTTTTTTACTTTTCTTCCGGTGAAGATCACTTCACCACAAAGGTCAGAAGCTGAAGCACTGGTGGAATGGAAGAACAGCTTGTCATCTTCCTGTCTTCATTCATGGTCTCTTGCAAATATCAGAAACCTTTGCAATTGGACAGGCATTGTTTGTGGCCACGATCGAACAATTTCTGGGATAAACCTCTCTGATGCAAATCTTACTGGAACACTTGATGGACTTGATTTTGCTTCCTTTCCAAATCTCACGGTTTTCAACCTCAAAAATAACAACTTGAGCGGGTCCATACCTTCTGCTATTGGAAGTCTCTCCAAGCTCACTTTCTTGGACCTAAGCAATAATTTATTCGAGAATGCTGTACCATTGGAGATTGGGCAGTTGGAAGAGCTTCAGTACCTGAACTTTTACAACAACAATCTGAATGGCACTGTTCCCTGTCAAATTGGCAATCTTCAAAAGGTATGGTACCTGGACCTTGGATTAAACTATTTAGAGACTCCTGATTGGTCAAGATTCCGTAGCATGCCTTTGGTAACTCACCTCAGCTTCTCTTACAATGGTCTCACGTTGGAATTCCCAAGTTTCATAGCCAAATGCTTGAACTTGACTTATCTGGATTTGTCACTAAACCAATTCTCAGGTCCAATTCCTGAATCAATTTTCACTAATATGGGCATGCTTGAATACTTGAACATCTCTGGAAACTTATTTCAAGGACAATTGTCAAGAAATTTTGTCAAGTTGTCTAGGCTAAAACATCTTCGTCTAGGAACAAACCACTTCTCTGGTTCAGTTCCAGATGAAATTGGTTACTTACCTGACCTTGAGCTGCTTGAATTAAATAACAATTCATTTCAAGGAAAGATTCCATCTTCTTTTGGCCTACTTAGAAATCTTCAGGTTCTTGATCTTCAAATCAACCAACTAAACTCCACAGTTCCTTCTGAGCTTGGCTTCTGCAGCAATCTCTCCTACTTAGCTCTAGCCGTCAATTCATTTACCGGCCCCTTGCCTTTGTCATTGTCCAATCTGACCAAGTTATCTGATCTAGGTCTTTCTGACAATGCTTTTTCTGGAGAAATCTCTTCATTTTTGATTGGTAACTGGACTGAATTGAGTTCACTGCAGCTCCAAAGCAATTCCTTCACTGGGAGGATCCCTCCTGACATTGGCCAACTGACAAAACTGTCTTATCTTTTGCTTTACAATAATGAGTTCTCGGGCCCCATCCCCCGAGAAATCGGGAACCTGCGAAATTTGTTAGCTTTAGACGTCTCAGAAAACCAACTTTCTGGTCCAATACCTCAGACAATTGGGAACGTGACAAGTCTAACAATGCTGCAGCTTTTTAACAACAATCTTACCGGAAAAGTTCCAACGCAGATTGGAAATCTTGCTTCACTCACTACTCTAGATCTCAATTCTAATGAATTGAGTGGAGAGCTGCCTGACAGCCTTTCTAACCTAACTCATTTGCAGTCTCTTTCTTTATTTACGAATAAATTTTCTGGTTACTTTCCGAGGGACTTGGGGAAGAACATTCCTACGTTGGTCAATGTTAGAATTTCAAATAATAGTTTCTCTGGTGAATTGCCATTTGGATTGTGTAGTGGCTTCGCTTTTGAGGAACTCACAGCTAATGACAATGATTTTTCTGGACCATTGCCTGCTTGCTTAAGAAACTGCACAAAACTAAGCAGAGTAAGGCTTGAAGGAAATCAATTCTCTGGGAATGTTGCAGAGGTATTTGGATATCATCCAGATCTTGAATTTGTCTCTCTTAGTGGCAACAAATTTACAGGGAAGTTTTCACCTCAATGGGGACAGTATCAGAAACTAACAGCTCTTCGACTGGGGCAGAACAGAATATTTGGTGAAATTCCAGCTGAGCTTGGGAATTTATCACAACTGCGTGTCCTAGACTTGCAATCAAATGAACTGATAGGTGAAATTCCTCCGGAATTAGGGAATTTGGACTTGGTTTTCAATCTTAGTTTGAAAAACAACCATTTGAAAGGAGGTATCCCTCAGAGCATAGGAAACTTGAGAGAGTTACAATATCTTGATTTGTCGTCAAACAACTTAAGTGGAAACATACCCGAAAGTCTTGGGAATTGTGGGAGCCTATTGAGTATAGATTTGAGCAACAATAACTTAACAGGTGAAATACCACGGGAAATGGGCAACTTGTTGCACTTGCAATATCTGTTGGATCTTAGTAATAATTCATTTTCAGGAGTAATACCGTCAGAAATTGGAAAACTTACTTCCCTTGAGAGTCTCAATGTATCACGCAATCATCTTTCTGGAAGAATTCCATCTGAATTTTCTAGCATGGTTAGCCTACAGGTGATTGATTTTTCCCACAATGAGTTGTCCGGGCCAGTTCCTAATAATAACATATTCTGTATTGCACCAGCTACAGCTTTTGTTGGAAATTCTGGTTTATGCGGAAATAGAGAAGGATTGTCCCCTTGTGCTCCATTCCAATCAGGAAACTCACGCAAAGGAGGCAAGAAGGTTCTTATTGCAGTCATTGTTCCCATTTTATGTGTCATGCTTTTGGCAACCATAGTTGCGGGAGGACTTGCTCTTCGAAGGAAAACCAAGAGATATAAAGAAGAGGCAGTAAGTACTCAGAAAAATGAGAATTCTGAATCTGTTATATGGGAAAGAGAAGGCAAATTTACATTTCGTGATATTGTCGAAGCCACTGAGGATTTCAGTGAGGACTACTGCATTGGGAGAGGAGGATTTGGAAGTGTCTATAAAGCAGTTTTGCCAAATGGTCAGGTTGTTGCAGTCAAAAGGCTCAACATGACAGATTCTGCTGACATTCCATTGACAAATCGCCGTAGTTTTGAGAATGAGATAAGGACTTTGACAGAAGTTCGTCACAGAAACATCATTAAGCTGTATGGATTCTGTTCTGTGTCGGGTTGCATGTATTTGGTCTATGAATATGTAGAGAAAGGCAGTTTAGGAAAGGTTTTACATGATGATGAAGAGACAGCTGACATGAACTGGCACCTAAGGATTAAAATAGTACGAGGGGTAGCTCATGCGCTTGCTTACTTGCACCATGATTGCTCTCCCCCAATTGTTCATCGAGATGTGTCAATCAATAATGTTTTGCTGGATTCTGAATTTGAACCACGATTATCTGATTTTGGCACAGCAAAGCTACTTAGTGCAGATTCATCTGCTTGGACTACGGTTGCCGGTTCTTACGGCTATATGGCTCCAGGTAAGTGCCAATGTAATTCATAAATTTCTTCTCTTATCTCTTTGACTCAAGCAACATTTCTTGTCATATAGTATATGGTATTACAGACTTACATCGGCCAGCATTTGCAGTTCAGAGAATTGCTACTGATTCCTCAATATTTCATCTTTATTAAACTGATTCTAGTTTGCGCTTTAGGCCTTGTTAATATTTCATCCTTGATTCATTTTTTCAGTCATTATTTCCCTAGTGTTGACATGTATTTTGTTTTTATGCATAGAGCTTGCCCTTAGCATGCAGGTTACTGAGAAATGTGATGTTTATAGTTTTGGGGTGGTAGCATTGGAGATTATGATGGGAAGGCATCCAGGTGAACTTCTGTCTTCTTTATCATCTGCACCGACCGCTCCAGTTGCATTGACCCTTCCAGATACAATTTTGAAGGATGTTCTTGACCAAAGGCTTTTATCTCCCAGTGGACAATTAGCAGAGAAAGTGGTGTTTGTGGTCACTTTGGCATTAGCTTGCACCCGTACTGCTCCTGATTCGCGACCCACCATGCGTTTTGTTGCACAAGAACTTTCTGCTCGAACTGCCTCAACCTTTTTGAAGAATAGAATTAGCAAGCTAATGAGTTTCAAGAAATAGATCGGCATGTATGATAGGATATCATTTGAGCAGGAAAATGGTACTCCATCTATTTCAAAATACTAGCATCATTTTTACGTGCAATTATACATTTTATTTAAATTTTTATAAAATAATAAATTTTCTTTATTCTTTTTTAGTGATAAAGAATAAATAATATTTTTTATCTATTATTTAATTATTTTTATACTATTAGAATAAAATTTATATTTTCACTAATTATATAAATTATTTTACGAAGGTCAAGTAATTTATTTTTATCTCTTATGTCATTATATTTTTTATTAAATAATATTAATTTTTGATATATTCAATTAACATTATAATTTTTTATGATAATTTTAACCTCTTTTAATAATATTATTATTTTCTCTTTTACAATGATAAAGATTAAAGTGTATTTTTACCTTTTTTATTTATTTACATGATATTTGAATAAAACGTATATTTTGTTTCTTGAAAGGTTAAATAGTTTTTTTAATACTTGATACTATTATTTTTAATTTTTTCATAAATTATGTTAGTATTTAAATGCTTAAATTTTCATAAATATTTTTCATAATTATTTTATTTTTTCAAGAAATAAATATTAGTTTACTTTTTACCTTTTATCTAATCAATTCATTCTAATAAGAAAAATATAATTTTTACTAACTATAGAAAATATTTTCACAGAAATTATTTAATCTTGTGTTGTTATATTTTAGAATTTTTATAAATTATAATAGTATTTAAAAATATATAATTAGTATAATTATTTATCAAGTGAATTTAATTTTTTTTATTGAGGTTAGATAATTTATTATTATATTCTATTACATTATATATACTTTAGAGTAAAAAAATTTATAACTTAAGTGAGAGAGTTAGTATGTATTTATTAATAAGTAATTATAAACTTTTATATTAATTTTAAAATAAATTAATAGTTAGTGAAATATTTAATGTTTTGGCCACAATCTAGATGTTATTTTTAGACATTTAGAAAATCAAACTAAATTGTCTAAATTCTATATATAACTTTGAGCATTTGGACAATCAAAATCAAAATAATTCATCCAACCCAATAGTATTTTTTACCATTCAAAAAAGAAAGAAACAAAAAAGGTTTAAATCCTATGACCCATTCTCATACTTTTAGAATAGTAATAATAATAGATAATATATTTTTCTTTTATATGAGAATTAAAGTTTTAGTAAATTTTATAACAAAGTTTGATAGGTATCTAAAATACTGTCATCCAATTTTAAAAATGTAAAATCTAAATTTAATATTAAGACTTGATATTTTAAGTGGTTAGTTGAAAAATTAATAGTTTTTTTAAAAAATAAACATTTAAATAGTTAGTTAGAAACAATGATAAAGTTTGAAACAAAACAAGAAATAAAATTATTATATAAAAAGAGAACATATGTTTTGCAACAAACTAAAAAGAAAAATATAATATATATTTTAAAACGGAAGGAGTAAGAAGCATTTGTAGTTCGTAATGTTTCAAAAGTTACTATTAGCCATTTTAAATGTACAATCTGCAAAATACATTTTATAGGATAAAAAATGTAAAAATAGCAAAGAAATAGATGAGGAATACAAAAGAGTGAGTTTCCTGGTTGATAACTGTTGCATCCCACGAAGAGACGATTTAAGCGTATTCGTTTTGAAAAAGAGAGAGAGAAGAACTAATGGCAAAGTGACACACAGGTCACTTAATCAAAGTGGGTGAAGCCTTCCAAAGTCGGTGAAGTCACCGACTTTCTCCTCCATTCTATTTTAAGCTTTTTCTTCGTCATTTTTCTTCATCTTCTTTTGCTTTTTTCAGAGAGTTCTTTTGCTTCCTGTTTCTTTTTATTTGTGTTTTCATGGCATCTTTGAGAAATTTGTATTTACATATTTGAATTGATTTGTTATTTTAAACTTATTTTAAAATTGAATTTGGTTATGGATTTGGATTAATTTATATGGCTATTTGAGTAATATTTACGTTTGAAAATTTGTATAAAAACTCTGTCTCAACCATATATGATTTGAAATATAATATGATTGAAATATAATTTGAATGCCTAAACCGTCGATAGATTGCACTGTACATGACTAGTCTCTCTTACTAGGACCTCTTCTGTTAGCGTGGATCGTGAATTATTGATCTATTCGAAAAGGGACATAATACGTGAGAGAGAGCTCCATCTAATTAGTATTGCGTTTACTTGTTTGAGTTTGCGATCACCTAACAACAAGTCAAGAGAGGCTCAATGTTGTGATTGGTCACCAGGAGCGAACTGGTAGGCGTCCCAAAATTTCGTAACCTAGTTTTTATTTAGAGTGGCATAAGGTAATTTGTAAAGTTGAACGTTCGCTCTAGTGTGTGGCTGGTATTGACTATAAAATATCTGTACTTGACTCCTAATGACCCCGTTATTTGTTCTGGTAGTTCTACCATTGAGTTTGTTTGAATATTTGTTATGTTTAAAAATTTTGGATTGAGAAGTTACGCTAATATGTCTTGAGTCGTTCGTACTTTCCAAATAAACCTAAAACTTGACTTGTCATTATTTTAAAACAAGAAAACTTATGTGAATATAACACACTTTTGAAACTACTATGCATATGTATCTATCCTCATATTTTGAAAACACCCTGACTCACATATTAATTCACTGAGCTTTCCACCTCACACATATTTTTAATGTTTATTTTTAAATGACTCAAACCATGGTTCAGAATAGTAATCTTTTGATTTATTTCACATTGAGCTCATGGAGGGAAAATTCTTAGGTGAATTAAGTTCACGGCTTCACATATGGACCGAATTCACCAAGCGTCATCTGTCCCCTTGACATAATTTTTTAACCTAATTACCGAAAGACTTGTTTCCCCTTATTAAAGTAAAGTTGCTGCATCTTTCTCGCCGTCTTTCGCACTTCGCCACTTTGCACCGCCGAGACCACCACCGTTGCAAATCACGTCTTCTTTTTTCCCAAGCTCCTGTCATCCATCTCTTCCCTCTCGACCTTACAATCAAAGAAATGGTGAGAGTAAAGTCACCACCATGAAGCTGCCAAGACCACTATCACTGTACAATAGCATTCTTTTTTTTCCCATCTCAAGTCTGCATCTTCCATCTATTTACTCCCAATCTCGAAGGAATGGATCCTGCGGCTTAGAAAGCTGCCCTTCTGCAGCGGTCGTTTTTCAATTTTGTTCTCTACAGTCTATAAAGGAATTTGACTTAAAAATTATTGATACACAGCACCTTGAATATTGAAGGGTTTGATGTGGTTTAAATTTTTACTTTTTGTTCATTTCAGTGCTGTAGTGGAATCAACAAATTGAACTTTGATGTTCGTTCTTTGTTGTATGGAAGATATAATCCTAAGAACCAAAAACAACAAGCCACAAAGAAGAGAAAGATTAAAGAAAAAAGCTAAAAAGAGCCCTCGCAGAAGAAGAAGAAAGACATCCTGCAAAAACAGGAAGTGAAGAGACAAGTGAAGTTGGGATTTTGAGGGGAAAACATGGGCAGCCGGTCAAAAGGTCAAAGTGACAGATGGCACAACTTGGTAAATTTGGTTCACATATGGGGTCGTGGACCTGGTTCACTTAAAAATTTTTCCTCATGGAGGGATGCATATGTATACGTTATCAATTTGTACATTTTGTTACCTCTCGCTAGTTAAAAAAAAGTCTATTTTAAAATTACTTTTAAATAAATGTTAAATTTGTGATAATATTAGATACAAGAACTAGTTATATATTTCTATAATTTCTATATTATATTTTATATATTTATTCTTATTTTTTCTTCGAACAAGCTTTGCATTTGCATTTGTTAATGTTGAGAGGCATATTAGTATCTTACTCAATCACAAAAGAATCTAGAGGAGGGGTTGGGTATCACCATTACAATCCGGGAATCTGATTTTAATTTGAGAATCTTAAGCAGATTAAGCTATCTTTTGCTATTCAAGCTATCTGAGCTAAAGCAATTGCACAGCCATTCACAAGATGAACCCGGCTTCAAAAATTATCTCCGTGAGCAAGTTATCAGTTGGAGAAAGTCTCACGCATTTTAAAGATACAAAAGAAAACTGTAATGCACATACATCTTATCCTTCTTATATTGGTAGTTTACATATGTCAGTGATCCTCAGTTCACTGCTATATGCTAGCAGAATTCTTATCGCAGAGCACATACACTACATTTTACTTGCAATCCATGGAAAGTCCTAGCAAAATTGGTGGAAATCAAAGAATTAACTGCATGATAGAAATTAGGTGGACCTTGTAGCAGAATGTTTAGCAATCCACCCCACATTGTTTGAGTACAGGGCCAGTTTGCTTGGGCAAGAAAGGATCAATTCTCACCCAAACCAGTGAGAAGATTGATGCTAACAGTATCGACCAGAGAACCACAATTGTAGGCGTCCTGTTTTGCCTTCCCATCAAACCCTTCAGGAAAGGATAGAGATGAACAATGACCCAGAAGGCAAAGAACAACTTCCCGAAAAGGGGACCCCAGGAGCCATATCCATTGTTAATAGCATCCGAAACTCCAGCTACAACCCCAACCATATTCAGGATTATCAAGGTTGTTGGTGGGATGAGAAGGGTAGTCCACTTGAAGAGGTAGAGCTCTCCGAACTCGGCATCATCAGCTGCCTTTGCTGTTACAGTAAAGTTTGTGTCTATTCCAGCAAGAACCTTGAGAAGGCCTTGGAAAACAGCAAAAAGATGTGCTGAGACACCACCAACGACCCAAAATTGCTCATTTCGCCACCAATCCTCAATGCTAACACCGCTCCATCTGAGCTCGAGCACGCCTGTCATTATGATTGAGATGAAGAGCGCCATGAACCATATGCTAGCATAATTGTTCAGCTGCGGCAGGTTATGACATTCTCGTCAGAAAATACAATCATATCCAATTGCGAAGATGTAAAATTGTTTCAGCGAAGTACTTTTCATATTGATCTTTTTTATCTTAAAGAAGTCTTACAGTTGGAACGATAAATTTTCCGGTGAGAAGACACACAGCTGGAAGGGTGCAATAGGCCAGTAGAGCTATGGAAGTGAAAGGATAAACAATTGTGTTAACATAAGCCAGCCTCTGCAGCCATTTCAGTTTCCCCCCATAGCCATACCAAAGAGGACAATGACGACTAAGGAAAATTTCAACAGAACCGAGAGCCCATCTCAAGACTTGATGCAACCTATCTGATAGATTGATCGGAGCTGATCCCTTGAAAGCCGCTCTCTTTGGGGTGCAGTAGAATGATCTCCACCCTCTACAATGCATCTTGAACCCTGTTAAAATATCTTCTGTAACCGAACCGTAAATCCATCCAATCTGAAATATAGGCCAATTCAAATGGTTAGCCTATCAGCAAATCAGAGGCAATGCAGAATGCAATGATTAAGAACAAAAGCTTGAAAATTTCTTGGTATTCTAGGGTTCTGCAAATGCAGGGATTGCCCTAACTAGGTTCCTGAGAAAATCCCATGTTCATAATTAAAAATAGACGGGGCATAACTAACCTCTTTGCCCCATTCAGTTTTCTCTTCATAGCCACAACTGATAACATGAATGGCTTCTTTGATGAGTGAAGTGGGGTTAGTCCCTTCGGGCAGACCACCTTCTTCCATAAGAGTGGAAGCAATGAAAACCGGTGACTGTCCGAATCTTTTCTCAAAGTTCTTTTGGGACATGAGCGATGATTTTTCAAGCTCATCATATCCTTCAAGGCCTTCCTCGATCTCTTCTAGATCAAAGACAGTTCCAGATAAAGATTTCCTGGAGTAGTTCTTGCCCATTTTCTTTTTCTTACTATAGGGTACTTCAAGCCCCAAAAGACCTTTCACTCCCTTCCTTTTAGACTTAGACTTTCTTGAACCCCCACAGCAGCAGCAGCACCACTTTGGCCAGCAGTCGCACGTCATCTTCGGCCTCTTCTCTGAAACTGGTGGATCATAGCCATACAAGGCCTGTCTGTTGAAAACACACCCGGTTCCAACGTACACAGGCCCTTGGATTCCATCCAGGCCTTTCATGTTAATCTGTAAACGAAATTCCAGAGTTTAAGTAGTTAATTATATCCTTACATGGTATATTTTTAGAGCTTTTCATTGAATGAATCATTTCAGAACTGGAAATGCAACGTACATCAAAAAAGACGACATTGCGATTCGCATATCGATCATGACGATCGATTCCGTCGAATCGCTGAGGGAATTGGACATAGCAGAGCTTCTTTCCGACATGAGGGTCCATTAAGAAACACATGGCTTCCCTTGCAGCCTTGCTGTTGTTGAGGTAGTGATCACAATCCAGATTGAGCATGAAGGGTGCGTTGGTCAGCACAGCAGACACCCGGACCTAGTAAACCCATCAACGATAATAATTATACTTGGAGTACTAGCAAAGATTGAACAGAAGAGTTCCATTATTAATTAGTTTTGAAATGTATTTTAGGTTGTCAGATTTGACTCTTGGTCTCTATGCGTCAGGTACTCGATTGCTAGGCTATTATCTAAGATGATGGTATCTTTAACAAACCAAAACATGGAACTGCTACTACTAACCAGTGCATTCATGGCACCAGCTTTCTTGTGGTGTTGGTAACCAGGTCGCTTCTCACGAGACACATAAACGAGTCTTGGCAGCTCCTTGCCTTCAACGTCCAGTGCGCCCTCACTCCCCAGATATACCTACAGATTCATCTCCATATACAGAATATCAATGGGAATTCTTTAGAGGAGCACATTTCCGCTGCCAACTATATTTGGGATGGAGAACAATTGCTAACCTGTATCATGCCAGGGTGATCACGGGTGATGTTGCCGGGCCACGGGGTTCCATCTTGCATAACCCATCCTTCTTCTGGTTTCTTCTGAGCTTTTGCTACCAATGCGTTGATTTTGACTTTGAATTCTTCATACTCTCTCTGCGAAAATTAAAAGATTTGTAAGATTTCAGTTGGAAGAAAGTCCCCTGACGGAGAGAATTAACTGCAAGCTTGATTTGATTACCTTCATGGCTCTGCGATCCTTCACGAAGGTGGGGTGAACTTTATCCTTCAAGTAGTCAATTTTCTCATTGAAGTAGAATTCAGGAGCCCTGGGCTCGATGCTATATTTCTTGCAAAATGGCACCCATCGTCTAGCAAATTCGGCTGTTTCTGATAGTGTATCGAAGAGAAGCATGGAGGCACCATCGTCAGATACATAGCAGCTCACTTTCTCCACTGGATAATCAACAGCCAGAATAGACAGAACGGTGTTTGCAGTGATGATGGGCGGTTCTTTGAGTGGATCGACAGTACTAACAAAGAAGTCAACTGGGGCAAGACGGTTTGGCTCGCCCTCCCTCTCGAACCTCAGTGAAAGACGGTCAAGGTAAGTTTCACGAGTGATGGGGAACCATTTGGGAAACTGATCAAGAATCCACGACAGGGCAAACCATATCTCGCATATGACAGAGATTATCCATAAAGGGAAGGCATCATAGGCTGGGGTTAAGATCCGGAAACGGAAGAAAAAGGCCAGAATAACAAGCCTGAGGACAATGACTATGCGATATGGGTTGATTAGGCTTGAAGAAATTGGGACCTTCCTCCACAGTGGTTGCCGAGCTTCAGCCATACTGGAGAAGAACAAAAAACAACTACAATTTAGAATCTACAAATGGTGCAACAGAGAGAGTAAACTATATAAATGTTCAAACGTACAGAAATTCATCTTCATCTGCTTGATCGTTTCCTCCATCATCGAGTCTTGTGACCAGACCTCTCTTCTCCTGCCTGGTTTTCCATTTCTCAACTCTGTCTTTCCATCCTGAATTGCTGTAAGTCTCCTTTTGATCATCTTCTAAATCCTTACCAGCAACTGCATATACAAACCCCATAAACAGAGCCAGTCAATATATATAAATATGTTTCTACATAATCATGAAACGCTAGCAAATGCCCTAGAGAAACAATTACCACTTCCTGCAACGGACTGAAATGTACCACCATTAGTGTGCAGGTGCTGTTGATAATTAACGTCGCCATTTTCCTGACAAAGAATTTATGCATTCAGTAAATCCTCTACGATACACCCAACTTAGCTTCAAGCTTATTAACTACCAAAAAAAAGAAGATGGATTACTACAAATTACCGAATGCTGACGTTCAGAGCTGGCCTTGTGATTTTTTATCTGAAATTCATCCTCAAAATCATCATCAAAGTTGTCTTCATCGTCCCCCGCCACTCTAGGACAACCTGCGCGAGATCTTGTTTAGTCTCATGTGCACTTTGAAGAATTTATATATTACTCCCTTAGTCACATTACTGGTTTAATATAATGATCATGCAAAGGGTTGGCATTGCAACCTTTGTGACGCTTATAGCGAATGTGGCACTGAGGACAGCACTGGTTGCCTTCACTCCTCTCGTACTCATAGCAGGGCCGACAAACTGGGAAACCACACTCATAGCACGCTACAAAGGGCTCGCCATTTTCCTTGAATGCAATCTCATCTCCGCACACTCTGCATATTTTGGCCCCAGATTGGAGCGTAGGAGGCCGCTCCTGCATTATGGAGTACATAATATAGTATCAGAAACACATTAATTCAAAAGAAATTATCAAACATTCTGGACCAGATTTTATAGTCACGACCTCATCCGAGCCATGCAAAACATGGAGTTCATTATGATTATGAGAACCAGTAAATAAGCCTGCCATGGTGTCTGATGCCGTGGCTGCTAGCTAGAGGAAGAAGATATATAAAAGACAGGCTACTGGGGAAGGAAAGAAGATGAGCAGAAGGGATTTTAATGGTGATGTTGGAACACAGGATTCAGACATTTGTGTGTGCGTGCATGATCAGATTGTCCAGAGATGCACCAACTGATAGTTGAGGGGTCGCAAGTTTGATTGCAAGAGAAGTAATACGATAGGTGAACAAGAGGGACAGGTCGCTGGCTTGTTCTTTTTGCCACTTCCAAAGGCAAACCCAAATAGACTCTGGCAAAAAATACAGAAGTGCAACTGAATTGACATTGCGCATTTCTGTACTCCTAGCTTCTACTCCAAGTAGACTAATTGTTAAGGCTCTTTCAGATATGGTGCAAACTGGCCCTTCACAGACAAGAATTGGAAAGATCTATATGATTCTTGTGTTGTACCCATCACTTCATGTTATTTTGTTTATAAGCTTCTGTTTAAAGAACGGCAATGTAAATCTGATCCGAGATTTTTTGCATGTTGAAACCATCCCATTTTGCTTAACTTCTTATTAGATTTTAAAAGAACACCTTTCAAAATATCTTGCTCCAACTTAGCTCTGGGACATTATGATGGTTACTCTCATCATTGTTTAAGGTTGCAAATTTTAAGTTTATGTTATCGTAAATACATAAAAAACTAGATGGATTTCGTCAGCACGATGACTTGAGGGGAACATATTATGGATCCGCCGTCCCATCGGCAAAACATTATACTGTTCTGCATCTCTGTGAGAGAGAAATCTTGTTTGCAGAAATAGACGGATAAGACGGAGATGTAAAGTTGCAAAGCGGAAAATAATAGTTAATGAAATAGGAATTTTTATCATTATAAGTAGCTAAAGAGAATTGGCTTAATTCTTGGAATTTCCAATTCCAAACATAGCTTTTGAGTGGCATTCGGACCATGCTACACGCTTTGCCCCAGACCACTCCGAGCAAATGAAACCGACATACACTGGCTGGGACTCTTCGTCTCGGTTTTTGGTCCCAATCTTCGCCCCCACAATGGTGTCCCAAGAGATTAGGCTTCGGATAGCTGATTGCACTTAAAAGTAGACTGGCAACAGCACTGACGGTAACTTCTGAACCTTTCCCATTCATTAGCCAAAATTTTTCCATTAGCTGACCATCCTTCAGCGTCTAGAACTGGAATCTGAGAATCACCCAACAGCTAATAGCATGTTCAACAGCAGCCAACAATGCCTTTGAACTACTACTTCAAGAATACACAATCATTACTATGAATGGTTGCGCAGAAGCATGTGTAGAGTAGACAGTACCTGAAGCGATGCTAATCTCCTGAAATCATCTGATCTGCATTCTCTTGAGTGCTCGAGTAAATCGGACAGTCATTCACAACAACTCATTTATGTATCAACTACATAGACCAGATGCTGGAAACTGAATAAGAATACCGATCCATAACTTGCTTATTAAGAGCACATACCAGAAAAAAAGTTAGTACTCTACGTGCTAACCTAACCTGTTCCTCGATCTTTATGAGCAAAAAAACTGCACTGTAGCTAGAGTTAAAAAGTCCAAAACTCGCCAACATGCAGGAGGGATTACGTATAGAGATGCTGGGGATAAATAGTTGCAGTCCAGATTCACGCATATCATTAGCTTAATTTAAGAAAACTGCAGAAAGCTAGCCCTAGAGAAATTGGTGGCCAAATTTCAATCCCTCAACTCGTGTATATCTCAGCTGAAGAGCACATACCAGAGAATCCACAAACTGCATACCAAAAAAGTCATAATTTTTGCTTCTCAACAGAAGCAAGGGAGGGCGCAGTAGCTCAAAAATTAGAGACAAAGATAAGAGTTCCATGGCACTCAGCTTACTCTGTCTCACTGAGATGATGATACTCCATGTATTTTGGACATTAAGATCATCACCCTCTGGGAATCAGGTAAACCATGTATGCTTTACTCATCCAATTTAGCACGTTTTGAAGGAGGAGGTGAGTTAGAACTTCCTGCAACATTAACTTCAAGCTTTTCCAATACTTCAACTTCAGGTGATTTTTGCTTTTCCCCGACCTTTTCACTAGAGGATGGGGCAGCATTTACCAAGTCATCTTCTGTTTTATGATCTCTGCCCTGTGAGCCCAGATCCCCTTTGGCAGGAGAATTTTGGACTGGCTCTGCCATCTGCATAGAAGGGTTCTCTGAGGTAGAAGATGAGCCCTTTGGCAAGTCAATACTTGACTTGCATTGTTTCTCAATCATCATCTGAAGATATCGCCCTTGTTCCTCTATTCGCAGCTGTAAATTTCTTTGAATCTGCGGAGAACACAAAGAGAGAGGGTACAATTATTAAATACTGCCTCAAATTTCACCTCTCAGGCACAGATCCATGAAACAAAAAGTTCTTTTCTATCTCTGAAGACAAAAGGCTACAGGCATGTGATTAAATCTGAAATATTATCGATCTGGTATAGGACGTGAAATTAAAAAATCAACAAAGAAACCACATATATTTTGTGTCAATGAACAAAAGGATGTGGGGGAAACAACTCCAAATTAGTCATATTTCCACATTTGGTATGTGTAATGGAATAGATTACAGGGTAAAAGAATGACACAGAAGTATAGAATCATTGCTATGTCAATCATCAGAGTTCATAGAAGAGGCTGCAAGCTTTAAAGATAAGCTGGATATACAAATAGATCCTTTGATTTTTAAAAGACCTTCAAACTGCAAAGTGAACCCATGAGCAACAATCCATTAACCTTATTCAATTCTGAAGGCCAAAGACATACCTCAAGCTGTTCATGGAGCCGCTTTTGAACTTCCATCTGTAATCGAAGCGCTTCAGTAATCTCTATGCCACTGTTACCAAAATAGGCATGCACAGATGAAGAAAATCAGCAAAAAGATGAGCTTTGCTAGGAGACATGCACAAGAAAACAGAATAAATCAAACTTACAATGACATGCTTTTTCTCCTGGTAATGGTTTCAGAATGCAATATCTTTTAACCGTTTGATACACAAAGGAAAAGTACCCCTCTAGGTTTTTCTTAGAATAAATGTGTTTTCCAATCAAAATTTCCAACGTTACCCTCAATGATAAAGAAAAGAACATACTATTATCACATATGAGTTCCATATCCATAGTAAGTCTTCGAGAGTAGGAAGGTAAGATATTCAATGGCCAAATTTTCCCGTAACTTTGGGTGCCAAGTCAAATGAAGACATTCACTTTACCAATGCAGTTAGCAACATAAACAGCATTGAAGATGATTAAGTTTAGAAACTCCCTTAGAGTTAGGAGAAACAAGAAATTATATTTTCACCTTATTAATAGACATAGGTTCTCAGAACAGCTATTGCATATTTATATATAATTGATTAACTCACGTTTTCAAGTCCAGAGATGACAAATCATCAAGGGAGGCCTGTTTCTTCTCTGAAGCACCTGCCCCAAAAATAAATGCATAATATAACAAAGCATCGTCAGCAAGTTATGAACTTAAGTTTCACATAATGCATCAGCAGTTCTCAACAAGCTGATCCAAAGAACTTAAAAAACAGAAGAAAGAAGCAAACACAGTGGAGGTGAATGTATAGAATAAGTAAACAATCACTAGCAGTAAAGAGGCAATGCATCCTCAAAACATATGCTAACAGGTGATACATCCAACAAAAGATTTGACAGAAACATAGCATTGGATATATACTTTAAAAGTGGACATTCAAACAACCAATAAGGTTGTTTTATTGGTTGTTTTAATGAAAACTACAAGTTCAGCACTTTAATATACAGAAATATCAACAATTTTGTACAATGCAAGAAGGATTATTTCAGAATAGTGAGATCATAGCTCCTGATGTCTCAAGAATCAACCAGTGGAAAGATTGTCCTAGAATAGGAACTAAAGCAATGACTAACAATAGTTGTAGAGATGGACATGGAATCAACATCAAATAAATACAGCAAGATTCCTTTCCCTCACCTTCAGATGAATCTGGTTTATACCTAGCCGTTCTATATTTCTGCAGTGCAGGAAAGAAAAAGTTATAAGCAACAGAACAAGCAGAGGAGCCTGCTGAGTAGAGTAAAAGAACACAAAAAACCTGCAGGTGGCTTTTCACATGATAGATTGTCAAACCTTCAACTTTCATCAACTTCAGGACACCCTTTGGAGTAGCTCCTGGGATTTAGAATAGAACTTGCAAAATCAACATCAAATTTGAAACTTTTTAGTGCAAAACTATAGATAACTGAAGACAGAGATTACTTTCACTTCCACCAAGCTTGCTGACTGCCTCCACGAAGGCCTCATGAAGCTCTGGTGTCCAACGCATGCGTTGCTTGGTTGGTGCAGTACTTACGGAAGAAGGAGTAACAGCCATGCAAGTTTCTCCGGATGATGCTGGAGGCTGCTTGGATGCTTGTGGCTGCTGCATTGAGGAACTTGTAGATTGTTTTGGCACCTGATACTGCATCTAGGAAACCAAAATCACAATCAGTTCTCCTGACCTGTGAAAGATAGGAATAAAAAAGGCAAAAAAAAAAAAAGAGAGAGATCATATAAAAAAAATTAAAAAATCCAAACTTCCGTGAGATATAATTAAAATCAAGTTTCTAGAAAGACCTGAGTCTTTGGCTCCTGCTCAGTAACACCAGTGTCTGCAATCAGCTCTGTCCAACTAGAAGTAAGGGCATCATCATCTGAAATAAGCTGGTCAGCCCACTCCTGCCAATTTCGCTTACTAAGATCCTCAGGTTGAAGGACACCATCCATACTATTGCCACTATCTAGTTGATTGTTTTGGACAGAGGTGTTTACCGGGTAATCAAGAAAATCAGAAAGTGAATCTGGACACCAGGAAGAGTCATTATTTTCTTTAGTATAATGACTAGAAGTCATGGACTGAAGAACCCCTGAATGGGAGGAATGTGGCAACATCACTGAAGTTCCATCTCCAGTTGATTGAGAAATGAATGGCACTTGCCTCGAATGCTTTTCTTGTTGTGAAACAGAAGAAAAATGAAGATCAGTAGAAAAGCCAGGCGATGAAGAGAACATATGCCCAACAACCCCACTGTTGGAAGATATTGGAGGAGCAGCAGGAGGACATCGCATAAGTCCCCTTTCCACAGATAGCAATTGGGAGTCAGGTAATTTGGGACATTTTTCTTCCAATGTTGTGGGAAGAACAGGCAATGAAGTAGACAAAGCCCCAGAGGCTCCAAAACTATTCAATTGTTGTGCACTTGATCTTGGTATAGATAAAGCAGGACGTGCCTCCATTATATGTCCTATGCAAAAACCTTTAGCAACTTCAACTTCTGCAGTAAATTCAAATAACGATTAGGTTCCCCAAAAACCTTTAACAATGTTGATTAACTAGATGAGAAGAATCTTAATCATATCCAAAAGTTCAACATTTATAAATCAGTAAGATGACGTAAAACAAAAAAAAAATAAATATAAATCCATATGTACCCAACACAGTAAGTCATAACCATGAGAACAGATTGCCACATGCTCCCACTCTTTTAGTACCAAAAATGCAACAACCAAATGGCTTCCGGTTCCATATTTATGGTATCATATAATAACTTTTCAGAACTTGTGAATACTCAATCTCTTCCCCTTCCATGCTAAGAACCCTTAAGCTGCAGCTGTTTCGTGTTCATAGAACGTCTTCAAACTTGTGAATATTCAACCTTTTTCCTCCCATGCTAAGGACCCTTGCGCTGAAGCTACTTTGTGTCAACAGGCTTCTTTCATCTATTAGAATTCAAACTTTGTTCTGCAAAATTTTTGTTATTTTTTATGCAAAAAGCATTCTGATACATTCTAAACCAGGCCAAGTTAACATTAATCAATATTTACTTGGACGATCTCCATTAAGGAACTATAGGATTCACAAACTACTTATTCCAGCTAATATGTTTTGCTAGAGTACAATGCAATAGTCTCAGCCCAGTTTGAAGGTCATATTTCTGTAGCAGAGATGCAGCAAGTTAATAAAGTAACAATCTAATTGTTTCAGATCCATTCAGAAAATGGCCAGATACAAGGCCTCACTCTACACTCTTAAAGAGAATGATTAAGATTTAAGTAATTAGAAATAAGCTCTATTTCTCATCAAAGAAAGATTTTGAGGAAGCACTAAAATGAACAGCTTACAAAAGTAAGTTTTATTACTCTGATAAGTATGCACATGAAGTTACTTACTGAATTCTCCATGCCAAATTAGAAATTGTTTTCACGGTTTTAATTAGTGAACAAACAAGGAACTTATAGGCCCAAATAACCCGAATAACTAGATATCTACTTTTTATTCTATTCCAACATACAAGCTCTGTGCAACATAAATGATCCTTAGTATTTCTGACATGGTATAGTTGATGAAAAGAAATGGAATGAGAGACATGAAGCCATAAAACACCACCTAAAGCTCTTATCTTGCCAAATTCATAATCCCTGCCAGCTTCAGCTTAACAGATGAACCATTCCCCCCCAAAAACAATAAACAGACCGCCCAAAGAAAAAAGAAACAACCAATTCTTGCTATTAGCTCCTATATGAACAATACCTTCCAATCTCCCCAAAAATCATAAATTTGATCATGGAAATAAGATAGGTCTATCAAGCTACCCAGGCCTTATAAAGGACGCTCGGGGCATATTCTATGCCATCATGCCATTCATAAGAATCAAAACTCCCTTTACTACCCGGAAAGGAAAAATTTAAAAGGAAACCAAGGTGAGTCATCAAGAAAACGGAATAATCAAATGACCCAAATTGCCCACCCAAAAAATACAGAAAATCTGAAACGAAATTGGAAAGAGGGTACCTGGAAATTCTTACCTAAAATAGAAGAAAACTCAGCAATTGAGAATCAAACAACTTCATACCGACACCGCGAACAGAAACTCAAAGCACAAGCCAACCGTTGAGCATACATGCATATGTATATACATCCATGTCTATCTGCTACCTAGGCTGAAATCCGTGGTGGGTTTCCGACACCGGCGCCACAGCAGACACAGAATTAAGATTGATTGGAGGGCGACGATGACGACAGTGCCGTTGCTCCTGTTCTTCTTGTAGTTATGCTTGGCTTTGTCTTCTACTACCAGTGCATAAATAAATTCTACGGGGAACATTTATTCCCACGCACCCAAGAGGGCGCGTGCGGTTTGCTCATGAGATACGGGGAAACGTTTGTGACTAGCATGTGCTGGGCCCAACACAATATTGGAATCTGATTGGATAGTGGAAAAATTGCATCATGGGATGCACGTGTAGTTGGATAGAAATACTTACAATTTTTATTTACTTAATTAAAATAAATTGCTAGAATTTTAATATTTTATACTAGTATTTGACGAGTAGAGTCATTTTTTATAAAAATGGAATAAATATCAAAATATTAAAAATTGAAATTTGCATTAGGGGAGGAAGGAGGAGGAAGTGGTCTTTCAGTGGGCGAAGGGCAAAGCTGAGGCCAGTACAACCTGCGGTGGGTTCCCTGTGTCCTGCCACTACAGCGGAGGAGGCGGTAGTACAATTCTTCGGTCGTACGCGTGTTCCTTAGCAAGTGGATAAACTGGTACGCCAAAGTGTACTAGCACCTGTGGGAATGGTCTCTTCCTCCTCTGGAGGGACAAAGTTACGGCCAACTGAGTGAACCGTTAAAAAATGAAAAAAAAAAAAAAAAAAAGAGAGTGAACGGTTCAATTGGTGAGACCGGATATGGGTGATTCTTGTGCTCAAGGAACATTCTGTGTCGGACCCTGCAATATATATATATATATATATTATGTGTTGAGCATAAGGTATATATCAGTCGATTATGATAAAATTATTTTTAATTTAATAATGTAAAGAGAATGTTAGTAATTGAATAATTATCTTGACTTTGCCAAAGAAGGAGAAGACTATGGTGTTTGTCCAACCCTGTTAAATGTTCTGAAGGAAACTAGGGTTTGAGGGTTGGGTGCGGCCTTCAGTGGAGCATGACCACAAGGACAAGGAAACTTCAAGTTCAAAATGCACAAAAATTGTACTAACATCTGCAAATTTTCATTGAAACGTTTATTACTCGTGACCGACAATTTAAGATCAACTCTATAATTACAAACTAATAATACGAATTATATCATGCACTCAATACAGAAACCGACTTATTCGAATTTCAATGTTGTGTAAGAACAAGGTTATCTGAGTTTTCATTGAGACTTGGGCAAGTCCACTATCTCCTCACAACATATAAAAGCTTCAAGAAACATAGTACAAGGAATTGGGAAGCTTGAATGTTCGTTTTGCAGATGGGCTTCCATGGAAGCTGCTCCACTGATCTCCTATTATTCCCCATATGCGGTACCCTTCATCCACCAATCTTTTCCGTGCCTCCGCTTTGTAGTTTTTTATTTTCTTATATTCATCATCAAGACCTCTACATATTAAAAACAAATCAATTTTAGTTTCGAGGTAAAATAGATTTCTTCTCAGTGATTGTTAGTAATAGTTGAATGGTTTCCAGTACCTCAAAATCAGGCCGTTCCATCCATGATATCCGACCTTAATCAGATTGTCAACTGTGGCATCTCTTACGCATTCTCTTCTTGTCGAGATCAAAAAGATCTTGAACCCTCTTTCTCTAACCTCGTGGTAAAGTTTTTGAGTATGCTCTAGAGCCGGTGCTTTGATCTGTCTCATCCATGCTTCCAGAGATGTAAAATTCAGCTTCTCCCCCCTACTCTCAAGACATCATCAGAACTTTTCAGCACGAGCAACCAACCGATTTCCAAATGAAAACTCCCCCCCATTTCAAAATATAAAGTATTTTACACTTAATTAACAAATTATAGACATAAAAGTAAACGGGCTAATTTGATATAACAAAAACAATATCGCAAAATCAAAACCAACTAGTTCTTAATTACCCGAATCCTTGTTTCTTGAAGTATGGCACGGTTGATAACAATGTGTCATCAACATCAAAGATCCAAGCATCCTTACCATCGCCCTTGAGAGTGCAACAGCTGCTAAGGTAGAGTTGGCATTCCTCCATTGCTCTCTCGGAGTCGGCTCTGTACTGAGTTGAAGTCATGTACTTGCCGATGTAGTCGATGCATTCTTGAGGGACAACCTCGAATCCTCTAATGTTGTTTAGCTCGACGTTCATTCTCCAGCTCTCGCAGTAGTTCTTCAAGCTAAAGCCGATCTTCTTTCTCTGGTTCAAGATGTTCCAGTCCCCCATCGCGATGCCATTGATTAGGCTAACCAGAGCTAAGAATAGCACTACTTTTTCTGCCATTTTGCATAATCAAAAGGTCCAGAGGAGGAGGAAGAGAGATCTGTGCAGGGAGAGGGTTTGCAGTGAAGAAATTTGACGTCCGCAATTATAGGGAAAGGTGGTAGCCGCGTAGGTGATCATAGCAAAGAAAGATCGCAGGGGTATGGTGGGGTAGCTTCGTTTGTCCAGTTGTTGACGTTCATAATTGGCTTGCGTTGGGAAATTCAGAACGCTTTGGTACGTTATCTTGTCTTGCCAGAAAGAAAAAGAAAAAAAGAAAAGGGAGTAAAGTTGGAAAGTAGAAAAATAGTAATTTAAAAAAATTAACTATTTTATTTATTTTAAAAATATTTATTAATTTTAATTTTTATAATTTAATTTAAAATATATTTTTAAAAAATTCAAGCTTTACCGTTGATTACACAGTAAAATTGAGTTCAAATTTTATTTACTTTTATAAAAAAATACATTCACATAAATATTACTTGTAATATATAATATTAAACTACAAATTCATTTATGATTAATAGTAGTGTATTCGAAAGAAATACAGGTAGTCTCTATTCTCAATCATTTTAAATAGTATTAGATAAAATATATTAAATCTGTACTTTAAATCAAACTCATATACGTCACTAAATTTTGAACTTCAAAAATTATTGTGTTCATTGTTCTTAGCTTGGGTCGTAATGTTGGGTTAGACACCATAACGATTAACCAGAAATTAAAGGTCAACTTGAACAGAGTTTAATTTTGAAATTAAACTTAAAATTTTAAGGATCTTTTTATACAAAAAATTTAATTTTTATAAAATTAAAAAAAATCTCAAAATTAATCCTTATCCAATCATAACTCAGGCACTTGGACTTTTCTTTTTGACACAGAACAGTTAGGGTAAGCTATCTTTTTCTTTTTTTTCTAGCTCCGGAGAACAAATTTCCACTACTTTTCCAAATGGCACTTAGACACAAAAATAATAAGATCAACGCAAAACAAGTCCCCTCTCCCACACACCCCCGCCCTCCCAAAAAAAAAAAAAAAAAAAGAGGATTTTAGAGGTGGAAGATTATTTTACAACTTATTGAGATGCAAGAAATCTTTCCTATTTATTGTTTCGAGTTTTTTTTAAAAATTTTGGGTTCTGTTTCTCAGTCAAAAGCGAACTTGTATAATTGAGGAAATGGTGTTGCGTAAAAGAAAAGGAAATACAACACTAACGGTCAGCAAACGTTTTCACTCTTGGCATAGGATTCTTCCTGTTTAAGGTTATGGTAATTTGCAAATCAAGTCCCTCTAATCTTAAAAAGTAAATAATTTTAAAATTAAAGTAAAGAACGTAGATGTTATGTTAATATAAAATTTACTTAGATAATATTTAACTCAATTATATAAATAATTAAATCTTATTTTTTGGTTTATAAAAAATTCATTCAGAATTTAAAATAAAAATTCTCATAACTAAATACAATTCAAATACACTTATAATTTTTTTATTATAAAAAGATAATTACATAGTTCCGTGCGACAAGTATAAAAATTAAACTTAATTTTAGTTTTAAATTTAATAAATTATGAGTTAGATGAAATAAGTAATTCAACCAACGAAGGAAAAAGTGAAAATAGGAATGGCGATGGTGGGATCTTTTATTCATTTGGTCGACAAAAGAATATGGAAAAGTAGAGCGGAGTGGTCAGCTCCGTTGACTTGGCATTCATGAATATGATGCCAACGTTATCCCTTTCAAACAGCTTTACAGAACGGAGGCATATCCGGCGCCAATTAAGCCAAGGGGAACTGTTCAGTACAGTCCGAATGAAGCCACAGCAGAACTGCGATTGCAATTTGCAATGACTCAAAAATGCATCTGTTTCAAAATTCCCATCCCCATTTTTACGACGTGAGATTTTTTAAAATAAAAATTTTGTATTAAATTTTAAAAAATTAAAATCTAATCGAAGTACACTTTTTATGCCTTTTCTTCGATTTTAATTTCTTGAACAATTAAAACTCCCATTCCCTTTTTTTTTATTTTGCTGCTGAATACACCCATCCTATTCGTTCTTTCTTGATTAATAACCTACTGAGATATAGGATGTTAAAGAAGGATCATCAACTTGAAAGCTGAGGTACGTATGATGATGCAATTAGGAAGGCAACAAAAATGAAATTAAACCAAACATGAAACTCACAAAAAAGACACAAAAGATGCATCTTCATTCTGTAAGTTCAACATCTCATCTTAGCATTTGACAACCAACAGAATGGCAAGAACAAAGATGATTTTTCCACAATTCAAGCAACTTTAGGCATGACACAAACAGAAAGAAAGATTGTATAAACTCAGTAGTTGTTGCAGATCAAGTATTCTTCGTGGTTCCTGCTACGAGAATCATCAATCCTCAACCACTGTGCATATGCTGATAACAATATCTGGGTGATTTACTCCAAGAAAGATCAAAAAACGCAGACCACTTCGTGCCTTCAACGAACAATGAAAGATGCAGATTATTTGGGGACTAAAGGAGAAGGACGATCCTTGAAGCTACCATCATCAAAGTTTTTAGAATAGCTATAAGCATCATAACTGTACCTTATGCTGCTTCTTTGCCACCACAGGGCAGCTTTCCATAGCGATTTCAACCTCCAAACTAACTGTCTAGCAACATAAGATCCTTGGCAACAGCTCACTGGTGCTCCTCTTTGAACATTTCCAAGAGTAACCGCACTGCCGCTGCCAGCAATTCTTCTTCCCCACTTCAATATTTGGATCCTCTTCGAACTTAACATATTTGAAAACTTCATAATCTGTTCTCCAAGAACCTCTAGTAAAAAATCAAAAGGAGGTCTAATTTGCTTCAGTAGCAGTCAAACTTCATTTGCCAACTTTAGTTTATAAGGAAATTTGATCACGTTCAGTCTCTATATTCCATGAGTCGGCATAAGCGTCACTGATAATGGGCGTCACTTTCACATTTGCATAGTGTGGTAAACATTGCAATCAAATATGAACAGTTAAGCCAACTCTGCTACCTGTAGGTCCTGATGGTCCCAACCTTGCAAGGGAGCAGGAGTTTCACCTACTGATGTAACATCATTGAAAGGTATGAGACAGCACTTTCGGATTGAGTAGAATACTCGAGAGATGCCATTCTCTAGCGATTCTCGGTGCTCATGACTAACCCCCTTCAGAAACACAATGATGTGACATCAAATTCTTCTCACTCTTTCAGTTTTAGAGCGATGGGGACAGTGCTTGAGATTTTCCACTTAAAAAGGAAAATGATGGACGGGGTCTGCTCTTCTGCAAATCAAGAACTTACTGACCTACTAAAGTTAATCATCTGTTTAGCACCAGTGTAATTTTTCTTCTGCAATAAAGTAAAAGGTCTTTAGATATCAAAACCACACATATATCTTCATAAAGAAACAAGTTGGAAGGGGTGAGAAACTAGTAAAGCATACCATCCATAATGGACCCATGACGTAGCTTTCAACAGTTATACAAGGCAATTTTACTTGTAATGTTCACACCAAGAAAAACAAGGTTCCATCAGACAAATATCCTTTTTCTCCGCCTTGTTGTTTCTTCCAGTTTACCTCCTCTTTAGCTATACAGGGAACAATTTAGTGGTGAAGATGAGGGTGAGAAAAAGGTGATTTGATTTCTTGCTTTTCTTTCCTGATTTCAATTTAAATTAGCATCAAAAGGTTCGTAGAACTTGGACCTTGTAAAAGGATAGAGGAAAAAGCACAAGATGAGATGCGGATAAACAGAATTTTCAATTTCCCCATAAACTACAGTTGCAAAAGAATCTTCTTCAACATAGTAACAGAATGAACCCACTATTGCTATATCTATGAGCTACTAATTTAAACTGAAATCATATTAGAATCTCTCAAGTCCAAGAACTGAAGAATGTAGTAGTATTAGCATCTATTAGGTCCAATCAATATATATTGATAAGAAATCTAATGCTAACATGCAGATTATCCTTCTATGTTGCTAAATAATGTCATTTTCTTCAAATTTGAGACATGAAGTATATTCCATAGCTTAAAGTGGGAAGTTAGCTACTTTAGTCCTTCAGCTATTTTCAATTTGTCAAAATAGTCCTGACATTATTATTTTGACTTTTTTAATCCTTATAAAATTTTCTTTTTATCTTTTTTTGGTCCTCTCTTCACCATACTTGGTGAATTCCGGCGGAGAAAATGCACTATCAATTTTTCTTTTTAACGAACAAGTTTACCATTCAATTTTAGTGCAAGTGATTGTCTCGTGCTTTTCGTTTACTAAAAACCATCAAATATAGTGGTGGTAGGATAAAAAAAAATTAAAAAGTTTTTCATAAGGACTAAAAAATTAAAATAATAGTTTCAAGACTATTTTAACCAATTTAAAATAGTTGAGGAACTAAAGTAACTTAATTTCCCCTGCCGAACAAGACATTCAACAAATGGATAAAAACATATCTTCATCTGATATTTAACTTCTCCTTCCTTTTAGCTTGCTGTTCATGTTGCAATTATTTGAAATCCAATTAGAGAAGTTAGAGCTAAAATATTTTTATTTGAAATGGTAGGAAGAAGATTACACTATACAATGAAAGAAACTATTTCTCCAAATGAAGATCCAACAAAATAAATCACAAATATTCATAAGAACAGAAAGAAAAATCAGAAAACATTTTCAGCCTCCAAAAATAATAAAATATTAGAAGGAAGAATTACAGACACGAAGACCTGACACATACATGCAATTTCCTAATTACATTGGAACAAGATGTTGGCAGGAACCACGAACGTGAAATACATAGAGCCACCAAATTCTCTCAGCTAATTCACCTGGAAGTGTTGCATGAAAATGTCAGAAATACAATGACAAATTAGTATCCGATACTTTTAATAAAGACTACCAAAATGTGATCGCGAGAACATCAATAGCAAACAGTCAAAGGACAATGGGACGAGGCCTAACGTTACGTACTGTTTACACCAGATTGCTTGGCATGGGAATGGGACATGATCTGTTAGAATTTTACATTCATCCGATAAATGATCATGATGTGGCCCCCATGTAAAGTTAACTGATCTGAGCCTAAGTGATCTATTAAAAGCTTATTTTCATGACAGCCAACCGTGTGGTCGCCCATTGTGAAGATGATATTTCCATCAATTAGAGAACATGACAATGCAGACCTCAATTCTAGAATTCAACAGTTCATTTAGCGCAAGCAACACCATGGCTGATAGAAGTAGGACATAAAAAGAGAAAACAATAAGAGAGAGAGACAGAAACCCACATTCTCTGTGCATCTTTCCATCCATAGCACAACTGCAACATCTACACGAAAATAAAAATGGAACTTGAGAACAGAGAACACATATACTCCTGCCACAAAAATTTTAGTAGATAGGTAAAAGGAAAACAGAATTAAATAGAAAACCTAATTGCTGAGGAGGCTCCTCTGATCTGACTCTCTAGCTCAATTATATACGACCTGAATAACGGTGACCTGCAATCAATAATTGACTCTTACATTTTTTAATGAAAACAAGCTCAATGCACCTATGTGGAGACAAGCTTGACAAATAAATTCTGAAGAATAGAGAGAAGAAAAAATCAGCTTCCAATAAGAAGCAATATCTGGGCAATTCTGATGTCACAAGGATCAACTCATTTAAGCGGGAAATAACTTCCTATGGCAAATATCAGCTAAACAAATAAAGTTGGGATAAAATATTGAATTTGATTATTGAACCTGCTAGGAATTGCCATTGCTGGAAGAACAGGTGATAATCTCCACAGTTGGTGAAAGTGATTGCCCAAAAATCCTTCCAGATACTCCATAAGACCATTTTCCTTATTTAAACAAACATAATGCAAAATTAGCTCAAGTGAATGGAACGAGTATAGAGAGAGCAGCAGAAAAGGCATTTCAAAGTTAAGACATGACTCTCCCAGCCTGGACTCAAGACTTCAAGGATCAACTAAGAGTTCCACAACCAGTGCCATTTTCAGCAAAATAAAGCCCTGAAGCACTATTGACAACTTACACAAGAACTTAACATTATCTCCCACAATCAGAAACTTTAATTACTTGGACCGCTAACTAGATTGTGATCACATAAATGTGCTAGTCCCTTTTGAAATTATCCATTTCAAGTTAACAATGCATGAACACAAGATTTTAATCCATGGTTCTTTAAAATATAGACTCAAGACACTCCAGTTAATCTTGATAGTTATCCTTCTTAATTAATATTATTTCCTCATAAGTCCTCACAGCAGCTTTTTCTTAGTGCAATGATAAAATACTTGGGCCAAAATGAAGATAATGATTGGTTAAAAACTACCAGCATTTACCAATCACATATATTGCTAAGTGATAGGCCTTCCATTATTCCAGTCCATCAGAGCATAACCATTTTAAAGGAGATAGAATAAGGAAATTTCCCCAGCTTTACGTCATAGTATATTTCTATGAGTTCTTTCACTCATTTCACATTTACAGAATACTTAATTGATTTTAAATGTCTGTAATATGCAATGAAACCCCTACTATTTTCTGTAACCTTGCACTTTGAATAACATAATACTCTGGTGAAGAATTACTTCATAGGGAAAATGCTCTCTCCGTCTTATATAAAGAACTTACAAGTACATAGAACAGACTCCCTTTTCATCCATATTGGAAAAGGGATCCTACAGGAAATACACTACCTTCATTGCACTCCATCACATCAACATATCAGCCCAGAGGGTCAGAAACTAAAACCCCAAAAAAACATCAGTATGATCTTAAATACCAATATCAATTTAGTTAAGCCAGTACCTCTGGATTCATATCCCTTTTTGAGAAAAGATTTTGGAATCGTCGCAACGGCAAGTTTTCTACTTCATGATATAACTTCCATATGGTGACAGATTCATAAGAATTCGACATTAAAAATTTGATCAAAGAACTCCATCTGTGAACAATCCTTCCCAACAACAATATTTCCTGACATGAAGAAGAAAGAAATCAAATATTTGTTGTAGCTAGAAAGTTAAAATATCACATTCAGTTAGAATCATAGTTCTCCTAATTTTAATTTAGAGAAATCTATCTTTTCACAAAAAGTTCAACAAGCATCGTCAAGTACATAGACAGTTCCCAGGATCATCATCTCTAGTCATAGAACTCCATGATTTCTTATTCCATAATCTCAACATTTCCATAAGCCTCCAGAATTTAATGCTGAAAATCCTTTCAGAAAGTAAATCTTATGAAAGGATGTGAAATTCTTCACAAATGTTTGTAGATTCCTATTCAACATGAAATCAAATTCTGCACTCCTTAAGCTTAAAGCAGTTCATAGGTTCCAAAAGAGTTCAAATATTAAATTTAGCCAAGTTTTAAGATGAATAGCCATCTCATATTGAGAATGGAAATGCGAAAAATATGCAATTTAAAAACATAAGTCACAATAGTGTAAGATCCAATAAAAAAAAAAATTTAAAAAGATAGAAAAGAAGCGTGTTCTAAATTGGGCATGATTCATAATCAAAGTAAGGAAAAGCAGGGGGAAGGGACAAAGTAATTCTGATAAGATCAACTCAAAGAAAAGCAAGCAAATAACAACCAAAATTTGTCATGGAAAATTTTATATTTCCTCGTATCCACAATTCAGAGCTTGGAAATCAGTAAAAGAATCTCGTGTGCTTCTCTGTCTTCAAGCGATATTAGTTGGAATACACTGCATATTTTATGCAAAAAATTGGAAAATATTCCATATATCTAATATCAAGAAGAACTATATTGGTGATACATTTTAGTGAAAGACCCAATTACTGTTACCACCATGAATTATTTACTAAATTTTCCAATGTTGCTTCTAACAATAATGAAAACACCTGAAACAAAATGCTGGAATAATAGAATCACATAGTTTAACTTAATACAAATTTTCCTATGAAAATTCATATATATGCCTCCATCAAATTCCATGCGGTAGCATATTAAGTTCAATTAAACACCTATAATAAATGAATATCCAACTCAAAAATCATTAAGAAAGTTATACATGAAACTTTACATATTTAAAATTTGCCTTTCAAGAGGAATTGTTTGGGATCATGCCAAAGCGTGAAAGTTTCTTTTTCATCTCAAACCAGAAAAATAGAAGTTCAAATTTATAGAACATCACTTTCACATTTTTCAGCTAAATGAATAGGATATGCAATGGAGAATGTGGACCACATATACAGGAAAGAAATTTCAATTTTCATAATATGAAATATGCAAATGAAAAGATTCAGGAGAAATTAGTGATTAAGATACTTGGATTCTGATTGATGCATTGTGCTAGTTTGACAACTTACTATTTTCTCACAGATATCTTCATCACTGCAATGGGATATATGTAACCGATCAATCACATTAATCCATTGGTGCTTTGGAGCTGAAAAGAACAATTTGGCACCTGAAGCAAGCCTAACAGTTCTCTTGTTCAGCAAATATGAGAGGCTTCTCGATTTCCAATGATTCCAAGTAAGAGGTTCAACTGGTCTTTCGTCACACCTTCGGTGAAGTAGCAGAAAGAAATAAAACTCAATGGAAAACTTTATAAAAGAAAAATATACTAACAATTTGTTTCTTTCAACAACTAGAATTGTTCGTTTTACTTATAATGTCTCTGATGCCACATCATCATTTCCAGAAATTGATTATATGCAAGAGACAACAAAAAGTAAGTGCACAGAAGTCTGAATGCAAGGAACAGATATATGAATCAACAAGCTTCACTAATGAGCAAATAGCATTTGTAGGACATTTGAACTAATAAAACTAGCAAAACCATTCATATATCTTTCCATCGTTCCCTTCTGTACAAAACTTTTACCTCCTGCACCTTAAATGGTGATTCAGAAACATGGAGTAAGATATCCAGGATTTGAAACCGATGGTGGACAGAGATGATGAGATTGAAAAAGAATAGGAAAAAGGCATGCTGAAAAACTGTTCAAATAAAGATCTTAAGATTTGAATGACTACATAGGAAGATTTAAATATCCAAGGAAAAGAACTGGGGAACCTCCTATATCTGGGAAGCTGCAATAAACTTGACGTTTGCTATTTGGAGGGACACCTAGTACACAAATTCCTGAACTCAAAGGATTTGTAAATAATATGTCTTATTGAATATATACTGCACAAAGCAATATTTCTGTAATCAAATATGATGTTCCCAAATAAGATATTACATACTAGCCAAAAAACGGCTGTTACTGCATACTCAGCTTAAGCATATTGAATTGTAACTTACTTGGAAGTCGTTTCATTTGGTATTTTGTCTCCGCATACTGTAGTTTCAACCTCACTCCAATTGCTTTTACTTGTGATTTTGGAGAAAACGTCCAAGCCAGTTTCTGCTGCTGCTATACATGAGAGTTGCAGATACCTCTTGCCAAGTTCTTCTATAGCAAACTTGGTAAAATCATAACCAGAGCTACTTTCAGCATCCCTAGTTTGAGCAGATGATACAAACATAGAACCCTCCGTACAATAATTTTTCCAAGTTAGAATAGTATTTGACACATGATACGACAACTTTTCAAGGTAAGCATCAAGGCAATGATCATCCATCCTCTGAAGCCCATCAACATCCATCTCAATAATGGCTGTTACTAAGGCTTTGAAATGTGAATCCCTCAGGGGTAAGGTGTTGACAAGATGCTTCAACATTAAAACCTTTGCTCGACCAAGCGTCACAAGTGACACATATCCAAGGCCCTATAAATACCAAAGGAAATACACGTCAGAGTAGAACTCCAAGATAGAAGGCAAAATTTTCAAACAGATGGTACTTTTACATTTTATGCTGAAGGGATAACACAAAATTACACACCTGCGGGAAAAGTGGATTAGATTTGATTTCAGATAAATCTGCATTGATTGCCTCCACAAGGTCTTGGTAATCATCAGAGCATCTCAAGCACCTGAACGCCTAATAGAAAGAGTAAACAAGACGCTGATCACAACGATAGCATATGATGATGTACTTGCTGGAGAAAGCCACTACAACACAGCCTCTGGACCTTCAACTAAAGTCAATGTTCATGTGATTAAGTGTGCGAAAAGACATGTAGTTCGTGTAGTTCGTTCTTTTTTCTAGGGATCTGAATGCTAATTTGAGTTATCACAGCATTTGAAGAAGCAAATTGCAATTTATTATCAATATTACTGAAAGTTCATTGATGGAACTGAGTAATTGGATAATCAAGATTGAATTTTTCGCTCTCCATCAATTTATGAAACAACAAATACTTTGGAATCAACGACTTATCCAGAAACGTTTCAAATGTCGGAACGATTAATTCGGCAAAAGGAAGTTAATGATGGATTGCATAACACACATTCTCAAGAAAGAGAGCCCACTGAAAAGCTTTCTTGATGTTGGATGAATTCCAATGCGCAAGGCGACCCGATGATTGATATCCAGAGGCGAGAATCAACAAGTCTATGAACCCTTTTATCAGTTTCAACAAATCTTCCCGAAATACATCGCTGTCAGACCACCCCCGACTGTTCATACCCGCAACTCTCCAAGTACTCAGCTTCCGGCAAAAATGAATGAAATGAGAAACAAGCTGAGAGGAACAGACCCGAGTGAGACGACAGCAGGCTTTCCACGAGACGAAACCTATTTAAGAAGTCAAAGGGGCGCCGAGTTTTCCCGCGCAAAACTAGGCGCCACTCCCCGCTCTCTTTTTTCTCTCTACTAGCACTATCCACCTTGGAAGGCACGCGACAAAATTTAAAAAAAAATAAATTATTTTAGTTTATATATTTTTATTAAAAATATTTTTAAATTATAAATACTTCTCAAATTAATTTTTATTTTACTATCACAATTTATATAATTTTTATTATCATCTATATAATTTAAAAATAATTTTTATTAAATTAAAAATACTAAATATCTTCAAAATAGAGAGAATTTGTACATCAAATTCGATCCATGCTCCCAACACATAGATGCCTCTCTTTGAACTATATTAGCAGAAAAGCCAACGAAGTTGCTTATAACTTAGGTGACTTAACTTCCCATTTACATGGTTTTCATTTTTTCTTCTTTTTGTTAAATAAATAGTCAGCCTTCATTATCTTTCGAGCCAATTGTACAATATTCCATAGAGGACAGAGTACCTCTCTTGTCCACTTTGCTAAGTTATGAATGTGAATATTCCCTAGTCTTGGTACATACTTGATCTTGCAGGTATTATTTGCTAAGAAGAAGAATTTGCAGCTCCGTCCTCTCCAATTTTCAGAAAATAGTATATCCACTGATTCACTTGATAACATTGATAGTATTTCCTTCAAAGATATATTTTTTGATTTTTTCTTTGTGGGCAAACCAGATAGCCATGAGAGCAGCAAGGGCCTAAGCTGAGAAAAAGTCATTACAAATATGAAAATCAGTAGATGCGGCAACGATGGTTCCTTCGTGATTGGGACATCAAGGGTAGATGAAGATTTTTCCCTGCAAAACGAAGCATCAAAGTTTATTTTTGTCCAGCCTAGTGTGGGTTTGCTCCATGATATAGCTCCATTGAAGGTCTTGCTTACTTTCTTGTTGAATTAGGCATTTAGATGCTGACTAGTTTGTTTCTCAATTTCCTTAGCAATTTTCGACCAATCTTTAAGTGTTTTCCCCAACTGCACTCGATTTCTCCATCTTCATATTGTTTCCACAGCAGCAGTGACAAATATCGATAATTCTTGTCTAAGGTCACCAGGGATTGGGATATGGCTTTGGGAATTAAGTAGATCATTAAGACAATTCATAATTCCATTAGCAACAATGGCTTGTATATTGAGTTTCCATTTTGAGTTCCACCAAATTGCAAAGCTTAAGAGGCATGAAAGAAAAAGGTGCACTGTTGACTCTCCTTCTTCATTACATAGAATGCGCCTATTATCTGGGATTCATAATTCATTGAAGTCTTCTAGTGTTGGGAGAATGTCCATTGCTACTCTCCAAAAGAAATGCCGATGGTGATTATGAAGTTGAACTTGTCACAAATGTTTCCAGAAACTAGTTGGAACTACTCTGGTAGATATCGGTTTCTCTTGTTGGATCATTACGTGGGTAGATTTCACAGAGAGTTTCCCTGACTTAGAGAGAGACCAAACAAGGGAGTTATGTTCCTCAAATTGAGGAATAGAAGTTTTAATTATAGCCCGAGTTTCTTCAATTGGGAAGTTACCAAATATACTTTCCTAGTTCCAAGATGTGCCTTCTTCATTCATTAGATCCCGAACTAGCTATAATGAGTCATCTTGGCATCGATCAACACTTGGTTTAAAACCATCAACTCTGGGAAGTCAAGGGTCATCCCAAATTCAGAGTGTAGAATTGTTGCCAATCCTGTAGTACATACCTTTTCTTAGGCATTCCTTACATTTCCAGATGCTTTGCCATATCCAAGAACCATTGGGAGCATAACTATTAGGTTTGAGCAATGGGCATCCACCTAGATATTTTGCTTTCAACATCTTGACCCACGTCTTGTTGGGGAAGTTGTAAAGTGCCCAGGTAAGTTTGGTGATATAAGCAACATTGATATCTTGCATCCTTCTGAATCCAAGTTCTCCTTCCATTTTATGAGTGCAAATAGAATTCCAAGATTTTAGATAAAGATGTCTCTTCTCATCATCATGAAATCTCCAACAAAAGTCCCCACTTAGCCTGTCAATATGATCGTAAATAGATTCAGGAAGAAGAAAGGTTTGCATGGGATAAGTAGGAAGGGATTGGGTAACAGATTGGACTAATACTGTCCTTCTTGCTTGAGATAAATAATTCATTTCCCTCCCCCCCAAGCTAACTTCCTCTTAACCTATTCTATCAAGTCATTAAATGTAACTTTTTTGGAATGCCTTCGCAACAGGCACTCCTAAGTATTTTGGTTTGTGATTACATTCATGCATTCCCATCTGGTTACATAATTCAGATTTCAGCTCCGTGTCCACATTCTTACTAAAATGAATGGATGATTTGTTGACATTAATTGCTTGACTCGACCAGCTACAAAATTTATTTAGGCAGTGAAGAATATTGATAGCCTCAGTTTGATTTGCCCTCATGGTTAAAAATAATGTTGTCTGTAATACCTCTTTCTGGGATAAAAGCACTATGAGTAAGGCAAATCAATTTGTCTAGAACCACTCTAATCCTGCAAGACAAAATCTTTGTTATGATTTTATAAACTGCATTGCAAAGGGAAATAGGTATAAATTCATCAACTTTGTGGGCTTCTTTTAATTTAGGAATTAAAGTAATCAACGTGTGGTTAATTGCTTTGAGTATGATACGCCCATATGAATCCCACATTGAATAACTATAAGAATTATCATATGTATATGAGTATGACTCTAAATATTCATAGTCAACTTGACATATTTATTTTGACACAAGCAAGAATGATATCATCTCCCTCTCAATAGGATGGACAGAGAGGCCGCTCAGATGATTGATAATTTTATTGGTGAATTTGTTGAAGTTGACATTTGCCCATCCAGAAGTATTATGAGAAAATTTCTCCACATACGAATCAAAGTTTGCCTACACCAGCCTCTCGAGATTTGGATTTTTTTTTGGACAAAGACGATAGCTCTAGAACTTGGGTCTCCTTCAAATACAAAAGACTCTTTGATTTTTGTTTCGTCTGTGGAAAACTTGATCATGTCAAGCAAGATTGCTGCGAAGAGGAAAAGAATATCATGAATCCGATTGATCCTAGAGTGGCATGTGGACATTGGATGAGAGCTTTAATTAATCATGGTTTAGGCTCTATTGATCGTCGTAGCAGTGAAAGTTCCTCAAGATCGAGAACGGAGAAAATGGACTACAATAATGATCCGTCAGACTCTTGTGTGCCGCCGTCCACCACCACTAATTTTGCTCAAGGCTGGGAAAAGTCTGGGCCTGATGGTCCATTATTGGTAATGATATTATTGATGTAGTTGAGGATTTTTTTTCTCCCATGGCATATGCTCAGTGTCACGCTCGGAGGGCGATTCATTGGCCATTAATTTATGAATAGTAGAAACATAACGAAAATGAAAAAAAGAATATAATATGGTGCATGGCATGAGTTTTAGAGAAATTAATAGTACTAATTAAGGAAGATATTTTGAGCGTGAGATGGTATTATCGAAAAAAAAAAAAGAATGCGAGGACAATATTTTACCTCTTTACAATTTTGGGAGAGAGAGAACTGAGTTTTCTTTTAATTAAATTATATAAAAAAATATAAAAATAAATTATTTACTAACAATAAAACTTTAAATAAAAAAATGAGAAAACATTTGAACTGAAAGCTAATTCAAATTGGCCATTAATTTTTACAAAATCAAAACAAAAATTTCAGTCAACCTTTATTCAAATCCACCCGAAGAGCAAAGAAAACAGTTCGTCACCAGCTCATGTTCTCCTCGCGACCACACCATATCAAGATCCAAGTAAAAGCAAGAAATTATGGGAACTTGTAACAAAATCGTAAAGCATCACAACTCTCTCAAAAACGATAAATCCCAACCAGAGAGGAGACAATCTGAAATCTTCAAGAATAGTACTATAGCACTCCACACCATAAATCTCTCAACTTCTTATCATTTGCAAATGTCCAACCTTCCCACAGAATGTGTGAAAAACCCAGAATCGCACAACATAAGAAACCATGCTTCACAGAAAAACAACCATACAACTAAGCTTCGCAGCCACATCATGTAAAATGAAACTCAACAAAACTTGCATTGGCGAAAACATCACTATAAAGATGATAAAGCATATCCACTTTAGTATCTAGTGTCTTAAACAACGAACTTCTTAGCTCTGACAAATAGATAATAAAAATTTAAAAGTTCTCCAAAACAAAATCATGGGATACAAAATCCTAAGACAGATAAACATCATCTGAAATTTCGATTTCTGTGAATTTGATCCTCCTAGACAATAGCATTGGCAGCACTGGCAATCCTAGGCCATAGATCAGCACACTCTTTTCCAATTGGGCCTGTGATGGCAGAACCTGCAAAAGAGCAGAAGAAATTGTGGGAATTGGGGGCAAGCAACTTCAAGAAGACAAATGCAGAGAAACAAATAAATAGGTTATCACTTATTTGTTAGTCTCCCTTATATCATCTTCCATCTTATGCAAAATATTTACTCAACAACATGAGGATCATTGTTTACTGGGAGACTTGTAATCTGTGTTTCAAGAACCAAAGTAGTATGATTCAGAGCTGAGCCATCTAAGCTAAAAAGAAACTGAGAGCTAAAGGGAAGTTTCACCGTTCAATTGCAAAGTACTTAACTAAAATAATCTAAATAAGCTATGGACTGTGTTGGGTGCTTCACATATAATCCAAATGTGCATCAAATATAATCTACACGGAGCTAAGGAAAGATATATTTCCCATTCACAAGACAACAGAGAATTGCAGCATACCTTTCATTTCACCCTTGGGATTCACAATGACCCCAGCATTATCTGCAACAGAACAAAGCATAAAAGAAAGTGAAATGAGCTGGCCATTATAGAATTTCCAAGCATAATCCAGAGCATAACTATTATCAATAAACTCAAACGAAAAGGATATAAATGCTAAAATGGAACTAAAAGGCTGAGATCTCAAAAGCCAGATCAAGAAGGGAGGTCATGGAACTCTATGCATTAAGATATAGCTCGATCGCCAGTTCAAGTACGCTTTCTGATACTATATCCCAACAGACAAAACGGCCTAAGTTCAGCTTTTAGCTAATTAGCATGAGCACATGAATTTATGTTCATTAATCTTAGGATACTTGTACACAGACAAGAAAGCGTGAAATTAACTGAATGTAATAAAAGATACTCCCAAAAAGCACAACAATGACAAATGTACGACAAGTGGATCATATAGTGAATTTTAAGAGCAATAAAATAAAATAGGAAATACACCAAGCATCGAACAATTTACATTTTAAGAAATAGAACCATATAGACAAAATCAACCAGCTAAATCATTCGTCAATCCATAGAAAACAATACTTAAAACCAGCATAACACCATGTAGCAGTTCTTGTACCTTCGAAGTACATGTAGACACCGTCCTTTCTGCGCCATGGCTTGCGCTGGCGTACAATGACGGCGGGCATGACCTTCTTCCTAAGATCGGGCTTCCCCTTCTTGACGGTGGCCATAACCATATCGCCTACACAAGCAGATGGCAACCTGTTCAACCTTCCCTTAATCCCCTTCACCGAAATGATGTAGAGGTTCTTTGCACCAGTGTTGTCAGCGCAGTTCACTGTCGCCGCCACAGGCAAACCCAGTGACATCCTGAACTTGTTACCCGCCGAACCTCCGCGTCCTTATCATCATCCACAAGCAAATGATTCAATTAACCAACGATCAAAACCAACACAAAAGAAATCACCTCAGATATAAACAACAAAAGAAATTTAAGAGAAATTAAACTTAGCAACTGATCAAGAATAAGAACGCGTACCTCGCTTCGACATTGTGGCGGATGGGTCTCTCTCTCTACCGAGCTCTCAAGTCAGGAGAAAGAAGAAAGGGTTCGGAGGTGGCGCAAGGGTTTTATATGGGTACTTACTGTTAGTCTTGTTAATGTGGTAGCTAGGGTTTGAGTTATGGGCCTGAAATATAATTGGGGCCTCAGAGTTTTTTTCGTATGGTTCAATTATATAATTGGGCCCTCAGTGTTTTGACTGATGAGTCGGGTCAGGCCCAAATACTTACTAGTTACTAGTCTGGCTCCACCACCCCAAGTTTGAGCCTGACCCGTCATCAGCAAAACACACAGCTCGCCAAGCCGACGAGTCGGCGGCGACAAAAAACGGGGAAAACAGAGCAGCGGAAATGTCTGACGTTTCAATGTTCAGCTCTTCACTCTCCGTCCTAACCGTGAAAACCCTATATGGCACCACTAAGTCCGGCCACCTCCACCGCCGGACCAGAATGTCCCTCGACGAGACCTCCAGACCAAACATCAACCTCGTCAAAACTGTCAGCAAGCTTCTATGGGGCCAATCCCTTCCACCTCAGCTACTCATCTCCACCGTCCGCTCCAGCTGGTCCACTGCCTGGCAGCTCATGATGTCCCAGATGGCACCCTCCGACTCTTCCGGCCGTTACGCCAGACCCGTCTCGCAGTTCCGTATCATTTCCAGTTACAACGACCTTTCCCGCCAAAATCTCCATCTCTACGTGGGCCTCCCGTGCCCGTGGGCCCATCGGACTCTCGTAGTCCGTGCACTGAAGGGCCTTGAAGACGCAGTGCCTGTCTCAATTGCCTCTCCCGGTGTCGACGGTTCTTGGGAATTCCGGGATGGTCCCATTCTCGAGGAGGATAAGATAATTCCGAGCTTGGATAAGGCCAATGGGTGTAATACCCTGAAAGAGGTTTATAATCTAAGGCGCGGCGCTTACAAGGGCCGATGCACTGTTCCAATGCTTTGGGATGCTAAGAGAAAGGATGTTGTGTGCAATGAGAGCTACGATATCATAGAATTCTTCAATTCGGGTCTAAACGGAATGGCCCGAAATCCAGAATTAGATCTCTCTCCTCCTTCACTTAGAAAAAGAATCGACGAATGGAATCAAATAATCTATCCCAAGATCAACAATGGAGTTTACAGGTATAAAACCCACTTCAAGCATCCTTAAGAAAGCCATTTTTCTTTTTAGCATTCAAAAATTGTTGTCTTGCGACATCTGTAGGTGCGGCTTTGCACAGAGTCAAGAAGCATATGACAGCGCGGTAAATGAGCTGTTTGGAACATTGGATATGGTGGATGAGCATTTGGGTGGGTCTCGGTACCTATGTGGGGATGATTTGACGCTGGCAGATGTTTGTTTGTTTACAACATTGGTTCGGTTCGATCTTGTCTATAATGTTCTGTTCAAATGCACAAAGAAGAAGCTCATTGAATATCCCAACCTACATGGTTACATGCGAGATATTTACCAGGTAATTTACCTCTTGCTATGATTTCTTCAAGAATGAATTGATTTTCAAAGCATTCCTTGTATGTAATATGCAAGGAAAAATTAGGAAGGCTTTCTCTCTTCTGTTCCTTTTTGTAATTGTTCTTCTGTGCTTATTGACCTGTCTCTGAATCACGAGCAACTTGCTTGCTGCCTGTTTTCTTCTTATCTTCTTAAATAGATACCGAAGGTAGCAAGTACTTGCAATTCTTTGGCGATCATGGATGGATACTACAAAATTCTTTTTCCACTGAATCCGGGCAGTATCCGACCGGTCATTCCTTCAGGGTGTGAGCATGAAGTGCTATCCGCACCACACAACAGGGAATCACTCTCAAATGCTGGAAAAGATGAACAGGTTCATGTTTAACAGAGGTTACTTATATATATGTTTAACAGAGATTGCATATGTGGGATGGCTTTTGTACATATTTTCAGAACAATTATAGTAACATAGAGGTTCAATTCTGACACCTTACGTGTTTAAATGATTTCTTACAAAATTGCTCCAATCCTAGACCTAGCAAACAAGTCCATAACAACCACTATTTGCAGGGCAAAAGTTACCGGTGAATCTACACCAGAATCACATAAGAACTGCACCAAAGAATGTAAAGCTGTTAAGAATAATAACATTTGCAGGGGATAAAAGTGGGCAGTTAGGCATGCGGCAAAATGCTTTCTAAATACAACTATAATTCACAACATTAAGCCTTCTAATGGATTATACCAAAATTCAGATAGCCCTACGTGAAAAACCTAATAGAAGAAAACTCCACGACGGTGTGGTAGTTGACACAGAATCCTAGTAAATTACAGTGTATAAAACATGTCATTAGCAGATCACATGGCCATATTTGACGATGAGTGCCTCCATTTCAAAAGGCAGAGCTGTCCACTTTTTCCATGAAACTATTAGTCCTTTCAGCGTAAGACAACAAATTGCATGTTCATTTCCTTGAGGATCCAGATCCTGCATCACGGTAACAACGGCAGCATTATCGAATAAACAACTAAGATATGAGATACTGGAAAATCAAACCACAATGAGAAACCGTAATTGCCTCATTAGCTTTTTTTTGCTTTTTACAAACATTACATGCTATATATTAACAGAAACTATAACAGATTTTACTCCACGACTATACACCTGTACATTTCGGAATTGCTTCTTCCTATTGAAATGAAAAGGTACAAACATTTTTATCCAGTTATAAATGTCTTTGCTATCCAATCAATAACTGGTGGTGCCACATTCTTGAGTGAAGATAATTGGCCAGACCAAGACTTGGAAATTATGGACACCAAGTTCTACAGAGGAGATTTTGAAGACAATGCAAACAAGAAAAACATTTATGAGACAGGCAAGGAAGATCAAAAACACAAGACGAAACAGGGATAACATGTGGCTCCAATTCATCCTGTTATAAGATGCAAGCCATATTCCCAGACAATAAGTCAAAGAAAAGGTGTAATCATTGTCCAATAAAATGATTAATGCCCCGACTATTATATCAAATCTCATATATGGGAGTAATTGACCAATTTTCTTGTGGTTTGTTCTGCATGGTTCACAATGATAGCCAGAAGTATGAAGGGAAAGAAAAAGGGGGTGAGCGAAGAACGCCAAAAAGAGATTAATCAATAAATATATCACATAATCTTCAACTTCTACAACCACAATTAGCATGACCTACAGGACACTTAAATACCCAACTTAAAACTTGCAGTACATATAAAAGGAAAGGCTCAGAAGCAACTGCAACTGCAAACAGTTGGAAGGAAAAAGCACATTGCCTTTTCTCTTTCCTTCTTCCTTTCCCTGTCCCCTATTGAAATTCACATACCAAAATCAAAATAGCATTCATTGAAAGTGAAAGACATAAATGTTTTACAGCCATAAAACAGTACTTACTGGTTGCACGTCTAATGTTTCGGCAGTACCTGCTGCCACACTGGCAGCAAAAGGCCTTGACTGGATGATCAACATCATCAAAATCAATACCATAATCCTGCAATCATTTTACATATTTGGTTAATGAAATTCCACAAAAATAAAATTCCTCCTTTATTAACATGTTAACACATACATAGACAGATAAACGTGCCTGAAGAAAGATGCTTTCTGCAATCACGATAGATATCTACCTAATAAATAAGGGCAAGAAGAGGCAACTAATAACAGAATAATTTATTCCTTGTAAAGCAGATGGACTGGAGCCAAGGCCACTCACCATGTCAGGAGAACACACGAGTATTCTACTATCAGTTTCAATCAATCAACTTGAATAAACTAACAAAATCCAAGAAACAATAAGATAAAAGAATAAGTCACGGGGACATCTAATATTAAAAACTGAAATTACAATGCAAGAAAAACAAAATTGAACACATTGCTCATCAGGCAGCAAATCAAAATGTAACTAGACTATTGGGGTTCACTTTAGTTGTTGCAGAAAATCCAATACATAAGGTGTTGCTCCTAATGAGATCTCTTTTCTCATACATAAGCTTAATACAGGAAACCTTACAATCATTTTTATCAAGGGTCATTTCGTTGTCTGATGACTAGAAAGTATGACGATGTACGACCTGTGCTTTTTAAACAGAACCTCATCTATACATAGAACTAGTATAAGAAGTTTCTTCAATTTCAGGACTTCCAGATTTTCAGACAAGTCTGATGTTCCTGTTCTCCTTAATGCACTTTACACAACATTGACATGCCACAAGAAAAGCAATGCCAGCAAAAAGACTAATTACTAGTAGCTAAATCTTCTTGATAACCCACTTAACTTTGTTCAACTTCAGAAGAGTCTAAATGGTACACCAAAGTAAGACCTACTTGAAGATAATTAAGCTTACCTTCAGACAGTGCCACCTGGACCACACTATGAACTTGGAAAATATCTTCAAATAGTTCAGCCACCACAAGTGACATTTGAAGCAAGTTTGATAATTAGACTATCATCAGAGTCCAGATGTATTCATACTCATTTTACACAAGAATAGTATAGAGAAACACAATTTATTTAACATTTGAATATCTTTCAATCAAAGATGACCTAATAGATTAGTACTAAGTTTAAAAGATAAACTGTTCATCTTTCACAAAAATGTGGCATATTATGTCCCGTCTCTTGTTTTGCGATATCTCACAAGAATTCAAATTTTTACCGTGCAATTAGAAGTTCAGGATCCATATTTTGAAAGAAATCAATCATACAATCACGGATTTGATAAAACCTATCTATTGTTTTAGTTAAAAGAGAAGTACAGTGCTAGCTTATAGTCCATTATGCATAATCCAACAGCAATAAAGGATTTGCATTCATGGAGTGAACCATGATCCACCAAAATCAGATGCCTAATAAGAAAACAATTGATCAACGCCAGAATCACTTACCCAAGTAAGTTCCTCCATTGCTTTAACCTTCCTTGAGGTAAAAAATGCAAGCTGCATTGAGAACAGATAAAGATAGAAATTTTAACTCTCAGCAGAAGGAATTCAAACAGCATTAAGCATAAATCAAATGATAAAGCATACAAAATTTCGTACATGATAATAGTGGTGGTCAGGAGTCTCTATTTCAACTGGTATTTCAACCAAGTTTGAGTCAAAACACCTATTAAAGTACCCCAAAAAAGAAAATTAATATCAAAACAAGGAGAATATCTAACGTTTAGAATGTGCAATAACACACTTTTTTACTATAAGAGGAGAGAAGCAGTATATTTATCAGCTGGGATCACTTAAACAAAATACAGTTTCACAGTCACATCCACTTTAAAATTTGCACAATAGAGTTTGTGAATTCTAACTAAACATTCATTATCAAGGTCTATATATTACCGTACAACCAGAAAATTTAACAAATCAAGGAATCTCAAGAAGGGCACGCAGAAACAGTTCAAAATGCATTACCTGTGATTTATAAACCTTGCAACATTCCCATAATAAGTAGCATCTAAACAAAGAGCTTCTTCATCTTTGAGCACTCCTTCAGTCATCCAATCAGCATCCAGCAGCACAGGATAAGAGTGCTCTTCACCCTTAGCACTCTTTAAAACCCGATCAAACAGCTCTGAATTCGTCAATATTTCTCCGACATATTCACAAACAAATGCTCCTTTTGGTAAGTCCTCCAGTGTACGCAGGCCCCATCCCTTTTTTTCTGTCATAAACACCTAAAAATTTTGAATGAGATAAAGTTAGGGAGATTATATGAATTAAATCAAAACCACGTTCAGATAGGTAGCGTGCCCTAACGATCATTGACTGACAAACCAACCACGCAGGAGAGGGTGCAGCAAGCAAACCTGCAGATTGCGAGTAATACCACGTTGAACAACCCGATTGCCACACTCTTTGTTGCAGCCACATTTCCACCAACATTCTTTGATGAACTTCCTCACCAAATGGCCTTTGCAAGGTTCTATAATGTCCTCATTTTTGGATCTTTCCAATGGGCATTCATTGCAAAAGACATGACGGTGCTTTTCAGGATTGTGGTTCATAGAAATACACTCTTTAAGGAACTCCTCCTTAACAAGTCCTTCATTCGTATATGCAAATTCACCACCAGTTTGTTCTGCACATGCACAACCCATAGATAATGAGAAACAATCACCAAAACAAGTTGAACAGCAATTATCATCTCCAATACGAGCCAGAGAGCAGTTCATGTATGCATTTTGGAAGACTGCATTTCGCGGAATATAGTGGAAGGATGGAGGGTACACACAATTGATTTCATTAACTAATGAAATAGTAACTCTCTCTTGTCCCTTGCTTATATCAGCGATATCATGGAGAGACCTTATCAGATCAGGCGTATCTTGAGTCTGTGGAACAATCACCAAATTCTTAAAGTTTGAGTCATCAAGACCATTCTGTTCATCATCCCCATGAACTCCATTACTATGAGTAGCATTAACTTGTCTGGTCTCGTTGGAGTCTTTAGAGGGGTTGGAACCTAGTTCCACAAAGCACTGACACATTTCTTTCATCAGTTGCATGACAGAAAAGTTTGGGGGCAGAACTTTGTATGATTTGAGACATCTCTCTTCCACAGTTTTGATGATCTCATCCAGACGAGGCTGATGGAAGTTAGGTCGTCCAGGACCTAGGTTACAAGTAAAAGAAATTTTCACCTCCCCAGAGGGTGAAGAAGCAATCTGTAACTGAGAGGATTTCTGTGGAACTTTCGCTACTAGATCTGTACTCATTTCTGTTCCACTTGATGAAGCAAGAGCACCGTCATCTGTATGTTGTCCCGCTATGGATTTCAATGCTAATGATTCTTCACAATTTCTTCCTGTTATTGAATTGTTTTCTTTTGAAGATTCTCCCGTGTTTGATGTTCCTGTCATCACAGAATCAAAGTCACAATGATATATTTCACAAAATTAGTATCACAAGAACAGTGAGAGTGAATGCAGAGATAAGCCATCCATGGAAAAATACTTCACAACTATCTTAAATATTTCACGAGCTATGGAGGGATAAGCAATGGATAAATACTTTCGATAAGCTATGGATAAATTCTCATCACAAGAAAAATTAGAATGAACAGCAGAGATAAACTATGGATAAATACTTTGCAACTATCTTAAATATTTCAGAAGCACCAAAGTAACGCTGCAGAAACCAATGGGAACAAAATCCTAACATAAAGGCAAGCCAGATTTATACATGCACTAGTCAACAAAGAGCATAATTTTGACACACTTGTATTAAGCAAAATAGGATATAGCAAATAAGGACTACAACATAAGCATTAGAACTGGAGCATTTTCTGCTCACAAGCAAAAAAGTAAAAGAAGAGCAGTAATTTTAGTGAGACCCGACTGTAAGCTTCCTGAGTCCCAATTAGAGTCGCACAATCATTGCGACAAAAATGTCAGCATAACAAGATATTGTAAAAAAGTTCTACCTGGGTGGATAACAGCAACAGTAGCCTCAAACTGCAGGACATCATCAGTGACAGGCTCTTCTTTAGGCTTGATCAGGGCCTGATTACCACTATTTTTAATTTTCGATGATGGCATAATTCCACATTCAGCCATTGGCTCCTGAATGCGTACTGCAAGAGATGATCTCTCGGGATCTAAATTCTTCACTCCAGAAGCAATTTGAGGTAAGAGAGTTTCCTTCCCTTTGTTCCTGAGGCACATTAGCTGAGGAACATCAGATTCAGTTGTCATTGGGACATTTAACTGGCTTTTGTTGAAAGCAACAGGTTCAACTGGATCAGATCTTTCCTGGATCGTCAAAGATTTCGGTGAAACAGGCTGTTTTCCCTTATTTCTATCAAGTGACTGACGGGAGAGACTCTGTGACTCAGTCCTCGTGTCTCCATTACTTGGATGTCCTGTGCCCACCTTGCTTTGCGTCATATTCTCAACTGGAACTTCAGGTAACTCTATAGGCTCATCTTTTGGTTTTATGAGAGAAGTACCAGCCAAGCATGAGCTTGAGTTATCTCTGGATTGCGAGGTTTGCCCATCTTGGTATTTTAAGCGCAACCGTTTCAAAGGTCTTTCAGGCTCCTCATGTTCCTGAGCTTCTTCCTCAGAATGATGAGCACGCTATCCAAGCAAATAAAGAGAGTGAAGTTAAATGAAATCAATAATGTGCTAACAATTATATCTTATTAAGAGAAGAAAATGGACAGTCCCAGATTAGAAATAAGTTCCATACCTCAATATTTTCAAACTTCTTTTTTTCAGCTGCCTGAAAGGTAAGTGAAGCTGGAAGAGTTAAAGTTTTGGATTCAAAGTGTTTACCCACAGGGGACAGTAGATAGAAAGTAACAATATTAAGGATGCAAAAGATGAAACTGTGAAAGGAAAAAAAGAAAGAGATTGCACCTGCACTTCCTCATTATCAAAGATAGCATCTGCAAGGACACGATAATTCTCCTCCTCTATAAGTTCCCAATTTTTATCATATAACTTCAAAAGATTTTTCAACACAGGTTTCACTTTATCTTCAGCAATTCCAATATCCCTCATAGCCCGAAAGGCTCTTGCAACGCGAGGATTAGGCGGCATTGCTTAAACCAAGAAATAGCTGAGCAGAGATCCCAAAAGTGTAAGAAACCTACATGGTCCAAGGTCTGTGAGCAAGTGGAACAATGGAAGAAAGGAATGCTTGAATTTTTCATATACACCACAAATAATTCAATGCTTGTCTTAAAGGTTGTGCATGTCTTAAAGGTTAGGTAATCAATGCATGACAATGAAACACCATTACTAATTTGGTCAGATAGCAAAACCCTAAACGGTAAAACCAAAGAAAAGCATCAGCAAGAGCTAGGCTACATTATGGGAATCCAGTGGAGGTTGTGATCTAATCAAGTCAAATAAAATGCTAACATGATAAGGCTAACTCAATCATGAGTTTGAGGCCTCACTCAACTAAACACTGTGTTTGATATAATTTGATGCTCAAACTGAAAGCTATATTCTCACTTAGTTCCTTAACCATTTAAAAAGTAAAAAGAAACTGTACAAACTAACCAGAATGGAAGGAGGAAGGTAATTTCACCTGTCAAGAATCAATCTCCTTGAGCACTGCTTGTCTAAGAATGGAATGATGAAAGGTTCAAATGCAGATGCAAGGAGATCAGAAACGCCTGAATCCCTAATTTCAGGTGCGCTTGTCTTTGTTTTCTCTTTGACCCGTTTTGCCTATTTTATATTGCTAGTTGAGTAGGGGATGAGCTGTATTCTTACATCTGTCAGGTTAACTTGAGAAGACATGAGAAAAAAGAGGATAAGAATCAAAACAAGGAAAGTGGCATTCATATGTTAGGTACTATTCGACAAAATTGCAAGCTAAATTGAGATTACGTCAAAGCCACTAAAACAAATACAAAGCTAGAGGAGAGGACAATTCAGAAGAAAATGGAATCATTCTTATGTATTTTGCTTTCTTGATGTCATTGCTAAAGGGTAAAACCAAAGAAAAGTATGAACCAGTGGTAGGCTACCATATGGGAATCCAATGGGGGTTATGATCTAATCAAGTCAAATCAAATGCTAACATGATGAGGTTAACTTCAAGAGTTTGAGGGCAAGCTCAACTAAACAATGAGTTTGATATGATTTCATGCTCAAACTGAAAGCTATATTCTCTCTTAGTTCCTTAATCATTTAAAGGTAAAAGAAACAGCGCAAACTAACTAGAATCGAAGGAGGGAGGTAATTCACCTTTCAGTAATCAATCTCCTTGAGCACTGATTGTCTGAGAACAGAATGATGAGAGGTTCAAATGCAGATGGAAGGAGATAAGAAAAGCCTGAATCCCTAATTTCAGACACTCATCGTCTTTGTTTTCTCCTTGACCCATTTCGCCTATTTAATATTGCTAGTTGAGTACGGGATGAGCTGTATTCTTACACGTGTCAGGTTAACGTGACAAAGCGTGAGAAAAGAGTAAAGAATCAAAACAAGGAAAGTGGCAAGCATATATAGGTAATATTCAACAAAATTGTAAAGCCAAATTGAGATTGCATTAAAGCCTCTTAAAACAAATAAAAAGCTAGAGGAGAGGATGATTTAGATGAAAATGAAATCATCCTATGTACTTTACTTTCTCAATGTCATTGCCAAATGATAAACCAAAGAAAAGCATCAGCAAGTTGTAGGCTACCTTATGGGAATCCAATGGGGTTGTGATCTAATCAAGTCAAATCAAATGCTAACAATGTGGCTACCTCAATCATCAGTATGAGGCCAAGCTCAATTAGAAACTGTATTTGACATAATTTGATGCTTAAACTGAAAGCTATGTTATCCCTTAGTTCCTCAATCATTTAAAAGTAAAAAGAAACTGTACAAACTAACCAGAGTGGAAGGACGGAGGAAATTTCACCTTTCAGTAATCAATCCCCTTCACCCCTGATTGCATAAGAAGGATGGGTTGTATATGTTAAATTACAAACTCATCTAAAAGCTGAAGCTAATTCATACATTTAACATTTCACTAATGTGCAACAGAAAATTGATTTTGTGTGACTTTAGTGTCTCTTAGCATGTATTCCTTTGTTGTTTTCATGCTGAACTTGTGCTAGTACTGCCTTGCTCATAAACTCGGCTTGTGTGGAACATCATGTTTCTAGGGTAATGCATCTTGAAGTGTTCCCAAAATTTGGCATTTGTATTTGTCAATATGCAAAACCACCTCAGGTTAACAGTCTTAATGTAATATCATTCTCTTAATTTTATATTGGACATTCATTGCCACCATAGACAAGCTAAGATTTGTAAATGCAAGTGAAGAGGTCCTCTTGAAATTACTTAGACATACAAATTGCTATGCGATGACATGGATGACAAGTGACTCAAATCCTTAAGCAATAGTTTTCTAGTTTCAGTAGCTAGCAAGAAATTTGATAACAGAAGGATTTTGTTGAGATATTGATACAGTGGCATACTATGTTTCATATTTATGAACCCATTCGAATTCCAAGGTACACAAGAGTCGAGAAGGAATAAAGGAATAAAATTTGGAAAGCTCAAAAAGAAAATACTTAACCAACAGTCTGGACAAACAAACTCGTGGTTCACATAATTCTCCACCCCGAACTTCTGTACAGAACCCGTCTACATATCTAGAAACATGAATGCTCTGGTAACAGTGTGAAAGAAGATTTTGGCGCCCATATTAAAAATTGAAAATTTCCATTAAGTAATACAAATCTGTATTCTGTCGGTCTAGATTCACTTCAAACAAGCAGCTATTGTATCTAGAAACAAACTGCCAGTTTGAAAGAACTGCATTGCTAAACAAAAATCTTGTTGTAAACAGAAAACCCTAAAAATTCTTTGAAACCCATTTTGGGAAAAATATTGCTAGACTAATGTGCATGAGAAAATGCTTGGATGATGCACAATGTGAGTTATGAACTAGTGTAGACCCTTAAATAGGAATATATCCTCAGAAATAGAGCTGGATTGAAACAAAAAGGTAAAAGAATTCAAAGCATAACTTAGAAACACAGAAAAAAATGCGCAGATTGTAATAGCGTTGAAGATATACCAAATATAAAGACGGAGTCTTGTGTCTAGTGCGAAGGTTAAAATCAAGAACAGAAGAAATAGGGCACCCAAAAGCCGGAAAGTAACCACACGGACCATGCGAGACTAGGAGAAAAGGGATCTTAGGGAGTTTGAGTGCGCACGCGCCTGGAGAACTAAGTGGGCGTCTATTAAAAATATAAAAAAAAAATAACAAAGTGGCAAGCCTTTTTTTGGAGGAAAAAAAAATGCGGCAATCCTTGAGACTATTGATCTGTCGAAAGTGAATGTTATTTTCCAACATAAAAATATTTTCTCTTTTACCTCTCTCATATAAGTGATCGAATTTTACTAACAAATAGCTTTTATAGCTAATTTTTTTAATTTAATTAATAAAGAAACTGTTATAAATTGCTTATGGTCAAACTCTCCTTATTAATTTTTGTAATAAGTTAAATGTAACATTTAATGTTAGATAGAGAGAGTAATATATTTATTATTAATTTTTTCACTTAATTATTAAGTTAATATTTTTAATATTAAAAATTTAAACAGCTAATAAATATTTAAATAATAATAATAATAATCAAATTGAAAAATTTTACACAAACTATGCAAATTTTATGTCTAAAAAAATTCGTAATGCGACTTATATCTATGGTACTATATCAAAAAAAGTGTATCAAATTAATGCACAAAATTTACATTGACATGCACCATTAGGTAAAATAAAAATAAAAGTAAAATATTGACAATTAATTTGTTTGAATACTTAACTAATTTTTAAAAAAATTAAATTATGAATAATAGAAACATGACGAAAATGAAAAAAAAATACAATATGGAGCATGGCATGAGTTTTAGAGAAATTAATAGTACTAATTATGGAATTTTTTTTTACCCACAAAATAAAGAACATAAAGGAATTTTGTGGCAAAGCCTGAAAAAACGGTACTCGAGTAATTATAAAAATAATTAAAGTTTAACGAATGTATTTGAATAAATTAGAAATTTTACCTAAGAAATAAATATATTAGCAATAGCATAGCAAATTCCAGTCGCGCTTAGATTCGTGCAGTCACGTCTCCCCGGGGTGCTGCAGTGACTTGGCGGGTGACGTGGCAGAGGGATGGGAAAAGTGCAAAGATATTGTAAATCCAGAGTGAATATAAAAAAATTTAAAAAAAAGAATCTGACAGTTATTCTTTACTCTTAATTCTACTTATCTTAAAATAAATTTCTCTTATATATCATTGAGATCTATATCAACAGGGTATTTTGTTGCTACATTTTGATTTTTTTTTATTTTTTATTTTCAGATTTAGAAAGAAATTTGTAGAGAAAAGTGAGAGGAAAAATTTTAAGTGAAGGAAAATTGTGAAAGAAATATTTGAGAAAATTTTATTATTGATATTTTATTTGTTGCTACTTTCTCTATTTTAAAATTTTACATAAATTAAGGAAGAAAAAATAAGGAGTATTTTTCTTATGATATCATTAGCTAGTTTAACTAATATAATAAATAATGAGATAACTATATTTATAATAAAAGTAATTTAAAAATATAATAATTAAAGTTTATAACAAATATCAAACATTATAAAATTTGAGAAAATAACCAAAAATATTATATTTTGAAACGAATTGAATAGTATAAAGGATGTTGTATTTTAACAACCCCATCCAGATTGATGCAAAAATGGGCTTAACAATATTTTATGATTAATTTCTATTGTGAGGTTTTTCCATATTCAATTACTAAATATGTTAAGTGGATAGGCGTAATAATCATACTTGTAGCGTAAGCTCTTTTTTATTACTAAGGAAGTAGGCATATTTATATTAATAATTAATGCAATGTCTATTATAAACGTGGCTCTTCTTATATTAAGGGAAAAAAACTTCGATTACAAATTAAGTACATGTTTCTTGGCTAGATTTAACTATCAACAAGTTTATTTACAGCTAAGACTGTCAATCGGGTTCAATGAGTCAGGCTTTGTCAAGTCTGAGCTTATGACTTTGCATTAGGTTTTTAATATTTTTTAAAATTTAAAATTTTACATTAGGTTTCTTACTTTGCTATTTTATTTATTTTATATTTTTTTAATATTTTACCTCCTTTTATTTGATGGTATCACAATAGTATGACTCATAATATTTATCTTTTGTATTCTTCTAATTTCTTATGGTATTAAGAGGAATAAAAAAAATAAAAATTATATGCTAAAAGTTTAATATAAAAAAGAAGGTATTAGATGTTTTTGACTAATAATATTTTAATATTTTGCATGATTTAACTTTTTACCTAAATATATATATTTTAAAAGGTAAAAAAATTATCTTTAAATACTTATTTTAAAAATATAATTTTAATATTTTAAAATATATAAACGGATTTAGGCTAGTTATTTTTTATTTAAATGTATAATTAAAGTTGTATACGAGCTTTCAAACAGAATATTCATGTATATTCAAGTTTGACTCATCTGAAAATTCGAGTCTATAATTATATTCAAAATCAACCTCAAACTCAAAATAATCGATCTCCAGCAAAATCCGAACATATTTGATAAGGACTGTACTCGATCACAATGTTGCAGAAAATAAGACCCGACCACAGCAACACGTGCCATGCCAAGGACGTGTTGGTGCAAAAGGAGTCGCAAGTTTTGGCCAGCGCATGTACCAAACATTAACGCAAGTCAAAACCAGTTTTTAAAACAAATCGATGGCTTAAAAACAGATCCAAATCACATCTCTTCTGGCATTAGCAGACACCTTTCTTGTACCATAGTTCACAATCTCCTCAATTATTCAATTCTGCGTACAATCTGGTGAATTCCACCTTCTACCATTTGCCACTATCAAATTACATAAACAAAATTTTCCACAACAAATTTTAAGATTATAATAACATAAAAAAAATATATTGGTGGGATCGAATAAGGTTTATATTTGATATTTTTTATTTTGAATTCAGTAAAAGTGAATTATTGATGAAAAACGTATGATTTAAAGTAAAAAGTTTGCATTAATTCTGACATTCGACAATCGAACCTAATCCAAATATATTATAGAAATAAGAATGGCTTATTTTAGTATAAAATATTCCATACTATTGATAGATATATTACATGAATCATGATTAACTATAATGCAAATTACAAGTCTTTGTTAGGGTGAATGAATGAGTAAATGAGGAAGTACTTAAACAAATGTACTTGTTTGATTGGATGGTAATAGAGTGGGAAAGGAAATGTGGTTCCTCCTTCACATTAATAAAACTAACCTCTTCAAAAAATGGAGAAGTTGGGAAGTATTTAGTGAAAATGACCAAAATATTCTTTGAAATTTTTAATAAATTCATAATAATAAATATGTGTAATAGGTAAAATGATAAAATTATCACAAATTTTCTCATTTTTCACTTTAACCAAACAAGAGAAGTATTTATAATTTATTTTTCTTTTATACACATCAAACAAAATTAAATAAAATGTATTTATTTCTCTCAAGCGAAACAAATAGTGCAACTCTTCCTTCTCTTCCCCCTTCCGTCTATGAACAAAGCTTAAATATGAGTCGAACTCTGGAACCTCAGCACTTGCATGATTGGGCAAAGCCTCAATATGACAGATAAGAACAGTTTACCGTGTGGTGCTCGTACAAATGAAGGATTTGGAACCCGCGAAAAGTTACGGTCCCGCACATATAATTTTTTTACAGTTATTTGAATTAAATTTTAAATTTAATTTAACGGATTATATTTTATATCTTTAATTATATTATTTTTTAAAAAAATTCAAATTTCATAATTGTTGGATCTGGTTTGAGATATGATCTGACGATTAAAATTCAATCCTGTATATATAACAAAAATAGCATGCAGGATTGAAACTGGATTGTTTGGAACCCATGAAGTTAGCTTTTCTGGAAATTTTATGGGATTAGTAACGTAGTAAAAAAAATTTATAATCCAACTAATGTTTGAAATACCAATCTTTGATTTTCTGAAACAAATTTTTGTATTAAATTACTCATAATTTTAAAAATATAAAATATTTTAATACTTATATATATATGTTATTTTTTATTTTATTCTTAATTTATTTAATTTATTTTTATTTTTAAAATATAAAAATTATATTTAAATAACAAATATTTTTTAAAAAATAACTATGAAAATTTATAAAAAATTATTACAGCACACAAAACACTGTTTCTTGCATACTTTTACCTGTATCGAGCACTACCGAGCTTCCTCGCCCCAATCAGACTAAATTATTAGTAGTAGTATTTTTGAAGAGGCAAAAACCGAAAAAGGCACCAAGCAGCCCATAAAAGGCTTCAGACATCGCTCCCCTACTACAAAGAATAATAAAAGAAGAACGAGATCAGAATTCCCGTCATCAATATCAGTTCATATTTGCTTTTTGTTCTCACCCAGAGTTCAGCTCTAGAAGCAACCAAAACCCCTATAAATTCAACCCCAATTAATAGGTTCTTTTTGAGAAGAATTCGCATGGTTTGAGTAATAATTCAGTTTCTTCAATGGGTTCATTTACTCTGCAGTTTGTTTTGCTCAGTGCGTTCGCCATTCTCGGCTCTTCCTCAGATCACTCAAAGTTGGTATACAGAGGCTGTGCTGACCAAAAATTCGAAGACCCAACTGGGGCTTCCTCGCAAGCCCTCAGCAGCCTATTTGATACACTGACCTCTCAATCCTCCACCACCAAGTTCTACAAAACCACCAGCGGTCAAGGCCAATCAGCCATTACTGGGCTATTTCAGTGCAGAGGCGACCTCTCCAATGCTGATTGCAACAGCTGCGTCAAGAAGATCCCCGACATGTCTCGGAAACTGTGCGGCAAAGCCACTGCTGCCAGAGTTCAGCTAGTAGGATGTTATCTAATGTATGAGGTGGCCGGGTTCAGACAGGTCAGCGGTACCGAGTTCCTTTACAAGATATGCGGGTCGACTCAGGCCAGCGGGGCTGGGTTTCAGGACAGGTTAGACGCGGCTCTGGGGGAGGTAGCCAAAGGAGTGAGTAGTGGGAATGGGTTTTACACTGGCGCGTATCAGTCGGTGTACGTGTTGGGTCAGTGTGAAGGGGATTTAGGAAGTGGGGACTGTGTGGACTGTGTCAAGACTGCTGCCCAAAAGGCTAAAAGTGAATGTAGCGCTTCCATTTCTGCCCAGATATATCTTCAAGAATGCTATATCAGCTACAGTTATTACCCCAATGGAGTTCCCAATCCCAGAAATTCGTTCTCTTCACCAGGTAATTGTTATGATACATTTATTGCTTAGAAACTTTACACTGTTCAGCTTCGATACAACAGGAAACAATGGTTGTTTAAGAAAGTATTTGGACGCCATCGGATTTCGAAATCCAGGATAAAATTTTGGATGTTAAACTCTCATATTAATTAACTTTTACAATAAATAATAAAAATTTTAAAATCAAACTTTATCCGCTTTTAATTTTTTGAATTCCACCTCCGTCAGCTTCTAATTTTTTGACCGTTCTAAAGGTTTTAATGATATATAATACTAGTGCAAGTGGGGTCTCAAGGGCATGGAAGAGCAAATTGTTACTTGTAATTTTCAGCAATTGTTTGATTGTGATCTCTTATCCCCTCTTATTAACTGGCTGCTCTGACAATTTGGCGAGCATTGGGTTCGTGCAGGAACGGGGCGAAACACACAGAAGACGGTGGCAATTGTTTTAGGGGGACTTGTTGGGTTCGGTCTGGTAATTGCCCTATTGATGTTTGTAAGATCAGCGCTTAAGAAGCAGCGGAGTCGTTCCAAGTATGGGGGTAAGCTTTTGGAGTTGAATTGTTGCTAGAACATCATCATTTGCTACCCATCTAATAAACATACGGGTTCAATTGTTCCTGGTGTCTAAATTGTAGTAATTGATGTTTCCAGGGTACTGATAGAGAAGAAGAAGAAGAAGAAGAAGAGAGACAAAATTGCAGAGTTCTTTATGGAAAGGAAAATGTGACGTTAAAGCACTTTAAAGGTAAAAGAAGGGCCGGCTCCAGGTTTTCCTTTCCACGTTATTGCAATCGAGTTTTTCCTCCTCTCCAAGTTTTGGTTTCTTTCTTGTTCATAAAACTTAGGCAGCTGTCTCTGTCCTTAAACTTAGCTATGCAGGCCATTGTTTGTAGTTTGCTCCTCCTCTTCCTCGTTGCATATTTTTACTTTTATTTTATTGTATACATAGATATAGGTGTGACTCAGCCCCAACTTGTAGTAAGTGAAACACAAACCAAATGGAGTTGCTTTACGCTTAAGTAACCACAGTTTTATGCATTTCTACACTGTTAAGAAAAGCAATTCCTTTTGGTCTTCCTCTTTCCTTGTTGCTTCTGGTTCTGGGTTCCCACCCCATAAAAAATTGCCCTGTATCTGGAAAACAAAAATTTGTGATTTCAAGAATGGAGAAAAAGCGAAATCAACTAAAAATGCTTTGTAGAAAAGCCTTTTCTGCTTGGCAATGGTATTTTGACGCGGGTACCACCAATTTCAAGTAACACTTTCTCTTTGGTGACAGACTTTATAAAGTTCGCGAAGGCAATGACAAGAGAGATGATTTTTGAGGCGAAAGGGTCTTGTTCAATTGCGTTATAATCACAAGGGACCTACTTTGTTCTATTTAGATTAATTTTTATAATTTTTTTCTTTTAAAAAATTTATTTTTATAATTTTTAATAAATTTTAATTTTTAAAAAAAATAATCCGAATTCACCTTTTAGGTTATTACTAGAAATTTGTCCCAAAGTTTGTAATATGATGTGTGTCTCTTTCATTTTGAGTAAGGTTACTAGGTGGGGTTTGGATCTTGATAGTTGATGTTGATGCTACGCTTCTGAAATAGCTTGCCTGCAAGATTGAACTTATCGCTTTATCGTGATTGAGTTCGCTTTCTCTCTTTTCAGTTTTTATTTATACTTTCAGCTTTGTAGCCTTAAAAATATGTCACCATTTCAGAGCAAATATACCCAAAAGGCAAGAGGGGAAATCTGCTAATTTAGAACAGATAGAAGCATAGGGGGTTCAGTAAGTCCGCACCTTGGTTTTGTTTCCCTTTAATTTATATACCTATTTTTTAGACCAAACGTTAACCCCTTTTCGGACATATGCAAGAAATATCCTAACCTGTCGAACACAGTCACCAATACAAGAAAATTTGTCAGTAGTCCTTAAATGCGTTTTTTATTAAAAAAATTAACCTTTAAGACCCGCGAACCATTTTTTTCAAACGATATAGTCCTGACTAATAACTTTGTAGTGGAATTCAGTCAAAATTTTCTTACTTGTCAATGTTGACAAGGATGTTTTTATCCGAGTACGCCTCGCTTCAATTTCAATTTTGTACTTAAGAGAATTTAGTGAAAAATTTACCGTAATTGAAAAAGAAAATAACTTAAAAGAGAGGAATGGTTCACGTGAGCATAAGGTGGGTGAATTTGGAGAAAATTTTAAGTGTTTAAACAGAAATTCCTTAATAAATATTAGCATGTTAGAGAAACAAGGAAATTTTGAACAAACTCTGCCGCAAGTTAGTGCCCAGAACTATTATATTGGTTGAGTAAAAATAGTTTAAAAACCTTAAAAGTTAAAAAATATAGTATAAAAAACCAAAAAGCAAAATAGTTTGAGGATTAAATTGAAATTCTCCCATTAATATGTATTTAGCAAGGTTGTAGGACAACAACAGAATCATGTAGATTCATAACTAGAATCTTCACAGAAAGTGGATATTGTGCTAAAGATGGCCAGGAGAGTGGGGAATCAAATGAAACCTAGGATCTTCAACAGAACTTTAGCAAACAGAATTTGGCATGACATGGAAACACAGAATATGAAACAAAATGTAACTGCTTTTGATAAGGGAATGGAAAACCAAAATTAACAACGTCATAAATTTCTTTCCTCTCAACGCCAATCAAAAAACAATCTCAACTTCTCTTCTTCATCAACTATCTTCATCTGCCAGAGCAAACTTGTTAAATTGAGCTTCGAAGGCATGCACACAGACACACACAAATAAACATTCATAAACCAACAGCAAAATGCCCTCAACTAGCGCAGCATGACATAGAAATAAAAATTAGATATTTCTATATTTTACCTCATATTCTCCAGCGTCAGTGCATAAAACGTGAAAATCATATGATTCAGACAAGGGCAGAAGGCAATTCACTCCATCTACTAATTCCTTTTAAGAACCATAAGAATTTGAAAGATACGATGTTCTTCTTGTGCCTCCGATGCAGTTATTCCTACGAAGGAACTTATAATTATGGTGCTTATCCAATTAATGATAAATTAAGGATATGCTCTTCCTTACTAGCTTACAGGAAAAAGATTTATGAACCAAACATAGGATCACTCCGAGCCAATCATCTCCTGGAGGCTAATTGAATAAAATGTTCCATATCAAAAACACAGAATTGGGTACCTTGAGAATCCACTATAATGAACAACTGTTAATTGCTTTTATCAGTGCTTCCAACAAGGGAAAATTGGCCCAAACTAATATTTTCAAAATTTACTATCACCTTTATAAGACTATGACGTACCTCAATTAGTTTGAGATCACAACTTTTGGACAACTTTGGCTTAGGTTCCAGCATACTTTCTCTATGTAGCTCTTAGAAGCTAGTTGTTTCAATAGTTGAAGAAGAATAAAACAATTATCAGTAAGTTTCAACGTACACTAACAAAATTTTAATCTGCACAGCGGTTATTTAATTACTCCTTGTTCATTGTGTAACCTTTCAAAAGTTCGTCCGAATTGAAACAACATTCTGAACCTATACAGAGACAATCAATCTGACCTAAGTAGCTATACCATAGTTCAATCAAGACAAGCCCCTATTGATTCTTAAAGCTGTCACCGTTTCTTTCCCCACCTAAATTCCTCTTTTGGGCCCGCCTTTTGAAGTAGAAGATCAAAATGAGAGCTGATTTGACCCTGTCTACCAGCTCTTTCCCTGCATTCTGGGACATCTATGGCATGGTGGTGGATCACATGGAAAATCGTATATTGCAACTGACTTTTTCAGTAACCATTACCGAAAAATTTTTAAGGCTAACACAGCAAAACATGTTAACCATTAGAATGAAGAGATTACTTCATGAACCGCTAAGGGCTCACATTTCCCATTACCAAATTTTTCTACAGCCCAGTTACATCTATAACAAGATCGACGGCCTAAAATCCAAGCAAGAAGGAAACAAAAATCTGACCTTTGAAAGATCACGAATTTAACTCAATAATATGCATTTTCCTACTTCTGGAAAGCCATCGCAGGAGAAGCCGCAAGCAAACTGGCGTGCTGTATCTCGAGTTCGTTGAGCTGCTGCTCGCGGTCCATCTCAATAATAAGGGGAACTACGAGTAAGAGAAAAGTGGTGCCGGCAATCCATGCGGCCTTACCGGTGCTCCTGAGAAGCTTCTTGGCCACGAATGCAGCATGATGCAGCGCGCTTCCCTCTGTAGACAAGCAGGGACTGATATATCGACAACGACATACGGTGCAGTACTCCTCCGCCGCTCTTGCTGGTGCCCCCTCTCTCCGGCAGCGCCACTCCGCCTCTTCTTGCGGAAGACATTACTTAGAGCTGCAACTGCAATTAACGCACTCGCACGAGAGTGAGTAAACAGCAGGTCTGGAAAGTGATAGGATGATTCTAGGGCTTTTTACTCTTTTTTGTTTTTTCCTGATTAGGTAATTCTAGGGCTTTTCACCTGCTTGGCCATGTATTGGTACTGGTCTCAGCAAAAGGACGCATCACGTAAGAGCTTCATATTCCGCCAAGTGAATGAACGCTCAGGTTTTCAGAGATGAACGCATACTGTCGTTAATCTCATTCCGGTCGAACTAATTCAAACTGCAAAGTTCCTCTGGGCATCGTTTGATTAAAAGAAAAATAATTAATATGTAAGAATTTAAATTTTAGTAAAATGAATTCATAGATTATAATTTTAATTAGATTATATTATTATGTTTAAATAATTTATTAATTGATAAGAAAAAGTGACTATATTTAATTTATTAAATATATAAAATAAATAAATCATTTTTTAATAATAATACATTTCCTATGACTTATATTATTACACAATTTATATTTTTATGAAAAAAGGTATAATTAGTAAAAAAATAATTTTTTACATTTTAATATTTTTTATTTTATTTAGAGATGTATATTTTTATTTATTAATAATAAAGCTTACATTCATTTTTTTTTTTTGAAAATATACTTATATTTTATTCTTTTAACCCAATATTCCTCCTAAAGGTACATTCTTAGAAAAAATTCTCATGAGATTTTAGAATTCTAATATGAATAAAAAATATCATTTGAATTTTTATAAAATTAAATTATTTGTCAAAAATTAATAATTTTACTTTAGATAATGATATTTGTGAATTGTTTAATTACAATACAATATAAGTTTGCAGTTGATTTATTAAAATTTTAAGTTTTTTATTTTTTAAAAATACAAAAATTATGGAGATATACTATTTTAATTAGAAAATAATTACATTGGAGAAATGTGAGAAGAGAAAATAATGATTAAGAAGGAAAGTAAAAAAATAAAGAGAATAAAATATAAAATGTCAAGAATTTATTTATTAAATTTTAATTTTTTGTCTTCTTTTTTTATTAGATTCTTTAGCAAATGAGTTAGAGTACTATCTCTGCATAGAGATTCACTTTTCCTATATTATTCATTTATTTTTCCAAATCTGAGGAATCATATTCTTTTCTCAATATATAAATAAGGAACCAAAAGATATGAATTTAAAAAATAGGAATATGATTATGTTTTCATACTCACTTTTCTTGTACATTCAAATGATCCATAATTAATTTTTTCGTCTTTTTTATAACTTCAAAATATATTTTTTAATAATTAGTCCCAGCCACCTTTAGCTTGGCCGCATATTGTTGTATTTTGCCACGTCCATGATAGATGGGACAAAATATAAAAAATGAAAATAGTTTGAGGTTAGAAAAATAAAAAAATAGATTAAGAACTAAAAATGAAAATAAAAAACAAGTTTTGATAATTACCCTAGAAATTATAACAATAATATTCTCTTCATTCACAATTGAATATTCTATTTTGACTTAGTATAAAATTATAAAAATTAATTTAATAATAAAAATTTACTATGATATATTTATTAATTAAAAAAGTTAATGGTATAAATTATATATTAGTGAAATTTAAATCTTTTAATCAAGAAAAATAGTAGGACTTATATATTAGTGTAATTTAAATATATTAAATCAAAAAAATGATAGGACCTATATATTAATGAAATTTAAATCTTTTAAATCATAGAAAAATAGGATAGTTAAATATAAATATTTTCTACACATTTATTTATACATCTTTACTAACTATGTTCTTATTCACTTATCTCTTTCCTTCATACCTCTTTAAATATTTTCCCCTATCTCCCAACTTAATAATATTCTAACTAATTAAATTTGTTGTATCTTAACTTGTTAGTTTAATTATTGTATTTTTATGTATATAATTAACATCTGTCATTATTTTAAAATTATATTAAGATATATTAAATCAAGAATGCGACAAAAATATTATGAAAAATAGTCATTTAATTATTTTCATTTTTTATTGTTAGTCCTAAACACCATATGCATGACGGAATCTAATAATATATTGCTAAGCCCATGGTGGTTGGGACCAGTTGAAAAAATAGATTAAGGACTAAAAATGAAAAATAAAAATAGTTGAAAGTCTATTTCTTATAATTATTCTATTTTTTATTTTGGATTAAACCTCATTATTTTCTTATTTTAAGAATGAAATGAAAAATATTTTCCAAACAAAACAAGTATATCTATTATTGGTTAAAGCAATTCTAGGTAGAGCAAACCAAGATTGCATATTCATAGGAAATAGCAACCGGAGATCCCAGGTATCAATAAATCATGAGAAAAAATCTTAAATATTTTTCACATTATTTTTTACAAATTTAAATACGCATTAGTAGCATAATTAAAATTTAAAATAAAATATATTAATATCTTTAAAATTTTTTATTGACCATTATAATCTTTAATAAATTTTTACTATGACAAAATATTTTAATTACCAATCTCTACTCAAACCTTTAACAAAAAATAAATATATCATTGTCACATATTAAATTTTTAATTTTAAAAAAGACAATCCACGTCATATCCCTCCAAAACAACCTTACTCCTCTAAGTCTTCTCTGCTTTCGTTTCTTAACGCTATCTGTAACTACCGTTTTGACACTAGTCTGGATGTAGCGAGCGATTCTACGGGCCAAGCTTTGATTTCCCCGGTATTTACCGGTGTTACTAGTATCTCACAAGCGCAACCCATTGATTCTGATTTGGGCTTTGTTTTGCAAAAGTCAGGGCCTTTTACTTCCCTGGCTAATGATGGCGACTTCAATCCCGATGGGCCATAATTATATGTAATTTTTTTAATTATACATAATAAAAGAATTAATTATTTTTAATTTTTTTACTTTTCTCTCTCTTTTTCCGCCTCTCCCTAAATTGCAAATTCAATAAATAACGTATCAAATCGGCTAAAACAAGGTAATGCCTAGTTATTTTGTAAATGATTATCTTAATTTTAAAGTAAAAATTCTTAAAATTATTAACGTTAAACTCAAAAATATTAATTTTATAAAATTTACATGACTTTCACCAAGTATTGGCAGAAGTCTATTTTGCAGTTTAGGGAGTGGGAGGGGAAAGAGAGAGAGAGATGAGAGAAAAAATTTTAAGAAAATAATTAATTTTTTTATTGTATCTAATATATGTGTTTGGATAGTTATGCAAATCCCTTGTTTCTAAAGATAGCAAAGGCTCCGAGGCCTCTCAAGAATCCCTCACCTTTAGTGGACTACTTTGACAAGCACGCGCTCGTTTAGGAGTAGATTTGTCTTGATAATTTAATAATTTATTAGTATTATAATAGTTATTCATTCACCAATGAAGAATGCACATGTAGATGAAATATCTAACTCAACATATGATGAGGTAATTTTATTTTGGTAATTTCATCTACATGTATTATTTCTATTGATAGATAAATAACTATTGAAATGAGAACAAGTGATTAGTTTACTAAGATAAAAAAACTCTTCATCTAAAAAATATTAGCTACCTACTGTAATTTAAGAGAAAACAATGGAAAGTTTAGAAATCCGATTGGAGGGAGCTTTTATGTCCTTGTTGGATTTGACATTGATGAGGGTAAGGGACTTGCAGAAGAACACGAGCCGCTAAAGAACAAGCAAAAAGTTGCAAAGTTAAGGCAGAGGAACAAAAGAGGTCGGGTTTCGATTTGAATCTTGAAGAGCAAATAGAGAACTACTTTGTAGGTTTGGTGGGGTAATTTTAGAGGAAAATGAGTTGAGTTGTCTAATTTATTATTGTGATAAAGACATGTTTGTATATTATCTAAGATTTGAACAGAAATTAATGATTAGAATGTTTGGACAGAGTAAAAATTTATTAAACACAATAACGCGTTAAAAAGATTTTGAGGATGTTAATATATTTTACTTTAAATTTAAAAATTAAATCTATCATTTTCTCAATCATGAATTATATAATTATATAGTAAAAATTATTTTAGTTCTAATTATCTTTTTTGTTATTTTCTCCACTAATATAATATTATTACATGATAATAATTTTTTTAAAAAACATAAAAGCTAAAAGAAATATAAAGATTATAAGAGAAATAAAGTAATATAAAGACACGTAACGACTTAATGTTAATGAAAGATAGATTTGATGAGAAGATAATAGTGAAATTCATGTATATGAAGATTGCATTTTTTCCATTTACTACGGAAAAATGTCTTTTGAGGCGGTGTATCCGGTTCATATCTATTACTCCCAACACGCGCGTTTTTATACTCTTACCCGACTTCAATTAAGCAGCCGAATTACTAATCCTGTTTTAACAGAGATAGCTAACTCTCCGAGCGCAGCGTTTTCTTTTACGTGACGGGGGCACGCTTCTTATAAGTTGGGCGTTTCTTGTTTGATTATCTATCCGCAAGCATTACCACCTTTTCTCTCGAAGCATCACCGTTCGCTATAACCACATCGGCCCCCTGTACCAGCGGCTCATCGCGCTCGATAGCCGCATCACCATATAAATAATCCACAGCCCTCCGTGCCCTACTTCCTCGAATTCTAATTTATTTTCCCCTATTTTTCTCTTACAGAGCGCCAGTACAGTAGAAAAAACCCAGAAACTCAAAAAAGCTCGTGAAATTTCAACTTCGAACGGAACAATCCGAAGCCTTTCGGAAGTTCATCGGCATTCTCCCGTTGTCGCTCTTGTTCTCTGTGCTTGCAGCGGATTGGTGTTCCGTTCTCTCTCAATTTTCTTAGATTTGACTGGTACCATTAACTGTAGGCGCTTTTGTAGATTCTTTTGTTAATTTTGGTTCATAAGTTGTTATTTTCTCTACTTATTGCTGTTATTTCAATTGATTTTGTACGTGTTCTGTTGATTGTTTATAGTGGTTTTCTTTTAGGTTTTAAGTTAACCAACAGAAGACCTTGTTATACTGGATTCCTTTTGTTTGCATTGAACACGTCTCAGTGATTTCTCTTATCTATTTGACTGATTACTAAGAAAGAGGAAGCTTTCGTTAGTTTAGTAATGCGGAGGAAGCGCAATAGCAAGAGGGAACTACTGTCACAATTTATTGTTTGTTTGATGGAGCCGTGTAATGCAATGTGTAATTTAGTACTCCTTGACCGCCAAACTACACATTTTACCATTTTCCTGAAAGATTGCGGGGAAGGAAATTATGTGTTTCAATGCGATATTGTATTTAAGTGACTTCTTGTTCATTCAAGAGGCACTAAATTGCCCTTACAATGGTTTCAATACCTAGCTAATAGGCTTAATAGCAATTCTTTTCCTGATAGCAGGTCACATGTATAAGACCAGCTGGGGCATTGGTCATGGTCGGAGAATTCTGGCGATATTTCAAAGTAGCCAGTGTGTAGTTTAATTTGTTCACATTCCCTTATAATGATTAAGCAGCCTCTTGTATGAGCCTAGTTCAGGCTTTAGAGATTAGCTTCCCTTATCTTAGCATGAAGCCAAATATCTTTCTGCATCTTGATTATGTTTCTAACCTTAGCCAATAAACCAAAGACCTGATTACTTAGTTTTGGGGTTGGTTGCTTATTAAAGAAGGAAAGGAAACAGTAGAAGCCTTGAGCGAGCATATTTCTGAGTAGCAGTCTAACAAATGAACAATTAAAATGCACTAAAATTTGCCTACGAGAAAGATGATTAAGATAATTCTACTTTGTGGTAGAACTTGGGGAGTGGTGCAATATCACTATTCATGCCGCCTTCCTGTAGTTAGAGAATTTAAAGAGGCCCTAGTTTTGAGACTTCAAGAAATGTTGTGGCAGTGCTCTTCATGTATGACAAAAGGGAGAAAAGCATCATGTTGAAATGGTTGAACAGAATAAGAGAACAATGTGCAAGGAAATGTTTTAGAGTAATCAAAGCAGCATGGAATGAGAAAGTAGTGGGGGAGGAGGAAGCGGTGCAGTAGAGGCATTAGGAAGCCATACCTGGCCATGTAGGAAGAGAGAAAGTTAGAGAAGAAGAAATAGATGGGGAAAATGGTGCATGTGTTTGATGTCAAGTAAGGGAGAAACACCTTCTGAAAATGGTTGCATATACGACATGTTAGAGGTGGAGAGAACAGCTATTTAATTGGGGAAAATTTTGGAATATGTTATGTATGCTATGACATATTAGAAATTTCCTTTAGAGAGAAAGTCAAGTTCGAAAGTGAAAAAATAAACAACATGAAATCATAATGAAGTTTAAAGGTGTTGGTTGCCACAATTGCATCTGGTCCTTGATTATGCATGCACAACAGCATGTGCCTGCTCAAAGTGTTTCACCTTAAACCTGTAATGGACGTCATCTTGTAGCATTGGGTGTTTACCCCTGTGATGTTGATGCTGCAAGTTGTAATGATGATTAGCATAAGAAGTGACAAAGGACATGCATCTCTCTTCAACTTCCCAAGTATGAAATTAGTTGGGAATTGCAAGTTGCTGGAAACCAGCCTTCTTGACAATAATGTTTCGAATTCTGTCCTGATATTTCAAGGCCGTAGAAAACTTGTCTTTGGGTTAAAACAGATGAGAATTATGTTATTCCGTAGAAGTCGGAAGTCACCTTTTCTTTAGGAAACGGGACTCCGTTTTATGTGAGTTTTCAAGTTTGTTTGCAATATGTCTTTCTGCATTTTCCATTCTCTAAATCAATTTTTTATCCCCACTCCTCTCAGCCAACAAAAAGAAAAAAAGGGAAAAACTTTATGTATACTCCTGAGATATTCTATGGAATGAAGTATTTTTTCTGATCCTGCAGTGCGTTCCATAAGGAGCATCATCCTCTGGTTACTATGGCAGATAGTCAACCCATTGTAAGCACGAAATCTGCTACAATAGGCTATGAATCTTCTCCTTATCCGTCCACTGGTTGCGATGATTTCAACATGAGTGCAGCTTCAGCTACTGGAGCAGTTACAAGCGAGAATGACGGGAATTTGGCATCCAACACTGCATCAGCAACAGTGGAAGAAGTGAATATTACTGCCGCCATAAATGAACTTAGTGCCATGGCTAATGGTTCTGATACAGATGCTTCTCAGCAGGTACCCGATGCTTCTGATGCTCCTGGTACTGACGAGAAGAGTGGTCCTGTGGATGTATCTCAAGCTTCTGCTTCTGATGTATCTCTAAATGGTAATAGTGTTAGTGATATGAGAGGTATTCCATCCTCTGGTGGTGCTGAAAATGGGATTATTTCAGATGATATTCATGGATCTGCTGATGTGCAGCAGATGTTTGATGGCTCTGGTACGCCCTTATGCAGATGAATTTATTTCCACATATTTATGTGTTTTGATATATTGAAATGTGTATAGTATTTGACTTCTTAAATATTGAATACACATTTGTCCCAATTGAGAAATGAAAATGGTTATCAATTTGTAGGAAACTTGACAACTATTGGAGTTTACTCTTTAATGGCATGTGGTGTAGATAGTATACGATTTTTAAATTCTGATGGCTATCTGACATTCCGTGAATTTTACATGGATGATTTGCCCTCCTTGATTGTGTGCATGCACTCTTCTACATTTTTTTGTTCCATTATCTGGTCCTTTGTTTGCTTGAGAGCTTCAATTAGGTTGCTCGGTTCTTAATTTTATCCTCGAACTTCCTAATCTGGATTTTTTTTTTGGTTGTAGCATTATCTGCCGAAGAAGAACGATTATGGAGCATTATTAGAGCTAATTCTTTAGATTTTAATGCCTGGACTGCCCTCATAGAGGAAACAGAGAAGATGTCGGAGGTATGTTAAAATGATCTTCCAGTTAGCAAACTGAATTTTGTGGAGGAAAATTCTGTTAACCATGATGGAAATAAAAATCTTCAAGATCCAAAAATCATTTACATGGTAGTTGTCTTTTGTGGAGATACTTAGCTCTTTTATCAGCTGTAACTTTGCTCTTAATGCTTCTTCTAATTTGAGAGATGTTTAGATTCTTGTTGAATATTGGAAAGCTAAAATGGGTGATGAAAAAGGAAAAAAAATTCTTATTCTGTTTGATCCATAGAAGATAGTTTGGAAAATTGGGTAGATGATTACTCATGCAGGACACAATGACACAACAAAGGTTCCGTGCTATTTTGTTTTCCCCCTCTTCCCTTTAAATTAAGCACATTGGGAGAATGACTAGCTATCATTCGAAAGATACTGGTTGTTTCTATGCTGGGAATTTTGAATGGTTTGGAGATATGTTTCCTCGTTTGAAGCTAATGTAGGAATAAAATTCTTGGAATTACAGGGTAACATAATGAAAATCCGGAGGGTTTATGATGCTTTTCTTGCGGAGTTTCCTTTGTGTTATGGTTATTGGAAGAAATATGCAGATCATGAAGCACGCATAGGTTCTATGGACAAAGTTGTGGAGGTCTATGAGCGAGCTGTCCAGGGAGTGACATATTCTGTTGACATGTGGTTGCACTATTGTGTATTTGCCATAAGTACATATGGAGATCCTGAGACCATTAGAAGGTAACTGCAATCATTGTTTCTCTTAAGTCTAATGTTGTCATTAGTGTTGGAGGTGATTGTTTCATGAGTTCTTGTGCATGTTTCAAGTGGTCTTTCATTTCTTTCTAATCTGATTTCAGTATTTCTGCAACAGCAATTACTTCCACCTATGGCGAAAGGTTTGTTGGGGGTGCACATTAGGGATATGGCTCTTATGATGAGCAACCCCTTCATTTTATTGCCTTTTTTTAGGTTGCAAAATTGTATTCTGCTCTTCCCATTTTACTTCTTAGAGGTGTCATAGTCCATGTAGTTCTCCATGAATTTTTGCTGTTTTAACCTTGGCACTTGAGGTGCATCACTAAAAGAATTGCTGCTGAGAAGATCTCCCAGTAAGGCTAAGATGGCCTCTGTCACTGCTCCATTTGACGGACCTTATTTATTGTTATGAGGAAGGTATTTGGAAGTGTCACGTGTTCTTTGTGTGCTTTATTGCTTCCACTTTGATGTTGGATCTCCTTTATTACATTTCTGGATATTTGCAATGCTTTTGTATTACGTCTCATTACGTCTTGTTGATTATATATTATTTCTTCTTCTTGTAGGCTGTTTGAAAGAGGACTAGCTTATGTTGGAACTGATTACCTGTCTTTTCCGCTGTGGGATAGATACATAGAATATGAATATACACAGCAGGACTGGTCCCATGTTGCTATGCTTTACACACGGGTATTAGAGAATCCAAATCAGCAACTGGATCGCTACTTTGAGGGGTGATTTTTCTCTCTTAAATTTTGTTGACATATTGTGCCTTAAGATTTTATTGTGTTCACGATTTGGATAAAAAGAGCCCAGTTTAAAAAGGTCCCTGCCTTTTAGGTTGAACTAATATAGTTGATTCTTATTTTCCTTTTTATGCCTAAATTGGAGAACTTATCAATTTATTATTGTTTTGGTGCCAACAATTCCAGTTTCAAGGAGCTAGTTGCAAGTCGTCCTTTGTCTGAGCTGCGCACTGCTGAGGAAGCTGCTGCAGCAGCTGCTGAAAATCCTGGAGCTAGTGATCCGGAAATTGAAGGAGAACTTCCTCCTAATTATGTGGAACAGTCTAAACCTGTTAGTGCAAGCTTAAAAGATGCTGAGGAGTTAGAGAAGTATATTGCCGTTAGGGAAGAGATATATAAGAAAGCTAAAGAGTTTGATTCTAAGATCATTGCTTATGAAACAGCTATCCGGAGGCCATATTTTCATGTGCGCCCGCTGAATGTTGCAGAGCTTGAAAACTGGCATAATTATCTTGATTTTATTGAAGGAACAGGTGACCTCAATAAGGTATTTCAACTTTGTCTGATTTTGGATTAATTTGAATTATTTTCTTCTTTGGTAGCTTTAGTTGTCCTTGTTAAACATTGACTTACAGTTAAGAAATATCTGCCGCATCATTTGCCTTATTGGCTAAAACGTTGGATGAAGCATCTTATAAAACGGGGTATTGAACTTGGACTAAAGCATGGGACTTCCATTTGCTTTCTATAAGGCTAAGTACTTCAAACCCTCATTTGTGAGTCGACATTCTGGGTTCATGATCTATTGTATGCTGATATATTTGTTTTAAAGTTCCAATGTTATGCATGCAGGTGTGTTCTTATCTTCTTAACCATCTGTCTGTCAGGCAAGGAGGGCCCTTTCATGTTAGAGGGGCCTCCCTGTTCCAGAGAGGAGTATTTCTTTTGCGTTCTCCTTATTCCTTTCTGTCTTGCATTATTTGATTTATTTATATGGTATGGAATTAAAACTTATTGAGCCACACCTTTAATTGTATGATACAGGTTGTCAAACTGTATGAAAGATGTCTAATTGCCTGTGCCAATTATCCTGAGTACTGGATACGGTATGTCTTATGCATGGAAACCTGTGGTAGCATGGACCTTGCTGATAATGCTCTTGCACGTGCCACTCAAGTTTTTGTCAAGGTATGGGATATCATGACTGTTTGATTACCATCTAAAGTTAACAGATTTTCATGTGTACATTTGATAAATAGTTTGAATGCTGGGACTTCTGTTAAATATTACAAGATAGGCACTTAGAGGATACCCTTACAAATGGCAATTTCTCATGTGGAGAAACTTCAAGTTATTCTATCTCTGTTTATATTACCTTTTGGATTGAAAGTATATGTTTGGATTTTTTATCAAGTTGCTAAGGAGGGGAAAACCAATTATTCTTTGAGGTTGGCTTACTTTCCAAAATAAGTGCATGTCTAACTCTTATTCCCTAATTGGTCTAGTATCTTTTGTAGTGGCTATCAAGAGAAAACCGAGAATCTGTTCAATTTAGATGCAAATAAGGTTTCTCGCATGCGTTAACAAAACATTTCTGGTTAATTATTAAACAGAGGCAGCCAGAGATTCATCTTTTTGCGGCTAGATTCAGAGAACAGCACGGGGATATTGCTGGAGCTCGCGCTGCTTACCAACTTGTACATACTGAAATTTCTCCTGGCCTTTTGGAAGCTATCATCAAGCATGCAAATATGGAAAATCGATTGGTTGGTTTCTTATACCCTGCTTTTTATTTAATTACATATATTGTTTTGGAATTACTATAACATGTTGGGTTTCTTTGCTAATTTTTCAGGGAAATCTTGAAGATGCATGTTCTTTATATGAACAGGCTATTGCAATTGAGAAAGCAAAAGAACAATCACAAACTTTACCATTGCTGTTTGCTCAATATGCTCGATTTATGTTCCTGGTAACCTTCTCTCTTTTATGCATGCTAAATTAGCCAGAAAGGAGGCCTCTTTTCTTCAAATTCTTTTGCTTTTTGGTGATCCTGTTAGAAATCCGCTTGTCCTGACTTTTGCTTGTAAGAGCATTCTGGATGTATCAACTATAATGTAGTCCTCCTAAACTTTTAGCATATCGGTTGGGTGGTTCGCCAATTAGTGTCAGCTGTTTTTCCTTTAAAATGTAAAATGGTTGTGCATTGTAAAGCAGACCCATAGTCTGCTGCAGCTAATATCTGGTTCTCTAATTCCCTATGATGGAGAGCTACGCAATTTTTCTACTCCTTTCTCTCAATGTTATATTGATCATTCATCTGGATGCATGTTTATCTCCAATATTTTCTCAAAATATAGGTTTTACATATTGCGAACTTTTTAAATTTGAAGCCTGATGTCATTAGTTTTTAGATAGTCTAAATTGAACTTCTATTATTTGGTTTTCTTCTTGCTTCTTTCTTAGCATGACAAGCATTCTTGGGGTGAAAAAGATCCCTTCTAATCAATTGAATTTATGGAAGGTTTCTGGTAAGGTGGAAAAAGCCAGGGAAATTCTTGACCAGGCAGTTGAGAATGTTCAATTGTCAAAGCCACTTCTTCAGGTTCTCTCTTCCCCTCTCTTTCTCTCTGACACACACACACACACACACAAAACCCACTCTCGACACCCATATATACAATAAAACAATCAGTTGACACACTTATCCAGTAGTTTTTTAGCGCACACATGCAGACTTGGTAAATCACTGATGCTGTCGTTTTGACATGTTGCTTTTGTTTCATCATATTCAGGCTTTAATCCATCTAGAGTCTGTTCAGTTGCTTCCAAAACAAATTGATTATTTGGATTCTTTAGTTGATAAGTTCGTAGTTGCAAATCCTGATAGCTCTAGTATTGCAAGTACAGCTGACAGAGAGGAGATATCCAGCATTTTCCTGGAGGTAATGATCTGGCTTGTTTTGGAGTTATTGGACATGCAAATTTGGCTATCAGTTTCTTGTTTTAAAGTGACATCCATGAGTGAATTTTTTCTAATAGAAATGAATTACTTTTGGGTGCATATTATATTGACGCAGTTTGTTTATAAAGCTGTCTCTTTATGTTTTTGTTTGTTAAGTAAAATCCTAGTTCAAAATAAAGAGATTCATGATATCCATGATATTTACTTTTTAGCTTTCATGTGTGTACCGTCTACATTGTTTTGTTTAAAAATCCTGCAATACAGCCAAGATATCAATTGGCAAAACCAGTCTAGAACTTATAGTTCTTGGCAAATCTATGTCCTGAATTGTTATTTATGCTTACATAAAGAGAAATGCTAAGTACATAAATCTGTGACCACGGGGAAGTGGGAGTTGCTCACAACTGCATGCCAATGGTGTGCTTGCTCATTTTCTCTGACTTTATCTGGTTAAAAATTGAAATCTGTTTGTACATTTTTGGAAGTTTCTATGACTACAAAAGTTGTGTTTTTTTGGTTTTATGTTTTTCTTGGTGAAAGGTGATTCGTACTTTCTCATTTGCTTGGATGGAAAATCCCTTGCTCAGATGCTTGTAGGGCTTCAAGATTTGTCTATTCATGCTTTGGGGAAACACTGTTTGTTGATTTGATTACTTGGTTGGCATCTGCTAATTCATACTCTGATAATTTTGCAGTTCTTGGATCTGTTTGGAGATGCACAGTCTATTAAGAAGGCAGATGACCGGCATACCAAACATTTTTTAACCCACAGGAGTACATCAGAGTTAAAAAAGCGCCAGGCAGAGGATTGCTTAAGTTCAGACAAGACCAAGCTAGCAAAGTCTGGTCTTCCATCATCTGCCTCATCTGTGATGAGTGCATATCCCAGTGCACAAAATCAATGGTCAGCGGGTTATGGTGTTCCACAAGGTTGGCCACAGGTTGCACAATCTCAAGTTCAACAGTGGACTCCTGGCTATAACCAACAGGTATCATTTGTCAGTTTCTGTTTATTTATGGTTTGGGTGCAGCTATCTTATGATTTGTTAGTGTCCTTGATGAGAGTTTCATATGTTAGTGTTATTTTTTTTCCCTCTCTAGGCTGCGTATGGTACCTATGGTGCTTATGGAAGCAGCTATCCTCAGGCACAAGTACCTGCATCTGTGCCGCAAACAGCTGCTTATGGTGCTTATCCTCCCACATATTCTGCACAGGTAATTCAAGAGTTGAAAGTTAATTCTATAGAGTTCTTTGTGGTCAATAGAATATTGAAGATGGATGTACTTTAATGATGAAAGCATTTTATTACATTTTTTCTTGTGGGCTATGAATACTATGATAGTGTGACTGTTTTATGGAAATTTACGCCACCTTCAGCTTTACATTTTCATCTTTTTTGGCTTTTTTTGATTTCTTTTCATTTGCCTCAGAGGTGTAGTAGACCCAATGAATAACCAGGTTTACAGTAATTCCTTAATCCTACTGCTTTTGGGTCCCCCTAGCCCTCCGAAGAGAAAAAAAAAAGAAGAAGAAATTTCTGATTTGTCTTTGATACAAGCACTTGCTTGACAAAGCACTGGTAAAATGGTTACCATATTATCAGTTGTTGATATTGATCAACAGCAGTGATTGCTAGATTTCATCTTATATAATCCGATTGAAGGTATCCTCTCTTGCTGTCTTTTTCTGTGTTTTCTTTGTTTTCCACGCGTTTGTCCCTGAAAAATGTCTGGTTGTGTATCTGATACTGTTTTTCTGAAGCTTTGGAAGGGACTTGAATTGAGGATAGTAAGAATCTAGATTGCATTTGGGCCCGTAGACTTTGACAGAAGGAATCTAAACAATTATCAGTCCTGAAATCCTGAACTTTTTCTTATTGGTTCTTAGTGTGCTTTTGAAGTAAAGGGATTTCAATGCGCATATGAATTCCCATGTTAGAAAGAACAATAACCTGAATAATGATTCTGAATGTCATCATGTAAGTTGGATTTGGCTGGTGGTTCAGAACCCAGAATTAAAATATTCAAACTCTGTCGTATATGAGATCATGACTTCAAGTTCCTTTATTATCCCAGTCTAATGTTTTCCTTAGTTGTGTAACGTTATATTTGTTTGATTCTAATTTTTAGGCATTTGGTCAACAAAGTTATGCGCAGTCCGCTGCAGCTGCAACATTGACTCCAGCTCAGCAATCTACTGCTTCCTCAGCATATTACGGCAGTTATTACTGAAACGGACGAGTTCCTTGGATCAATTTTGCTGCTTGTAGTTTACCTTTATGTTGACTGCAGAAATTAGGCAACACCATGAGGGTTTTTTCTGCATGGTTGGGGTGAAGTCAACTGGTAGATTGTAGGACTGATTGTAGTGCTATGTATAAAGTTGAAAATTTCTTCTTAGTCTCTAGTCCTTTGTTTTCCCCCCTCTAAATCTCTAGTCTTTGAATTGCCAATGATTCTTGCGCGATAGCTTCTGCAATTTTTATGATTCTGTATCTCTTGGTGATAGAAACCTTTTAACTTGCAAGATTGGGTTAAACAGGGTCGACTACCTTTTTCCCCTCTTGACACAGATTTTCACATGTATTTTGATTGGTTTTCATGGTGAAAATCGTTGTAGCTTTTTTCCGGCAAAATAACTTATTCTTTACGTTCTCAGGATAAGAATTTTCATAAAAAATCAGTCCGAATGCACTTTCTCTGAATTCCCCGCCACCTAGCCAGTTGTACAGTGATCATGCAGGAGTACGCATGATGAGTTGCTCCGCTAGTCTGTGTTGGGGCGATGGTTTGACGACTATTTTGCATTTTCTATTTTCTCTCATTTTCTTCTTTCTTGTTTGTTGTCCTCCTCTCAGCGAAATTCTTCAGTTTTTGTTGTAAAGTTATTTTTGAATAAAATTTAATTTTAAAATTAAATTTAAGTAATAAATTTATATCTTTTAATAAATAATTTAAATATTAAGAAATTTAAAATAAAAATTTTAAAATTAAATTTTATTTAATTATATTTTTAATATTATTGTCGCTCATACAAATATTTTTTTCAAGTTCTAGCGTGTATCCTGGGTCGCACATGCTAAGTAAATAGTGTTAATTATGACATAAATATAATTCGTATGGTTGCACAAGTCATCAAAAAGTAGTTTGGTGCGTCCGAAGGTGTGATGAAACTTACAACTGTGAGAGTGAGATTTGATGTAATTTAAATTTGAAATTTTTTTATAATAATAAATTGTTTATTAAAAAGTAAACTCTTAAAAATAAAAATTTATATTGAATATTAAAATAAAGTCTAATTTCAAAATAATAAAAATTTATAGCATTAATTAGCTTGCGATGCCCTTAAAAAAATTGTTATTAAACATATTTAAAAAATAAGTACTTAATATTATTTGTGATTAGATATATTTAATTAAATAAATACTTAATAAATTATTTTTAATGTTTAATTAAATGATCAAACAAGCCTTTACTCTTTTTATTTTGTTCGAAATAAACATTTGTGACTGCCTTTGAATTAGCATTCGCTTTCCTAAAATGGATTCTGAAATCAAAGTAACAAAATTCTCTCATCTCATTCATCAACAGAATGCCTAAGGAAATCCTCACGCGTCTCCGAATTCTTCCTTTTTTGTTTGTTTGTTTGTTTGTTTTGGGAGAAGGGCTTCTGCTTCTCTGAATCTATCCGCAGTATATGTTGGTTGCCTGAACCGCATTCTTACGTCATATAGAATCCTGTGGAATTTTCTCCAATGAGCAAAAATACACAGTCAAGTCTACGGTCAGAAAGAAACTGCACTGCGCTTTGCCTACTCTACTCCAGTGGACCACTGTGGTTCGCTCAGGCGACCACTCTACTTCAAATCACAACCATTGGCTGCATCTCTCGTTCTTCATATCAAACGCGTTCACTGCTGTTTATATGGATCTCTCACGGCCCAGATTCCATGCGCCGACGCCAAAATTAACTTGCTCTAGTCAAAGTGACAGGGCCGTATGACGTTGGATTTCATTCCGATATTCATTCATTAAAAAAATAAAACGAGAAAATATTCGACAATTTTATTATTAGCCAATTACATATTATTTGAGTAATTAATTTATTTTGTTATTTATTTTTTACACAATATATTTTATTTTACCTACTTTTCATACTTAAAATGAAGTTTCAGTAATTAATTTTTACTAATGGATAAGAAATTTAACCTTATCAATTTAATATTTTTTCTCTACTATATTGAAAGCATTTGGATCGAAATTCAAAATATATATTTTTTACTTTTTACAATTTTAGAAAAATATATATTTAATTTTTGTAATAGACAAAATGGAGTTTTTAATATAAAACCTAAAAAAAAGTGAAATTATGGAGTATTTAAATTGAAACACATCCAACCAGTTGTTCACATTTTTTTTAAAAAAAGGTAAGTAGAAAAAGAAAAAAAGGAAATATGGCAATTGGTACACTTTTTCAATGAAGCAGTGGAGCCGAAGTGTCTGAAGGAGGGAAAATTTTTTTATATATTTTTTTAATTTTCTTGATAAATATAATTTTATGTTAAATTTAAATATATAAAAATAATAAAATAATTATTAATTAATAATATATAACATATTTAAATAAATTTTATAAAAAAATTATTAATATTTTAAAATATTTAATACAATATTAGAAAGTTATTAGAAATGAAAAGAAAAGGTACAATTTATGTACAGAGGCACACAGCTCCTCGTCTCTTTCTCTCTCTTTCTCTATCAACAGATCTATCTTTCCATCAAATCCTTTCTTAGTTTGATTTACACGTCTGATTTGCACAGTCTCTCTAAAGCCTCAGTATAATCAACTCTCGTTTCAATCTGCCTTTTTGCTATACGTTAATTTTCTCAACCTGTCTGTTTTGGTGGGCTCAGAAACGTGGGTTGTTCTTGGAAGATTGATAAGCAAACTAGAGATTTTTATATCTAGGCGTTACTGCATCTCTTTATTGAGCCCTAGGATTTCGTTGATCCGTCTAGGGTTCTAAGGGGAGTTGGTGCGGAAGCGTAGACGCTCTCGTGAGTGGGGAACGACAGAATGGCGAACGCCTACGTTGCTCCAAGCGTCACTCAGGTAGTTCATTGAATTCCTTCGCCATCTTCATTGTTTATTTAGTTTTTCTTCTGCTTCTCACATCTCGCTGTGTTAATGGATTGTTTCTTCTTGGTTATATGTAGGTTGGTTCGTACTTTGTTTCCCAGTACTATCATATTCTTCAACAGAAGCCGGATTACGGTTATCAGTTCTACAATGATTCGAGTTCAATCATGAAAGTGGATGGAGTGACTAGCCAATCTGCTGCATCAATTCAGGTGATGCTCTCAATTAAATAAATATCTGATTTGTTCTTCTGTTAGGATACCGATCTATTTACGATGTCAAATAGTAATAAAAGAATTTCTAATCATGTTCTAAATCGTGATAGTTTTAAATCATGTTCTTTTTTCTGACTTTTTTTAATAAAAGAATTTCTATTGCATTGTTCATGCCTCTGTCGTCAAACGTGATCTCGTCTTGTCTGGATGTATTTATGGGAGACCTACGACAGCCCCATTCCTTTTTTTTCCCCCTTTTTTCTGGATGGTTACGTTTGTGTTGGATTTTCCCATTCCTTTGATGCTAGGAAACTGTATTCTGTTTTTCTGAGTGAATGTTTCTCACTGAACTTACACTTTCTCCGGGGAGTAGACATAGACGATGTTGTTTGTTTGTTGAGTCACTAACAATCTCATCTGTTGTGCTATAACTTAGCATTCCAGTTACATGAGCTCTTTGGTTCCTTGATGCACCTCTAGTGAAATCATGTCTCATAGCGAGAAAAATGAAGATGCTCATGTTGCATGTCATAATCCTGTGTTCATCAAAATTATCAAACAATTATTTCTTTTTGACCTGGTTCTCTTTATACAAGTTAAATAATGAAGAATCAGCATTCTCTTTTGAGCGAAATTAATTGCATCTTTATATGAAACTAATTTTGTCTAAAGAATCATATGACTCAATAAAAAACTTTGATTCTATCAGAACACTGAACACTCTGGCTTTGGCCAAAGCTCAACTTACCTATGCATTAATGTCAATACCTTATTTAGATTAACATTAGGTGCATTTTTCAGATTTTTCTACTAAATTCTGTATTAAGATAATCAGTGGAAGGTAATGGCTGCAAAATGATGTCAATTTTCATGAGACAGAGGGTAGATCAATTTTATTTGTTCTAGGAGTGACCTTAGTGGATTCCTTTTCTAGTTCTGGCGAGCATAATTTGCTGTTCTCATTCTTAAGGGTAGGTTTGCTTCTCATTTGTAATGCTGACACAGTATATCTGTCACTTTTCTTTATTCTGCAGCAAATCCATGAGCTTATCATGTCACTGAACTTCACCGCTATAGAGATCAAGACGATTAATTCTCTTGAATCATGGAGCGGAGGTCTCCTCGTGGTAGTTTCTGGTTCTGTGAAATCAAAGAATTTTAGTGGCTGGAGGAAGTTTGTTCAGACCTTTTTCCTTGCTCCTCAGGAGAAAGGCTACTTTGTTTTGAATGATATCTTTCATTTTATTGATGAGGAGGCAATCAATGAAGCTCCCACTACAGGAGTATCTGAGGCTACCCACCAACCCCCGGCTCCAGTAGTTGCAGAAAATGAATTTGATTCTGAGCCAACAAGTTCTACTCCACCTCCTGAGGAGCCACAAGGTATCATGAAAGTATATGTATCATAGAAGGATGTATAAGTTATTAAATGACACTCAATACAAAATCATCATCATGTGATCTGAACAACCAAAATTCTCCCGTTCTCCCACCCTGCATAGTTCTATAACTTTTGGCGAATATAGGAAAATTTGCATAAGGTAAGGAGGGTAGGAAATTTTCACACTGACCTGGACTAGAAAATTTAGTTGCCTCACTATTGTTACTGCTATTTTTGTTATGTAGATATAAATATTTTGGAAGTTCATTGGACTTTTTGTTTAGTAACATTCCTATGTGCAGTCTCTGACTATCCATTGGAGGTGGAAGCCAGAGAGTATGTGAATATAGAAGGAGATGATGCAGTTGAAGATTATAGTTTTCAAGAGAATCAGCAGGAGCAGAATACTGTGCCTGAGCCAGTGGAGGAGGAGGAAACTCCTGTGGAAGAACCATCTGCTTTTGTACAAACTGCTGAAGACACAGTGCAAGAAAATTTGCCTGCAGCAGAAGAACCTGTTGGAGAGGCTCCAAAACTCACCTATGCTTCTATAGTAAGCACCTGTTTAGTAGAATTTGAAGCCATCACCATGCCCTCGTAGAATTTGAGATGATCTCTGTATGCCTCTTATGCATTTGTCGTGCAAAAATTAGCCTATACTTCATCAAAATATCCAATTAGAAAAATGAAAAAGGAAAAAGGTACAAATGAAGTGGAAGAGAGGAACATATGAAAATGAAGCAGTTAAAACACAAGTCAAAAATTACATTATATTTGTTGAATGAATGGATTTAGCTGCAGCATATTCTTCATCTAGAAGTTTACAAGAGAACAACGATGTTTTGATGGTGAATTTCTTGAATCTTTTTTAGCTGTTATGTTTTGATTTTAAAGAATTCAGTGCATTAATTCCTTCTTTTTTGATTATTTTGTGATGAAGTCTTGAGAAAAACACTGATTTGCTTTTCTCTCTCCTTTTCCTTTTTTTTTTGTCATGTATTTCTTGAAAATTTAATAGTTAAGAGCCCCAAAAGGAACATCTGCACCAGCAGTTACCTTCCAGCCACCGCTCCCAAAAAGCACATCTCAGCCAGTTGTTCAGCAGTCAAATGTTGCTCCATCAGACATGAGTGAAGTAATTGAAGATTTTCCAGATGAAAATTTATCTCATGAAGAAGGTGAACTTTTTGCTTTTATTATTTTTCCTTTTTTGCCTTGTCTTCATTTGGTTGCTTTAATGTCTTACCCTTTTGACATTTCAGTTTCAAGAGGTTATGGAGGCAAAACAACTTCTTCTCTTGCTTCTTTATAAGAACTCTAGTTTTAAACTTTGATCAACAAGATAATTCAGTGAAATGGATTCTTGTTTATCATTGATATTTGTTGGAGAGGATGATTATTGTCAGCTCTATGATTTGCTTTAATTTTATGGTTTTACAAAGTAAATCAAACTTTTAAAGGTCAAAGGGTTGTTATTTATAGTTCTATTTTCCCTATGCCAGAATGTTGGATATTCTAATTAGTTATCATTATTCTCTTATACTAGTGGGATTGGGAAAATAAAATGATAAAATGATATTCTTTTATACTTGTGGGATAGGGATTTACTTTGAAGACCTCAAGACTTGTTACTGATTTGAGTTGTCTGTTGCGCTGGTTTCATGATGACATTTCCCATGATTTTTTGACCTGATTATAAGTATTAGCCAAGTTTCTGATTTTGGGTATTCTTTCTCAGGTCTTCTTGACCCTAACAGTAGCTTCAGTTCTGGAGGATCAAAATCCATCTACATTAGGAACTTGCCATCTAGTATTTCTACCCTGGAAGTTCTGGAAGAGTTCAAAAACTTTGGCAAAGTCAAGCAAGATGGTGTCTTCTTAAGAAACCGCCAGGTCAAGTTCGTTTTATTATGCTGCATATGTAGTCATCACATTTCAGGAATCTAAAATTGCTTTTGGTTGCAGGATGGCAGTGCTTGTTATGCCTTTGTTGAGTTTGAAGATGCCCAGAGTGCGCAAAATGCTGTAAAGGTTTGTAATTCTGTAGTTCTAAAACCTCATTGTATTCTTGAATCTGTGGACTCGTTGATTGCATAGCTAGATGTTTTACTGAGGTCACATCTGCTGTTTGATTGTTTTCCTCTTTCTGATTGTGTTACTAGAATTGATATTTCTTTCTAGCATTCTTATAGGTATAACTCTGTCAGCATTTTCTCTATCCCCTTTCCAGCCAAAATACAACCATAAATCAGGAAGGACACATAACTTATTTCTGTAAAATGGACGGAAGATCAAATTTACATTGGAAGTTTAGGGCATTTGCAACTATTGGGATAATGTTCAGACTCATTTTGAACTTACATCTTATAGAAGTTTTCATGTCATTCTAGTCAGATGTGACTAAGGTATCCTATTTTGTAATTCTTGCTTTTAGGCTTCCCCATTGAAGATGGTTGGACGTCAAGTCTTCATTGAGATGAGAAAACCGTACACCAGCACTACTACTCGTGGAGGCAGTATGTCTCTTGAACTATAATTGCTTTGATTATAATTTAGAATGGCCTAGTTTGTGTGTCACACTATATTTTCTATTTATGGACAATTTTCCCATTCTGCTTTTTGCTTGTTGCATTTTGCTTAATTTCTTCTGGCACATGTTTGAAAAACATCCAACTAATTTGCAAAGTAAAGATAAACTTGATGGCATGTTGTGTATTTCATCATCTTTCAGAAATAATTCCATCTGGGTTCTTTCATTTTTTTTTCTTTTTTTTTTGGGGGTTGGGGGTTGGGGGGGGGGGGGGTTTCTGCGTACAATTAATAACTGGAATTCTGATGGCATCTTACTTCTTAGATTCAAAATAACAAAGACGCACTGTTGATGTCCTTTTGGTGGCCCATGCAATGAAGTTGGATTTTTGCCTTTTAGACAGATGCTAGTCACATAAGATAATGCTGAGACATAGTTGCTTATGGAAAGAACGTATGCACTAACTTTTGGTATTTGTGGAGTTTTGGTGGTAGACCTAGGTTTTAAGTTCGAGTTGTTTCCTTTGTTGAGGTATTGTGCATAGAAGACGCCATTTGCAAACCATCAATGCGGAAAATATCAATGTTCCTGGGTTGAGGAGCATGATGTAATAAATAAGACAAGTTAGACCCCGGCATTTATTTGACATAGAGATTTACATGTTCTCTTTTGTGGACTTCGTTATTGGTATTTGCGTTCTTTCCAAGGTGACGTATCACGTATTTATTTTTGTTGTTTCATTGTGGTTGGAACAATTTCCCAGGAAGGGGGGGACGCGGTAGAGGTGGCCGTCCTGGAGCACGAAGTTCTGGCAGGGGAAGCAATCAAGATGGTGGTGACAGTAACAGAGTGAGAAGCAATGGTTTCCGCAACACTTGAAGATCTTGAATTGGGCAAAATCACTGAGTCTTAATATATTTAGCTGTGGCAGATAGGAATATAGTCTATTTGTTTCGAAACTATTTTTTCTTTCATAAGAACACTTTTGGGATGCTTTTCAACATAATAGGATACGGAAGGACTTTTGTTGTTCTTGTACTTCGGGGGTTCCAACAGCATCCCCTATTTGCCCGCTTGGCTGTTTTTTGTGATGAAATTCAAGAGGGAATGTTTGCATTTTGGGGCAGTGCAGAGTAACCTAAGAGTTCTATAAGGTACACGTTTTTCATTTTTCACTTTTTTTGGGACTAGGGGGAAGGGGGTGGGGGTGGTGGTTGGTCTTTTCTTTTTCGCGTCTCTATTTATGGTTTGACTGCAATTAATTTCTCAATATACTTGAATGAAAATTTTATCAGACCAGTAATACACGGTGGTAGAGGTGGTTTTGAAGAAATTTACAATATTGGACTTTGCCATGTCCTCCTTTTCGATCATATGAAATGTAGTACTCACTTTTCTCACAGGCTGATTCATATTCTGGGAAGACCTTAGGAGTTAGATTTTACAAGAACACAGAGGACTGCAGCCGCAAATTAGCATAGTTTCTAAGTAGAACAAAGAATACACTTCCAAGGGGCAAGGCTCCGTCAACTGGGAGTAAAATTCTGAGTGTTTGATATGAATATTGTACTAAGATACAACTTGATACTGTACTAAAGTTTGTGCCTCCGAAAAGAGAGAAAAAAGGCAGGTCGCTGCATCTTGAGACGTCAGGTGCTGTCTAGAGGTATGGAGCGGCCACGTAATCGCGTCCCTGGGAGCATGCGTGCGTTTGTGGCCCTTGTGATCTTTCAGGAGAGGTCGCCATCATCTCAACCGTGAGGGAAATTCATGGGTTTCTCATGAATTAGCTGAGCCTAATCAACAGCTTGGCATGTTCCAGTCTCTCTTGATTAATTAGAGGATTCATGACGAAGATTTTGAACCAAATGCCATGAACCTAAGTAGTAACTCCCTCTTGGATTAAAGCCGGGACGGACAGAGCATCATTCGATGGATCGGTTTTTTCTTCACCCTCTGTTTCCCATAGGAAACTAGCATAAGCAGCGTGAACATGGCTGGAGAACACCAATGCAAATCAATGATCAGTTCATGGCTAAGGAAAATCGAACGTCATTTGCCTCACATTCCTCTAGGTCGGGAAGAAATTAGGAGCTAACCTGTCTTCTGCCGAAGCTTGGACTGCTCTTTCAAAGTAGTTATTAGCTCTATCTCTGTCGCGGTGGAGCTCCCATACTAGATTAGCATATTGTGACAGAACACCACCATCTCTGGGATCTGCTAAAATCGCACGGCTGTAGTATTCGTCAGCACTTCGAAGGTCTCTCTTTGTCTGTTCAGAGAAATGAAAAGCACATTAATGTCCAGAAATTAAACATACTTAGTAAAAGAAGGCTGACCTGATGCAAGAACTGAGCACAATTCATCAAGTATAGAGGATTGCTGGAGTAAAAGAAGGCTCACCTGATGCAAGAACTGAGCACAATTCATCAAGTATAGAGGATTGCTGGAGTAAAAAGAAGGCTCACCTGATGCAAGAACTGAGCATAATTCCTCAAGTACAGAGGATTGCTGGGATTTTCCTCTAACAGTCTCTTGTAATGTTCTTCAAGGCCGAGGCCATTGTCATCACCACTATCACCGCCATAGGCTACTGGTCTACAACCCTCGCCGCCACCACTACCACCACCGTGGCCTCCGTTACAGAGAAAACTAATACCAGCAATTCCAAGACCTCTGGCGAGATACATCTCCTGTTCCAATCCCGCATTTCCATACCCATTCGCATATCTCCTATCCTCTGTTTCGGGACCAAAGCTGTCTATACTGTCGATACAGTCATGAAACAAACTGGGGTTTTCCGCTGTGAATCTCTGTTCTTCTACATCTTCTTCTTCCTCGCTGTCTTGATCTTCATAACGACGCCCCTTCAAACTGCAAAATGAGAAAGATGGGATTGCTTCCAGAGTGGAGCTATGAGGCCTACGTGCAAACTTTTTGGAAGCGTTTGAGAAACTGAACTCGTCAATATTGCTTGAGGCGGCAGCACTACCCAAAGATTCCAAGTTTCCTTCAGACTGAGCTCTCCGAAAGCCGCTTCCGGAGAGATCAGCAGTAGATGGAGATATGGGAGAGGAATTGTACAAAGATGTGCTCAAATTTGGAGAGCCAGCATGCTTAGAGTAGGGGAGCTTGTTGTACATTTGATGCAGATAAGGAGAGCCTCTGGCGTTTGGCACTTCGGACGGGTGGTGGTGGCTGTTAATCGGACTTTCTGAGAATGATGGGAGTAAGGATCCAAGCACCGGCGTCGAAGAGCTCCTCAGTAGCATCTTTTCTCAAGGGTTTTTGTTCGGTCTTGTGGGGTAAATTTGCGGCTTCTGTGCAGAAGAGAAGAGGGTTGAAGAAAAAAGATGGCTTGGGCAGAGCGGAGATGAAAATCGAAGACCTTTTGGGCGGAAAGATTCCCGTTTTATAAAGACAGTGGAGGAAAGGAAAAGAGTATCTGCCGGGAAAGTTACAAAAAGATATTATTTGTGAGAGAAAATAGAAATGTGTGGTGTAGAGTTGGGCAAATCCAGCTGTTGGAGAAAAATCAATTGGACGGGCCAAGCAAGTTCCATTTGATATGGGGAAAACATGTCGGAATTGGACTTTTCGCTCCAATTGGACACTGTGTTTTTTTTTTTGGGGTAAAGAACTCTACAAATATAACTGATGCATGAAACAGAACGTTTTCAAGGTGAAGTCTCTGATTTGTGTTCTCTTACCCTTCACAGCCGCACAATTGTTGGCACTGTTGTTGCTTGGACTATTCTCTCCAACCGCCCTCACCGCGGGAAAATTTCTCACAGAAATCCTATCCTTATGTACTAATAATAATAATAATAATTACACTAATCTAAATTCGTGATGTACGAAAATGTTTTTAAAATAAAAAATAATATAATTAATTTTTTAAAAGAAATAATTAATTTTTTTTATCTTTCAAAATATATATAATTAGGGAGAAAAAATTAAATAATACAAAACATTAAAATTTTATTGGTTCAAAAACTTCTAATTTGTCTTAGGCTCTTAATATATAATTTTTACCTCTTTTATTTCTCTCAATATAAGAGTAGAAGCAATATTAGTTACATTAAATTTATTTCTTTTTAACTTTTTTGAAATATCTGATTCATATACAAATATCATTTGCGTCCTTTTGTAAAATATAAATAACATATATCATTTATTAGCTCAAAAAAAGTTGAGCTTATCTAAACTCTTATTTAGTTTGGAGAAACTCCCTTATTTACTTAATTAAGAAAGGTTTCCTTTTTGTTTTCTAAAAATAAAAAATTCCCTGGTGGCAAATCTATTCCCTTCATCAATAATGGAGAGAAATTATAATTATTAGTTACTTTGGATCGCAATTTGTAATAGTCTTTTCTAATTAACTCATTGAGTCAGATAATAAACAATTTTTAAAATGATCTCAATGGATTACTAAATAAATAAATTAAAAGCTGATGTATCCGAATGATTTTCTAGTTCTTATCCTTTTTTTTAGGGGTAAATCAAAGTAAATAAAAATTTAAACAAAGTACTGACATTGAAGTTTAAATAAAAGTTTATTTATTCAATTGCACACCATATAGTGTTTATCTAATTATTTTTTGCTAATAAGTAGATTATTATTCGTCATTTCTATATGTAATTTTTTTATTATATGTAGTGTGAAAATTTTTATTATTAATTATTCACTTTTAAAAATTCTTAAATTTCTCTAAAGCTTTCAAAATACTAAAACTAAGATCTACTAACAATGATTATGTTTTTTCATAAATTAAGTTTAATTTATCAAACGGTATCTAATTTTATATATTTTTAAATATAAAATACTTTAAAATCAGCCTCAAAACAATCAATTTTGAAAATGAAATACCAATATCGTCACTTGCACCAGTAAGTGGCGCAATTTGCATACAATTTTGGCCAAAAATTGGTGCCAATTTTTGTCACTTTTTGGGGAAAATTGTATTCAATTTCTCTCAATTTTTAGCGAAAATTGTCCACAATTTTGACCACAAATTGGCAAAAATTAGGCATAATGTTCGCCAATTTTTGGCAAAAATTGAGTGCAAATTGAGCCACTTGCTGACGTAAGAAACACAAATTGATATTTCATCTTCAAAATTATGTTATCTTTCCACAATTTTAATTTTTTTTGAATTATTTCATTCTTTTGTCCTTTTTTTTAGTATTCCTTGTTTTTCTTTTTTTTTTTGTTAGAAATTTCTTGTCTTTGTATTTCTTTTTTAAGGTTTTTTATTTTTATTTTTATAAATTTATTTTTTTTTAAGTTGATAATTGTTAAGAATGTTGTTTTGATTGCAAATTTTGAGGCAGGTCATGTGATTTTTTAATTGCAAATGCTAGATGCAACAAAGTGAGAGATTTATGTTTTTCGGGCAGTGCAATTTCTGCCAGAAAATTGTGCCTAATTTTTCCCAATTTTTGGCAAAAATTGTGTAGAATTTTCACCAGCAATTGGTAAAATTTGTGGACAACTTTTGCCCAAAATTGAGAGAAATTGCACATAATTTTTGCCGGCGAAAATTATGTGCAATTTTTGTCAAAAATTGACAAAAATTTTTCACAATTTTTGCCAATTTTAGGCTTAAATTATGTGCAAATTGCGCCACTTGCTGGTGCAGGAGACGCATATTACTATTTTATCTTCAAAATCAACTGTTTCGAAGTTGATTTTGAAGTTTTTTGTATGTAAAAATATATAAAATTAAATATAGTTTGATAAATTAAACTTTATTTGTAAAAGAGCTTATTTATTATTACAGATCTGAGTTTTAGTATTTAAAGAACGTGTGTGTGTATATATATATATATATATATATATATATATATATATATATATATATATTGATATATATTGATGATGAAGCTCTAAAAGTTCTGTTATTTATCAACCATTATTTCTGATTACGTACAAAGCAAATGTAGAATCCATTAATTGATCAATAGTTATACACAATAAATTAAAAATATTTTAATATATATGTATAAAGGCTATAATTTCATATGATAAAAGTGATATTTCATTTTAAAGATGGAAGGTTCATAATATCAAATAAAAAATGAGGGGTTACTGATTATTTTACAAAAATCATTATCTCTCTATACTAGAGACTTCCTCTCTAAAATTTAAGTTAATTTTTAAATTTTGGTACTAGCACAAGCAAACTAATATAATGAGTGATAGTTTAAAATGAAATATCGACGATTTATAAAAAAAATTCATAAAATAATCTATTAAATTTAATTTGTTCATAATATAACTATTCTGCCAATAATTTCACTTAATTATCAAACGGCAAGTGTTCATTTTCCAGACAGATAAGACCAACTAATCAACTTGTTGGAATTTTTTTAATAAAAAAAACTATAAAAAGAAACTATTGCCAAAATATTCTCTACTTTCTTTTTTTGTCTCGTAGATATTCTCCCTAAATATTTTCTTCTAACACATTGTCTAATATGCTAATTAAATTACATCACATACAAACATATTATTGAATTTATAAAAATTAATGAATTTAAACTAATTATATAATACAAATTAATTAATATATTAAAAAATATAATATTTCTTTTGTTTTAAAATATATGATATTTTGATACTTTTGTATAAATTAATGAAATAAAAAATAAAAGATTTTGTCATTTTATTATGTTCTTAACTAATTATATTAATATAAAAAATTACATTTGTTATGGAAATAATTTTAATTATTAAAATATTATGAAGAGAGAGAGAGAGAGAGAGAGAGAATGACACGTTATACACTATAAAAGATCTGAAGTGTTATTATAACCAACCGTGATTGACCTGCCAATTTTGAGGTATAGATTGCGCCAAATTTGATATCTTACTTGAATTTGGCACGTGTTTCAGAAAATTCATGCTACAGTAGTTGTTTTTGCTTCAGAAGTTTCTAGAAAGAAAAAGAAACCCAAAAAAAAAAAAAAAACTACTTTGTTTCAGACGAAGCCAAGAAAAGAAACGCGGCTTTGGGTGTTTCTAATTTTGGCCTCTTTTCTTGTCACTCCTTTTAATTGTCAAAATTTATTTTTTTTTTTAAATTACAAATTAAAAATTCACTTGCTAAATTAAATATTTAATGAATGTCCTTTTAAGAAGCATTATGATTTTAAAAGTATTCATTCTTTCCATTTAATGTCTATATTTCCTTAGGTTATTAAAAAGTAAATATTTTAATTTATTAAAATAAATATTTATTCAATTTAAACTATAACAACTAACATTATAGAGTATCAATAGCATATAGGTCCCTCTAATCAATAAAAGTAGGTTAAGATATTTTAATTTTAAATAATTTAACCTAATATATTAATAATTATTAATATTTTAATAATTAATTATTTATTATTATATATATTAATAAAATAATTTCATAATATATATATTTTTATTAATAAATAAATAATTATTTTAATATTAATAAATCACCAACCTATCAAAATAAAAACGTGGGATGCGACTGACATTATTGATCATCATTAATATATGGGGATCATTACCATCCGGAACTTTCATTTAAAAAAAAAAAAAACCGGAACAAATGACTAATATTGTTTTATTTGTTTGCGAATAAAAAGGTAGCAGATAAGCAACTGAAAACGCAAAAATGGAGGAGGAAGAAACCAAAAGCAAAAACAGAGGAAATGGAAGATCCTTTGTCTCTGATCTTTATTTTGTCCCCTGGTTCCTCCAAAGGCCAGAAACAGCGTTGAAAGAAAAGTATCCATTTTCAACCGCCATTGGAAAGCAGACCAATGTCGGGGTTTAATAATTCTTATTCAAGCTCGACCGCATTTCTCCATGTCATGGATATTTCTTGAGGTAATGACTTCGAATTTTCCTTGATCATCCTTCCCCAGAAACTGTTTGTTTCGCAAGGACGGATAGGATTGAGGGGCAAGATGTTCTGTTGCCACTGTTTACATTGGAGCAGAACCGCCCATCTCTTGCAGCCCCAACCGGAAAGTTTCCGTCTTCCGGCGCCAATTCCCGAATGGCCACCAGGTATGTCATGGCGAGCCACTTCTTTTCATATCTTTAAGAAATGCAAGATTGCTTTCTTTCTTTTCCTGGAAATCCGTTATTTTCTTTAAAGTATCTATTAATTGATATGTTGCTGAGTTTCTATGTTATTAGTGGATACAGTAATGTGCTTACGCGTAGTAACTGGTCCGTCAATCGTGTTGCGAAGTTTTTTATTTTCTTCCAGCACTATTTGGTATGCATTTGCTATGTGGTACTTGCTGTGGTATTTTGTGCTGGTATTCCTTATAACATTGTTAGCCTTTTGGATTCACGTTTAGCTGTTTAGTGTTGCTTAAGTATACGGTGAAGGTTGGATTCTGTCCTCTTTGAGCGGGTATTTGCATTCAAAGGTCCTTAACCAATGCTGAGTATCTGACATAAATTTCATGTATATTCCTCAACTAGCTTGGCATATTCTGTGGTTCTTTCAAAATATTTAGAATTTTTTTTCTCATTGGTGCAGATTCTTTTGTCAGCAAGGCAAGTTTCTCCATAGTTAGGTTGTTATTAGTAATCAGCTAATGTATAACAGGTCCATTTCTTCTGTAAAATTAAAATCCTTTTTGGAGAACTATTTTGTACATGCCTTGGATTAGTAGGTTTTGATGCACTACATGTTACACTTAACTTAGGATCATGTAAATTTAAATTTCCCCACATGGAAATTTTAATGCCAAAAGGTAAATTGACTGTGATGGTTTGTTCGTCAAGCTGCAGCAAGTTTTCTCTATAACCTTTTTGGATATTTTGATAGTAAATTAAATAGTATGATCCCTCAAAAGGAAAAAGGAAAAGTACAAAGCTTGCCAGAAGAGTTTCATTTTAGAAGTTTAAAAGACACTTTGTTTTCCTAAATGATTCTAAGTATTCTTTCAAAAATCAAATTTAGAGTGTTTCTTAGTGTACTTTTAATGTATTTTAGAACATGTTCCTGCTATTATATCCCTTTTGCTGTGTGCTTTCTGCAGAATGTCTGTCTTTGATTCATTCTGTTTTGTGTTTCTCTTTTTCTCTCTGTCTCTCTAATCCGAGGAATGCATGCAAAGCCTGTTTGCTCCACATTCTATTGTTTTCACAATTGTTATAATTCCAAAGTCATCATTTTCGAGAAAGACATCATGTCTAATCAATGTATTGCTCCTGAAATATAATAACTTGCTTTTATTAAGAAAGAGTGATGGCATCTTATATGATGACAGTTTGATTAAGCATGCGGAAGACTGTTTTTGAAATACTCAATGATCTTTAAATTAAAAATGGATCGGGAAAAAATTGTTAATATTAAGTAGTATCTTGGATATAAATCTTCTACCTTGATTTCCTTTTAGCCATTATGACAATCTCTTTGGTTTTCAGGTTCAGGATTTGCAGATGGAACAATTAAATTAGGTGAAATAGAGGTTTGCCAAATCACAAAATTCGACTTTGTCTGGGGTTGCAATCTGTCTCAGGACAGAAAACAAGGAGTTAACTTCTATAAACCAGTAGGTGTACCAGATGGATTTTCGACTCTGGGATTCTACTGCCAATCCAATGAAAAGCCATTACGAGGGTTTGTTCTTGTTGCCAGGGAATTGTTTAAGTGTGAGCCAGTGGATCCTTCCATTTGCAGCACTCAATACTTGCCAGCTCTTTCAAATCCACTGGATTATACTTTAGTTTGGAGTTCAGAGGATGAGTGTGAGGAAACTTTTCTTGGGGGTGGTTACTTCTGGTTGCCTCAACCCCCCCAGGGGTATAGAGCTTTGGGTTTTGTGGTGACAAATAAGTCCGAGAAGCCTATCGTGGAGGAAGTTAAATGCGTTCGAGCTGATCTTGCAGATGACTGTAAAGCGTACCAACTGGTAGTCAAGACCACTTCCAAATTTTCAGAAATACCATTTCAAGTCTGGAGCACAAGACCCTCTGATAGAGGCATGCATGGAAAAGGTGTCTCAGTAGGCACTTTTTTTGGCAGCACCTTCTGGAGCAGGGAGCAAGAAGTAAACATTGCATGCTTGAAGAATATGGATTGCAGCTTACATGCAATGCCAAATCTTAACCAGATTCATGCACTTGTTAGAAACTATGGACCTACGGTTTTTTTCCATCCTGAAGAGATTTATTTGCCATCTTCTGTTGAGTGGCTCTTCAGGAATGGAGCACTTCTGTACAAAAGGGGTGAAACAATTGGTCAGGCAATTGATGCTGAAGGCTCCAACTTACCTGTTCATGGTGTAAATGATGGAGAATACTGGATAGATTTACCGAATGATTGCCGGAGGGAAAGTATCAAACGAGGAAACCTAGAAAGTGCAGAACTTTATGCTCATGTGAAGCCAGCATTAGGTGGAACTTTCACTGATATTGCCATGTGGGTTTTTTGCCCCTTCAATGGGCCAGGAACCTTGAAGCTGGGGATAATGAATGTTTCACTTGGAAAGGTTGGTCAGCATGTTGGGGACTGGGAGCATTTTACCATCCGGATAAGCAACTTCACGGGAGAGCTTTGGAGTATCTATTTTTCACAGCACAGTGGTGGTAAATGGATTGATGTTTTTGATTTAGAGTTTATCAAGGGAAATAAAGCTATCATTTATTCATCCAAAAGTGGTCATGCCAGCTATCCTCATCCTGGAGTTTATATTCAGGGACCCTCAAGACTTGGGATTGGGGTCAGAAATGATGCTGCTCGCAGTGATTATTTTGTGGACTCAAGCAGCCAGTATGAGATTATTGCAGCAGAGTATCTTGGTGATGGAGTTGTTGCTGAACCATGTTGGGTGCAATATATGAGAGAATGGGGTCCGAAAGTTGTGTATGATTCAAGAAATAAGCTTGATAGACTCATCAGTTATTTACCATTGAAGTTTCGACATTCTGTAGAGAATATTTTCAGCAAATTTCCTTTGGAGTTATATGGTGAGGAAGGCCCTACTGGGCCGAAGGAGAAGAACAACTGGATTGGAGATGAAAGGTGGTAGGTTCCTTGGCCCAGCTCTCAGTTTCTGGGTTTAGAAAATTACCAAACATTTCCTGCTTAACTGACAATAACAAATTTCAATTCCTGGACAAAATATCATTCAATGTAAAAGCCTAACATGTCGCCATAGAAGTAATGGTGACGCAAGGAAGAGAGGCGATTGTGTGGAAGGTTTATAGGTGTTGAGTAAAGATCAATTCAAAGGTTGTTGGTTTTCGTATGAGCCGAGCGGTTCAAAAGATTCGGGACTTGTATGATAGAAATTTTGTTAATCAAGATCATACCAAAATTGCCAGTTACAGAGTTTTATCCACAGTTCAGTGACAATAACCAATCTTTATTATTTTGCACAAATTTTGTTCTACTCTTTTGTCCTTAGGATTTCTTGGCTCCTTAATCTGAATGATACAGTTCATTGCCAATCGTATTTTGTGATTTTGTTTTCTGATAATCTGCTGGAGTTCATGGAAAGTTCCTGAACTACTTTCCAACTAGTCTCATTTTTCGGGGGGGATGATGTTTTACCGAAGTCCTTTTGATGTGCTTAAGTTACCTTCCCTATATATTTACTTGGATGCATTTTAGATTCGCGAAATCTGGTGATAGGCCGAACTGAACTTGTACATTATTTTTTTCTCATCTCCTAGTTGATTTTGTCAAAGTTTTTCTGGTGGGTGGAGATGCAATTTATATGGAAGAAGGGTTACATGAGCTTCCATCCTAACCATCTTTTGCTTTATATTCTCCCTTGTAGTGGAAAATAAGGAAACTGCAGCAGATATCTAATTGCTTTCTCCTAAAAGAAGCTTGCAACAACGTGGGTGATTATCTTTTATTTTGAAGTAATGAATATGACAAATTTTTGAAGGTATACTTTTGTTGCCTACAGTTATCTTTCTAAGATCTTGCACAGGGCTGTAGGAAAACTGACACTCAGAAACAGGCAACCGCGGATACGGTTGATAAGATGAGTTTGTGGCCAGAGACTCTTGTTATTATAACCAATAATTTAAGGTAAATTTCAACCCTCGGGTTCTTGGCCTCCATTCAGTATATGTTCATTTAAGGACATTCGCACGTCTAGAAACATCATCATCCATTTTCACCCCACATAGATGGAATGTCATTGCTGTTAAAAAGTATAATTATCGATTTCTTTCTAGAGAAACTTGATTTTGATACTGTTATGCCATCTGGGACTAAAGTTCTAATGAAAAGGAAAGAAAAAGGGAAAATGATTGAAAAAGTTTTCTCTGGTTGCTGAATAAAAATGTAACGTTAGAAAAGTTAGAGGAAGTTGGTTGGTTCTGAAAAGTGTTTAGTGATTGTTGTTCTTGGTTTGCATCCTCAATCGGTCAGGCTGGGGCATTATCCTGTCGCTCAAGGCTGGAGGTCAACTGGGTCAAGGAAGGATGGATGGGACGAGTAGAGTAGAGTGACGGGGTCTGGCAGCACAAGACTAGGCTTCACATAAGGTGGCTCTCTGCCCTGTGTCTCTCCTACGCGTAATTATTCTTCTCTTCTCCTGTCCATTTCAGACTCTGTTTTGCGTCCTGCGTCCGTCAGCCTCCAAGAAACCTCCTTTCTCTTCTCTTAAATCACTTTGGAAAAAACAAAACAAAGATCGATAGCTCCATCGCGGTTTCCTGGCTGGCATTCCACTACTATAAATGTGAATCCATCAAGCATACGGGATCCGGGTCTTGATAGAATCAATCTTTGCTGAGGATTTGCAGGCCGACTTTGGTCGTTCAGCAGAGTGTGAAAATGGTTTGTAGTAATTACTAATAGGCCGAAGAGTGCCGGCGCCACCTCGCCAACAACAGACAATGCCCAAATCAAAGATGCCGATATTTGTACGGCAGCCGGCAGGAGACAGGAGTTGGATCAAGAGTACAATCAAGTACTCCGCTACCTATATGTCTCTGTCTGTGAATGAACTTGAGGATTACGAATGAATGAAGGATACTTACCCAGAAAAAGGACTGAAGGATTAACAACCAAACAAAGAGAAAAAGAAAAAGAAAAAGAAAAAGAAAAAGAAAAGGAGGAAACTTTAAGAAAGAAAGAAGCCGACCACGAAGCTGAAGAAGGTTGCCTACAGCTACAACTCGTCCGCGGGCCGGTGTTTAACGAGTAGAAATATGTCCTCTGCGCTTTTTATCAGACTTTACTGTACCCAACACCATCATCAATACCACTCCACAGTCACCAAACTTCACCTTCTCTTTTCTCTCTGTAGACTGTAGTAGTCTATACCCAACCCACATACAAGTAGAGAGATAGAGAGAGAGAGAGAAAGAGAGCGGCGTGGAAACATATAATGATTCTGAGGCGTATGTCATTCTGGTTCGTATCCTCAGGTGGGACCCACTCACCACCATCTGGCTGTGCGCTCTACGCTGCTCTTCTCTACGGGTACGTTACTTGGAGCTTTGACACCCGAACGGTGCTCTCTGTCCCCCGGCCTCTCGACAGAACCTCAGTCGTACGACCACCACCGCCCACCACTTCCCTTTGACAGTTCATAGCTGTAAATTAATGGACCTATATTTATTCTTTCTATTTTAAAATATATAATAAAAATTTTAATAAATACTTAAAATACTTTTATTTAAAAATAATTAATTAATATATAAAATTTAAATTTAAGAACAGTAAAAATTAATACTCTAAGTACTTGGTTAAAAATTTAATAATTTTTAAAAAATAAAAATATTTTAATAAAGATAAATGTAAAATTAAAAATAAAATAATAAATAATATCTTTATATAAGATGACATATAATTTAAAACAAAATACAATTTTGTTATTTTTATCTCTTACCCCCTTTTTTTTCTTGGAATAAAATTATTCAATCTCTATTAGGGTTTCTTAAGTTACAATTAGATATGTTTTTTTTTTACGAGGTAATAATTTGATTACTACGGTGTGTTCACTTAGAGCTTATTTGGTTGATGGAATGAAATGGAAAGAAATATTTTTCCACCTAAAATATTTTTCACTCAAAAATTAGTTTAAAATCATCTTTTTTTTGTTTTTGTTTTTATGAAGACAAAGTCAAAATAAAATGATAATTTTTTTAATCTTTGATAAAATTATTACTCAAATTTCTTGCTAAAATATAATGCCAATAAAGTTGAGGGCATTAATAAATGCAACCCATTTTTTTTTTTATATTTGCAATTCCTCAACTTCTCATTTTTAATCTTTACTTTCCATGTCTACTCTTTCTCAAAACAAATCTTTGTGAAGATTCAACTATGTTGGGACTAAAATTGAAGGATAAATGACAAATCTAACTCAAATTCTTTGATTTTTCAATAAAATTTTGATGAAAACTCTCTCTCTCTCTCTAAAGCTATATTCGGAAGAAAATTTCCAGGATCAGCAACTCTCAAGGCTCTTGAGATTTAGCTTGACCCCTGAGAAGACTCTCAGTTTCTTCTGATTATAGCCCTTGGTTGGGGAACTTGGAGGTATCTCCCAAGCCCCCACTTAGGGATGGGCACATTTGCTACAATTATGGAATCTTCTAAAATCAACCAATTTTTGGGCGATTTTGATGAAACTTTTGACAAAAATGATAAAATAGCATGTGTAGTAGAGTAAGATTCGAACATTATTTTGCACAAATTTGAAGTCGAATCTTTAAAATCTTCAAAATTTAAAAATAAGTTAAAGAAAGAGAGGAGATTATCTTTATTAAGTTAGGGGTCGCAAATATAAAAAAGAAGAGTTGCATTTGTTAATACTCTAAAGTCAATTTGGATATGTTAATATGACTCTGCTAAGAAAACAAAAATTACTTACAAATCAACTTTAATTCATCTCTAGATATTCAAAAGGTGATGGATGAGATACAAACATTCAATCAAGGCATAAATATACTACAATAATATAAACAAGGAGAAAATAAAAAATGAAAGAAAGATTTGTATATTAGTAAGAACTTATTTTTTTCCCTAAATTAAGGCTCATATGAATATTGTGGAATATTACGAGAGTATAGTATTCATAATAATTTTTTTTATACTTTCCGTTTATTTTAGGTTTTGGTATGGAAAGATCATTTTCATTTGTTTCCCAAAATTAACTTTGCTGTGGAAAGATTTTTTAAATTATATTTTAATCTTGTGCACCAAATATTGGAATAAAAAAGAAGTTAAAAAAGTATTTTATTTTAAGGTACTATTAGAATTTATTTAAGCTGGATTTCTAAAAATCCGAAACTCAGAGTAAAAAAAGGTTGAAAATTGTGGAAAATTGTTTGAATTAAATAGCAGTCCAAATACAATATAGCTAAGTGAAGTTTCCCTTGTTGGGTTTGAAAACCTCAAAGGCAGAGTTTTTTCATTTTCTGGTAAATTTATGAAAACCGGGCGATAGGAAAAATGAAAAAGAAAAAGAAAAAGAAAAATATAGGGCTGAGGTGGCTTTAACGTTGCCTCAGAAAGGGAAGGGAAGAATGTAGGAGGGTTTTGACTCTTTACAATTTTTAGTAAAATATTTAATGCAATAATTAATTTATATTATATAGAATTAAGTGATTAATTTTAATTTAATAATATTATTACATATAACATAATTTAATTAATATTTCATCTTTTTTGTAAAAATAAACTTATTTTTTTCTTCAGTTTCAAATTATAAACTTATTTTTTTATAAAGAATAATTAATTCATTAATTTCTTTATATATCCCTAATTATTGTATATGGTTATCAACAAAATTTTTAATTTTAAAAGATATTAAAATTTATATTAGATCAAATATATAATTTTATATTTTAATATTAAAAAATAATGAAAAATACTAGCGTCGAGAATAATTAATTAATATGAATTAAATTTATCTTAATATTAATAAAAATATATAAAAAAATATTAAGTAAAAATAATTATATTAACTAATTTTTTATAGTGCTTAAAAATAGAAATAAGTATATATTTTTGAAATGGACTATATAGCGAATTAAAAAATCTGAAGCAGATCGGAGGGATAAAGGCAGTAGTACTTTGCTTAGCTTTCTGGCTTTCCACGTGGGCCTACAATCAAGGGAAGTCATCGACGGATGGACGGGTGATGTTAGGAGTGGAGTCTTGTGAGCTCTTTTGTCCCCACCACTTGTCGGCTTGTCGTTTGGCGCAATGTCTTGTTTGTCCCACCTCTGTTCCGTACAGGTTCCCCGACCGTCCCCCAACTCGCCACCACCTTCCTTCTCGTATTTCTCTTCTCGCGGTATATCACGCATTGTCGTACTGTTCTGGGCTGGGCTCTCTTCCGTTGTCCACCAAAATCCGCAACACAAAGTTCCAAGCAAGTCTTTTACACATGGCTGACATGCTAATGGACTGCAAGGTCCACCTATTTATTTATTTTTCTTTTTTAATAAAAATTATCCGCAAAGTTATATTTTTTAAAAAATTTCAACCAAAAAATAATAACAAAAATGAACTTTTGATGTAAGAGAAGGGAAATGCGACAATATAATTCTCAATAGTAACCTTATATATAAAACGGATCAAACGTATAAATTTTACTAAAGATAAACTTGGATAGAATTTATTTTTAAAATTAAAATTAAAATTTAAAATGTGAGATTTAAATTTCTCTCACAAGTAATTTAATTTTTACGAAATTTAAAATAAAAATTTCAAAATTAAATCTTATCTAATTATACTTTAATTTTTTTATTACTTAATACTTATCTCATTTTTTAGTGTGGTTAAATTAAATTAAATTTTAATATCTCGACTCCTTCTAAATATATCCAAACTTTAAGCAAAATCATACTATATTATTTTCCTTCTAAGGGTGTCTTTGGATTTAATAAATAATAAAAGTTGCTACTTTTTATGGGAAAATCAACTTTGTTTTTACCTTTTTATTTCACACTAGTCAATTATAAAAAAACCATTTTCAAACAAAAAAATCGATCCAAAGTATACAAAATGTTCTTCTTATGGGGGTTTATGTTCGAGTTCCTTTTTTTTTCTTTGTGAAGTGGGATTTTGTTCAACACGTTCCCAGTTCAATCTATATTTCCTCAAATTAGAGTATGATTTATGTGTATTTCTAAAATTAGAAAGATGCAGATTTTTTTTTTGAATAAATGAAGAAAAAGAGTCCAACAAGAAGAGGCAAATACTGAAAGAATTGAGAGTTCCGATGGAGATGGAAGAGCGGGAGTTAATGTATTTGTTTTGGTGTAGCAGAAGAACACAGTAAATATCATGTGCTGCAACTGCCCGAGAAATCCAAAAGATAATAATCAGACAGAATGGCAGAGGAGAAAGGATAACCAAAAAAGGATTGTTGCAGGTACATGGTAGCAGTGGGGACCAGGTAGGAGAAATCTATGATGAAATGAGGCGCACAAACCCGACAACGGGGACCCACCTCCCTCGCTCCCTCACCACTTCCACTATCCGCACATACCTTTCCTTTGCCTTCTCCTTCCTCTATTTCATCTTGCTCACCATAATACACTTCTTTCCTCTTCTCCTTTCTCCCCCGCTTTCGAACAATAACAAGAAATTTTCTCAAGATTTTGATGGAAGGAAACTGTGGTCTGGGAGGCGGCGGCGGAGTTTCTTCAGGTGGTGGTGGTGGTTCGACTACTGGGTCCGTCTCCACTGTGTCGAAGGAAGATAATTTGGTTGTGTCTTCTGAGGTTTCCTCTTCCTACCCTGATGAGTCTGAGCTTGAGTTGGGCCTTGGCCTCAGTCTTGGTTGTGGCGGAGCTGCTGTGGCCAAGTCCAAGCCAGCTCCTTGGGGTCAGTATGCGAGGATCTTGACTGCTAAAGATTTCCCTTCCGGGGTTTCTAAAGCTTCTTCTTCGTCTTCGTCTTCTTCTGGCATCAAAGCTAATAATGCTTCCTGTGGAACCAAAAGAAGTGCGGAGACCTTCTCTCCTCCTCGTTCCGGGGTTAGGTAAATTTTCTGCCTTTATTTACTTCCTGAAAATTTTTCTTTTTGGTAGGCTTTCAATTTGTTTAATCGAGTTAAGTTTAGAGTACACGAATAATCTTTCCTCCTCGTTCCGGGTTCCAGGGCCTGCCACCCTCCCCCTTCCAAACCAGAAAGGAAGAAACAAGAATTACCTGTACTGTGAATCAATTGGCATAGATCATATTATCGTCTCTAAGACTTTGTGTATGTTACTGTTGTTGATTCATGAAGAACCTGAAAAAGGATGTACTTTACCCTCTCTCTGGGTTCTTTTTGATTTGTTTTATACTTTCCCCTCTTTCATCTCTTTTGGTACCAAAATATGTCCACATGTTACCTGCCTTGTTGCTTGGGCGTTTAGTTTTGGCAAGACCCAAAGAGGGCAATGAGACTAGATTTGGCCATGATGCTAGAAATTAACTTTAAGCTTTTGTCATAGCAATCTCAACTTACAATGAGCACATATAAGCACGATCTTTGTGTGTTAATGCCAACCAAAGCTAGTTAATCTCAAGTGTTTTTTTCAAAATAGCCGAACTGGTATGATTTATTGTCCACGGTTATGCAAGGCCAAGACAGGAGGGTAGTTGTAGCGCTTCAAGGTCTATTTGAGCCTACAGATAAACCCAAAGAATAATAGTCCTCTTTTCCCGATAAGACTACATTCTAATCCTGAACATTATGCTTGCCCACAGCATTGAAATTATGTTGTATCCTAAGCAGTTTTAGGGCAGATATACTGTTTCTATCTTAGGTACATCTTCTTTGCTTGCTAGGATTTCTCAAAGTTTATCTTAAACTTGTATGAATCACTAAACCTCATATGCAGACCTATAGCAATGTTGACAAGCATATCATCTAAGATCCTTTCGTACTTTTCATGATTAAAATTTTCTTTCTTGGTTTCTGCTGGTTTCCTCATTTTGCTGTTTCAGTTTCCTTCCCCACCCCCCACTCCCCAAACACCACCCTAAAGAAGCCATTGTTTGGGGTTTTGGCGGGTGAGGGTTGGCGGGATGCTTGTGATTACCTTCTCAACGATTCACTTGGCTGGGTTTCGTGGATTCTAAGTTTTGCATGTGCCCCTTGTTGCCTACATGTCATAGTCTTGCTATGTAATTGAAGTCCATGTTCTGTATCTATGAATTGTTCTTTTAGCATATATTCAACTGTTTTACCTAGTGTTAGCTATGTAACACGAAATGTTAGATTTGATATTAACACTTCATTGGTTTATTTCCTATTGTTTTGCAAGAAATATTTAATTTAAAATTTCTGGATATGGAAATTCGTGCAAGTTAATCTGTATGAAAATAATTGTCATTGCCTTGAAGGATTTCTGAAATATTCTGGATATAATATTGTATTTCGATGATAATAAATGCAAAAAACGCATCAAGCATGTTACTTGTCATCTTCGCATCTCAATAATTTAACTCAATGATGGTGTTTTTGGCACAACTGTGAGCAAGTAAATGGGAAAGTGAAATGTAAGATGATTGTGGAGTGCCAGGACAGTAGGCAGATGTTTATTTGAATGACATCCTCGTACAGTTGCATTAATTAGTACATTCTGAGGCCTTTTGCCACTTTATACTCTAAAATTTACCTCCTTTTTGTAGGCAAACTTAATTTTATCCAAAAGCTGCCTAACGGAATTATTAATTTTCTTTGCCAATAAGATTGATTTCTTTTATTCCTTCTTTCCAATCAAACATTGCAGTCAGGTGGTGGGATGGCCTCCAGTAAGAGCTTCCAGAATGAACAGCCTAGTTAACCAAGCAAAGTCACCTACCTCTGAGGACTATAACTCAACAGCTGATAAAAGCAAAAACAAAAGTATTGCCCTTGAAAAAGTTGGTGGTGGCATGGGCAGGAACCACTCTTCCAGTTCAAAAGGGCTTACCAAGAATTCCCTATTTGTGAAGGTGAATATGGATGGAGTTCCAATTGGAAGGAAGGTGGATCTTAAATTTCATCATTCCTATGAGACCTTGGCACGAACTTTGGATGATATGTTCTGCAGACACAGCACAAATATGAATGCTATAAGTGAGTGCTTCTTTATCAACCTTCTGAACCTCCTTTTGTTTCCAGAAATGTCCAGAATTACTAGAAGGACGAGGAAATGAAGAACCTCCATATCAAACTGAAAATATTAAACACATCTGACTCAGTTTAGTTTCTCTGCTATATTGGTGGCTGAATTAATCTAGTCTACTTTGTGGACATAGAACCTTGGAATTTTATTGGTCTAGTAATGTTAAATGAACTATTTTGTAGCCATTGGTCACTTAATGAAGAAATTTTTTTCATTTTGTTAATCTATCTAAAATTATCTAGTTGGATAGAACTATTTTGTAGCCATTGGTCACTTAGTGAAGAATTTTTTTTTCATTTTATTAATCTATCTAAAATTATCTAGTTGGAGGCACCTATCAGACTAGTTGCAGGAGATTGGAAGTATGATAAGTTGGGATGGGTTTACCAATTAGGAATATCTTGGTTTGAATAACTCTCTCAAGTTTTGAATAAGTCAACAGATTTGCTTCTAGTTTACTTTGTGTGTCTGATAGTCATTTTCTTTGGTGTTTAGCATCTTACAAGGAAGAACTTGGTGCAATGGTAGAAGCTGCAGGATCCTTAAGGTTGTTGGATGGATCATCTGAATTTGTCCTAACTTACGAAGACAAAGACGGAGACTGGATGCTTGTTGGAGATGTTCCTTGGGAGTATGTCTCATTTCCCAATCTTTTGTGCATAAATATATACGTTGTACATAAACATTCATCTACAGGGATTGCTTTGTATTCTGTAGAATGAGAATCCTGGCATTTCTTCTTTAATAGGATGACCGGTATTGTGTGGCTGCATCATGCGATTAGAGTTCACTGGGAATCTGAAAAACAAAACAGTTGATAGTTTGCTGTTCAATAGTAACTAATAAAACCATGCTTATTCTGATAGTTGAGCTGTTTCTATGTTATTTTCTTCAGGATGTTTATCAGCTCTGTGAAGAGACTTAGAATCATGAGGACATCAGAGGCCAATGGTCTTGGTATGCAAGTTTGTAACTTGTGATAAAACCTATGCGGAAATTAAAGGCTATCTTGTTTCACATTTCATATTTCTGTGCAGCTCCGAGGTCTCACGAAAGAAATGAAAGAGAAAGAATAAAGCCCACATAGAAATACTTGACTGTTTTGAACAATAGATAAGGAGTCCCTACTTCATCTGGAACCATGGAATACTGAAGCATATATGCAGATGTTTGGGTGGTCAAAGCACATGTTGCAACCATATTGGCCATATGCAGCCATTGGTTTGTTTTTGCTGGTTTCATCTTTTTAATATTTTACCACAAATCTTTTACCCGCTCCCTGGGAGTCTTTTTGTCTGGAAAATACGAGTATCTTAATTATTTTGTGCCATGTCAATAGGCATACTTCCCGGAAGCTGTCTTTTGATGTATTGTAAGTATTGGCTTGTCTAGTCCATAAGAATTTTGAGTTTGCCACACCAACAAACGTATAGATTCACCTTTGTTACTCGAACGAAGTTTGCATAAATCCTTTTGTACTTGGAAGAAATTGCAAAGGGTTACTATTACTATTGTTTCTACGTTTTTGGCTCTGTGTCTGTCTGCTTCTGTATACGGGATAATATATGGTGTATTTGGATTGGTTTCTTCTGGAGCTCAATGCAAAAGAAGACATTTTTAGTTGTATCATGATCTATGCTGCAGTCTTGTGGAATATCTGATGCAGATGATATTTGTAGGTATTGGTTTTGGGTGAGGTAAAAGAAGGGAGGGAAGAAAAAGAAGATAAATTTACGCTAGCCAATCTTGAAGGCAACTGACAAATATTGCCTGGTGTATTATGGTTAAACATAGAAATGTCTACTTTTAGCTTGCAGAAAAAGAATTGCAGCATTATTTGCTAGGTGAATAACTTTACCTTTTTAGCTTTAGACGCGCATCCGGACTTAACAAACAAAAGGAACTATTTATCTAGGTACAATGAGAAACAAATGTCGCCGGGGCTTGAAAAAGCATAGACTTGTGCTTGCTTACAAAAGACCATTTAGAGGAGATGTACTAAATACTGGGTTATGCTTGTTAGTTGCATCGTTGCCATTGTTGCTGCTACTTTTTCTTCGAGGCTTTGCCTCTCCAAGCATTGTTATAACGTCCCTCATTGACGGTCTATCCTTGGGGAGCTTGGCTGTACAGAGAAGTGCTATCCGCAGAACCAGAAGCATTTCTTCCTGAACATGTTTGGTATTTCCTACACTAGGGTCCAGTGCTGATTCTAAAGATTTGTTGTCTCGGATCTTCATCCGTATCCATTCCACAATATCAACAGATTCTCCAAATTCAGGATCTAATGGCCTTCTACCAGTAAGAAGTTCCATGAGAACTACACCATAGCTGTAGATATCACTCTTCTCATCAACTTTTAGTGTGTATCCGTACTCTGCCAATCGATCCATTAAACTGTCATTAGTTTTGAACTAAAAGTATCGGAGATATCAATGAAGGATAACAAAAAAAAATAAAAATGAAAGAACAGAGGATCAAAAGAAACAGTAACTCACCAGGGGCTATGTAACCATAGGATCCGGCAACCATTGATACAGTTTCATTCTTTTTAATCATCATCTTCGCCAAACCAAAATCGGCAATTCTTGCTTCAAGATTTGAATCTAGCAAAATGTTATTTGATTTGACATCACGGTGGATTATGGCAGGGTGACAATCATGGTGGAGATAAGAAAGCCCTTGTGCTACTCCAAGTCCTACAGTATAGCGGGAGACCCAATCAACAAGCAACTTCCCAGCTTGCTTTCCATGTAAAGCTTCCCCAAGGCTTCCATTTTGCATATATTCATATAGTATCATTGCCTCGCTATCATTGTGAAGAAATCCTAACAACCTCACAATATTTCTGTGCCTTAACCTTCCAAGAAGGTTCACCTCACCAACAAGATCTTCACTGCCTCCCATCTCAACATCAGTTCCTGATGATCTCCACAGCTTCTTGACTGCAACAACTGTATTGTACCGCTGCATCTCAGCCTTGTAAACAATCCCTGTTGCTCCCATTCCGATTACATTTGATTCCTTAATGCAAGCAAGGATGTCACTGCTAGTGAAACAAATTCTCTGGAATGCCATCAGTCTCCAGGGCCAGTCCTTGCTATTAACTTCAAATGTTTCCTGAAAGCAACCTCCATTGTCGTACCACTTTTTGTATAGGAATCGTGCCCCTAGACCTGCTATAACAAGGCCTAGAAGTGTTGACGTTCCAATTAACCACCCAACAATTATGTGTTTAGCATGCAAATTCTTCTCCCTTGATCTGTAAGCTGCATTGTGAGAGCATGGAGGAAGTACGCCACTGCAAAGACCAACATTGCCGATAAGATCATCAGGATTAATTGTCCTAAGCATCCCATTTGCTGGCACAGGGCCTTCTAGCTTGTTATGAGAAAAATTGAGCATTTCAAGGGCTGGGGAATTCCCAAAATTTTCAGGTATCCCTCCAGTCAAAGAATTGTTGGATAGATCCAGAACAGCCAATGCAGGCATCATAGCTACTGCTCTAGGAATGGTCCCTGTTAACTGATTGTTCCTAAGATTTAAAGTTACCAATTTTTCACAGGAAGCAATACTGGCAGGAATGCTTCCAGTGAGATGGTTTGATGAGAGATCTAATACCGAAAGTGCAGGACAATCCTGAAACTGATCTGGGATCTCTCCTACTATGTTATTATCTGAAGCAAGGAAGTTCTGCAGATTTGGAATGTCAAGGATGGAGGAAGGAAGAGAAGACTGAATATGGTTCCGGGAAACATCAATAAAAGAAAGTGATGTAGAAGAAGCGAGATCATTCGGGATCTGGCCTGTTAGGCTATTGTTTGCAAGTTCCAGCCTTTGAAGTTTCTCAAGCTTACCAAAGCCAACTGGAATTGTTCCAGAAAGAAGATTATTTTGCATTCTAACTCGAACCAGGGACGTACATGTTGATAGAGCAGCTGGAATTGGACCTGTGAGTGCATTGTTGAATAAAATGAGCTTTGTGAGGTTACCTTTATCACACAGGCTTGTTGGAATTGCACCAGAGATTGAGTTGGAAGAAATGTCCAGCCACTGGAGTGGCGAATTGTGGCCAAGCTCACTTGGAAGAGGACCTGATAAGGTATTGTTCCACAACTCAACCACCTCTAGTTGAGTCAGCCCTGCAAGCCCGGCTGGAGTTGCACCTGACAATTGGTTGCACATAAGATTCAGGAGTTGCAAATTCTTCAGGTTAGCTATCTCCCTTGGAATTTCTCCTGATAAGATGTTATCGGATAAGTCCAGCAACAGCAATGAAGTCATGTTGCCAATTGATGGTGGAATCTTCCCTTCAAAGTTGTTCTTGTACAAGAAAACTGTTTCCACCATCTTCAGCTTTCCTAGTTCAGCAGGAATTAAGCCACCGAGATTACCGAATGCCAGATCAATGTACTTGAGACTGGTCAGATTTCCAAATTCTGCCGGAATTCCACCTTCAAATTCGTTGTATCCAAGAACTATCGTCTCCAATGATGAAAGTTGTCCGAGCTCTGGAGGTATCTGGCCAGTGAGGTTATTTCCTGAAAGGCCTAGAAATTTCAACTTCCCCAAGTTCTTGTAAGACTTCGGTATTGAACCCTCGAAGAAATTTCCCCGGAGATCTAGGATCTCAAGGAATGTTGCATTGCCAAGATCCTCAGTGAGAGAGCCTGAGAAGTTATTGCTTGAAGCGTTGAGTGATAATAGTCCTGCCACCCTTCCAAGACCCTGTGGGAAATCAGCAACAAAGTTGTTCTGGCTCACATCAAGGTCCCTTAATGCAGTGAGATTTGACAAAGATTTCGGCAACGGTGATGAAAACTGGTTACCACATAAGTTGAGGTATGTGAGACTCTGCAGCCATTGGATGTCCTCGGATACGATGCCGGAGAGATTCATGCGAGCAAGATCAAGCTTCTTAACAGCACCATTGGAGTTACAATTCACTCCAGTCCAACTGCAGTGAGCGGAAATGTTCACCTGCCCTTCGTGTGGAACTTTCCAATCTTGAAGATGACCCAAAGGATCAATCAGACTTGCCTTTATTGACAATAAAGTCGATACTTCACCACTGAAGCCAACTTTTTGAGAGACCTCTGCAAAACCATGAAAGCAACAAGCAATGCAACAGCCGAAGAAGAACAAAAGTGGGACTGTCAACTTCATATTGCTCTTCTCTGGCAAGGCTAATCTCCTAAGTCATCATAACCAGATGGGGTCAGTTTGATCAGGGAAGAAGCTATGGCACCTAAAAGGTTTAAAAAAGTAGTAATGAAGGGGAAAATGGTCTAGTGATTAGTATAGACATACCAGTATAATGGCATTAAAAATTAAGCTTGGGATTAGTTAAATAAAGAAACTCGTGAGATCTTGGGTTCTGCAACAGCCTGTTAATGTGCAAATAATGACTGGAAATTTTGGACTTATTGGGACTGACTCCGACAGTAAACAAGGGATTGGAGAGAATATGTTGAAGCAGATGGTACATTGTTTCTTCTTATTCTTCTTCTCTTTAGTTATGGTATTATTGGTAGTCAACTTCGGACAGTAGATAAATTCTGTTTATCTGCTCTGTAATTCTCACTAAACTAAGGCAGGACTATAGAATTGTTAATTTGCTGCCAGTTCTAGTCATTTCTCAAATACCATTACTTACTCTTCAAACATATGAAAACAAGTACAGATGCAGTTGATGAAACTACATTGGATCTATTTCTGTAATGTAAATTAAGGAATAACAATTTGTTCTAAACTTGTATCACGAGATATGATTTAATGTTATGATGAACTTTTTAGCAGATAATTACTCGCCTCCCACAAAGGTGCAATGGTGAGATTACTATGCAGTAAAAGGGAAGGTACTCCAATGTGTTTGAATTTGGTTATTGGGAAATCCCTTGAAAAGCTCCTTTGTGCAGTTGACGTGACATTGGAAATGGGTGGATTTGGGACTTCAAAGGGCAGAGATGAAAAGGTAGCTTCCAATAATGACAAACATTCATAACTTAAGAGTCAAGATTAATCAATTCTCAGCCTCCCAGACCTGCGAATTCACAAAAGTTAAAAAATAACCAGTCAATTCATAAGTGGTGAATTCAGACCATGTGAAGATTGCAACTGCTACTTCTCCAAAAGACCGATATGAGGAAATAGTAGAACTATAAAATGTTATATGGGGCCCACCAATTAGCCATTCTTCATGAGAAAAACAGGATGTTTTACTTGTTTAACAGAAAAAACTGCCAAATTCACATGGAAACATGTGAAGATGGTGAAGTTAGAGTAGGGGGAAAAAAATACAAATTTCTTTTGATCAAAGTGGCGAATCACTAGTACATGCTAGTAAAGTGGATGGAGTCCATGTGAAAATGCAGCTTCCTCGGTCAGTTCCTCCATCCCCTCTATCCCTATTATTAGTGAGAGAAACCCATAAATATTTTAAGTGCCAATGCTGGTCAAAGGAGAAGGAAATTTAGGGGTTATTTTCCTTTTCTTTTTTTTTGGGGGGGGTGGGGGTGGGGTTGGGGTAGGGTAGGGAGATTACTACGTGCTTGCACATGGGCATATGGCAATATGCAAAAATGCACCTTGTTGAAACTGGAATATATATAAAATCTTGAAATCTTGAAATTGGATCTATGGTAATGGAAATAAGTAAAGCAAAGAAAGGGAATCATTGTTTGGATGGAGAGGAGATTATTGCACATGAAGATGATGCTACCACATGCGTGCTTCGTAGGACCACTATCCTCTCTGCTTCTGTTCAAATCTGAAAGTGCACCGTTGGCCATCGGCCGGCGATGGACCGCCGACAACTTTCAAAAGTGAATTATGGCATAAACTATAAGTGATATAGCCCTAAATCCTACTTTTCTTGAAACTCACTTTTAGTTGAATCTATGATAAAGTTGGTGCAACTTTAAGAACAAAAAATGAGGCCTCAAGCTTTGAAATTTCGATACATTTGACTTCTCTTTGTGTTTATGTTTCAATCATCAAAATTTAAGTTTCTTGCAGCATATCCAAATTTAGGGTGAGATTGGATTGAGTTTTTTGTTGAGTTTAGTTGTATTGAAAATTGTAAAAGTGAATTGTTTGTAGAAGAAGAAGTGAGGTTCAAAATAAAAAAAAAAAAAGAAAAAATAAGGGAAAACTTGACAAATGGTGCTTGAAAATCCAATTCAAGTAATGTATCTACACTTTGCATTAGTTAAGATGAAGTACATGAAAGCATATTTTAAAAATTTTCAACTAATTATTTGACATTGTATTCCCTCTCTTTTAAAATACTAGCACAAAGCACGTTCAATAGTTGCAAGTGTTAAATGTTTCAAAAGTTATATTGGTATTGATATTTTTATTTAATATAATTATTTTTATATATATTTGATTTTTTAAATATATTAATATTTTAATTTTATTTTCATACTATTATATTTTTTATTTTTCATTAAATATATTTATATTTGAGTTTTATTAATCATAATTATTCCTTATATTTTTTATTATAAAATAACATTATTATTTTCTTTCTCATTTTTCTTGTTCTTGCAAAGATAGAAGTTAAAGTACATTTATTTACTCTTGATTATTTTATTCGTATAATATTCTAATAATAGTATTAATTATATAATCTATTCTATAGAGGTTATATGATCCATTTATATCTTTCACTACATCATATTTTTGAATTAGAAAAAAATTTGTAACTTAAGTAAAGGAGTTAAAATATTATTACTTAATAGTTAAAAACCTAGTTAAGAACTTTTCTATTAATTCTTTACGTATAATTATTATTTTTTATTTATTCATCTTTTAACTCATGTAACTCCCACATATGATTTAAATTTTTAATAATAATGCTAATAGTAATATAAATAACAACAACAAAAATAATAAACTAATAGAGTACTCTTCTTTTTTTAAAAAAAATAAAAAAGTACTCTTCTTTAACTAATGTAACTTTTAAATAACTCTTATTTTTTATTACTCTTTATGTAACTTCTAAATAATTGTAATTAAATTAGAGTTTAAAGGATAGATTTATATAAAATAATTATATTTGTACATCTTGTGTGCTTTTAATGTCCTATGGTTAATCCATCAAAATAATAATAATTTATTTTTCTAAGGGCATTTTAGGCAATCCAAAAAAGGAAGAAACAACTAAGTTTAAATCCCTATGACCCCTATCTATACTTTTAAATGCTTGTTGATCGTTTTTTGTATAAATTAAAGAATAAGAAAATAAGAGGCACTTTTTCTATTATAACATAAAATAATTTTAATTTATTTTCCACTAACATAAGAGAGAATGAAAGAATTATATTTTTGGGTAAGAGTAATTTTAGAAAAATAATCCTTAAAATTAGTAAAATAACTAACATTTTGAGGATGAAGAAAATAATAAAAAGCCTTATCTTTTGAAATGGAAGAAATATTCATTACCTAAAAGAAAAAAAAAATATAGCATTATATTGGTAAATGTCTATAATTCTACTTTATATGTCAAAATAACATTCATTTTCTTAAAATAAATATATTTTCTTTCTAAATTTATATATCTAACATATTTAATTTAAGCGGTAGTATAAGTTTTGCTAATACAAACTCCATCGGTTTCAAGATAAGAGCTCTACTTGATACTTTCACAAATATTAAAAATTACTAAAATTTATGTAATTCAAAAGAAAAAAATTCATAATTTTTTTCTACCCATAAAATATATTAAAGATATTTCTTTGAAAATTGAGATAGTGATAGTTAAATAATGGTAAGATTGAAAACAACTTATTGAATATTCATCATTATTATAAATAGAGCAAATATTATAGAACAAATGAAAAGTAGAAATGGAGTTAATACTATGAGACGAACGGAGTAAGCCTTACCACTAACCTTATTAATAAATATTGATAATATTGTAAGAAATTTGTTCTTGCCCAAGTACTCTCTTCAATTTGTGACATTTAATTGAGTTAGTTAGTGGTGGCAATTCTTTTTTTCATTTTTTTTCCCTTTGGATGAAATAGCAGTGGTGGTAGTTGGGCTTTGGTTCAACAGCCCAATTAACAATACCTTCCCCCTTTTAAATCATAATCTGATTCATCTTGGTTGCGGCAGTCAACACAGAGCATCAAAAATATTAGAAAAGCCCGTTAAGAAAAGAGCCCGTAATAAATTGACTCGGTCCATCTTCTCTGGCTCAATTAACTAAACCCACAAAGATTTCCCGGGTGTTTCAGTTCTTGGATTCTTTTTGTGTGTATTTTCTCTCCAAGGAATCTATCGATCATTCATTTCATCGGCCAATCCTTTGAAAGCTAAGAATGTCGCAAGTGAATGGCTGTCGTTATTACACACAATTCCTCATTGTCATGACCACATCGTCCCCTCTATTTGTATTTCTCTCTCCTCTCTCTCTCTCTCTCTGTGTCCTGTTGCACAAGAATGGCGACTCTGCAATCTCTTGCTTTCTCTACCCCAATTTCTCATAGTTCATCCCAGCATCGCTCACTTGCGGGTAATCCAATTTCCCCCTTACTAATCTTGCTTATGAAGTAGTGGCCTTTTTATAGTTTTCTTAGTTAAGTTTGTTTCTTCAATTATTTAAGGGCTTTGGAATTTGCATAATGGTTATAGCAGTACGATGTCTAGGAAGGGTTGTGATGAAAAAATTGCTAGTGTTCGTCTTACTAGACACAGGAATGTGCTTGGCCATATAATTGATTTTTGGCTCCATGTTAGAAACTAGAACTAAGTTTAATTGCCAAAGCTAAGGTTGGGTTTTAAACTCGCAACCATTTGTTAATGTAATTGATACAGAAAAATTCAGCTTGATGACATCTGGTGGTTCAGTAGCTGATTGGTTATGGCTTGCCAATGATAAATCTTCATATTCGGGCTTCTACTTGTGCATGTACGGCAAAGTCCTAATATTGTATGAACTCCTAAATTATGCGCAATGTGGTATATCTTGACAAATATTTGAAAATATGCTGTAAAAGAGTGAAAAAGAAAAAAATTTGATACTTTTTGACTCAAATAGAAAAACTAAGATTGGTCCTTCTTTACACAACGTAAGAACCTGATGGGTTGGTGCGAGGATAGCGTGCCGCAAATCTACAAGCATCTGGGTGTTGATTCTGGTGCTTGCCCTTCCCTTTCTCCCTTCTTGTAGCACACACATTATTTCTAGTTGCTAATTGCTATTTATTTAAATCCAGCAGTAAATGCTGAATTTTTCTCTCTTTTAGAATTGTATGAAAATTCTATTGGTATATGTGAGCTCAATGAGCCTTCAAGGAGTCATAACTGGTTATTGTTATTGTCTAGGCTTTGCATCTGGTGCTATTAATTGTGCACGCTCCCCATTCAATGGTCAACGTTTACTCATATCTCACTCGCAGTTACCTACTCAAAGGCGGAAATGTAAAGTGGGCAGACTAGCTACAATGATGGTAAAACCAACAATTCAGTTTATACAAGGAACTGATGAACAGACAATTCCAGATGTGAAGCTAACCAAATCTAGGGATGGGACAAATGGTGTAGCTATATTTAGATTTGAGGAACCTTCTGTCTTTGACTCATCCGGTGAAGTTGGTGATATTACTGGATTTTACATGATTGACGAGGAAGGGGTGCTTCAATCAGTTGATGTTAATGCTAAATTTGTTAATGGGAAGCCTTCACTAATTGAAGCCAAGTATATCATGCGGACTCCAAGGGAGTGGGACAGGTTCATGAGATTTATGGAGCGTTATGCAAATGCTAATGGTCTGCAGTTCATCAAAAAATGAGGCAATGTATATTCTTTTCCATTCTTTTTGTCTTAAATTTTGCTTACAATGTTTGACTTCTCCAGCTAGGAGAATGAAAATCAAAATTTGAGATTTCTCACTATGTTGTTGACCCTTAGCGGTATTTCATGCTGTTGCATCTGAAAGAGTTAGATGAAGCTGAGATTGTGTTGCTTGTGCTTTTGAACTTGTTCTTTTAGTTCACCCTTATGGACCTTTTGCTTGTTTCATGCATTGCTTATTGAAGAGATCAATTGCTTTAAGAAACACATTTTTATGTACTAAAATTATTTATGGATCTGACAATTTAACACCAGAAGTGGCGTTATATAGCAGGTGCGAAGATGTCTGAGCTATCATTCTCCTAATAAGTGTGTCTGTTGTCTGTTTCTGGGAATTTATAGTTCACTGGATCCAGTCATCACAAAGAGATACTGTTTGTTTGTACTAAAACATAATGCATTATCTGAAATGGTAAAATTTATCATCCTTTTCAAATGAAAAGAAATTATCGCTAAGAATAAAAGGATGGTTTCCTATACCACCATCCTTGAAGTTGATTTCTTGCTAAATGCAAACTGATGCTACTGGCGGTAGCACTAGCATTAGCAATCTCTAATGTCTTCACTTTGATGCCCATGTAACTGAAATAGGACTTCTGACCCTGAGAGATCTCTCTCTTGTGTTAATCCAAGTCAAGCTCCCTTGAGCAGAGCTCATCTTCTCTTTCCCTATTCTTTTACTCGACATAAGCCAAACTCTGTAACTCAAACTTTGATTTTTCTTTTTGAATATCAGCTGTCGAGGTTTAACTCTCACCTTGACCCCCTCAGGGGCCATTACTTCAACTGTGTAAACAGAAGTAGGGTTTCCCACATTTGTAACTAGCCTTTTGATAATCTTTCTAGTCATCCTTGGCCTGAATATCACGGACATGGAAGGGTAATTGAGGGCGACACCCCTGTTCTTCTGTAAAATGTCATGGCAACTAACATTCCTGTGAGTGATGCTGAAAATTTCAGATCGTGTGTATCCGATGGTACAAAGGTGAATAATGTAGTCAATTGGCTGGATGTCATATATCAGTCCTGGATTAATTGCTCTTTCTGGGTTTACATGTCCAGCACCAATTGCAAACAGTCCCGCAGGTTGGTCTCCATCCATTATTGGTTTTCCTAAGCGGTCAGTTACATCTGCAGTTGTCATAAGTGCAGACCTGATCGCGGCGGGGCTCCATTTTGGATAGGCGGAGTGGATGAGAGCAGCAAGTCCACTGACATGTGGACAAGCCATTGAAGTTCCAGACATGACAGTGAAGTTCACTCTTCTAGTATCTTCTGGAAGGCCACTGGGGCCTAAATTCTGTGGCCATGCAGCAATGATGTTAACTCCTGGAGCAACCAAATCAGGTTTGAGGATTGAAGGATCAGAAAAACTGGGTCCTCGAGATGAAAATTGCGCTACTGCAGGTGCTCGGGATTTCCCAAATACAGTTCCCCCAAATATGATTCGAGCTGTTGGATTTCTTGTTGAGTTTATGTAGCTTTTCAACTCAACTGCTTCATCGAAGCCGACCAATGTGGCTGGAAGGATATGAGCATCTACAGAATCTTCCTCCAAATTTATTGCTGTATTTGCCAAGATCATTGCAGCTCCACCTGCTTTCTTGACAACCTGACCTTTCTCTGCTCTTCCATTCACTCCCCGATCACATACTACGACTTTGCTACGAACTTTTGCTTTAGGAAGAGAGCCTTCCAGACAGAATTCACTTCCCCTCTCTCCACCCGTTAAATATATCAGCTCAAGTTTTCTCTGGGATCTTGGGTCATCTTTCCCCGGATAAACGGATTCTCCATACAGGAATTTCCCGTTGCCAAGTTGAACTATGGCTGGAAATCTCCTGTCTAGTGTACTAGCACCAACCGTAGCAATCCAGGGAGCTTCATTGGCCACTGAGCTCTGCATTGGACCATTATTCCCCGCAGCACATACAACTGAAATGCCATGCTCCATCGCTCGAAAACTGCCAATGGCAATGGTGTCGTCATAAAGTGGTATAGGGAAGCCCCCTAGTGAAAGAGAAAGCACATCCACACCGTCTCTAATTGCCAGATCCATCGCTGCTAGGATATCAGAGCTGTAACAGCCATTAAACCAGCAAACTTTGTATACCGCCACGTGTGCAGCTGGAGCCATACCTCGAGCCTCTCCTGCCCCGCTGCCAAGCACACTAGCCATTGGAACTGGAGTCCCCGCGGCAGTGGATGCTGTGTGCGTGCCATGACCGTGTGCATCCCTTGGCGATGCATATTCAATTTCCGTATTTGAAGATGACGACATTGAAGCCACATTATGGCCTTTTGTGAAGAATCTGGCACCAATAAGTTTGCGGTTACAATTTGAAGAGTTGAAGTTCCGTCCTTGTTGGCAAATTCCTTTCCATTTTTGAGGCACAGGAGGCATTCCACGGTCATCGAAACTTGGAGACTCTGGCCAAATTCCGGTATCTAGAACTCCCACTATCGACCCTCGGCCAAATCCAGACTTGAACCAAGCACCACTTCTTGTGGGGCTGAGTCCGAGAAATTTGTAAGAGTAGGTAGTATGAATTTCAAGTCTCCTATCTGGTCTTATTGCTATCACATCAGGTGACTGCTGTAAAGCCTGGAGCTCAAGTTTAGACAAGCGAGCTGCAAAACCTTCCATGGCAGAACGGTACGAGTAGAGAAGGCGAGAAGAAGAAGACTCTTCCCCAGATTGAGGAGAAATGACTTGGTCAAGGAAGGAGAGGTGCCAGGGAAGCTTAGAGCTGAAGGAAGACCTGGACCCTCCATGAGGGTGGAGTTGAACGATGTAAGTTTGCAGAGTCTGAGCATCGAGGGAAACGAAGTAGAGGGAAATACCGAAAAGGAAAAGTTTGATTTTGTCCGCCATGGAACTTCCGAAGTGAAGTGGTTTGAGAGTGCATGTTTCTGGGAAGGAGACGAGGGGGTATTTGAAGGTGTTGAAGAAGGAGAGGAAGCAACGCTGGATTTTGGAGGCATATTTCTGAGCTCTGTGAGAAAGAGGAGACGAAACTCGTGAAATTTAAGAGCTCTTCATCACGAGTATCCCTTGTTGAGAGAGAGAGAGTCTCCGGTAATTGAGGGTCGAGGAGAGGAGGAAGAGGAGAAGGGGAGCTCTGAAGTGAGTGCAGTTTTTCAATTTTCACGAGATGTTTCGAGGCAGAGCAGAGCATGATAAGGAAGCAAAAGGTTTCCAAGATTTTCAAAACCTCCGTAGTCGGCCGTTAGAATCTTTGTCGTTGAAGATTGGCCCACCCTTGATCTCTCTTTTGGGTGAGGAAATCTGCTGGGGCATTTATGTTGCTGCGCTCTTCCTTCCTTTCATTTCATGGCTCCTCATTGCACGTGTTTGGAAAATTAGCACATCAGCCGGCCCATGGATCGCATGAGAAATCCAAACTGAGTTCCAAAAGAAAATTGGGCTGGGTCAACACCCATCTCCTTCGGGCTTCTTGGAATGCTAAGCTTGAACACATTATTTTACGGTCCCCAGCGAAGCTCTATAAACGAAAACTTTGTAAAAGGGCCGGACATATAGTGAGATCCCTGTAATCGATTGAAGTCTTGGGCTCGGCTTAACGAGTGAAGAACAATAGGCTGGGCCCTGTCCCGTGTTAGCATTGGTCCCCTAATCAAGACTTGGTACCCTGCTGAAGGGCCGAGTACGAAGTTCCAATTTTTACAGAGCAGGACCGAACGCCATCTCCATTCAATCTGGAGACACGGCGCTGAACAAGAAAGAAAGAAAGAAAGAAAATAGTATGCATTATCATGATACCCTCACAGAGAGAAAATAGATACAAGGTTCTGAGTGGAATGCAAAACTGCCCCTACAAAATATTCCGCAATTTTTTTTTTAAAAAAACCGAATTAAAAGTAACAATAAGGAGAATTGGAGCTCGAACACAAAAAGAGGCAGCAACCAATAAAAATAATTGAATTTACGAAGGGAAGAAAAACACTGTAAGATCCAGAGACATTGTTAGTGGCAAGAAGGAATTCTAGCTACACAATACAGTTGAAAATTGTACAGCAGCGTCAAGCTGTCACCACTAATCAACAGGAGACGCTGGTTTGGAATTGCGCGTGCAATAAAAAATGATCACCCAGAGGAGTGTTCAGGCCGCACCAAAAGGATTACTAGTATTATAATAGGCTTAGATTTGATGTCAACGACTCTAATCTCCAGAAATAGACTAAAAAATTCCACCAAAAAAAGGACAAAAGAAACAGACTAAAAAAAACTAACAAGATTCTTAGTACAAATACAGAACTATACCTCTCTTGCTTATATCATACTTAAGCTCACAAAGATCCTGAAAATTACTTGTTTATTATGCTGGTATTTCGGTGCTTCTATTCCCTTTTAAACAAAGGTATCACTGTCAGACTTGATTTGATTCAGCCCCTCATCAACAATTTAAGAAAGAGCGTGCAGTTTCTCAACTACCAAACATGCCAATTGGAACAAAAACACAGCTACGAGCATTCAACTGATTATAAAGGTTCAAATCAACCTATTCACTATTTCTTATCGGATCAGGTGACATCCTCAACACATACTTTCCCTTCTTAGTCGAGTAACATTGTAGCATTAGCGAAGGAAAGAAGTCCCGAAATAAAACTGATCTGCACAAGAAAATTAACTCATCAAGCATTTCAGAACAGTTTTAAGCACTTATCACACACTATAATCGTGCGCAGAATTAAATAGTTATTTTCACCCTTCACAAGATACATTAATTTAAGGTCTTCCCTAGTTATCTGGTCAACTTCACAGGAAAAGAAACTGGATTGAGAGGATTCATTAAGTTCCTGTATGCAACACCAGAAGCTTAAACTGAAATTCTGAAAAAGCATATTTAAAAGAGAAGATAAGGAAACGGGACATATTTGCCAATATCTGTATATGAAATTCCCGTAAAGAATGAATAAGAAAAATACTTGTGGTAATTGCAAATACCTATTTATAGCATATAGCTCTTTCAGACTTGAACAATGTTTTTCTGCTAAGACTTTATCCTAAACTTGCTTTGCAAAACAGCCCAAGTCCCATTATCTCTAAATTGTGCCTCTAATAGAAGATCAGGCTCTGTTCTGTGTTGCCAAACCACAGAAGCATTATCACATTGTGCAAATTGGTTTCTCTGAGTTACTGACGGTCTCTTTGCTCGCTCTTCCATGAATTTTTAGCAGCTTCCGCTGACGACCCATTGGACTCGGCATTGCCATCCTTTTGTTTGGAGAAAAATGGATCCCATGCGTGAGGTCCCACTTCACGCTGCCCTTCATCTAACAGAGCATATTTCCAGCTAAGCTCCTCGATAAAGTTGTCATCTTTACGGCCTTCAATGATGTCTCTCCTCAATTTTGTTACCTTATCTATCAGTGCCTGCACAGCGACATCAAAAGCATCTTTAACAGTCTCTAGTTTAGAGCGGGGATCGGCATATATTATCCTTGGTATAAGATTTATAACCTCCTCCCTCATTTCTTTTACTTGATCTGAAGAAATTTGGCTGAGCCTTTGCTCTATGCTGACATTTTTCTTCCGAACATCATTCTCAGGAATAAAAACAGAGTATTTTGAATAATTCTTTGGTAGGTGCCAAGTGTACTGTGTATATGCAGAACCAGGATGGAAGAAGACAGGTATGCAACCAGCCAATATTGAGTCAAAAGCTGATCTCCTTGTATACGAGTCACCTTGAGGCTGTAGACAGAAAAGGGAGCTCTGAAACATCTGCATTATACTACTAGGCGAATGACACTTGCTCTCCCCAAAATCACATTCCAACAGCTTACACACTTTAGAATTCTTGCACTCATCAATTATCTGACCCCTAATGGATTTCAGATTCCCCGGACGAGGAGCCCCAGCAAAACAGAAAAGCCACTTCCGTTCCAATTTTCGCATACGATCCTGCCAAATGAACACATCGGCATCATTTGCTGGATGGAAGTAGGTTGGGTAAGGAATACCAAAATCATTTGCATTCCAGGGACTTGACTCAACCACAAGCATGGACATATTCTTGGCAGCTGGTAGGAAAAGAAGCTTGTTACCCCAATCTGAATCTGTATCTGACAGTCTCCTGAAATCCCAGGTTATCCTTCCTGCAACCAGAAAATGATCCTTTCCTCCCATAATGGTCCATTCTGGCCTCTTGGTTAACCAATCAACCAATGCAAGAGAAGCAGCATCCCTCACCGTAACGTTGAAACCCCAGAGATACCGAGCAATATCAAAACCAGCATAGAAGGGCACAAAAATGGCTGCAGCAATAGAAGAATCATTTGTCAAGCACTCATACTGCTTCATCCGATTATTGAAGATCACATCAACAGCAAACTGATTAGTAGCATACCATCCTGTATTGGAGAACACTCCTTCAACATTCTCCAGTGGGGGCCCTAGCCCAGCGTTGCTAGTGAACTTGCACATGTTGGTCCAAAGGCTAAGACTCTTGCATTCCTTGAGCATATCCTCATTGAACCTCGAAGGAAGATCGTGCACATAAATATACCTTCCACCACACGGATCACTCTTATTCTCCACAGTTCTCAAGGCCCTCATAAAAGGGTAATTTTCCACCTTATGACTAGAACTTTCAGTCTGTGGATGACTTATAGCCTGTGACTGTGCCATACTCGGAGTCGTATTAATTGATTCAGGACGGACATCCAGCTTTGGGCGACCAGCAACGATCGGACGACTCACAGGAATTGGTGGTGGAGGATAGGCAATATGGTTATTGCTTGATCCAGTACTTAAAGAAACAGTATCCAGCTGGGGCAATTCATCAACGGCGCTTCTACCCCCAAGAATTACAAAGTGAAAATACAATAAACATAACCAAAACAGAGCGGATAGTGATACTAACAAACAAAGTCGGGAGTGTTGATTTTTCCCTTGCCCCTTCTCCATATGGCATTCAACTGAAGATGTCGCCGGCGGGCGGCGTCTCATCAGATTTCAGATGAAACTTAAATAAATGAACAACCCATCAAACCTCACATAGTAAACCCCAAGATGTAAAATCTCTACTTTTCAGACAATTTGCTATCCTTCACCAATGACCCCGGACCACAATCACGAAAATCATAAAAACCCTAATCCAAGAACTTAGGGTTTCAGAATTCTCGACTAAACTATAGTTGATAAGAGCTAAAACAGCTCAAGAACAAGTCAGAATCCTAGTTCGGGAAATTGAAGCAAGAGAAGCAATTAAATCGCAACAACTCAACAGAAATCACCGAAATCTAGTCACCCTTTATTCCTCGTAGGAGGAGTGAGCGGGCACGACGTTTAAGGAATCAAAACTGAATCAGGTATGATATCTTTGATTGAATCTTCACAGGAAGCAAAATTAAACGGGCTTAGAGAGAAACCCTGATCTACGTCAACATATCAACAAAATTGCACAAATGATCGTGCATAAAAATGAAGAAAAATGGAAAGTTGGAAGCAGAAATGGAATGGGAACTTACAGGTACAGCTTTGAATGACACTAGAATTATGGGAGGGGAGAGAGAGAGAGATAAAGAGACAGAAGTGCAGTCAGTAGTCATACAGACGATAGCGCGGTTTTTAAAGAACCGTTATCAAAGGGAGGAGAGTGATGAGGCGCACATAAGCCAAGGCAAATTGAGGCGGCGTACGTTAGAACTTTACGCGAGGGATGTTAATTCGGGAATCCGTGTCGGTAGTAGTTGATCAACGCGACACGTGGACCTCCGTCACCTGAAATTACGTTAAGTGAAGGGTATTTTTCAGGAGTAACGTGTAATTAAATACGGATTACAGTGGTCCCAGGGGCACGAGGACGCTTGCGTGGTCATATTTCAGTGGCTATAGGAGTTCAACAACTGGCTTCCTCGACTGCTTTAGAGTTTTTGACTAACCATAAAGCGCCTCCAACCCTCCTCTATTTTTTGTTTTTTTTTTCATTTTTAAAGGACATTTTCCTTTCACTTTAAATTTTTTTCGTAACACTCTTTATAACACCTTTAATTATAATTTTAACTTTTAAATTTTTATAATTAAAAATTATTGCAAAAGATATTACACAAAAAGTATTCAGATAATTCCAATTCTTTTTCTCCTCTTGATTTTGGTAGTAGAGACTAGAGAGAGCTTCTTTGTTTCTTTTTTTGTCGTATTCTTCCCCTAGAAAGGGGTGAATTAACCATAGGATAATATGGAACGGATCAAACTACATATGCACATTAGCATGAAAATGACGAATTGCGCTTCAAGCATCTTCGAATACTATGAATTAAAGACAGGCAATTCAATTCGTCCAATTTATGAAGTGATTTGTCGGCGGTTCTCGGCTTCAAATTCGCCGAGACCTGCAAACATGTCATACATTTGAATACTACTCCCACACTTGCACATTAACCATTTTGTATGTGTGTATGCCGCAAAATGTGATAAGCTTTTTTTATTTTTGAAAAATATTTATTTTTTTATAATATATATAGTTCTTTCATTCTTTTTATATAAATAAAAATTCTCCTTATCTTTTTAAAAAAAGATTAAAAATCCTCATACTATACTAGAGTAATTTGAAACGGAGGGAGTATGAAATAGTATGGCACTTGAAAGGAGACGGGTTACTTCAGAAATCAAGTAGTGTGTGTACCCTACTTAATGGTGAACCGGCAGTAAGGGTGTAAGTTTACCTACTGGATATCTAGGGAACCGACACGTAGCTTAATATACAAAATTTCAGAGAGTGCAAAGTCAATTTTAGAGCGCAGTGTGTGATGAAATAAAATTTAATTTTAAAATTTTTATTTTAAATTTTATAAAAATTAAATTATTTATTATAAAATATAAGTATCAAATTTTAAATTTTAAATTTAATTTTAAAATTAAACTTTATCTAAGTATAATAATATCTTAAAAATATATCCCTTGTTTCTCACAATCGTCATTTACTAAAAAATAATTAATTAGTAAACATTAAGTAAAAAAATTGCAACATTTTTGTTAGAACTCAACTCGAGTACATTTTTGAACCATAATTTCTTTATGTTATAAGCAGTACTATCTTATATAAACAATATTTTTTTTTAAATAAAATTTGTTGATGAGTATACAATTTTGTAACCTACTAACTGTAATATAAAACTTATAGTCTACAAAGATAGAATTTCTAGAGAACTATTTAAAAGATTTCCATTTGCCTGCAAAGAAGAATAATTGGCTCTCGTAGAACTTATCAGCAAAGAAAAAAAAAACAGGGGAAAGAGAAGATAAGCTCTCCTAGAAGCCAGGTTCGGAAACCGGACAAGGTCAATTTGTTTTAGCGGATTCCGCGTCGGCTGCTGGCGATGTGGGAGTAATATGATGCTCCATAGAATGAGAGGTCACTTAATTATTAAAAAAAAGAATTGAGAGGTCACTCGTCGAGTATCGACCTCCTCTCAGCCGCACGACCTTGGGACCAGACATTGTGCCTCGAAGCTCAACAGCCCCTGTGAAAGGTGAACCCGGACACTTCTGTCATAATATGACCTTGTGTCGAGCACGTTGTTCTCCCTTATTAGAGTATTAAATTGCAAATCCAAATTTCGAGCTAAAGAGTAACAGATGAACAAGATCATCTACAGCTTTTAAATGGAAACAGCAAGGGTCATGTGAGCCTGTTTTCTTGTGGGACTATCCCTTGTCACCTTTAACACTGATTATGATGCAGCAGTAACTACTCGTAATAATGGCGATCTCAATGCAGTTTTACCCAAAACCGGCCGATAAATTCGGCCGGTCAGTCAACCCATTCATTCAACATGAAGACAACGAGTACATGAAGAACAAACCTTAAAGAGTTGCCATTTGTTTACCTGATGACAGGCGTTCCACGACCAGATGCTATGTTGTTAACGTAAACCACAAACTGGTCCCAATTAGTATAAACAAAAGCATCCAATGGACCCAGAGGGAGAAGTCGCTTCCCTTCTTTATGCTGGTTTTCCGAAATCCTTTGTCTAATTTCAAGTCTTTGAAAGACAAGCTAACGCCAGGGTCCCCGAGTTTCACATCGCTCCCGACCACGACGGAATTGTTCACTCCCTGCACGTTGTTGCTGATGTATATGTTTATGCTGCAGCAATCTTGGAACTCACAGGAGCTGCCACCGCTACTGATCAAGGTAGCTCCGGCACTCCTTCCTTCCAGCTTGACATTTCCAAAGTAGCCATGGGGACCTTGTGGGAACATGAGAAGCTTGTCCAAATCGCAGCACCTGGTTTCTTCTTGACGGCAATGGAAGGAGTTACCAGAAATTGTATCTCGCTTACGATGGGTAGTGTTTTTCATAGTTGGGGGATTTGAGCATAGAGGATTGCTTTGCGTGCTTTAAGAATAATTTGCAAGTACCTTCCTCTAACTACAAGAAAACTAGATGTTCTGCGAATAACCTCAGAAATACTCAATTTGCACCTCCTTTTGAAACTCTGACCACTTTCACCAGGGATACAGGGGGCCTGGGACCTATTTGAGAAGCCACCGCCCTTGGCATATTAACAGATACTTTTTTCTAGAAGAAATAGAAATTACAAGATAAATGGTCAAGGGACGGATGTCTGGAGCAAGAGCAGCGAAGGGATTGCGGGTGACTTGAAGGAGGTAAATTTCTTTCGTCCAAAAAAAAAAAAGAAAGAAAGATGTAAATTCCTTTTCAGTCTCCTAAATATTTGAACACACCAATCATAATGACACGTATAGATCTCCAGGCCAACCTTTCTCAATTAGAAAATTTAAATACATCAAAGGCAATTCTGCACCACCATCAACTGCCAGTCTTAAACCCGAGACAGAAGAAAAGCACTACAAAGTAACATAACAAAACAAAACAAAACAAAAGATTCTTATTTCTTGGCTCAAGCAATAACAGTAGGCAAAAAAGTGAAATGCAGTTTCTTTCAAATACAACGGTCCATCAAGGAATGAGGAGTTATACAAGGTGGGCAACGACAATAATACATGCATTAAACAAAGGCATGACAAATAGCCAAAAGATGGAATCAACCTCTTTCTTAACCAGATACCTCTCTGAGAATTATACAGTCTGCTCTTACCAAAGTAAAATATCCTCATTTATTCTAAAAATTCTGAGTTGATGAACTCTGGAAGCCTCGACTCTAAAAACTAACTTGATAAATTGACCAGTAGGTCAAGTGCATTATTACTAAGCCACGGTCACAGGACTTTGATTTCACCATCAACACTATCCACAGTTTCTCAGATGCTGAAGCAATGAAAGCCGAACTTACCAAATTCAAAGTGCAGTAAGATGGAACGAAGCTTGACCCAAACTATTCAAGGGACCTCAATCAGGAATAAGAATCTGGAGATACTTTTTCACTAACGGTAGAACCATATTGTGGACCGCCTTTACGATATTGTATAAGATACTCGACAGGATATCCCCTCAATTTATGGGGAGCGACTCCAAGGTCTTCAAAAGTTAAAGCTGCAAAATAATTAGAAAGTAGCGCTGGTGAAAGCAAATAAAACAGATGACAATGTAAGAATGTAACAAAGACCAAGTACAGGGCCTATCAAACACAAAAAAATAGTCCAGGAATTTCATGATGCCTACCATTTTTTGACACCACTGTATCAGTAGAAAGGGATTCAATAGCATCCAAATTAAATATTGTAGGAGTGGGCATTGGAACAGGAACTTTATTCAACAATATTTCTCGAGGCATAGCAATTGCCTGAAATCAACACCATCAGAAGAGATCACAAAATGATTGATGAACTTTATCAGACGTCTACCTGGGATGTTCATGCAATACAAAAATACAAACAAAATACCAGTAGTCTCCTGAAAAATCCCAAAATCAAGGCATGAAACCCCATGAAAACTTCAACCAACCAAGCAGTAGTTTTCAGCTCCTTCAGAAGCTATTATGTGATCTTATCATAACTAGACAATTTAAAAGCAGAATCTCAAAGTAAAACCCAAAATATCACAAATTAGCATATAAATTGAAAATATATACAAAGGGAATTGCTAACTAAGATTCCAAAACTGGCCAAAAGAAGGCATGATAGAAGACTATTGCTCATTCACCCGCAACTTATTGCCAAAGGACAATACTTAAAGGTAAATATAAAAAATCAAAAGACAATATGAGCATATAATTAAATGTGAATCATATTGCAGACATAGAAGCACCACAAGAAATTAATTTGTCCATATCAAAGTCAAGAAATTCAAAGCAAACCAAATAAATATAAATACCGTCAATGCTGCGACATATCTACAATGAATAACTTAAACAAAAAGTACTTTCTCACTAAAAGTTACATAAGGAAAATCCTACCTCCCAAAAAAAAAATTATGTAGCAGGAAAAGCTCTATATAACTGTAACTCGAGAACTCTATGCTTGGATTTCCTTAATCATCCCAAGCTAAAAGAGGATGAGCGGCAATTACAAATCATCAAAATTCATAAACTACTCAAAAAAAAGAAAATCTCATGCTAGGCCTAATAGCTAAGCAAGAAAAATAATGTATGTCTCCTAGAAACAATGCAGTACTATACATGCTGAGCAACTATATGCCATTCTCCTTTTGACTGAGTACCAAGCCCTATTCTAAGCCTCAAACATAAAGCATACAAGTTTTCAATCAAGAACAAATTAAACAGAACAATGCGACCAACATTTATGAAAAAGGGCTATTTGATGTTTTAATGAGGAAAGCTCCAGCTTGTGCTGACATGATAAAAGTGGTTTTGAAAAGATTAGCTGAAAATTACATCCGCATTTTCCAGATAGCAAATCAAGAATATACTTGCCTTAGCAACAGGGAAAGGAATCTTCACATAACGAGGCCATTCACGGATCATATCGAACATAAGCTCAGCCTGAGAATGCATGAGAGTAAGACTGCATGTTCTAGAGGAAAAACCGTAGAAAGAAGAAAGGATGAAAGAAAGGGGGGAGTGGGGGGGTGACAGAACAGAGAGCTACCAATTCATGCACAGTGAAAATCTCTGGTCCACCAAGTTCATAAACTTTTCCCATACTACTACCATCATCTTTCAGTGCTGCTACAATTGCAGAAGCTACATCAACAACATAAACTGGCTGAATTCTGCAAAGATACTTGTCAGAAGATTTATGATCAAAGATTCTCTGTAAAAGCAAAATAATTAATGCGGGAATGGAATAGATTTATAAGTCTTACTTGGTAGTTCCATCCCCAATTAATGGAAGAAAGCCATAATTTTTTACAAAGTTTGCCCATGGATTTAAAATCCGATCCTCTGTACCAATCATTGTGGCAGGTTTCATTATTGTGGCCTGAAGATTCATGTATATATGTTACTTATTCCACCAAAAATTTATTAAAGGAAAAAATAAAACAACAGGAATACTGTATCATCCTAGTCCAACGAGTCCAAGAAAATCATGAGTATGTATAATGACTAATGCAATCATGTTTAGAGACCCAAGTCAAGAGCAAGAATATCAGAACTCCACAACTCAAGCAGGATCTTAATGATGTATTCTTCGGGTTTGCAGCAATGCCGTCCTTTCCAATCTGCTATGTAAAAGAACTAGTTTCCATTCACATGCCAACTATTTCCTTTTTCCATTTTAAGATCGCATGCTATCATATCTATTCTACCTCTATGCTTCTTTCTGTCTGCCTATATAATCAGATATTTATACCCATCCTTTGACTATTTCAGTGATGGAGAATAAGTAATACTTGAGATCTTTTCTGTGAGCTCAAAACCAAAATTGGTGGCCAGTCAAGCACGGTTCTAGGATAGAGATGGTCTACAATGTCAATTTCCATTACATCTGCTATTTTAGTGCTTAATTCTGTAAGAGTAGCAAGATCATTTGCAATGGGCTTTTACCTGTAGGTCCATCTTTAGTGTATACAGGGCTACTTTATTTAGTAGGACAACAGAGTATACTAGCCCAGGGAGAATGGGTCCATATGTCAGACGAACTTGGTCCCCAAGAATAACTGGAACCCAGTCATTGCTAAGTTTATAAAAGGAAGTAAATTTACATGCTTAATATGCACACAATAAATAGCCATATTTTCAGATGAGAACTACTTTTCATCTGACATGAGACATAAGATCTTCCTGTACCCATTCCACCCCCTTTCTCTTTGACCTCTTCCTTCTGCATTTCTCTCTGTTCTCCGCCTTCATCCCAGCTTTAATAAATTATCTTCTCTAAAGTAGTATGACTGCAGCTATATAGGTCCCGAAACAGCCCTTCATTACTCATAAAAAATATTAGCAACACGTTTAGTGTCATAGAGCCCAGATTCTACAATCTACATCTTGTAATTAGCAGGACAAAACAATTAGAGACTCTAAACAGACATTAGAGAAAAAGTCATGCATAATTCATCTCTGATGTCTTGGTTATCATTGGTTGCAATATTTAGTGGGCTTCCGACAAAAACAGTGTTCTAATGTTTTACAAGGTCAATAAAATACAAATAATTACAAATAACGACAGGAAACTAGAACAAATATTAGGAACACGCCACATGCACAAGCACCTGTTCTTGACGCTAGAACCCAGAGTAGGTCAAATAAAGAACTTATTCACCTCAGGTAATTCACGTAAGATAGATTCCTCAGCAGCAGCTTTAGCTCTTTTCATCCTGGACGGAGATGATGGAGAAGCCCCCAGACAAGAAACATTTATAAACCTCATGATGCCACCGTGCTCTTTAGCAATCTGCACAAGCAAGATAGATTACCAATACAGCACAGTGAACAGAACTACACGATAGCATGACAAAAAGAACAAGCAACTAGGATAATGGATAGATAATAGAGCCTCCAACTTTTAGCTGCAACCAGAAACGCCCTTTAATCCAAACAAAAAAGCCAACTGCTAAATCATCCAGGAGCCCAAAAAATTTTCTCCTCCTATTTAATTCCCCCCTCAGTGCTGTCCTTTGTTGTAATTTTTACCATCTTGGATGTTGCAAAAGGTTTAACATTTTACCAAAAAGGAAGTTTCATTCAGTGTTTTGCACACTTAAATTTATTGAAACTAACATATGTTACTGTTAGCATCAAGTTAAGTAGAGCAGTACAAGTTGCTACCTTTTATTTTAGTGTACTACATTTTAAAATCCAAATAGGTTAATTTCCTCACTCTATTTAATACTGCAAAGGGAATTCCAAATGATAAAGAGTAACAGCCACGAAGTCAACATCATCTAATGTCCAGAATGCTCATACCAATTTTGTAAGAGATATTCATAGAAGGGTCAAGTCAGCTTTATGGCAGCATGCTTATTTGCAGTATTTTGTGTTTTAAGAACAATAAAGTATCAGTTTTTTGCAAAAATATTTGCGATCATAAGGTTGTCTTGGATGTGTGATGAATTCTTCTCTTCTCTTGCACTTTGAGATCCAGTGTTTCCCCAAACTATTGAATTACACAGCATAATAAGAAACGGAAAAATGACACTTCTGCAATCATTTATTCAATTTTCCCTCAAAGATCCTCAGCCTCATGATACACTTTTCTCCTCGAATTAATAAAACTCACTTTCTTTCATTGCCCACCAGCCAATATGACAAAAAGAAAGGAAGATACTGCCTGGTTAATGAAGTTCAAACAAGAAGCTAGCAATAAATTATCAGATTAGAGAACAAATAAAAATAATTTCTGGAACCTACCACTGCAAGCTGTTTGGCCATATGATGGTTCACCTCTTCAAAACTATAATTTCTAGTCTCATACTCCCTTCCTGTTCATGAACTATCTCATGAGTAAAGTTATTAGAACTGAATGTAATTTACCATAATGCAAAAAGCTGCAGGCTGTTGTGGGATAGATACCTATAAGATTGATAACAATATTGGCCTTTGCCATCACAGCCTTAATGGAGTTCTCATCTCTGGGATTGTACTTCATTGGAACGATCTGCATCATTCATATATTTTGTTAATACCGAAATATCATCAACTATAAATACGCCATAGGAGCATCCAAGTTAATAATGTAATCTGATTATGTACAGCACAGAAAAGTTGCCTACTGCCTACCTGTCCCAAATCACCCATTAATTTAAGATGGCGATGAGAATCTTCAGAACCTCGGAAAGGTACCAAGACTTGAGAACCCATTTTAGCTGAAAATGGAACAAAAGCATGTTATGAAGGAAAATTTCTAATAAACCTGACAAGTTTCAAGCAAACTTCTCGAACACCAAGCAGAAGAAACAGTCAACAGTCATCAGCAGACTCACCCAACTGTTGCACAAGATAACGCCCAAGAAATCCAGTAGCTCCAAACACTGTGGCAATAATACCACTGCAGGCAGAAGATCTCAACTAAGGTTCTGGAATGTTAAGTATATTAAAGGAAAGTCCAATGCGACATAATTTGATTCTGAGCCGAAAACTCATTCAGTTTCAGCATCTTGCTGCAGAATATGCATAGGTGCCATAGGTGCTAAAGAGAAGAGTACAAAATCACTATAATGTCACATTAACTCATTTCACATTTAGGTGTTTCTGTTATACATTTAAAACCCAAGATTTAACTTCATCAAATAACTTATAATAAAATTTTAAAAAAATTAACTCACAGAAGTTTTTGGTCTTTATGTTTCCGTGGGGTCTATCTTTGACTTTTGCAAGAAAAGATGAGAGACCCAGAGCAGAAAAAAGTAGAAAAATTTTTGAAGAAATGGAGAAATGAGCGAAAATTACCTGACAGATGATCTGCCGCCAGTGCCCTTGCGAACTATGTGCTGCCCTAATCCACTGGTGGGAAGGGTAGAGCCGTATCGCGGAGTATCAACCCCATAGTCTGAAAAATCATAAATCATATATCACATAATACGAACCCTAGCTCATAAATCGGGTAATATAAGCACATTGAGGAAAATTAACGATACATCTGTATAACTCTAGAAATGACAACGGAGAGTGTACGTTACATACAAGGATCGGAGTAAGGATAGAGGGAAGACTTAAAGGATGAAATTGCAGGTGCCGAAGGCTTTACGCACTGGTGCCCTAGTCGCCTCGAAATGGCCTGCATCTTCCTGTCCCGGCAGAGACGAGAGAAGGAGGAGAGAGATAGACTTTGGTATCAACAGTGTAGACCAGGTGGTTTACCGCTAACCGGCTATACCCAAGACTAGCCTTTGCCGGCCAATTGTGATGTTCGATGTGGAGAGCTTTGACCTCCCCCCCCCAGAAAAAAAAAAAAAACACACTCACACACAGAACAATTTTCTACAGAAAAGCACCTCAAGAAACTTAAGATGTATTTAGATCGATTTTATAATTTAAAATATTTTATTTTTAAATTTTATTTTTTTATAAATAATTTATTTTTACAAATTTAAATACCTCTCAATATTTTTTTATTTAAAAGATGATTTGTTAACACTTTTTTAAGTGTACAATTAATTAAAATATAACTTATATTTAACTAAAAATAATCTTTAAAAGCATATAAACTTATCCAGGCAATTAGTTCAAATTCGATCTTTTTAATTTGGGAGTTCAATTTTTCTATCTAATACAAGTCTATTTTAAATAATAATATATAATTTGTATTAATAGTATAACTTAACATATATTTATTTTTTTAAAAAATCAATTTGGTCTATTACTCTATGCCCAACAATTTCTTGGGCATATTTCCACTTTAAAATTAAGAAAATCACATTTGCATCACCAACAGAGGACGCTGAGAAAGGAAGGCTATAGCCATTAACAGCAGGTTTGTCATTCTCTCACCGAAGAAAAAAAGGCTTGGCAGTGCCACTTCAGGCCGTTGATGGAGGAAAGAAAAAAGTAAGATCACAAAAAAAAAAAAAAAAAAAGCCACTTTGTGTATGAAAATGTAACACCAGATTTACTGTCTAATGCTCTACATCGTCAAAATTTTGTTCCCTGAGAAGCCTAACTTTTATTGCACAAAACAAATATCAATTGCCCATCGCCACATTTCTTCTGCGCCGTTATTGTCATCCTCTCCTTGGCCCGCTATTATTTTATGTTTCAGGATACAGGCGTTGCTCAAATCGCCATTGCCAGATATATGAGGAAGAATCAGCTGCGACTACTGCCACAATTGGGGTCCTGATGTTTAAGCAATGCCAGTTACCTCTTCACCTCTCCTCCGCTCTTCCTCGGGCAGCTAAATGAAGCAGCAGCGTGGAGACCATGTCCAGCCAGTTGAACCCTTTCTTGCTCGATTTCTGATTCAGGAAGGTCATTCACAGGTCAAAAATCAGGAATGCCACTAGACCTTGAAGAATACTCCGTCACCAACTTCAGGAACATGGATGACTTGTCCTCTAATAGTCTCGCCGGAGTATCAAACTCTGCAACTCGACCTGTATTTCATACCAGGAGAAACTATGTTCACATTTCTTTTAATGCCGTCAGACACACAGCCTCATTAATACTAAGAAATTCAATCTTAAATTGACCCCAGTGTCGATGCATAACACCCGGAGCACATAACAGTGTGTGCCTGTGTGCTCCCGCGTTTCAAATCTTAAAACTAACCAAGTACTTATCTCTATCCAGAGTATTTTTGAACTAGGAATACAATACTTACCATCACTGAGGACTAGAACCAGATCACTGTCGATAACAGTGGGAATTCGGTGAGCAATAGTAAGTACAGTGCAATTATTGAACTCTGTTCTAATGATCTTCTGAATAAGATTATCGGTGGCTGAATCAACTGAAGCTGTTGCTTCATCAAGGACTAAAATCCTTGACTGCTTAAGCAAAGCCCGTCCAAGAGCTACAAGCTGTCGCTGGCCAACACTCCAATTATCTCCATTTTCCAAAACTAGCAGCATCCAGATATAACATGTTAGAAAGACACAACGCTGAAACAGTTCCTCTAACATGCAAGATTTTAGCAAACTAGCGTCAAATATACCTGGGGTATCAAGCTTTTGCTCTTTCTGACGAACTGTCTCCCCAAGCTGAGATTTATCAAGAGCCTGCGCAAATCAAATGTCCTATTTAGAATCCAAAATGTCATAACTGGACATCAACAAATAGACAAGAGCCAAACTATTGAAAATACTCAAACTTGACAGAGAGATCATGTACAGGAGTCAAGACCTCAATATATATAGACTACACCATCATTTTACAAGATAAAATTAAGCCTCCAAAGGAATAGGCAAATAGAGTTGATATAGAAAACATCATTCGAACAAGTCAGATTAATTTCTCTGTTTCAAAAATTTTGATAAAACTTGTTCAATAAGATTTGATTCATCTATTCATTCATTCAACTGTCACTTTGGGTGTCCTTGAGTTCTAGTAGATTTAAGTGAAAACAATAACTCCAAAAAGATAAAGTGACAAACAAATTTGAGTTTCACCTGCCAAACATCTTGATCTGAGTGCTCTTCTAGGGGGTCTAGATTGCCTCTAATTGTCCCTTCAAATAAGGTAGGATCTTGGGGTATGATACTGAGATGGCTACGAAGATCATGTAGACCAATTGTTGAAATATCAATGTTGTCTATGATAATCCTACCACCAGCTGGTTCAATCAAACGGAAGAGGGCATGGATTAGAGTAGATTTACCACTTCCAGTACGCCCAACAATGCCAATTTTGTTTCCTCCAGGAAAGTTGCAGGATACACCATGAAGCACAACAGGAAGATTCTCCTTATAACGAACCTGTAGAAGTGTTATTGCAACAATCACAGTATTTAAGCAGTTCTCACAAAAGATATCACATAATGGCAGTTCTATAACCTTTAGTATATCTCAAATTTACCATTATGATCTCCATTTTGATAGACCAGGAGTCCAACTAGTGGAACAAAGAAGTTCCATACCTCATCATTAAACCAGATGAACTACACGACAAGATTTAGCAATATTCAACTTGCATACCTTAAGATTGATTAGTTCAATTGTTCCCGTTTCTGGCCATGAGGATGGAGGACGGCATTCCTCAACTACCGTAGGAGCTTCACTAGGGATTTTGCAGTATTGATCAATTCTTTCTACAGAAATAATCTTATTTTCAAGTTTGCAAAAGCTCAGTATCCACCGGGATAGGCGTGCATTCAAGTTGAGGCCATAAGTCACAGCAAGACCAGCCATACCTAAGGAGGAACGAGTTATTAATAGCAATATCAAACACATAAGATGGGCTTCTAGTGATGTCCTAACTTACTAACCAACAATCGACTTGGTTTATAAATCTTGAATTGACAAAAGGAGGAACAGTAAATTGAGAAAAGGATTTATTGAAGTATATTTAGCCATGTAAGGAGAGTGCAGTGACATACTCGGATCTATAGTTCCATGGGGGAAGCTCACAAGCAAAACCATGCAGAAAGCAAATACAAATGTCGAGAGTAACTCCATACGCAGGCATAGCCATTCAATAGCAGCAAGACTACAGAAAAATGGACGAGCAAAACAATCAAGAAGATAAAGGTTCCTCTTCATGAATCTCTTTTCTTGTCCGAAACCCCTGATTGTGGCTGCCCCAGCAATCGACTCAGCAAAAAGATGGATGATTGGAGATTTCTGGATGCTAACAATTCGAACCAGCTCCCTTGATGAAGCCATATAGTATTTCTGCAACTCATTTCATTTACTTCAAAATGCTTATCGATATCGACTATAACACTTGACAAATTAAGAATATAAAGCAACATGTCAACCAATTTGCTATTTTTGGTATCATCATTCTAATACAGAATCAACATACCAAAACTTGATGTGTCGATCATGATCCAAATGAAAATAACAACTTAGTTCATTTGTTCCTTAACATGAGACTTCAAAATAACAACTGATTTCGGTAATTAAAGGTGCTTCCAGACTCATTTGCATGAATTTAACCATGAAATTTATTGTGGACCAGAGAATACTGACTTTGTTAAGGACTATTTGATCTTCTGATTGTAACCTTTTAGCAGTAGTCTGGCTATTGTAGATTGTATCAGATTGATTCTTCAAAGTTTGTGAAGTTCTGAACTTCTACTAGATAACTGTTTTAACTACTGTTCTCCACAAACTAGAAAATCACTCTACCAGGTGAAGGAGAACCCACTTTATCAAACACAGGAGACTCAAGTTGCTTCTTAACAACATTCAAGCCAGTGTATATACATGTTTTAATTGATAACCAAATTCAGAAAAATTAATCCTGAAAATACCATAGAGGACATTAGCATGGCAATTCACCTATGCCTGAGTATACAAATAAATCAAAGACCATGGATAGAGAAATAGAGAAACTCAACATAGCAGATACAATCATTTGTGTCAAAAAATCAATGCCTGAAATCATTATTCACCTGCATCCACAAGCAAGCAATTGCCATTGGGACAACCAGAAGCAAAATTTGCCAGGTAACCTTTGTCATTACCCCTACAATGCCAAGAAGCTGGATAGTTGTTGAAGCAAAGCCACCAAGTCTGAAGGGAATATCAAGATCAACAACACTTTGATCAATTGAAACCTGGTAAAACCATGAAAACTATAAGATCAAGTTCTTCAGACAGTGAAAGATATATGGAGTAGAAAAAGTTAAAAGGATGATATAAGGCAATGTACAGTGCCAGGATATTTGAGCAAGACATAATCTTTTAATATCAAGTTGTCAACATACACGATTCAGTATCCGCCCAGCCGGTGTGGAGTCAAAGAAAGACATTGGTGCTCGAAATACTGTTGTCAGCATCTTCAGAAACAACTTTTGTGCAGCAGCAAGCCCAAATGTTGCAACAAGGACAGCCCTAACAAAGATAAACCAGGAGCTTCCAAAGGCTAGGGCCATATAAACGACAATCAGCACTATGTTACTTGTTCTAGGATGGTCTCCCGGAGTCTGTGGATTTGCCCAAGCCATCCACCAATTACTAGCTATTTGAAGCAGTTGAAATAATGCTTGTGCAAGAATGATGAATGGAATCAACAAACCCTTATAAGCAGCAGCCATATATGATAGATACACTTTCATGCTAACTCTTCCTTTCTCCCTTTCTTCTTCCTGAACAAGCTGTTTTTTCCTAGAACGTTTTGATTTCTTTTTCTCTTTTATTGGTTTCTGCTCTGAAGCCGAAACACCTTCCTGTACATCTTTTGACAGACTGTCAATGCTAGTCGCCACTGAATCACCTTTTTTGCCCATTGAGGACCCTTCAAGAGGGTGATGTTTATCAGATTCTTCAGATGATTGACCTGAAAAATCCATAGCTTCAATTGCTTCATGATGAGCTGAAACTAAAGTTTCAAAATCTGTTCCCGCTTGCAAAAGTTCATCATATTTCCCAGCTTGAATGATGTGGCCTTCCTTAAGGACCTACATATTATAACAAAATATTAGAGAAGAGTTACAGGAAACCAACAGCATTTCCCAATTCCCAGTGCCCTTGAAATACTAATCACCCTACAATCCCCTATCCCCCAACTTTCCTTCTCAAAGCAGTTTCTCTTTTATTCATTTAAATGAATTTAAGGAAGATCGATAAAGTACAAAGAAATATTTACTGATAAACTACTGAGTTCATATATGTGAGCCATCTGGAAAAGGAAAATCATATCACAAAATTTCACTTAGCCCATTGGAGTCAGCTTTGGTTGTGCATCTCCTATACAGGCAAGAAAACTTGTCATTAATTTGATTCCTTGAGTTCATTGATTAAGTCTGTGCCATAATCTATAGTTCCCAATTTGAATTAGACCTAGAATTGTACTACTCCCTTCAATATTCTCAAATGACTATGCAACTTTGCAGAGAAAATGCATTGACTTCTCTATACCATGTAAGGCCACTGGTTAAAATGCCTCCACCCACCCACCACCCTGGTGCCGGCCCTCCAAGCCCCTATACTTAGTATCTCAAGCACTCTGGTGGAGGATCCAAGGGTATCTCGTCATCTCATTAGCATCTAAGGAAAGTTGTCAGCATTTCTTTTTATAGTGCAGTTGCAGCTGTATAAGAGCATGGGAGGAATACAAGGTAAAAACTAATAAGGTGATCAGAATTACATACCAATATCAAATCAGCAGCAGGCAAAAATTCAACCTGATGGGTAACATAAACAACTGTTTTAGCAGCTAGAGCCGTCAGTATATATTCCTGCAATGGAAATCATGTCTTTAGCCAAACTTTATATGGTGGAGGCATAAAACTTAGACAAGGTAAACTATTATAACCTTAAACAATTCCGAACCAGTGTGTGCATCAACAGCACTAAAGGGATCATCAAGTAAATAAATATCTGCATCTTGATAGAGTGCCCTGGCCAGCTGCACCCGTTGCTTTTGACCACCACTAAGGTTTATGCCTCTATCACCAATAATGGTCTGATCTCCATGTGAAAGAAGCTCCAAATCTTTCTTTAGCGAACATGCATGAATTACACTCTTGTACTTTGCCTTATCCATGGGGCTACCAAAAAGGACGTTTTCTTCTATGTTTCCCGACTGTATCCAAGCTGACTGAGATACATAAGCTGCAGAACCACAGATTCTAACCTAAGCAAACCACCCACAAGTCAAGGTCAGTAACTAGTCCCAAGAATGCACAGGAAGGACAGACATATAATAAGAGTCTACAATTACTATTCTAAACTCCGACTTACTTCACCAGATATTTTGGGAATCTCACCAAGGATGCAAGAAAGGAAGCTCGATTTCCCAGAACCAACCATGCCACAGACAGCTACACGCATCCCCTTCTCTACCTTCATTTGTATACCTGACAATGTTGGCCTTTGTGATGACACATCCCAGAAGAATTCACCATCCTTAATTTCTATGGCCACATTTGTCATGCCTCGAGGTAGAGCTATTGTTGCATCTTCTTGCAGTTCTTCCTCCTGCAAGAACCCAGAAATCCTGTCAAGGGACACTTTTGTCTGAGCCATCATTGATACTAAGTCTGGGAAGTTCCGCAGTGGTTCTTGCAGGATCCTGAAAGTAGCCAGAGCAGAAAGAACACTTCCAGCTGTGAGCTGACCGCCCAACAGTATTGAAGTGCCAAAAGTAACAGCGGCAACAAATATGGGGGAGCTCCAGAAAATAAATGTAATGAATGCCTGAGAGTAAAGAGCTTTGCTAAGATACTTGAATTCCACACTCCGCATTTCTTCTAGCTTCACTCTGTACCTATCCTCCCAAGCTTGCAACTTCAGAATTCTCATATTCCTGAGGCATTCAGAAGTCTTCCTCATTCTATCATCCTTGGCAGCCATTAATCTGTCCTGGTAGTTTTCTTGGATCCTGGCTAGCGGAACAGTGGCAACAATGGATACAATGGTGGCAACCAAAGTTGCAAGTGATGCAATTCCGACATTCTTATACAGAATTGCAAGGGCAAGAATGATTTGAAGAGGAAGCATCCATATATCATGAAGATACCAAGAGTAGTCCCCTACTCTCTGAACATCAACAGCCATGTAGTTCACAATCTCTCCACTAGTGTGACTTTGCTTGGCCGAGCTTGAAAGCCTCAATCCCTTGCGATATACCATTGCCGTGAGAGCTGATCTGACATGCATACCCAAAATATCAACTCCTAGGTACCATTGTCGAGTCGTTAGTGTCTCAACCAACTTTGCAGTGAAAAAAATTCCAGCAAGAACGTACCCTTCATGTGGAAAAGTCTCTCGCCCTGCCAAATAATCTACAAAGTAGCTAATCATGTAAGGACCAACATATGAAACCAACGTATTCACTCCTGCAAAAACTGCATTACGAGCAGCCTCCTTCCAAAAGGATTTCAGAATTGCCCAAGCTAAAGAAGGCTGCTTGGAAGGATCTTCAGCCTTCAACTTTTCCCAGTTTGAGTTCAACAGCTTATAATTTGTCTTGGAACGATCTTTTGTTGCAAGGAGTGGAATGTCTCTCAGGTCAAGCGGTCTCTTTGCACCTACCGAGAGAACTGGGTTCAACCAGGAAAGAGTGAGCAAACTAAAAAGACCAGCTTCACCGTAGGGCGTAACCTTAAGACATCCTGCTTCTTCCTCGAGTAATGGCTCTTGAAGATCAGAGTTCCTGGTTACTTGTATATTTGTGACTCCTCTTACTGCCACAAAACAGAGAAAAGCCAGAGAAGGGGTCAAAGCAAAGTTGGCTAAAACGTGAGAGCTCAAGTGCCTTGACCCCTCGATGACAAATCTTCTCCCATCCGCATACAGAGTACACAAACAGATGACGAAAGATAGAACCCACCATAACCTCAACAACAGTGGAAATTTTTCGCTGGCCTTGTATTTACAGTAAAGTGCCGAGAAGCTTAATACAATCCAAGCTAAACCCTGAGCAGCAGGTAGGAGTACAGGGGTCCAGTTTGTGGGCTTTCCTCCTCCAGCCACTCTTATCAAAGCAACCCCATCAAAACCTAAAACCAAAACATTGACAAATAAAACATAGAAGCAACAAAGCACTGAAGCTTTGTAGCCCCTACCAATCTCAATACTCTGAATTTCGCCGTCAACTCTGTGCCTAATTTGGATAGAATGTCCACTAGAATTTTCTTTGTGCAGTGTAACTCGACCCGCGCACAGAGAAATCTGCTTCGCAGCTTCAGTGAAGAGAAACAAAAGAAAGAGTGTCAAGTTGATGCCGACCGACGACAGTTCCAATGTGGGCAAGCCTTGAAACAACCCAAGAAATTGGTGATTTGGAGCTGTAGACGAAACCGTCTGAGAAGATATGTTGCTATTGATGAAGAAAAGACTGATATCCATTATTGCAACAGATACCAATCTTTGAGCGGAGAGGGTGACTGAAATCAATGACTAGGTGCCGCCGGACTTTATTACTAACAAACAGCATCAACAACAACCAGAGATAAAGATCAAATCTTGTTAAGGGCATTTCAGTATTTCACCATCTGGCGATGATTGCAGTGCCGAATGCGCAGAAACGGTGACAGTTCAAAGAGAGATGAGATAGAGAAAGAGAATCTGAATACACATTACACAACAACACAAAAAAGGGTTTCTTATCATCACACAATAACAACAGAAAAGTAGAGAGGAAGAGGTGCAGGAACACAAAAGAGAGTGTGCTCTCTATGTTATCTCGGCTCTGGCTAACATAGAAACCGACAAAAATAGTATGCGAAACTTGAAATCTGGAACAAACCCATTGTGGAAAATCCAAAAATCTGACCTGGTCTTTGGGTGCTTTCCTGAAAAAATCGTATAGCGAGCCGGTGGCGATTGCCGAGGCAATACTGTAAAGAGAAACAGAGGAAATGGATATGTATGATGACATTGAAGATAATATAGCAGCAGAAAAAAGCTGCTTCACATGGTCACTGGAAAGCCAAAACAAGAAAATATACACCAAACCACCTCCTCTCTACACTTAGCTAATGAAGGTGGCAAGGTGAGATCGTGACGACAGATAGAAGGGGAAGATCCATCACGGTCTGTGTCTATGTAGTTATAGATATATAGACACAGAATCGGAATAATCAATAAAATGGGCAATAAAAATACAAACTTGGAATAAAATAACACAGTGATCAGTGTTTGCTAATGACTCCAAAATGTATTGCTGATCGCCGCTATAGTGTCTTTGTGTACCTTTGAATCCTTTGCGTACTCTTGCTGGCCGCACCCAAACACTTCCGTGTAAGAGTAGGACTTTGGGATGGAAACGGAGGACTTTAATGATGAAAGAAAGTTTGGTTGAAGACACCACAACACGGAGAGAGGTGGGTCTTCTTCAAATCAAAACCAAATTAACGTGCAGAAATTTCGATTTTCTTTGAAATCATTTGAATCTGTTTTAGCTATATATAGGAAGAAGGCAAAAAGTCATCACTCATCACAAAATGTGTGTAGAAGAAGAGAGACTCATCAAGGGAATATTGGTAGTGAAAGACGGAATATTACTGTCATATTGTAGAGTACATAATTTGTTATATTGCATGTATTTCGTGTTTCGATTCTGCCAAGAATATGCACAAACGTACCCAGTTCAACCCCATCTTTCCTTTTCTACCAAAGCAACGATGTCTCTGTCACTGTTCTTCTCTGCTGTAAAATTCTTTCTTTTTCTTTTTCTTTTTCTTTTACCCCTCTGAGGTTGTGTCATTGTCATTGCCATGATGCCATCATTCTCACATTCAATAGGAAAAGGTGGGTTTGGCACTTGGGTTCTTCTTGTCTTGATGCCATTAAGAAACTCATAAATTTTGCAGATTGCAGCTGTCGACAGTCCTTTTAAAAGTTGATTTCCACTTCATATCTTTCTTGACCTTTGATTTATAAATCGCCATACTTACAGTTACAGAAGCCATTCATTCTTCTAGTATTTGCTAGAATAATCTTTAATTTCTAGCAGTGTCCTAGTACTAACAAGAAAATATATGTCAACATATATTCTTTAATAGCAGTATTTAAAACAAACACTCATATATTTTTGAGATTATTTCAATAAGAAATATAATATTACCTTTTTAACGATTCTCTCATTAACTTGTTATTCCCTTAATAACAAAGATCTTTCACAATTATAAAAGCATATAATTTTATCACCACACTAATAACTCAACTAAATAAATCCTTCCTAACGTCAACTATCTAAAGTAACTCAGCCAAAAGTAGAATTCCTATAATATGGAAAACAGGGGGCCTCCAGCACATCATACCGACGAGGGGAAAATAAAAAAGAAAGACAAACGAACGAAAACATGGAATTTCCATTTGTTTCTGCTACTACTTTAAGGACCAGTTTGGTTTGCATGGGGGAGAGGGAGTAAAATGGAGAGGGGAAGATATACTTTTTATTTTTCTTGGGAGAAGATATTTATATTTATTTTAATTGTATTTTTAGTACAAGAGGAATAAAAGTATATTAGAAATAATTTTTCTTGTTTAATTGTATTGAAAAATGTGAAAAGAAAAGAAAAAATATTTTGTTGTATTTATAAATTTATATTTTTATTAAATTTTTTAATTATGATAAAAGTAAAATATAATAGTATAATAATTTTTTAAAATAAAATACCTTCCAATTCATCTATTTTTATACAATTGATTTTGTTGACTCTTTCTCCATATTTATTATCCTATCAAATTAAGTAAAACATCCATTACTTTTTCTCTTTTTTACTCCCAACCAAACGAGGTCCAAAAGTCACACCGGGTGGACTAGTGACGATGCTGCGATATGAGGGTCAGAAACATGCATGACGATAAGCTTCCCAGGTTATCATTGAATTTCACCTTTTCCATCTTTGCATGGCGAAACTCCTTCTCCCCTGTGCCAGAAATCTCTTGAGCTGGTGAGATGTAAATCAAGAAATATACACGAGTAGTAGTGTTATAAAGAAGAGGAATAACGGATTAAACTCAGTAATAGTCCTTGTAATATTTTAGTGAAGAATTACTATTATACGAATTCAAACTCATATTATTAAAGTATCTCTATTCCAATCACTTAGCTATTTACTAACTCACGTATGCCCGTGGGGCTCCTTTTCCATCTTTCTTCCTGTTGGATTACAAATCCTAAAGCAGGGATATGAGGATGCTCTAAGCAAATATAAAGACGAGTTCATTTTTCAAATGATATTTTGGGATGGAAACGAGAAGAAAGCCAAATTCTTTCTTTACTTGTGCATGGCCTTTGACGCATGTAAGCAATAGAAGGTTGGTTAACGTATAGGGAAGAACGGCAATCAAAGCAATAAGTAGTGAATATTCTACATCCAGTGGAGAGTGCCTAAAAAGCAAAGAAGATCGATTCATTTCCAGTGGTCGCCTTCATGAGATCCTGATGTTAATTGCCGCGAGCACAAAATTATATGTTGCTTTGTCCTATGAGCAGAAGTACAACAGTACATAAGGTGAGATAAGTTTAATTTTGATATTTTGGTCTCAAATCTTCATAAAAGTTAATTATTTAAGAAAAAAGATTCAGTCTTAAATTTGTAGATTTGTATCGAATTTTAGACAAGATGCTATCTAAATAAATCAAACTTTTTATGGGTTCCTTTTTTTTTAACCCAAAAAAAAGGAAGTAATTCTCTTGATAAAAATAATTGTGTATTAATAGTAATCCTCGATTTAACGGTTGTAAAATTAAAATTATTTTCCTTTTCTAAAAAAAATTGATGAGTTCTTTATTTATTTCCTTTTGTATAATGCTTTGTTTGGTTCGTGGAGGGTGCGGTGGGAAAGGGGAGGGAAAGTGACATTATTTACTTTACATAGGGGAAATAAATGCATTCATTTCAATTTTGTTTGATATGAGTGAAAAAGAAATAAATTATAAATAATTTTTCTTATTTGGTTAAAGTAAAAATAGAAAAAATTATAATAATTTTACGATTTTACCCATTAGATATGTTTATTATTATAAATTTACCAAACATTCCAATAAGTATTTGGTCATTTTCACTAAATACTTTTCAATCGTTTACTTCTTGAGGAGTTAGTTTTGTTAGCGTGAATGAGTAGCATTCTCTTACCATATTTACTTCCCTCTCTTATTCTTGTCCAACAAAACAAGTATATTTCTTGTAAATATCTTCACATTTACTTTCTCTCTCCATCTACTCTCTATTCCCACCTAACCAAACATAGTGTAAGTAAACTTGACGAGCATGATGTAGAATTTACGAACGTAGAAGTAGCGTGGTATCAACCTTGAGAAAAGGAGCTGATGGAGTATGCTATAGATAGAAAAAGGATGCCCTGGGTACACTGTTCAAGAACCCCATGGACCACAATTCAATTATTCGGACAAGGTATTAAAAAAATAGTCACAAAAGTAATAAAAAAATAAATGCGCGAGCAAACTCTCTTTTTACCATTCTTACCTTCTCTTTTTAAAAAAAAAAATTAGTATCTCTTTTGATACAATGAATAAAAAAAGATATTTAAATCTAAATAAATCTCTTGATAAAAAAACGCTTCTAGCTATCAAAATCCAAAAAATAATCAATAGTTATATAAATTTAGAAAATAACAAAAAAATCTATAGTTATATACTTCATCCGTTTACAATTGAATATTCACATTTTAAAAAAATATATATTTATAATTAAATATCAATATTTTTATAATAATTATATATTTTATCTAAATTTTTATTATTAACTTTCTTAATTTAAATAAAGTAAACTCTAATACTAGAAGTAGAAGATTGAGGGGCTAATAGAAGGTGGCCTCCCTAAGAGTATATGAATCCATCACGAACCTCTTTTAACTCTTTTAATTTAAAAGATTTAAACTCTATTAATACGTGAGTTATATTACTAATTTTTTTAATTAATAAGAATATCATAAAGTTAATGAAAATAAAATTAATAAATTAAAATAAGTAAAAAAATTATCTTTAAATTTTATTTCAAGTCAAAATAAGGTATTCAATTATGGTGAGAATAAAAAATATATTATCTATAACTAAAAGTACCGGTCCATCCAAAGATTAGAAGAGTTAATCAAGCAGCTAATGTCAACATCAGCCCTGTTCTAACATTCAATAACATAAATTAAATAATTTATGGTCAAAATTCGTTTGCAGCTTTGATAGCGATTTTGAACAGCCCTGACCAAAACTCGTTTACTCTTTAGTCTTTTTTTTTTTTTTTTGGCTGGATATTTACTCTTTAGTCTTCTCGTACCATATTGCCGTAGTCGTACGGAAGTTTGACTCTTCTTTTTTGTTTTTTTTTAAAGAAAGATTATTGTATATCTTTTGTTCTAATTGTTTTTTATAAATTTTATGTAAAAATTTAAATTATATTATAAAAATAATATAATGTAATAAAAATAAAAAATAAAAATATAATATTTATTTTTTAATAAAAATTATTAATTATTTTTAAAAAATTTTAATATATTAAAAAAATATTATTAAAAATAAGACGTAAAGGGTAGTATTGTTAACAAAGAAGAACAGCTTGAAAGGGAAGTTGATTCTTACTCCCATATTAAAAAATTTTCATAATTTTTTGGGTCAGATAGAATATTTATCACAAATTTTTTAATATTCATGAAATTTTCTTTTTTTTTGGATAAAAATTTAAGACCCAAGACAAACATTCTTTCATGAATAATTATTTTTTAAAAATAAAATCACAATGAACCAATTACTGCACAGAAGCCCGATGAAAAACATTCTCCCTGCGGCTGCTGAAGTTTTATGGTTGCTCTTCAGTGCATCGTTGTTCACAGCGACCCTCCGCCTCAAACCAATCACAAAACAGAGAGAGAGGGATGGATAGACGATCGTCGTTGTCGACATGATCAGGTTGAAAATCGACCAGTCTGGCAGATGTCTAAAAAATGGTGTTCAGATGAACTTTTAGAATGTTATATACAATTTTGAATATATATAATTAAAAAATTAAATTAGTTTTTATTTTTCTTTATTCAATTTTTTTCTTATTCTTCACTAATATTTATTAAAATTAATAAATATCAGATTAAATCAAATTACTTGATTTTAAGATAAAATTTTTAAAATTTTTGTTTTTTTTTGAAGTTTAAGTAAGTTTGTCAAACGTGGGCGAAACTCTTGCTAGAGAGTCTGCCTTGGACAATTCAAGTTATGCCAAACATAGAGGACTTATTTAGAATATTTAAATTTTTAAATTTATATATTTTTATAATTTTTATTTTAAAATGAAGAGAATTCGATGTAAAGTTACTATTTATTATATTATATAACTCAATCTAACACAATATTTATTAATTTTAATAAAATTATTGTGAGAGAACGAAAGAGAAAAGGTGGAATAGAAAGAAAAAAAAGTTAAAAATTATTTTATTTTAAAATTATATATAATAAAATAAAAAACTATATATAGTAATAACAAAATTTTAAAATCTACTTTTTTATTTGAAAATATAAAATATTTTAATATTTCTATAATATATTATAAAAATAAAGATTTTTATTATATTCTTATCAATTCACAATATAAATAAATTTAAAATTTATAAAAAATTAAATATTTTTTTAAAAATAATTAAAATATCTTAAATTTTAAAATAAATAAAGTATTTCGAATTCTAAACTTCTCTTTATTTATTGAAAAAAAAAACTAAAGGAATTATATGGACAGATGTAAAGTTACAAATGTTTAACAGATTTTAGTAAAATGTGTGACAGCTAATGACGCTTCCATTTTTGTACATCTATAAGTGGATTATGAGAATATCATCAAACTTAAATAAAAAAATTTAATAATAAACAGTGATATGATATTAAAAGATTTTTTTAATTAAATATATAAATAATTTAATATTAAATTATTTATTATAATAATTATTTATTACGCGTAATCTTAACCTGGGCAAATAAAATTGGGTGCAACGTCAAATGGGTCCAGCAATGTTATTTAACCTTAGAATAATTACTACGGTTTAACCAACAAGATTCACAACTTGCAATAAGATAATACACTGATCGCAATTTCCGGATGATAGAAAAGTGAAGAGCAAGTTGCGGGTAGTATTTAGATTAAATTTTATTTTTTAAATAAAAATTTATTTTTGTAAAAATAAAAACAAAAAGTTTTCTATCCAAATAAATCATTGGAATTACGTCGATACCACAGAGACAGAGATTCCCTCGGTCTTGTGAAATCACAAATACCAACTTCTTCTTAAAACATTTCATCGGAAGTTGGAACATTCCCCACCTGATTCCCATCCCTCGTCACGTTTTGCTGCAGACCTCCATTTCTTTCCTCGTTCCTTTTTGTTTGTTAAATTGTTCTTGCCACGTGTGACTTTTATGTATAATCTCTAATAAGATATGCATTTTTCTCGATTTTCCTTTTCCGTTGTTTAAGGGATATTCCTGGGAAAGTGCTTTTAGAGGGCAGAACAACGCACCTTATGATTATGCCTAATCTCCCAAAAGAATGTATCCCAAAGCATATTAGAGCATCAAATCTTAGCCAACAACTTGTGTGACAAATCGTGGACTCATGTGTAGATATACATTACTACTGTTATATTTTGAGATAATCAAATATTCTGAAATTAAGAATCATAAAAAAAAAAAATTTACGAGTTCTTTGAGACTAATAATAAAATGCTTTTTTTTTTAAAAATAATGATAAAATGAATTGTACAAAAAGTGTTATTGATGTATTTAAATTTATTATTTGATTGAATTGTATTAAAAATTATAAAAATAAATTTTTTATTAAAAAATAAAAAATATTTTAATGAAAAGTTAATGGATGTATCACGTAATGCTTTTTCTTAAGAAGCTTTTGGCAAAACTTTACACGTCATACGTAGGTTGCTGGAGATAAGTGTAGTACTATTTTTTATACTTGTATTCAACCCAAAGGGTAAAAGGGTGATACAAATGCAGTGGATTCCAGCTATTTATGAATTTGGCGGTCTGCAACTTCTGTAACCCAAACAATACCTACCTATGTTATTTCCGGTAACACATCACCTGGTATTTGCTCGTTTGTTTTTTTTTTTAAAAAAAAGGTACTTTCTCCTTTCTAAGATATATTCACCCTTAATCTTATTTCATTTAATATTCTTATATTGAAATATTTTAAAATAATTAATATTTTTTATAAAAAATATTTTAATATAGTTTATACTATCAATCAATTATTAATCTTACTATATATTATTTTTTATATATTTAGATTTGATATAAAGTATCTGTTAACTCACGTGTTTTTTACTTTTTATTTTACTATATTAATTTTATAATATAATTTAAATTTTTACTTAAAATTCCATACGCAGTTAAATACTATCAAATAAAATAAGACAAAGGAATTAACATATTTTATTATTTTTTGAAAAAATAGTTAATCTTTTATAAATTTTAGAATCCGTTTGAATTGAGGAAGAGAAAGGAAAAGAAAAGGAGAGTAACGAGAGAGAAAGGAAATGAAAGAAGATGATTGAATCATTGTAATGTTTAGATAGTTAATAAAATAAAGATACGAAATAATTATTAGTTTATATATTTATTTTTATTTTTTATATGAATATAAGTATTTTAAGATAAAAAATATCTCGTTTCCTTTTGGTTCGATCTACTTTTAGATAAAAATGATGCTAACATTTTAAAACTAAAGTTAATACATCCAATTCCCTCCCATTCTTTTCTTTTCCTTTTAAAAAAATCAACATAAACACTAAAAGTTTAATCATTTCGTCATCTCTTCTTTCCTTTCCTTTCGTTTGTATCAATACAAATATGACAAAGATTATTTTCCTAAAATTACTTTCACTATAAATATAATTCTCTTATTTTCTGTTATATAAATAGAATTAGTTAATGATATAATTAAAAATATAATTTATTTTATTCTACTGTAATCTATGCAAAAGAAAATATCAAATGACTTTATATTTTGAAATAAATAGAGTATTTTGCTTGTATAACTTTTGAACCATGAATTCTCCCATAGAGATTGGTACTATAATAATAATAATTATTATTATAAAAGTCGAGATAGAAATCAAAGTTGATTTCAAAAAATTTTAAAGCATTGTAAAGTTTAGCCAAAAGCGACACAACTCTAACTTGCGAAGTTTTGCCACGAGAATTTTTGGATTTGAAGGAAGTAAAATCAAGAGAAGTCAACATTCGATGCTTAAAAGGCGTCCAATTTAAGGAGTATTCCTACGAAGAAAATCGTAATTTTTGATATTTATTGATGGATTGGACTAAAAGGAAAACGTGGAGAAGTTGGTAGCGGTAGTAGTATGTCCTTTTATATTTTGTTGTGTGCGGACCGCGTACGGTAAGTGTGCCCGAAAGACCAGAGACCGGGAGGAGTGTCCACTGTAAGAGAAGCTGGATGGAAAAAAGACTTGAGAGGCCGTCCAGCGCTGAATCTCACATACGCACCTTGGACTATGTGATTGCTCATTGCCCGTGAATTGGATCAGTAATACTCTCCCACCCACCCAGCCAACTTTCACGTATTTAATGTAAGAGCTGGTATTAAAATTCGAAACCCGTTAAAAATTTTTGATTTTAAATTTTATTTTTATTTTATAATAAAATTTAAAAATAAGAAAATTTTAAAAACAAACTTTATTTAACATTATTCTTAACATTCACCCCAATTGTTCTTACTAAAGTGGACTCTAATAATAGAATTTTTTTAAGGGTTAAGATAAATATTGATTGTAAACTGTACTTGTTCGAAATTATTAGGGAAAATAAGGAAATTTCTAGCAACATTTATGCCATGATTCCATTGAACATCATCGTTCAGAAACTGATTCTTAATGGACAAGACGGTTAAACAAAAGAAAGAAAGAAATATTTAAAGTGTATTTAGATTGTGTTTAGTTAAGAAATATTTTATTTTAAGTTTTGTAAAAATAAATTTTTTATAAAAAAATTAATATTTAATTGTGTATTTAATTAAAGGAGATATAATCCAAATTAAATTTTAATTTTCTTCCCTCAAAAGACGATACTCGCTCAAACTCGTATATAGAGGATTCACCATAACACAAGTTGATCCAACTCCTTCCGGGCAATGTGGAGGTTCCGATTCGTACAGATTTTTGCATCAGTAGATTTTAGGATATTGGGTGTATTCGGAAAACTCAATACCTAATCCAAATTACTCATTTTGGATTCTACGTTTTTTATCATAAATAATTTACTTTTATAAAATTTAAAAAAAATCAGACTCAAACACTATCTAATCCCATCTTTTAATTAATTGATGGGTACGGACTATTCCATGGATGAACTTTAAGATATCCAAGGTTTCATTCTATTCTTGTAGATATTCCTCTGAGGAATGGCATTTTGTATCTACTGACACAGACATTTTGGTAAATGATGCCCTGTCAACAAACCAGGCTAAACAACAAAGGTTGCACCATGACATATTTCCTCTGGTGTCTGAGGGAACTTGATGGAAAATGGAAGTGAAAAATATGTCCACATAATGCCCTTTATTCATTGTTTCTACAGCAAGACAACCTTTTCAATATAGTGAAGATAAGCAACATCTTTGTAAGTTGTTTACCACTATAGCCAACAACCCCGAGAACTGATGGATATCTGAGAACCACTTGCGGCGGCAAAAGAGGATTGTAAAGGGATGGTGGACCGCACAATTCTCCAGCAAACTTCAAATTCGAGATCGGTTGTCCGGCCCTGGGAAGCCTTTAGCATTTGCTAATTAGCATATCTTTGGTATATCTGTTTAAGAGATTCAACCTTATCTAAATCTCAACATTTTCAACAGTCAAGTGGAATCAATTCTATCTCAACATTTTCAACAGTCAAGTGGAATTAATTCTATGTCTCACTAAAACTTTTAGGATTTAATTCCCACCAAGATGGGGGGAATAGCATACAGTGACCACTTAGGCAGGAACCTATACCCTTGAGCTGATAACTCTCGCCCATAATTGTAGTGTTCAATAAGGACAACAAAGTTCATAAGTTGGTGTTTTCGAGTGTTACGAACAGGGAAAAGAAAGAGAACAATTTGAATTATTCCTTGGGAATTTTGTATCAGAACACTGCATACTAATCAACAAAACATGATCTGCGAGATGGAAAAGGAGAGGGGGGAGAGGGGGGGGGGGGGTGAAGAAGAAGTGAATCACATTGCGACATGAGAAATATGTGGATAAGATATGACGATATTTTCTTGTATTTATCACTTAAAAAGCCAGAAGGGTAAGTTTGTCAGCATTCACTCCTCTACCCTTTCGCTAAACTCAAATCACATTAGCTGAAAACTGTTCAACTGATATTATCTCAGGTTTAGTAAATTACACGTTCAATAATACAGAAATACCCACATTCAACTTCGTAGAGAATGTTATTGGACAACAAAGTTCATAAGTTGGTGTTTTCGAGTGTTACGAACAGGGAAAAGAAAGAGAACAATTTGAATTATTCCTTGGGAATTTTGTATCAGAACACTGCATACTAATCAACAAAACATGATCTGCGAGATGGAAAAGGAGAGGGGGGAGAGGGGGGGGGGGGTGAAGAAGAAGTGAATCACATTGCGACATGAGAAATATGTGGATGAGATATGACGATATTTTCTTGTATTTATCACTTAAAAAGCCAGAAGGGTAAGTTTGTCAGCATTCACTCCTCTACCCTTTCGCTGAACTCAAATCACATTAGCTGAAAACTGTTCAACTGATATTATCTCAGGTTTAGTAAATTACACGTTCAATAATACAGAAATACCCACATTCAACTTCGTAGAGAATGTTATTGCTTATGCAACAACTGTATATCAGAATCATGCAATTAAAGGGTTTTCCTTTGAATGGCTCAGTCAAATTATCTTAGGCACAAGCAGAAACCCAACATTTAGAAACGAAAACTCACACTCCATTTCTTGTAATTTCATGAGTTTAGACTGGCACTGGTTTCTCTTTTAGATTTATTTCCCAATAAGGAATTAGTATCCATAAACGCAGGTAGATACCTTAATGAATAGTGACACCAATTATTTGTTGTTACGGCTTATTTGGCATTAGAACACTCCCAAAGCAGAATAAAACCACCTAATATTTGTCCTTTTATGCACTCAACATTTTCTTGATTTTTCTTCAGTAAAGAGCCAAACAACCACTTAATCGAGGCATTTTACTCAGGACTCTGGAATTAAACCAAAAAGGAAGTCATTCTCCATATTGTTTGAACAGTTAGGATAAAGGTTTAATGAAATGCGTCGAAAAAGAAAAATCCCTAAGCAATGATGAATAGCATCAAATGTAAGGCTCTAAAGAAGAAGCAATAAGTGATAGATCATATTTAAAGAATTGGCATACTCTGCAAGGTCCTTAATAGAGTGGAAGCCTCATCTTGCAAGATCTTCCAAGCTGCAACAACATGCCTCTCTTCAGTTAGTGGAGCTCCGACAGCAAATCGCAATGTGTATTTATTTGATAAAACCTGCAATATTTGTACAAAATTATCAATACATGATGACAACAGCAAATACCATTTGAAGAACTTCATTGTTTTTCACCAGCAGCGAAGCTGAAGCATTGATCAGATAAAAGTTCCTTATGCAAGAAAAGTGTAACCATGAGTTGAACATACAGTGTGGGATATGAAAACTTTTCCGGTAGAGTTTACAGCGTCCAATAAATCATTGTTTAGTTTACTGGCACAATCTTCATTGCTCTGAGGAGGCAGAAGTCTAAAGCAAACTAGAGAAAACTTCCTGGGTACTACAAGCTGTACAAAATAAGTGGAAATGGTTTAGTCAGTAAATTCACCACACAATCAAGTGCACAGCAGAACTTCTCTGATAATAAGGAATTAGCCAGCTTTACTCACTGGTTTGTATAAGAGAACAGCAAGAGATGTAAAGAACTTGCTCTTTTAACTCTTTTATTTATTTAATTCCTCCCCCACCCCACCCCCACCCCCCACCCCCCCAAAAAAAAAAGAAAAAAGAAAAAAGAAGCATATCTTCTTCAAGAAAAAATCAACAGAAACACTTGAACGAGAAAATAAACTGAAGAGAAAGCTAGATAGTTTTGTAGACATTTATTTCATAAAAAACACATTGACCAGAGTGAGGGCTGAAAGTATCATCCCTCTGTTGTAAACATCAATGTCCCACAAGATATACAAGGGAAAGAAACATGAGATTATTCTGCAGACGCAAAGGGAATCTAGTGAAAGAAATTACTGAATAACTCTTCAGCATCTGGATGGAGAGTTTGGGGATCAAACATTTTATATGTCATAATTCTTAGTATGCCTAGGATCAAGTTTTGAAACCCAAGTCTATTCTCACCAGCAACCCACTGACAAATCTTATAGTCTATTTTGCCATTGATGATGACTACTAACTAGCTTTTGTCCAGTGTATGATGTGGACAGAACTTATCTAAAGTCAGAGATGACTTGTAACAATTGACAGATGAGAATGTTCCAGTAACTTCTTGGATTTAGGACCTTTTTTCCCCCCAAAACTCTTGTATTTCCTTACTGAAGCCTTGGCTCTTTTTTCTCTTACACAGAAAAGGAAGTGCAGATAAGGATGCAATCCCTGAATAGATGTTGTGAAGTTATTCAAAAGCAGTATGGAGTCATGTAGATCAACAAGTAGGGAGTGGTTGAAAGATCTCAAGACATAACCTCATGTCGTCAGAATCTATTGTTTGCATGCAAAATGATGTATGAGAAGACATATACAGAAATAAAATGAAGAGATCGATTTTCATCGAAGGCAATACAATCCAGACATAATTGTAAAAGAAATAGGCTTAATTGAAATAAATATAATAATTGACGATCTTTTTACCTCAAATCTTGGATCTTGAGCAACAAGGTCCTCAAAATGTTTAGCCAATTTTACATGGTTTCTTATGTAGGCTTGTAAATTTTCCAATCCGTAGAGTCTCAATACCAACCATAATTTAAGTGACCTGTAAAGCAACATAAATAGATATAGGAATCAAGTTTGCAGCTAGAGCAAGAATCAGAGAAATGATTAATTTTGCAGGAGAATGTAATCAAAACATAATAACTACTAAAATAGAAGCTCCTGAAACTCCAAAGTAAGGGGAAAAGAAAAGATATGCTGAAAGAAATAACTTGGCACAGCGGTGCATTTGATCTCAGTCCTGCAGTAACCTTAGCCATCATTGAAGGTCTCAGTCAAGTTAAAGACTAGCCTGATCTTCTCTGAGTAAGGCGAATCATGTGCAGCTGTCATATCACACTCAATTATTCGCTCCAGTAAACTCACAGGAACAGGGCTGGTAACATTTTTTCTCTCAAAATTCTCCCCCCACCCCAGGATAAACCCAAATACAACCCTGGGTTCACTTCAACTACTTACTGCTTTTCATTTGATTCAAGTAAATGCCAAAAAGGATGCATAAAGCCAATTGAAGGGACTCATTACATAGAAAGAGCTTAACAATTTACAATGCCTTTTAACAGTTTGTGATGGCCAACCTGAACCTGCGCCCAAGAGGAATTTGCCAATCTTTGTAATCCAAGACCAAGTTTCTTTCAGAAGCCTGAAATATCATACACAACAGATATGTTAATAATCTATCCACTTGAACTAAAGATTCAACACATAAGCATCATTATGGTTCAATAGAATTGAATTTCCACCAATAGCGAAGCTATTTCTTAATTAGAAAACCAAATACTCATAGGAGGTAATCCAATCACAGACATATTATAGCACACTAGTTCAAGTAGAAAAACAGTTTTATCTCCAAAAATTAAATAATTTCAATAAGAAAAAACATTGCAGAAACAAGCAACCCATTTTATGCTTGAACTTGCCAGCATATGGAAAAGAATGTAATATAACCCTAGATAGGTCTGAGAAGCAAAAGGGAAAATCAGATAACAACTCAGGACATTATTTGGTGAGGCCAAAGAACCAGCAAAACATTGAATTTGACAATGTTACTGTGGAAAAACCAGCAGGCAATGAGTATCTGGAAAAAGCAGTGTACAAGATCTGCTCCTACAATGCCTACCCCCTGAAACAGGGTAAAACAACTTCAGAGACAAGGATCCTGTGAAACCATATACACACAAAGATATATTATGCTACCATTGATTTAGATATATCCACATGAATGCAGACAACTAGCATTACGGGTTAGTTATGAGGCTCAAACTATTAGCTTGTCAATCTTGAATACTATCAGTCTCCAATACTCAAAAGAAAGTAATAGTATGGTAAGTAACCAGTAAAAAGTGATGAGATTTACTGTAACTTAAGAGGTTTTTTCCATTATGCAGTAACAATACAACCTCTATAAAGGTAACTAATCTCATAATTCAGTGTTGAACACCCAAAACCCTTCTCCTAATGCTCTTTCAAACAATTCAACATCAGAACATTGATTGTCAACTGGGAATTTAGGGACTTATGTGATGATGCTTACTTTGTTTTTGAGATACTCAGGATTTGTTGACAGTGACTGGATGAGTGCACTTCGGTCCTGTTAAAAGAGAAATAAGTAAGCCCCTGTTTCCCATGAAAAAAGACTAAATGATAAGAGCATCTTCATTACAATATTTATTGCCCCTAAACTGGAGCTTATAAGAGAACAACAAACAATGAATGCTCTGTTTAGAAAATGATTCCCAGTTTAAATCTATTTCAAAATAATTGAATTTTCCCCATCTTCACATGATGAAAAAAAAATAATAATAAAATGTACCACTTCTTGGTACTTCTAGTCTTCTGACAGCAAATGCCAACTAGATATTGATTCCCCACTTGCGTCTATTTCAAAGCAATTGAATTTTCCCCATCTTCACACAGATAAAAACAAAAAGTGCTAAAATATACTACATCTTGCCATTTCCAGCCTTGTGCCAACAAATGCCAACCAACCCAAATGAAGATATCAGACATGACCTATAGTACTTGCAAAACACGAAAATAATGACTTAGAAATATGAACATAATAGCACACCTTAACCCAAAGAACTGAGCAATCAAAGTTGGTCAAAAACCATTTATGTGCATTCATGTTAAATGAGTCAGCTTCCTCAACACCATCAATGTAGCTCCTGAATTCGGGACAAACACAAGCACTGCCAGCGTAGGCAGCATCAATATGAAGCCAAATTCCATAACCCTGTCAAGGGATCATTCAATCATAATAAATTTCATTACCTTCTTATTGATAATTAAACACTAAACATAATCAACAACTAGGAAATAACAAAGACCATAAAGAAGGACACATCCTTACTCTATTAGTCAGAATTTTGGGGAGCTCTTCTCTTTATTTCTTATCAATATTTCATGCAACCATGAATAACTAAGCAGTCCTAGAAATAGAGCCAGGAAAAAAAAAAGAGCAAGAAAAGCAAAGAACTATAGGGAAGCTTGGAAATTGTAAATATTTTTTGCCTATGACTAGACCTAGAGTGGACGCCAGTCCATTCTCCAAAATAGTGAACATGGAAGAAATGGAGTGTTTTGAAATCCTAAATATTTCCAGTTTAACACTTTCTTTTAAGTGGATGCAAGTGCTGGGAAATGTTCTTTGCTTCTTCTTTTGTTAAACAATATCAATTGTCTTTCATAAATCATCTATTCCACTTATGATAATCAAGACAAATGATATGCAGACTTATTGGCTATTGTAGTACTGCATGCGGCAGACCAAAATGTCTTCCAGTGGAACTCTAACCAGCAACCAACCCTAAAAAGGAAAGAACTAATGATATAGGATATTTCACCTATTGAAAGTTGTCTCTTTTCGTGCGATTATCACATCCATTTTATTTTTTCTCAATGAGTTACCTTAGTGATTTTTCCAAGTGCAAGCAGTGGATCCACAGCTGTCGAAGAGGTACTGCCCACCTGCAAGAGAATTTGCAGGAGCTTCTTCAGTTTATTGAACTACAATGCAGTAGATATTACTTCAAGAACATTATAAATTTTAGAAGTTAAGATATTTCAGTCATTAACATTGGAAGTTGCATGCTATAATAAAGGACATACGAAATAGAAGAGTTGTGACTCAGCAACAGAAGCTGAGCGTATGAAGAAGTAAGAAACTTTTAAATTTTCTAGTAGAGAAAAGAAAGGTGGATTATCATGTTTCCATCACCTTAGACTTTCTTTTTGACAGAAAAGACAAATAATCATGTTTCTTTACCTGTAAAAAGCTACACTGGAAATTGTTAACAAAATCATTATATAAAACACAAATGGAGACATAAAAAATAAAAAAAAAACCTCTGAGAAATCAGTTTCGATAAGGTAGTAAAAAAGACTTTTACCGTTCCAGGAACAGTTGATGAAAAGTTCAGCAGAAGTAATATCAGAAGGAGTATCCTATGAATCTACCTCAAGTTAACACACATCTCATACACGCATTTTCTGAAATTCTCAGCATTCTTACAGTAGCACATAAGAAGAAGGGAATTAGACCAAATGTCAGGTCTTGTTTGATTGCTTCATTGAGTGATTCAGGAGAAAGAGCATAGTCATTACAGGAGACTGTTTTCATTGCTCGACAATTCTTTGAATGAATTCCAGCAATCTGTCATGGAATATAAACACAAGACAATGTTAAAATCACAAATTACTAGTTTTAACATTGTACTAAACATTGCAAGGTGCCACGCCCATCTTAAAATGCTTAGTTACTTGTGTTGATGCACCGGTGCAAACATTACATATCCAAATGGTTAATATGAAAATATATAACATGCAGATTTTTTTTCCCATTCTTTTGGCCTTGAGGAATGGGATCTTTTGGGATGCCAAAGGAGTAATCATGCATGGTTCTTTTCTTAAAGACATTATATACAGTTCCTCACCTGGCAAGCTTTTTGCATAGCTGAATGGGTTTGATCAGAACAATAAGCTACAAGGTTTCCAATGGCTTCTTTTCCAATCCTTCTAAGAACTTTATCTCGAGCAGCCAAAAGTGCAACTAGAACACCTTCACTAGCTGTGCCCTGTATCACTCCACCGCCTTGACCTAGGGCTCAGCTCGCAGTCAGGAAATCTTTTGATAGAGTATGACCATAACAGACCTAATTTACAGTAGTTCATCTACAGCTCTAAAAATCCGAACTTCAAACAGATAACGTTATTTAAATACTAACCTGTTGAGAGGAAATCGTCTGGCAAATTAAGTGCTTTAGCAAGCCAGTCCAGTACTAGCATTTCAAGTTCTGTAGCTGCAGGAGAAGCTATCCAACTAAAGCCTACCATGTTGATTCCTGCACTAAGCATCTCCCCTAAGAATCCTGCAATACTGCTATTAGAGGGAAAATATGCAAAATAATTTGGACTTTGCCAATGGGTCACTCCGGGTAATATTTTTGATTGAACATCTGCAACCAAACACCAATACATATATTAGTGTGAGATAGAATGTAAACAGTGGGACAGGGGAAAAATGAAAAACTTATGTAAGAAACGTCACCGTTGAGAACGTCTTGCAATGTATCAGGATGAGTTGGTGCCGACTCTGGCAGAAGCTCGCGAAGATATCCTGGCTGCATAGTTTCCAAAAGTTTACATCGAGTTTAAGTCAGGATAGAAGCATAAATTCCAGAGACTTTACTCTGTATCATCAATAAGCAATCATTTCCAACTAGAATGAAAGAAGCAAAAGCATTTCATCCAGCGGGTAACGACATTATAGGGTAACAGGCACATCACTATTCCTCCAAACCTCCGTGTCCTTGATAGACTTTCCAAAAATGAATCAAAGGAAAAAAATTATAGAAGACCCTGAAACATGAAGATATGAATTTCTATACCCTTAAACAAGAAAATTAAACTCCATACTTCAAACAAAAAAACGAAGATAATGAGCAGCTATGCACAGAGGATCATGATGTAAAGGAATGAATGGCATGGCCAAATATAAAGTAGGAAAATGGTAGAATCACAAAGTAGAACCTGAACTTGGCTGAGAACCGGGAAACTCTCAATGTTCTTGTAGTAATCAGCAATGAAGTCCACCATCTTGTGGCCATACTCTCTCAGTTGCTCTGCATCCATTGGCTTCAATCCGTTCTCCCTTACAATTCCAATTCCAAAACCAGTAAAACAGACAGAATCAATCTCAGAATCATATATGTCCCGATCATTTGGAATATGAAAACACAAAAGGAACCAAATGGGCAGAGAGAAACAGAATGCTTACATTGCTTCTTGCTTACAAAGTAAGAAAAAACTGAGAGTTTGTAAGTCGAGATATCAAAGGGTTTAAATTGAGGCCAGAGGATCAAAGAGGGGTTCGCTTGGACGCTTTCTGGAATTTTTTGTTTTTTCCCCTGTTTTTGGGTGGCTGGCAAAGCGGGACAAGCTCGGACGGCCCAGCCATGACACTGAGTGGATTTTTGACTTGTCTGACGCCGTTTTTATACAAAGCCGGCTGGCAGAAAATAACCTGAACGCGCATTAAGGAACCCATCAACCAATGCGTTAGTATTTTTATATGATCGCTCGGCTGGTGGACAACTCCTGAACGCAATAGAATAACGCGTATTTATTTCTGGAGAGCAGTACCACAAATGACAAAACAAAGCCAAACTGTTCAAAAACCCCATGACAGTAGCGTTGGTGCGAGACAGCGTTGCGGAGACTAGCGTGGATTTCATCCCACTTTTGATTTTCACTTCGTCACGGTTTGGTGAATCTCGAAGTCCATCGAATAAATGTTATATTAAAATGAAAATGAAATATTTTGTCCCCTTTTCTCCAATTAAATATTAAAATGAAAATGAAATATTTTGTCCCTTTTTCTCCAATTAATTAGATCAACTTTTGCTGCAAGGATTTTCCACTGAAAAAACCCAATGGATACCTGGCAAGTGGCGTAGGATTTCCTCCAAAAGGAGGAAAAAATAATAAACATTAAGAATTAATTTATTTTCTTCATCCTAAAAAAAATTTAAAATCATTAAAGACAAACCAAAAAGGAAAAATATATTCAAAAAATTAAACCAAAAAAAAAACATGCTTGAATGAGTTGGCAAATAGGTAAAAATTTTATATCATTTACTTATTTTTAGATCTTTTTAAAATAAATATTCATCGCACAAAACTATCTAATATAATTTGAATATTATTACACATTAAATTTTCTTAATAGAGGAACGTAGGCATTTTAATTCAAATCTCCAACACAAAAGAAACGGAGGTATGCAATCCAATTTTTTTACCATTTATTATATATTTTTTTTATGAAGGGGCAAATTTTTAATTTGATATCTTCTAAAATAAATACAAACTGTTGATTTCAAAAGAGATGGGCATTCTGACTTTTTTTTTTTCAATTTTCCCTCTAGGCAAGGCCGATAAATACTTTTGCATAAATAACAGAGTAATTATTATTAAATGATCCAAAATATTATGATTTTTAAATTTTACAATTATTTATTAGGGGTGATCTATGGGTGGAACTAAGGGACGGAAGCGGCGGCCTCCTCTAATATTTTTAATCATTTTATAAGTATAGATTTTTAAATTTTTTAAATATATTTTTTAAAATTCTTTCCCTTAATATTTTTTAAAATTTTTGTGTATTAGTTAATATAAATTTTCGTTTTAGCACTTGAAGGATTTCCGAGGAAACCTATAATAGGAAGTTGGTCCAACGTCAAAATCCAGTAAGTGTGGGCCTTAGTAGAAGCCACAGTTGGCCCATCAGTATTCATCTTTATCAGCCATTCTACCAGTGGCGGTAGAAGCATAGCACCCAGGAATCAATACGTATAAATTCTCTCAAAATCAAAGCTTAAACCGAAGAAGTGCAGGAAGAGAACCGTCAGAAGCTGGTGGAGGTAATTCGACGCAAAGAGTAGTTGCAATTGAAATCGCAAGGTCAGTGAAGAAATTCATTTCTATTCCAGCTGAATAATCTTCAAAATCCGCCCTAGAAATCAAAGTTTGGTATTTCAATCTGGCTGAAAAATCTACTTGTTCGATGCTCCCTTTTAGACTGAGAATCGGATGAAATAATAGGATAAGAAGAAGAAACGGGAATTAGATTCAACTGCTTTTCGACATGCTGCTTCTTGGTTTTCTCTGCTAAGTTTCTAGGTATTTTCTAGAATGGACATTTGATTTATGGTAAGCATGTTGAATCCTTGCTTTGCTGCTCTGTTTCAAATGGAATCATTCTAAGCGGAACCAGATTTAGCTGTATTTGCTCCAACATATGTCTTTGATGATAAAAGTTTAGTGATTTATTGAGCTCTTTTGGGTCTCTGAATTATGAATTGACAACTTTGTATGCAGTGAAAAGTTTTTATCTTCCAGTAGGAGACAAATTTATCTGTGCATTTGGAGACGACTAACAAGGGGAAACTGCAATGGAAGATGAAGCTGAGATATATGACGGAATAAGAGCTCAATTTCCTTTAACTTTTGGTAAGCAAACTAAATCGCAAACCCCTCTTGAACAAGTACATAATGCCACCCTTCGCAACACCATCTCTGCTGCTGAAAGCAAGCCTTCTTTTTCTCCAAATAATACAAGCAACAATAAGAATACCAACGATAAGGCCTTCCCTTTCCTCTCTTCGTCTTCCAAAGCATGGCTTGAGTCTTTGAAAAATCCGAACTCTAAACAGAACCGTGATAATGCTGATCACAACTATTTAACTGAGAGCAGCCATCAAAATGATGATGTAATTGGGCCACCACGTCCTGGTGGTTCTCTGGAGCAGGAAGATGTCAAGATTGGTCCACGTCTCCCTCCAGTACAGCCAAATGAAGTGGAGGATGATGGGCCAATGCTTGGGCCTCCTCCTCCACCGCAGCAGGTTGGTGATGAGGTGGAGGATGATGAACTGATGATTGGGCCACCTAGGCCACCAACAGGTTTAGTAGGTTCAGACTCAGATGATGATATGGATGAGGAGGAAGAAGAGGATCAGTATCGGATACCTATGAGTAATGAGATTGTTTTAAAGGGTCATACCAAGGTAATATTTTGGGATGCCTCTGTTTCTAGTTTCACTGCTCTTTCACCTTTTTGTGTTTTGGATTTCTATGGTAGAGATTGTAGTTGCATGAACATACCAGGAAATATGTTACTTTGTTTTCTGTTTCTTGGTGCTCGCTTCCCTCAGAGCACTTACCAGAGACTGTGATTTCAAATGTATGAGTTTGCACTTCTCTACTTGTGTTAAAACAGATGCCCATGGATATACCTGCACAAGCTATTCTTGGCTCATTAGGATTTCAAACTGCTTAGTGGGGAATTCAAATATTGAGTCATTATACTCATGTGATTGAGTTTTTCTTTATTTATATCTTTTTGGTAGGTTGTTTCTGCTCTTGCTGTGGATCATTCAGGGTCCCGCGTTCTTTCTGGTAGCTATGATTACACAGTTCGTATGTATGACTTCCAAGGAATGAATTCTCGTCTACAATCATTTAGAGAACTAGAACCATTTGAAGGTCACCAAGTTCGTAGTTTGAGTTGGAGTCCCACTGCAGATCGTTTTCTTTGTGTGACTGGATCAGCTCAGGCAAAGGTGCTTACGCATCATTTTATTTATTTATTTTCTATTACTGCAAGGACCACTGGATATTCCTATTCAACTCACATATTTTTGTTTTTATGCTTCAGATCTATGATCGGGATGGACTTACTCTTGGTGAGTTTGTGAAAGGGGATATGTATATACGGGATCTTAAGAACACTAAAGGCCATATTTCTGGATTGACATGTGGACACTGGCACCCTAAAACTAAGGAGACTATTTTAACATCATCTGACGATGGTTCGCTGCGTATATGGGATGTAAATGACTTTAAAAGTCAAAAACAGGTCTGTTTGCTGGATGTTAGCGTTTGTTTTTATGGAACATGGAAATTGATTTTGGCTGTGCATTTGTTTTTCTACCTGCTTTCGGTTTCCTGTTGAAAAATAACGCGAAATAAACCTTCTGCATATAGTATTCCACTTAAGTATATTGTTTTACCAAATCTAGATTGAAACTTAGCCTATTGAAAAGCCAATAAGTTCTGATCGAGCATACCATGAGGTGACCAGAATATAGCTGCCTCTCAGAAGATTTCAGTTTTGTAATCCTATTGTGGCTTCTCTGGCTCTCTCATAGATGTTATCATTTAAGATGGCCAATGTTATAATAGTTCCCCCCCCCCCCCCCTTCCCCCTCTTTTGTTGATGCTGGGGGAGGAGGGTAGAGGGGAAGGGGAAAGAGGAAGTTGCTTACCTTTTTTCTCCATAATTTTAGCCCAACTAACTAAGGATTAAGGAGCGGTCTATTTACATGGTTTCTTTGCTGGTATATGCTCTGTTCCTTCATGTATTCTGTTTTTAGTGTGCTGAAGTGTTTAAGAGTTTCTCTATATTCATCCAGACATCTAAACTCTGTGGTGGTGCATTTCACCTTGAATAGTTTTGTTGGTGGAATTTGCTTCATGGAGTCAAGATTGATTAGGCTGATTTTAACATTTGTAGGTCATTAAGCCAAAGCTTTCTAGGCCTGGAAGAGTTCCTGTTACCACTTGTACTTGGGATCGTGAAGGAAAGTGCATTGCAGGAGGTATTGGAGATGGTTCTATACAGGTAAGTCTCGTTGTCTTTGTTTCTGCGTTAAACTAACTGGAGTATCATAATTGTTGCTTAACTTATATATAGCTTAGAAATTTAGCCCCTTGATTTTTCTGCTTCCTGCACAATCCGCTTAGGCAAGTTTTGTTTGTGAACAGATATGGAATCTTAAGCCTGGATGGGGAAGCAGGCCAGACATACATGTTGGTGATGGCCACTCAGATGAGATTACTGGCCTTAAGTTTTCAAGTGATGGTAGAATACTGTTGTCCAGAAGCTTTGATGGTTCACTAAAGGTGTTTTTTGTGGTTTACTTGAAATATATCATCTCAAATCATTGGATCACACAAATTATTCTCACTTCCTGACTTTCAAAATATATGCTAGGTCTGGGATCTACGGCAGGTGAAAGAGCCACTTTGTGTTTTTGATGATCTTCCAAATCATTATGCTCAGACAAATATTGCATTTAGTCCTGATGAACGACTTTTCTTAACTGGAACATCTGTTGAAAGAGATAGCACGAGAGGGGGCTTGTTATGCTTTTATGATCGAGAAAAACTAGAATTGGTGTCAAGAGTTGGAATATCTCCCAACTATAGTGTCGTGCAGTGTGCTTGGCACCCGAGGCTAAATCAGGTACTGTAAAAATTTTGCTATAACGCAAGGGAAAACCTGGTGTACAGGGGCTTCACCATAGAAAGGTTTGGCGAAGTGGCACATTCTGTCTATTCTTAGTTAAACAAAAAGAATTTCCATGTATTCTGAACTTTTGACCTTTTCCTGGGAGAGAGAAGGCGGGGGGAAAGAGGGGGGGGGGGGGGTTTAGGGTGCTGATAAAAGAAGTACTCCACCAGCTGAATTCTGATCTTCTCTCTGAAGCGGTGTAGTTTTCTCTCTCTGTGTTAGTATTCATAGGAAGTCCAAACTTTCTTTGCTGTAGCAAGCATAATCTTCTGACCTAGTAGTTTATGATTTAGGCATTAACATTAACATTTTTAATGTTGTTCCAGTCATTCTATTTTATACAATCTTTATTATTTAAGTTTTTTCATCTTTGGTTCTCTAGGTATTTGCCACGGTTGGTGATAAACATGAAGGGGGAACTCACATACTTTATGATCCAACCCTTAGTGAAAGAGGAGCTCTTGTTTGTGTTGCACGAGCACCAAGGAAAAAGTCTGTTGATGATTTTCAATTACAGCCTGTGATTCACAATCCTCATGCACTGCCCCTGTTTAGAGATCAGCCAAGCCGTAAACGTCAGCGAGAGAAGATACTGAAGGACCCACTCAAGTCTCGAAAGCCTGAAATTCCAATTACAGGGCCAGGATACGGTGGTAGAGTGGGTACAACCAAGGGAAGCTTGCTAACACAGTATCTCCTTAAGGTATTAATATCTTTTTCCCTTATGTTCTTTACCCTGAGGACAGGTTGAAGTTTTTTACCGTTTTTTTCATGCTGTTGCAGCAAGGTGGTTTGATCAAGGAGACATGGATGGAAGAAGACCCAAGAGAAGCAATCCTTAAGTATGCTGATGCTGCTGCAAAAGATCCAAAATTTATCGCTCCAGCATATGCACAGACGCAACCAGAGGCAATCTTTGCAAAGTCGGATTCCGAGGATGAAGAGAAATGATTATCTGTATTTATGTGGGGGTGTAACTGAACTGTTAAAGACTCCTCTATTCCAGTATGTCTCTCAACAAGATGCGACTCAGCATGGCATGCCGGTGCAAGTACCAGCTGCTGATTGATAAATCCCCACTGCACGCCTCCTGAGGAGCATAGTTAACTGTTGCTTTTTCTAAGGTATATTTGGATCGAGTTTCGTCTTAAACACAATGCATCACAAAAATTTCACTATTGTACAAATCAAGTCAGAAAATTTTAAATTTAAATCCAATCAAAATATGCCTCTATTAAGTTTTTCTTTTTCCTTTGTTTTTTTCCCCTTTTTTTGGCGTACCATGCAGAGTTTTTTGAATTATCGCTTAGGTACTATGTGTCCTGCGATTTTTCGTAAAGCAAGTTTGTGTTCAGAATGCAAGCCTAAGCCGTTTCATTTGCAAGGTGTAGGCAATTGCTAGTTACGAGTAACAGAGGCACATTCTCCTCTCCCATAAGAATCGCCTGACATGCGACTTAAGGGGAGTTTGATGCTTGGTATGAGAAAAATTTGCCTGTGCTCTCTGCGGTAGAACTTTCATCCACACTTTTAGAAATGAAACAATCCAATCATTTGTATATCCAACTCAACATGTGGTAAAACACTCGCACCTTCATCTATAAATGATAAATGATAAATAATTACATAAAGCTAGAGATATTACAAGAGTCGTCAACCGTGGGTTAACGTCTCTGGGAATCCCTCTCAAATTACAAATGGCTGTATTAAAACCAGAAAATACCAACAGCCTAAAGATCAAAAATAGACATTTAGGATTCATTTGGATTACATCTCTCCTAATTAAATACACAATTGAATTTTATTTTTTCTTTCACAAAAAATTTACTTTTACAGAACCTAAGATAAAATTTCTCCCAATCAAATACAATTTAAATACATAGACAGATGTCAGAGCAACCCCAAGAATAGCTACACATGGTTCATCAGCTGAACTCCTTCAACACCTAAATGGAATTAAAGCGAAAGTCAAAATATCAATCGTGAGAGTTTTTTTGAATTGAATCCGACAACTATTGTGCTCCAAAGACAAGATCCACGCACATCTTCAGAGAGACAAGCCACACACGAATCTTATTGACATGCTGCTTCCACTGTTCTCAAGCCAATGTCCCTTGCATAGTAGCTTGTGAGACATTTAGTCACACTCTTGCTCATAACTGGATAGACGAGAGTCTGACAAAACGGAGAATAATTGCGTCTCTACAAAAAGCTGCAAAGACCAGAATTCAATGCTCTCATCGTCTTAAACTACTAGTCTATGAATAAGAAAAAAATACACAAAGAATGAATCAAGAAAACTTGGGTACTATCTAATGGAAGGGGATCCTTCTGAGCCCATGCATCAATGTGAATGGAGTGGGATTATGTTCTAATTAGTGGCACATAAATAGTGAAATTCTAACCCTGATCTCCATAAAAGTCTTCTATATGCACACAACTATATTTTGTAGTTATACTAAATAAATCTCCTCTCCAATTTGAATCCATATCTTCGTTTATGTTCCCCATTTCATCCCTTCATATTATCCCATCCATGCATTACTAGAATGCAATTATGATCGTACATGAGGAAAAAGAGGAAAGGTCAAGAAGTTCATGATAAATTACAGTCATTACATCTATATATCTCTACTAAAAGTACAGATAGAGATCATGAGGATTTAAACTTAGTTGTTTCTTCTTTTTTTAGATTGCCTAAAATGCCCTTAAAAAATAAATTATTATTATTTTGATAGACTAATCATATGACATTAAAAACAAACAAGGTGTACAAATATAATTATTTCATACAAATCCATCCTTTAAACTCTAATTTAATTACAAACGTATGGATAGGGGCCATGAGAATTTAAACTTAGTTGTTTCTTCTTTTTTTAGATTGCCTAAAATGCCCTTAAAAAAATAAATTATTATTATTTTGATGGACTAATCATAAGACATTAAAAGCACACAAGATGTACAAATATAATTATTTCATACAAATCCATCCTTTAAACTCTAATTTAATTACAATTATTTGGGAGTTACATAAAAAGTAATAAAAAATAAGAGTTATTTGGGAGTTACATTAGTTAAAGAAGAGTACTCTATTAGTTTATTATTTTTATTGTTGTTATTTATATTACTATTAGTATTATTATTAAAAATTTAAATCATAAGTGCTATGTGGGAGTTACATGAGTTAAAAGATGAACAAATAAAAAATAATAATTATACATAAAGAATTAATAGAAAAGTTCTTAATTAGGTTTTTAACTACTAAGTAATAATATTTTAACTTTTCTACTTAAGTTACAAATTTTTTCTAATTTAAAAATATAATGTAATGGAAGATATAAATAGATCATATAACCTCTATAGAATAGATTATATAATTAATACTATTATTAGAATAACTTTAGAGACTTATCAAATGTGGCACCCCTAGATTGGCACTGTCAGCCAATAACTTTAGAGACTTATCCAAAAAAGTTACCTGAACGAAAGGTTGATCTCTACTGTGAAAGGAACCCACAAAGCTTTCTTTCAGAAGTATTGACACCTGGAACACAACATGTCTAGTTAGTTTCAAAGTTGCAACAATGTCCTGAAAAGAAAATGGGGAAAAAGCCAAGCTTGCAGGTCAAACCCTGTCACTGTTTGATTGTACACTGGTTATGGTATGCAACCTCAAATCTGAACATAGAGACTCTAAGTACTCTTTCATGACAACCAGGAACTGTGAGGCAGCTTTAGCCTGCAAAAGAACCATAATTTTATACACATTAAACTTGAAGAGTATGGCATCACGAGGCATGGAAATGAGAGATTCATGTTGGGGGAAAGAAACAAAGAACAAAAAGTACAATCATATAGGCACCAAGAATGATGGAATGACTCTAAAAGCAGTTTAAGGCAGCATTAATAATATTCCAAGAGATTCTTCTAAGACTGCATATTTTTAGCCCAAGATGCTATACGACCTAATTTGCTATGGATCTGCTCTTATTATATGCATGCACATTCATTAGCTGCTCATGTTTTACTTCCTAAGAGTCTAAAAAACCAGTATTTGGTACTTGATCTTCTGAGGGAATTTATAGTCACCCATTCTTAAGATCTTTCATTACTGTGTTTAGTTGCCATATTACAAGTTTTGTAATTTATACATTTATCACTAAAACGACTTCTTCAATATGGGCCCGAACACATTTTTAAGGGACAAGGTCCAATTTCAGTTACCAAGGCTTACGATAGTACATAGAGATTCTAGGCCTCTCCACTCGCTGCCAATTAGTTTCAAGATGGATTCACCTGTTCATATTCACATAAAAATTGAGCCTTGGGCTTTATTCCATCCATGAATTCAGGTTGGGACATTTAGATTTTTGTGATGAGATGCCTCCTAATCGGGCCATTTGGCAGTTCATTCTCACAATTGATGTCCACTGATCAATCCTAATCAAATCTAAGAGGATGTTTAAGGACAAATTGAGTTCCCAAAGTATTGTAAATTGCTATATAAAGATCCTAGTCCTCTCCATTCACTTCCACTTCATTGGAATTGGATGCCCATGTCTACAGCACGCATGAAACATGCTAGAGTAAAATATTGCTAGCAAGAAATTGGAATACCTGGACTTCATTGCATCTATACACAGGATGCCTTTGAGCAATATAATATTCAGATGACAATCTGGCATAAATTGGTTCAAGTTGAGAAATAAGCTCCTTTCGTCGAGGAAGATTAGGTAGATGACATATTTTCACCTGTGCTAAAGGAAATAATGAAATTAAATGGCAAAGATAAAAACACAAAAAACTTAACACTTTGGATAAGCAACACCAGACCAAGCACTGATGAGACAGTGATACCATCACAATCAGAGGAAGATTGCATGTAGAAAAGGTCTACATCAGATCCAGGAAAACTCAAATCTTCTCAATGAGACAGATATCTAATCATTGTTGAGCTACAACACTCAGATGACAAATACGATGGTGTTGAAGGAACCTCTAGAACAGAAAAGCATGCACATCACTAAGATTCTATTTAGAAGAATGACATAATCATTCGCTGTGATTGAATCCACATGGATAGAAGAGGCACACAGAAAATGACAAAGGGACACCAGATCTAATGCGACATGGAGATGAAGACAAAAAGAGGCATGAAGAGGGAAGTATAATGAAGCAGGGTAGAAATGATTGTATAAGAGTTCAAAGTTATTTTTGGAGAATGGCTGTCGAATACAGGCCTTCCCCGAGAAGTGCCCACAGAATATACTATCTAGTAAGTATACATCAGAACAAGAGAAGTAAAAACAACTATACCCAACTTCTTTCAGTTGTTGTTGCACTACTCTTTTTCCCTTTTCTCCTTCTTTCCAACATTTTCTCAAATGGGGAAGGAGGTGGACATGCAACCGGAGATCAATGAACCTGAGACCTATTGATAAAGAGAGGTTTACCAGAACTAAGCTACTGCTTTGGCTCCAGCACTTCCAAGGTGTAATTAGTTAAACAGATTAATCCCATGTAAGAATGAGCTATATCAACAATGAGAAGCGTTATGTTTTTTCTCACTGATAAGCAGCAGCTGAAGGGCATACAGCAGAACCAAAAATTAACACTTTCCTGATCAAAACACATGATTAACATAAAATGGATCCTTCAGGCATTCTGAACTCAAATGTCCAGGAGCAAGTAACCGAAAAAGGAAAATTATGATCTATCAACACTCAAGAAAACCACTCTCCTCTTTTCAGTTAAATATCAAGTTTATGTATCTGAAAGAAAGGGATTCAAATTTTCTTGTAAGTTTGACAAACCTGATCTTTAACCAGGTTCACTTGCACAAGATTTGAAGTTTTCATCTTCAGGCCAGCAGTTTTATGTTGTAAGCCAACCTGCATAAAAATTGCGAAAGTGAAAGCAAAAACATGCTTTCTTTGTCTTTTGCAAGAAAAATGGCAATACCAACTGCATTTGCATAATCAAACAGAAGATTGGTTCGAGTAGGTGGAACAAGGATCTAATAATTCGAGGTTTCAGCACCAACAGTCACTGTGTAGATCAAAAAGGAATAGGCAACCAGATGGATACAGAAACTAAAACATGAAGGTTTCTCACCAAACAGCAGCTATGTCCAGGTGGAGTTTGCATATTGCTTAATGGATTTCATTTGATTATGAAGACAACACATAAATTTTTGTACCATCTCAAGCTTCTTCATGATATAAGATTCTTTCCTTTTAGACCTACATTATTTCAACAACAAATATATAAAAATTGCATGTGGCTTGAATGAACCTTTTCAAAATGCAATTAGGGGAATAATTGCTAAGTTTCAGAATATATCAGTACGCTTTGCAAAACACAGAACAAGCAAAACGAAGAACAACGTGTTTGCCTCATGTAACAGTGGTTCTCTTGTGAAGGGTAAGGGTAACATAAGATCAACAAATAGCAGTTCGAAGGGAAATAAAGAACCAAGGTAACACGATGTGTTTGCCTCATACTTGGTAGAAACAAAACAGAGCAGCCAGCAAGAAAGCAGTCAACAATGACTTAATTTTGTTGTATGATATAATACAATCCATTCTAGACAACCAACATATGTTGGTGAAAGGTGTATAAACAATACATAAGAACCTGTTCAGCATATAAAGTTACATTCTTCATCAGTTCCTTGAAGTATTACATCACATCACCTATGAGGATGCATTTTCCAAATTTCACGCTTATGATTATTTCTTAATTGTTAGGCAGTTGGCCTAGATTCTCCTAGACTTTTCCATCTATGTCAATTCATATGTAAAGAGTGGAATAACCAAGCATGTGGAATACGCATGCAAATCTTGACGAAGGCAAATATGTCTTTTAAAGACAGCAATGAGAACCCAAAACATCCACCAGGCTACGGGAAGTATCTTTAAAAGACAGATTTTCCCTTCTCAAGATGTGCACATGCCTGACTCCACCAGGTTTAACCAAGCATGTGGAATACGCATGCAAATCTTGACGAAGGCAAATATGTCTTTTAAAGACAGCAATGAGAACCCAAAACATCCACCAGGCTACGGGAAGTATCTTTAAAAGACAGATTTTCCCTTCTCAAGATGTGCACATGCCTGACTCCACCAGGTTCCGCTGGTGGTGGCAGGGAATAAAAACTTTGAAACAATATAAATTTGGGACTGAAAAATATGGAAAATATAAGATTTGGACAAAATTGCAATAAGTAAAATAGTTGGAGACTGTTTTTACAGATTACTCAAGGTAATATGAAGGGGCATAATTTATTTATTTAAACATGCTAATACACCCTTCATCAAGGAATGGATTCTTTACAATGCCGCACACATGCACAATTCTTGAAATACGTAGTGCTTGCTTTTGAAATATTTTAACATACATAAAAGCAAACTCAAAAAAAAGCTTGACCAGAACAGATTAAACAAATAGAAAATTAAAGACAGGCAGATGACCTTCAAATATCATCCTAGTCAGCAAAGCTAAATTGAGCTGTGCAATTACTCACCTCTATTGTTGTTAGCAAGATTTTCTAAGCGCATACAGACAGAGACACAGAGAGAGAGGGGGTGGGGGGAGGAGATCACAAGACATAGCATTTGCAATGAACTGCTCAAATAAATTCTGCTTTTTTCCTGAAAACACTAACAAAACCTGAGCTCTGAAATGAATAGAAAAGTTAAGGTTTTTTAATACTAATAGTTTTTAAGTATTTGATTCAATTAATAGACCAGAAAATGCAGTGCATTTACAACTCACAATAAAAGGAACAGGAGCATCAAGAAAATCGAGCATCTTCTCAGGCAGAATCTGCAAAAAGGAAATCCATATAAAAGATTATGAAATGAAATGAACAAGATTAATAGATATGAAGTTGCATAAAGAAAATAATGGTTTCTCAAATGATATGCGGTAAGAAAAATACTAAAATTTCCAAGGTCAATAACTATGCAGGATTTGTTTATTGCTTTGTTGAAAGTTCCTCCATCTGTTCACAGCTCATAAACCTAAGATTCTTTTAGAGGTGAAGAAACTAAGAATAGAAACTCAAGATTAAATTCAGCATATTAGTTGACAGCAAGTATTCTTCAAATTCTGAGGTGGTCGTTTTGCTGTAATGATTCTCCATATTCATATAAGCTCAAGATTAACAAAGACAAAGAAAATGGAATCAGGTTTAGTAGCTCAACATCAGGAACACAAAGCAAGATTTCAAGGGAATGATTAAGTAATTACCTCCTTCCATCACTATGTGTTTGAGCTACTCATTCCACTCAAGTTTTACTCAAAAAGGATTTTCTGAAGAAAAAAATTACCAAAAGCCCCAACTCAGAAGAAGATGAAGATGTTTCCAGGATATTTGCAAATTTATTAAGTCATTTTGACAATAGTACTGCCTTTTCACACCCATTAAGGATATCGATACCTCTGAACAAGGACTGTAATACCAACAAATAGGACAAAAGGAGCATAAAATCACCAACAGGCAGAAATGAAATGCCATTTGCAGGTTTTTCGGGAAAATTTTGTATGCCACATTAATGCAATGCCATGGTTTAAGATTTTGAAACTAAAAAGCTGTATGCTACATGTTATTAAACTTACGGGCAGGAATAAGCTTTGCCATTCAAAGGGACGAATGATAGGAACAACAGACAACACCACAGCTGAAAGGACACCCTGCAATAATTGGAAATAATTAAGCAGGACATACACAAAAGTGCAATAGAGTAGTCATTCAAATCAAAAGAGTAACAACGAGCACAAGGTATCCAGGCAGCGAAAAAATATTAAGAGTAAAAATTTACCAAATTAGGGCACACAACCACCACTTGCTTTTCCAGCAAAACTCCCGTGATTAAAGTCAATACCTGGAGCAAGTAGCAAAGGTTGGTGTAAAGCCTTCAAATCGCAAGCATGCCATTCAAGGCATAGGACAGTTTTAAAGTTGGACTTCAACAAAAAAACCAAGAAACTTGGGATAAAGTTGAATGTAAAATTGATATATTCAGTTAACCTCTATAATAAAGAACATACTAAACTAGGTTTTTCATGAAATTCATAAACCCAAGCAGATCATTCAGTATTATACCTTGAGATCTACCATCACTCATTCAGAAGTAGTTTACAGATTATTCTTACACATGACTTCAATTCAATCTTGAAGGTAATAGGGGAGCTAAGAAAAGCAAAAGGTAGAATGACATAACTTCAAGATTATTATAACGCTACCCCATAGGAAAAGACTGCCAGCCCGTACATGCATGTCCTGACATTCTTAGGAAAATCTGAAACAGAATTTAATACAATTCAAGCAATTTTATTATACCCTTTTTATACTTTTTCACCATTGCACTTTGATAAAGTACTTTTAAACATAAAAGGCCTCACCATTTGATGAAAATAATCCATCGTTGAAAAAGGAGAAAGTTCCAAGTACAAAATATAACTTTAAACTGAGAAGAACTTTACATTTTCAAGGGAAAGAACTCGACAAATTGTTGCAGTTGTCCATATTGACAATGCTGCAGCTTCCTCAGCAACAGCTAGTTTCAAGTTCAACTGCCATATTTAATTTGTCAGTAACTTGACTACAACTTCGCACAAATGATAAAACAAAAAACTAAGACAGCCCATCTTACTTTTGCAGCTTCCTTTGGATCCTGTGTTTTATGATCTAATTGTTTCCCACTTATTCCAAGGGCCGAAACAGAGAGCCTGCTATAAACAATAGCTTGTAGGTGCTCAAGTGGCTGAAAAACTATTTCACTTCCTCGCTCCGGAAGAGGCCTACAATGATAACTAGAGACTATCTGCAGTAAATCACTCTTATTCTCCTGTCATACGAAAGTATATTAAAACCAGCAATTAACAAGCACCAAATATTGCATAACTTTGTAACTATAGATGAAGATATCACTAACTTTAGCCCACATCATTACTACATCATCTCCAACGTCTCTTTCATTGGAAAACTGGAAGTCCTCATCCTCGTCCTCTGACGTTGCGCTTCTTGCAGAACTGCCAAAAGAGAAGGGGGGAAAAAAAGAACATATTTACAGGAGTGAGATTCAACATGTTTATGATTTCAGTTTAGTACAATCAAAGATACATACATTTATTCTTCAAGATTAGATAAGCCAGCAAACTTGCTTGACCATATGAATTCACAAAGAATCAAAATAGGCAAGCAAAGATATTGAGCATAAGATGTCATGGAAGAATCAAATTTGCATAGAGAATCGTAAGGACAAAATATGCATTAATCAACCATTAACTTCCACATGAAAAAAATAATCATAACTTTGGGATCCTTCCACCTGAATAAGGAATCTGAGCTTCCAAAACGTTCCAACTTTCTGTTCCTTGAGCAGCTGGATGTTCCAATATCTGGTGTTTGGCTGTTCTCATGATTTCTGTACATCCTATCCCCAAAATCAGCACGACTTTCAGATGTCTCAGAGGCACAATCATCAATATTTTGCAGGATGTTTCTGCCATCTTTATCCATTTCCTTTGCATGACTATGATCTGATGCTTCACTGGCAGTAAAACTTTCTGGAGAACATGGTTCCCATCTTGATGACACCTCATCGTCCGATATAAGCCCTGCAGCAGCAGCAGCAAGAGCTATTGTACAGTCAACAGGTATTGCAGAAGCTGTCCAATCTCCAACACTCTCTACACACTCTGAGTCAGTGCTGTCTTTTACATCAGATGATTTGGAAGCCAAAGGGGGAAGAGGAGCCAGAGTCATTTCAGAAACAAACTGGGTTATCCGATTCAAGCGCTCCTGCGCAATGATACTGCATACAAATAAATATTGGAGTAAATTGTAACAGTAGAGATGGAGTTCATCACTAAGCGACAATCTCACTCACTAAAATGTGATGAGAAAATATTAGTAAAATCAACACTAACCTATTCAACATCTCGTAGTGTAGCTCAAAAAATGGAACCCTTGTTAACACACAGTAACAGCGAGGTGCAGCAACCAAGAACCGGCTGCAACCCACAGACTGCTGGAAAAGGGGTGATGAAGAGCCATAAATAGCAGGTGGTTTCTGAACAATTTCATGCACATGCAAGCAGACACCATAAAGTGTTGCACTGTCTGCCACCTGATGAAAGGTACATGGATAACTTCAGCAATCATAAAGTCTCATGGGCCTAAGTGATACAACTCAAAGCAACAAAAGCCCAATGACAGAAATAAAGGGAAATAGAAATTTCTCATAAGCTGTCACCCTCCCCACCCACTGAACCCAGAAAACAAAAGGAACAAGGATAAAGTAAGAAGAAGAGAATAAACTCTATCACATTGAGGACATTTCAACTGGGATGTCAAATATGAGGAATCACCAAAACATCAACTGTAAATCTTTTGAACCACACTCTTTCTGTTTCGGTTTTCTGGTACTCTAATCTCGAACAGAAGGGATTGATGGAATTCTTATTTTTATTGAATTTGAAAGTAGAATAAAGATCACATCAAAACAAAGTATAATATGAAAATGGAAAAGGGAAATTTCTCCTAGATTTTTTCACAGAGGTGAAGTTATCATGTAATACAGCAAGTTCAATTGTCCTTTTCAAGAACAGCCTCACTGGATTCAGCTATGCACTGACATTTAACGGATGCTCGAGGCCAGAGCTTTACAACTTTGCATAGTATTGAAACATGGCTACAAATACCTTGATTGGGAAACTATTCTTGATCAAAATTCTGCCCATGATTCACGCATTAGACAGACAAAGATAAGATGCAAAAGCTAAAATGCTCATCTTCAAGCAACAAATTTGAGTGTGTTTTTCTTGGCTATTGGGGATGGGAGGAAGAAATAACAATTCTAATAAAAAAAGACAAGGTTAATTGACATGCACATGAAGAAACATCTGACATGACAGGCAATATCTACAGAACATTTTTTATGCCAGTCTAGAACAACAAAGGCAATGTTGTTTTCAGACACTGTTTCAATTGGAGATCTCTCTTCTCTAGTTTTTCTGAGCTAATGAAGACACTACAGAATCACTAAGTGAAGACAAGGTACATAAGAAGCAAGATAAGAATAACAATAAGAATGCCTACAGAATCATTTAAGTGAAGACAAGGTACATAAAAAGCGAGATAAGGATAACAATAAGAATGACCACTTTTGTATTGGATTATCGGAAAGTAGGATTCTATTAATGACCATGAAGTATAGAAGACTATTGGTTTGATCCCTAAAATAGCATTTCAGAAAATCGTAACACAGCTCAACTAAGTGTACTAGAGAGTTACCTTGAGGGAAAATATAAAGGACAAATCATCTCTGCTCAAGTGTCCCTGTAGATGATATGCAAAAAGGCTATTAGTTGTTTTCAGGAAAGAAGAGAAACTGTACATTTTTCACCTTTTGCAGCAAGTTGGTCATTTTTTATTTTTTAAATTCCAAAACAAAATAAGACAAAAATAGCAAGATGGCGTAAAACACAATTTAGAGTATAAAAATCTTTCCCGTACCTGTCCATAGACAAGCTGATTCAACTCAGTTAAAGATGGGGTCCTCTGTAGTACACGTGCCTGGTTAAAAGGTAATATTCATCTGATAAGAAGAAAAATTTTCCCACTTTCTTGTTCTTTTGCACAATTGTAGATAAATAAAAATATTACTACACAAGCACCAATATCTTGGAAAGTCATTGCAGTGTTAATGAATACGTACTCAAAACTTGAGAAACAGTTTCTTTATCAAGGGGTTTATTGCTTATATTGTAGAGAACTGCATACAAAATTTGGCTAGTACATCAAAGACAATGAGCATTGCAGACAATTATCTAAGCAGTATATCTTATTTTGTCATGCTTGGTAAGAAGTTTTGGTTGGTTTACACAGTGGATTGAACCCTTGTCAAGTCTATCTATTGCAAAGAAACTTTACCCTATAGGTAATACAAGAATGTGCTTGAAACCAGAGTTGGTGGCCACCGAACGATGCTTTCTTCTGTTATCCTGAATCTAAGGCAAAGTTTGGTCAGTCGCAGCCTTGTAGCACAGCATGTTAGGTGATCTCATTATTGTTTTCCTCTCTGTTCCTGAATTTAGAACCACCAAGTTCGTCCTTTGTGTATTGAATCATTCGTTTTTAGTTCTTAGGAGCATTTTGGTGAGTTCTATCTTCAAATTTTATGGAGATATTGATATTATTATCAGTCTTAGCAATAGATGGACTGGGATATATCTGATTCCAATTTAAGATTCAAAACACTGTTCATTTCAGCGAAGTTGGAGCCTTGGAATCTGAGTAGCTGTTTTCTCTATTATTATGTTGGCCATTTCTACTTCCTGGCCCTCCTAAAATATCAAGGCTTCTAGGCTTGTGCTATCGGCTCTTAATTCCTCAGATAAGATGAAGAAGCTCCAAAATACCTAGCTATGCAAAAGGTATACTATTGGTCACTCAGGAAACTTGTCTAAAATATTTCTTATTTCCAATGGTAGTACAAATAACATAAAAAGGTATATATACTACAGCTAAGTGATATACTCCCTCCATTTCAAAAAAAAAGTTGTTTTTTCCTTAGGCACAAGAATTAAGGATTGGAAAAACATGGAGACTCTTGAAACAAAATGCCTTACATACCCTTAATGAATAGGGAGAGAGGAGATGGAGAGAAAGGGGAAGAGAGAAACAAATAAGGAGAAAGAGGGGGATGGAATCGGCAAAACATAATAAATAGTCCTTGAAATGTGTAAAATGACTTATATTATGAAATACTTTCTCCACCAAAAACAACTTACATTTTGAAACAGAGGGAGTATATGATAATTCAGCATCATGCCCCAGGAACAAAACTTGTGCAGCATCTGTTTAGACCAGATATACATACTGTTCTAGATCCAACAACATTTTTCTTTGCACTTTACGGAAACTTCATGCTACGATTGGATTGCAATGGTAAAGGTATGCTCTAGATCCATTGTGTGCTAAGCTTAAAAAATTAAACGCATAGATATGTAGCCGAAGAGATATATCACATTAGCATACATATTCATTTTATGTTAATTGAACTAATTAAACACGTAGAGATGTACCCAACCAGACATATCAGATTAGCAAGTTAATGTTATTGAACTACTCAAGTTAGCATAGGAACCAGCAAGTACAGCACCTTCACACCACTGGGGAAGCAGAAAGCAGCCAAATCTTTCAACCGCATATCTAATCTCTTTCCAGGAGGATACTTGAAGAGTATCTACATAAAAAAGGGGAAAAACCCAAAAAGGAAAAAAAAAAAGGACAAAGCATCAGTTTATCAAAAGAAAAGGAAGCACAATGTCGTTACATACAATAAACACACAAAAAGGGAGAACAGGGGATCCCAGGGATATGTACTAAGACCACAAGTCTCCTGAAGCTGCCTCTCTAAACCAATTGAAGCAAACAAATGAATAAGAATCTAAACTAACAAAGGTCAAATCATGTGTATCATATATTACAAACCCTTAATATCAAAAAGAAGGAAATTTAGTATTGGTGTTGTAGGCATAACAAATCCAGTTAAAAGCAATTCTTTACGTGTCTATAGACACAAATTATGTCAGTCTGCAGCAGTTTGAACTTTTAGACAAAGGCAACGATTTGTCATGGTATCAAAGAGTATTAAGGTCCTAAATAAATTTTCTCAACCACCCAAAATAGAAATATACATATGGTTCCCCTTAGAATGTTTGAATGAAGAAATTACTCCTTGAAGTCTATAACTTTATCATCTACAAGTGCAAGGCTTAAAGTTTGAGCCATGAATGGTAATATAAGCAATCCAAACTTGACACCTAACAAAAGGTTGGACAGTAAAACTTTAACCCTGCTACTGTAAGATATTGAACTGGATGATAATTCCAAAACCTTATCTAATATTTTTCAAAAAAAGGGTAAACCAAAACTTAAGACGTGGTTGATTTAACCAAAAAGTTTTTTATGCAGTGCACCATGACATTGACAATGAAGTAGATGTCATTCACATTAAAAAGCCAAACCTGAGGATCCATAGAAGGAAATGATTGGCCTCGTCTCTGCAGCATTCTAAAATTGACAATCTCGGACTTATCCATTTCTAACTCTAATTTCTTCGTTCTGGCAAATGAATCCTCTACAACTTCAAGATTAGCATCTGGATGGAGACCCGCAATAACAAAATGTTCAAAGAGTGAGGTGGGTTCGTAATATCTTTGATACTCCTACACGGAATATTTAAATGGCTTAATTCAACAAGTCAGACTATTTCATGGACCCTTACAGAACCAAAGATGAAAAGATAAGACAAATACAAAAATTACAGAGCATGACCAAGAAAGTTGGAAAAGCAGAGTTGTTCTTTCTTTTTTCTTCCTTTGGTGCATGTATCAAGTGGACATAATATAGACTAAAAAGAATAAGCATAAAAACAGAATCATAACATAAGATGGAGAAGCTACTTTGCTTTTACATTTCTGTATCTTACCGAGGTCTTTGAGTGAATCCGATACCACTGGCGTTTCTGATCAGCCCAAATCTCAGGATTGAAAGAGGAATAGAAGCTTTGCTCACGCGAATTACTACCAAAACGCAAAGCCCTTCTCATCTGAGACTTCCATTGCTGAAAACTATTGCTACGCTTGTGTGTTGAAGTCACTACTATTTCACTACGGCTACGTCTATGTCCTGGCCCCTGACAAATCGGTGGAAGGTTTGGACTAGGAGCGTAAACACTGTGTAGTGCCTCACCAGCTGCTCTAACTGCATCCTCTATCACCTGAATAGGTGATGTTTGCCACTCCTGTGCGTCTTCTTCTTTAGTTTCCATTTCGACAGCCTAATAACACTGATCTCCCATTCAAATTTCAACAATGCAGTGCCTCCTCTAAAATACCAATCTGCAATAGCCCAACACGCTAGGAAAACAACTATATGGAAATTAACCGAGGTATATATCAGAGAAGAATACCTTTCTCAGAATGCTTTGAACCAAAAGGAATCCCCAAAAGGTATAATCAAGTGAAAAAACAAATTCTTCGATCCTGTAGGCGGCAACACTTACAAGGATTCACTTCACGTGCTTGACCATCATCCAGTTTGACACTTTATTATAACTAGAATGGTGCATAGTCTGTTGTATACATCGTCCAAACCAAAGAAAACATATTTAAGATGAAAGATGGACTGAAAATAAATGAAAGAGAAATTTTATTACTCCACTTCTCAAGATATCAAAGTTCATCAGGATGATCGTAATAATTAACGAATAACATGGGAGACAGAATTCGCACCCATTTTTTGGGGAGGCAGAAACAAATATACCAATGCTGAAGAAATGGCACAAGGTTAGAATCAATCCAGGAGTTCTGACCTCTTCCGGAAGCACATGCAAGAACCATCTAACGTCCAAGATTTCAAACCAATGCCGGATGTGAAAGAGAGACGCAGGAAATCATGAGTTGCAAATTCAACCCAGGATCATCCAAGGTCGCAGAAGTGCACAAACAAAATACAATCAAGAAAACCATAAACATCGCGCAATTGGGGGAAAAGTGATCACCGCACCCCTTCAGTTTTGGCCATGGATGTGATCCTGTTTGCAGTTTAACTCGTCGGCGAAGGAATGTGTGTGGAGGGAGGGTAGGGGAAGTTGCAGAGAACCAAGAAAAGGAAGCAGGGGCATGCACATTGCACGATCAAAGACCGATGGTGGGGTGTGTGTGTATGTTGGGAATGCTGCTCCGCACCCACGAAGGGAAACTACATGTCAGACATTTGGACATGTCCAAGGTTTTTCGGCAATAGATGGAAAAAGTCGGTGCAGAGTTCATTTAAGGAAAAAAAAATCCGAACTTTAATAGGGTTTTTTCTGGGTACGCTGTTGATTTTTACCTTTTTCCCCAAGCATGTCATGGTAGTGGTGTCAAACGGCCAGCCCGCTCCGGGCCCGTGGCGGGCTGGCTTTATCGCAGGTTAAACGGATCAATTCGTGAGTTTTTTAAAACGACGTTGTTTTACTAAAAAATATAAAAAATAATGTCGTTTCAAAGAAAAAAATTTTAAAATATTTTAAAAATATCAAAACGGCGTCGTTTTTTATTTTAAAAATTTTTTAAAAAATTAAAAAGAAAAAACAGACTGTCCCGCATCCGGTCCGCTCTGACCCACATTAACCCGCGGGCTAAATGAAGCGGGACAAAAAACCCGTATTTTAAACGAGCTTGAACATACTAAGCCCAAACTCGCATATACGGGTCAGCTCTTTGACCCGTATTAACAGAACTAGTCATGGCGTTTATTCGCCCTGGGGGGCCAAATTGGCTTTATCACCTTGTGCTGGATTATTTCTTCAAAACAAAAAAAGAAAAGAAAAGAAAAGAATATAGTGCTGTCATATTTCTAACTTCTAATAAGTGAAAATATATTTTGTATTTAAAATTTAACCTTTTGATGTCCTACGAAGTCATTCACTCAATCGGTAAATTATTATATAAACAATTAAATGATTATTATTAACTTTGCCATTTTTATAAATTTGTCACTAACAAATTGACAACAGTGATTATACGTAAACGTGAATTGACTAAAAATTTGACGAAAATATTACTAATGGAGATGAAAATATTACTGTGGATAGAATTGGATAGTATTTGGGTTTGTAATTTTTTGTTTTGAATTTTGTAAAAGTAAATTGTTTGTAAGAGAATAAATAGATTCAAAGTAAAAAAAAATTACATTCAGTTACATAATATGATCCAAACTAAGTATATCCAAAATCATTTTAATTTTTTCAATCATCATTTGAAAGTTTGATTGGAGAAAAGTTACGCTCTTCATTTCAAAATATAAGGTATTTTAGATATTTTTACATATATTAAGAAATAAAAAAATAAGCATTATTTTTTATTGTATTTTTAATTAATTATACTAATATAATAAAAATAAAATAATAATATTTATAGTAAATGTATCTTTAAAAATAATTTTTAAAATTTGAAAAAGACTAAATATTTTAAGAATGAAAAAGTGAGCCAAAAAATCTTATATTTTAAAGTGAAAGGAATATAATTTATATGAAAATGCGATAAAAAAATCTCATGGTTCATGATAGCAAAGTGAAAATTTTTCCCTAATATTTTTTAGAATTGACTCGCCATTTTGCTTGTATTAGTTCAGAGGCTACATAAGATCGGAAACTACTTTCTTGCATTAAGGAGGCAAGGGGAAAATGCAATTCACGAGGTAATTTCGGATATTTGATAGTAGGGAGAAACTATACCTGGTATAATAAACTCTTGATACATGATTAGGGAAAATATGACCAATTTCTTGAAAACGTTAAGAATTTAAAATAACAGTCATGTCTATATATTTTTTTTCCACACCAAAAAATTTGCTTATGAAATGTCATAGTTTTTAAAAGAAGAAGAATTATATGATTGATTACTCTATATTTAGTTGATAAATAGACTAGTTAATTATTGTGTAGATTATTTTCTAATGACAACATTATTTAATGAGGTGAAAACATCATAATTGTATGTTATATCAAAAACTTGATGTGAAATTTGCAAGTGTACAAATGTCGAACAAGTAATAAAGTAGTGAGTACAAGTCGTCCCAACGAGGATTGCTACCTAACTGCAAAATTTTTTTACTTATAATCCAACTTAAACCAAATTAAATGTGATTTTATCTAAAATTTAATTACCAATAAAAATAATTAACAATAATAATAAACACAAAAAATAATAATTATATTAATTAAAAATCAATGGCAATGAATAGACTAAGACACTCCAAATCTAACTTACTCCTCTTATGACAAATAATTAATTTCTTCAAATTAATTCTCGACTTAGATAATTGTAGATTTCATAATTATAAGCTAGACCTAACCTCTTGGTGAAAAGCTCCTAACTTTAATTAATAAACCAATCGTATCTCTACGTGATTTTAACTATCAAAGCCGCAAATACCTCTATGAAATTCCATAACTTTTGTTTCCTACTGACTAGAAACCACACAAAGAAACCAAATCTATCTCTAGTTAGTTTTACGATGTGTTGTTATTACCATGATCCAATTTAAACTAGTACTTCTCAACCACTAGAATAAATTTAAAGGCATGCAAGAATTGGCCAGAAAATTGTAAGCATTAAAAACAATAATAACAATTAACCAAAATTGAGATTAAAGAAACAATCTTTAATTGAAATAAATTAAATTCATAAGAGTTTCAGCCTTCATCGAAGGTTTTAGTCACAAAAGATTTTACTATTTATGATCCAAATATTTAAAGTTATAAATTTAATTAACATAAAATACATTCCAAACAAAAAAAAAAAAAACAGAAGAATAAGAGGGCTTCTCTATTTTCAAGCTTCCTACCACTGTTTTTGCGCCATTCTTCCCTCAGTCAACCCTTTGTCCTCTTTTCCCAAATTGCTTCTCACGATTTTTGTCTTCTTTTATGTCCAATTGATTCTCCAATTTTTCTTCCTCCTGCCCGAAATTCTCTTCTTTTTGGCTGCCCCTAATTTCTCTCTTTGGCTGCCCCCCAATTTCTCTTTTTGGCTGCCCGAATTTCTTTACTTTTGTGTATTAGGAATTTAAATCTAATTTGGATTCTAAATCCTATTCCAAATCAAAGTCAATTTTAGAATTTTCTTTTTTATTCTTTAAATTGAATCCTTATCAATTTTAGAATGGTATGGTGAATTTTTATTTTCCTTTCCTAGCCAATTCTTCTTTCATATTTTCTTCTCTTGACATTACCATTTTACCCCTGCATCAATAATTAGTAAAATTAGTGAATTAAAGTGTATTTTATAAATAAAATTATCTTAATTAATTCATACTAAGTACATAAATATTTAATTCACCAAAACAAGTCAAAGTCATAAGATTATATTTTAAGTGAGAAATTAATTCACTCACGTGACATTTCTTTAGAGTAAAATTATCCTTAATTGGGTAAAGCACGTGACTTTCAAAATAAAAAATATATCTTGAAAATAAAACCCTAATAATGACTAGTAAAATAAAAAACTTTTTCTCTTTTTAATATGACATGCCATCTCTTGATAAAAATACAAGTATGGATATAATTATGTGATCAAATATTTATAATTTTCCTTTTAGGAAATATTACACAACTGTTTATGATTTTTATTTAATTTCATGATATGCAACATAAGGCAAAAGTATATAATGTGAAGAATATGAATTTATGAGAATGCTAAGGTATTTATGATTTAATTAAATTTCCATTTTAGAATGATAGCAGATGGGTACTTATAATTTCATTAATTTCAAGAAAAGAAAAATATTTAATTGAATCGATAAAATAAGTAATACGCAGGTATTAGTTATCAATATATTTTTGAGTATCCAAATGCACCCTAACAAGAAACTCATCAAATTAGCATATTTAATGAGCTAAAAAACTAGATTAAACATTTTAAAAATTAATCTAACCAATATAGTGTTTGATGGGGTAATAAATTTAAAAGAGAAGTCAATAAATTTTTTCCAGTTCCATGAATTAAAGATAATTGTGAATAAGAAGTGTAAAAAAATAATAACAGATATAGACAAAATTAGAACTTTAAATTTGATGGGACGAAAATCTTATACGAACCTATATAAGATATCCTTATAGCAAAATGATAAAAAGGCCCTTGCTAAGAAATTAATTTGAAATAGAATGGCAAAAATACCCTTGATGCAAAAAGATGAAAATACCATTAATATAAAATTGCAAAAATATCCCTAGTGCCAAATTATGAAAATGCCCTTGCTAGAAAATGACAAAAATACCATTGATATCAAATACCCAAATGCCCTTGGTATAAAATCATGAAATATCTTAGTGTCAAATAACCAAAATGCTCTTGGAGCAAAATGACAAAAATACTCTTTAGTACAAAATGAAAAAAATTACCATTTGTGTTAAATTACCAAAATACTATTGATATAAAATGACAAAAATATCCTTGGTGTCGAATTAAAAAAATGCTCTCGATACAAAATGATGAAAATACACTTAGTACAAAAAATGACCAAAACACCCTTGGTGTAAATGATGAAAATATCATTGATGCCAAATGAGTAAAATACTTGTAGTATAAAATGACGCAATACCCTTGGTGCAAAATGACCAAAATGCTTTGGTACGAAATGACAAAAATGTCTTTAATGGTAAAATGATAAAAAAAAAAAAAACCCTTGGTGTTAATTTTTTTTAAAAAAAAGAAGAAAAAAACTACACACACACAAATAAGCACACAGTTGAAGTAATTTTATATTTGTATGTTGTTTTCCAATTCTATGAATTTTTTGGAGTTCCAATTCCATACCAATTCCACAATTTTACCAAACAAATGAATTCAAACATTAAAATGTAAATTTTAAAATTTTAATTCTACAAAATTACAATTGCAATTCCAATTCTGTAGCCCTGAAGAAAAATTAGTAAAACGTCTAAAAAAAATTAATACTCATAATAAAATTTTCAAAAATATTTAGGGTCGATTGTTACCTCCTGCCCCTCTAGTTCCATCCAGGTTAATAGATATTTGTAATCAAAGTAAATTATTAGTGGGATTAGATAAAGTTTAGGTTTAAAATTTTTTGTTTTAAACATAATATAAGCGAATTATTTATGTAAAAAAAAGTAAAACTAAAAATAAAAAATTTTCTTTAAACAATTGAAGTATGCATCTCTTTCTTCAAGTAAAACTTAAGTGAAGTTAACTTTTTTTTGATAAATTTAGGTTGTACTTGAATTAGGTTAAAATCTCAATTTTTTTATTTTTTTAACTTTTAATTTCACTTCTTATTTTATAAATAATTTATTTTTATAAATTTTAATATAATTTAACTAAAATAAACCCAATGCTTTAAAACTTCCTGATAAAGCAATTACACCTCCGTTAACACGGCAACTCGAGCCAAGTCAAGCATAAAAGGAGTTAAGAGCGCTAGAAGGGAAGAACAAAAGAAAAAGAAACTCTTAAAATCACTGGGGCCCTTACCTTTGTGGTCTACAACATTTATATACAGGGTCTGCTCGATTTGAGGGTCGAAAAGCAATTTGGCTACCCCACAAACAATATTATCTCTTTTTAGGACTTACTGAATAAATTTCAGTTACTAAATTTTAATTTAATAATTAAAAATTTATGTAATTAAATAATTAATAAATTATAATAATAAAATAAATATTAATTATATTATTTGTGTGTAAATTTGTAATAATTAAAATTAAAATTTGATAATTATTATATTAACTAATAATAATATAAAATATTCTAAAAATTTTTAATTATTAAAAATTAATGTTTTATATAGAAAAAAATATTAGCAATACTATAACTTAAGAGGTAAATTATTTAAAATAAATTACATATATATATTTTCTAAATTAAAATTTATTTTAAAATAATTTTTAAATATTTATTTACTTTTAATTTAAATAAATTAAAAAGATTTATTTTAAAAAATAATTTACGTATTAAAATTATTAATAAGTATAATTTTTATTTTTATTTTAAATATAAAATACTTATTATTTTTTATATAAATATAATATTTAAATTGATTTTTAATAAAAATATTTTTATTCTTTTATTTTAAATTTTATTTTTATAAATAATTTAATTTGATAATTTATAATATAATTTAATTCAAAATAAAACTCGTGAAAGAAAACTTGCGTTGCCCGAATGGTAGAATTGGCCGTAACCGGATCAATCCGGTGTACCCGACACAGTGACCAAAATGTCCAAAAAACTGACCAGACTGATGCTGAGATACTTCAGCAGAGCACAGTCTTGATCTTTTTCAACAATCTCTGCAACTCTCTTCGCTTTCGAGACTCGACCTTTTCGATCCAAGAGCTGGCAATTTCTAGGGTTTTAATTTATTAGAGATAGCAGTTAAGAGGGTTCGGCTACTTTCACTTACCAGTCAAATACTTCTCTCTTCCTTTCTCCCTCTTTCTGCAATCCTTTTTCTGGCTATGTCCTCCCGTAATTTCATTGGCAGCCCACATCGGAATTCATTGTTTTTTGTCCATTCTTCTCATCTTTCCAGTTTTCTTTCTTTTTGTTCTCATAAATTGGGAAAAGGATCGCATGTCTCTTTGGAGTTAATTTTTTCTATCTGCCTTTTTGGCTTCTTCTCCTTGGAATTGTTCAACGTTGGGAAGAAATAATTGGAGATATATAAAAGGTTGCGGTTTGCTGGATGGATGACCCGAAGAGAATTGTGCTGGATATAAGTTCAGACGAGGATGTGGGGTGGGGGGAGAGCGGGGTGACCTGTGATGGAGGAGGATGTGGTGGCGTTCGAGATGATGGTGACTGGATATCGGAGCTTTTGGATGAGGTGAGGAAAACTATAGATGATTCGGATGAGCTGCTGGTGGTCAGTGAAGTCACTGCTAACCCGAGACACAGTGTTGCCAAGTCTCTTGTCAAGTTTGTAGATGATAAGGAGGAGGAGAGTGATGATGACTGTGTGCTTTTGGACGGTGACCCAGATAAACCCATTGCCATTGAGAACGATGGAGGTGAAGATTCTGATGACTTGTGCGTTGTTGGTGAAAAGGGTCAGGTATGGGATTTTCATCTTTTCCCCACAACCATTCCTTTTGTTCCGTGTATTAATAGTGGGATTGATATTGGTCCTTTCTGGGATTGTATATTTTTTAAAATAGATGGTTCCCACATATTTGATTGGTATGAATCCAAATTTGCAGTTCTAGGCTTGGAATGGTTTTTTTTTTTTTAATTTTTATTTTTATAATCATTGTCCTGAAACTGCTAAAGGGCTAAGAAAGATAGAATTTTTTGGATAATTGACAAGAAAACTGAAGCTGTTTGGTGTCTGTAATTAATTCCCAATTGAGGCGATTCAAGCAATTGTTGGTTGTTCAGTAATCAGTAGTAGTAAAACTGGAAGATCCTTGAACAAATGAAAAAGGAAAAAGAGAAGGAGTGTTATAGAAAGAAATGCGTTTGCAGCTGCAGAAGCTCATCTCCTACTCTTGGAAAAAGATGAGATGCAAAAGAGCCCCATTCAGTTTGTGAATATTCCTCTCGAAAATAAATGTTGAATTTTGTACTTCCTCTCTCCCTTAGTTATTTGGAAGATTGCCAATGGATAATGCTAAGAGTAAATACTTCCTTTTCTTTTACTTTTATTAAAGAGGAATTGACTGTATTTGTTGATCAACTGTTTCTTGCTTTTCTTTTTTTCCCTAAAACTTTTCTTTTATCTTTTAATATACACATTATTTTTACGGTTGCAAATCTAACAACTTGTGAAATGTATGACGGATTCTGGTGGGTTTCAAGAGTGTTTTCATCCATTCAAAGGAATTTGCTAAATTTGTCCATAAAATATTTTTTTTTGTGTACAAAATATAAAAAAAAAATTTGGATAAAAAGAGAAAAGCGAAAGTAGTTCATGGACAAAGATAAGCAAATTCCTTGGGAAAAGATTTGAATGGACAAAAATACCATTGAAATCTGCCGGAATCTGTTGCACTTTTCACTAGTTGTTAGATTTGCAAGCGTGAAAATAGTTTGTGTACATAAAAAGATAAAATATGACTTTTGGGCAAAATGAGAAAGTAATACAACAGTGGGTATTACAAACTTTAAGAAGGAACTGGTACTTTTACAAGCCTGTTAATTTGTTGTGAAGATTACATTCAACTATTCTTGCAGCTTTGTTACCTAGACATGCTCAGTCTCAATGTTATGTCAATTGAGAAGGAAGGTAAAAATGTGACTGAATGAAGTTTGGGTGGCATCTGTAAGGTAATAATAAGATGATGTCATACTTGTGTTCTAGAAAAAATGACAGGCTTTTCATCTGGCAAGTTTCATTTGTACTGTCGGTAGAGATGTGAGAGCAGACATTGGCTTGGTCTGAGTCACAGAAACTCATGTTCTTACAGAAGATGTATATAATCGATCTCATAGCATCATTTAGCTTTGCTGATTATGTTCCCTGAAAGTTCTCTTGATTTTCTTTACTAGTCATGGTACCATGTGATATATGCTCCATGGAAATTCTGAATCTATCTTGACTCACATGTAATAAATGTATAACAGGTTATATGAAATTATTTCCCACCTTATGTTGCCGGATAACTTGTTTCAGTTTGTCATTTTAGTATCCTATCAAATATGTGGGAACTTTCTTTGACTCATCTTTCCTTGTAGTTTTAAGTTTTTGCTTCTTGCAGATTGCTTGTAGAGATTATCCTCACCCGAGGCATCTTTGTGTTAAATTCCCATTCAAGTCCACTCCACATGAGAGGCACTGTGATCAGGTGACGTTTCTGTCGTTATTTTCTCTCCGTATAGGGTTCACCTGGTTGCTTTTGATTTCCTGCTCACTTGTTTTCATTTAAAATTTTCTCAATCTCAGTGCCACTGTTATGTCTGTGACACGGTTGCTCCTTGTGTCCTCTGGGGATGTGGTGCCTCTAGTATTGATCATTGCCATGCTACCGAGAAGGATGAATTCTGGAAAGCTCAGAGAAAAAGTTCAAGGACAAGTAATAAAGCTACACCATTGGTTTCTGGGTTGGGATCAACCCCTATGGGTGAGTTTCTGTCATTGCCTTGTAACCGTTTGATGCATAATCAGGAGCAACCTGCAAGCCAGCCTTGTTCTATCACTAGTATCAGTACACCAAATAGTGTAATGCCTGTGAGGACTCAGGTGTCCGGATATGATCCAAATACCAAATTCCGGCCCCAATTGGTCTCCTATCACCTGCGGAGGCACAGTGTTGATCATGCAGGCAATCGATCCATTTCCCAACATGTACCTTTCAAGAGGCCAGGAATGGTGGGAGGTGTATTTGCTGCTAATAGATTTGGTAACAATTTATCTCAAAACAACCACAGCTCTCAGTTCTCCAGGAATTATGCCCCTGGGTCAGGGTGGCAAGTCCCTGGAGCCAGAGAGAATCCACTGTTGAGTACATATCAAGACTCCAACCAGGCAAATTTTGGTGGAATTGCTGCTCATTCAGTGCCCAATTCACCAACCTGGTCACCCATCAATAATGGACTTGGAAACTGTGCCCCTTTGGAGCCTCAAATATCTTCTTATATACATAATAGCAGTGTAAATGCAAACTCAGCTGCTCCTTACCCACAACTTTCCTCTCAGCCATGCGAGGGCAGTAACTTTGCAAATTCGATATCCACAGTACCTGGGGTGGCCATGCAGCAAAGGTGGGGGAGTGCCTATGGGGATCCAATGCCTTTGCAACCCCAAGTAGCTTCCCAGCCAAATGTGGGAAGAACCTGTCAAAATGTAGTGCCTTCCCAGCCGCTAGTAACCTCCAATGGCTATATCAACTATGCTGAAAGTCCTGCCTCTGCTCAGTCAGTTGTCTCCTTTCAGCCCAATACTAGCGGTGCTTTACAGAATCCATTATGTTATCAACAACTTTCCAGGCAGCCTCCTGCTGTACCAGATAATGTGCGGAACAGATTCAGACAAGGCAACCAGGCTCAAAATTCTTCAAGTTCTGCTGATGTTAGCTTTAATCAGGACACTTATTCAAGATCAGTTCCTGTAGAATGCACCCAGCTTCAAAGTACAACACTGGGAGAGAACCCTGCAATTGCAATTAACTCTCAGTCGCCTTCAGGCTCCAATCCTCACCCAGTGGATTCCCGTTTTGACGGATGGAATTTGGAAGATAAGTCTGCTTTGGACTATCTCGAGATTCCTATGTCACCTGGGTTTAACCTATACTCCCCGGAGTCTGGTCCTATGGATGCTGGCCTTCTCTATGACATTTAGATGTTTGCAATCCCTGTTCTATGATTGGCGACTTAGATATTCACTTTCCTATTATCTTAGATTAGCTGAATAGAACTGACATTTTTGCATAGATTTGTTCCGGATGAAGGGGAAAAATAGCCCCTCTATTGAAGATCCTTGTACAGTGGCTAGCATCTTTTGGAAAGTTGTACATCCATCTGATAATTATTGTGGACATGGCATTTATGTTAGTCTTGAGGTTTCTGAGTTACTTGAAATGCTTTATACTTTTTCACAAATTGGTTCTTTTTGAAATGTTTGTGTTGCACTGTATTTGCCATCTATCATCAGTGTGGCGGCATTTCATCCACAAATTAACTTTTGCTGTTACTTATTTGTCAGGTTTAAGCGAGGCACTGAAATGCTTGATGGTGCTTCAGTTTTGGTTCATCCCTGGTGGTTTAGGCCCCTTGAAAGCAATAGATGGTAAGGATTCGGAACTTGACTGCATTCACCTCAAGGTTTCTGTAAGCAGTACAACCCATAAATTAGTTATTAAGAGGGGTCTCTGTATTGGTAGATTAGCAGAAATCCCTTCTATTTCTAGCCATATTCAGCTTGTATTTGCTGGATAAATGATGCTCATGGGCACTTGGGGGTCTCTTGCTGACTTCATGAATCTTGCCTATTTCGTCCTTGCTGACTTCAACTGGAATGATACAGGTGCAAGTTACACAAGGGTTTCCCTGCTTTACACTGGCACAGGTGATTCAGCAGCTACCATGCAGACCTGTGCTGTACATATAATTCTTATTTATAGAATGATAATCATAGTGGTATTTTAATTAAATTTCACTTGTCTTCCAAACCTTAGATCATCAGGAAAGAGAATATTATATTCTAAGAAATTTATTAAGAGCTAATGAGCAGTGAGAAGGTGGTGGTCCTGTTAGAAGCAGTAATTCGTCCGAGAGTAGTTCTTTCTTTGGCTCTTTTTGTATTCCTTCCACCTCGTATTTTAAAAAATTACCAAACTTGAAGATAGTAATATCTTCAAAATAATTTATTAATAATATAATTCTTATAAAATACTCCAAAAGAACACTGTACCGGGATAAAATGCAAATGGGCCCAATTCGGACGCGGGCTTCAATAGTTGGCGAGGGTATCAGTACACATGCTGTTTCTTCTCTCCCAACGGCTTTCTAGTCTTTCAGACTCTCACTGCCGCCGTTCCGGGAACCGGTACTTTAACGAGGTCTTCAACTGGTATTTGGTGCACAAAATCGAAGTATCTTCCTGCTTCTGCTACTGTGAAATACCGACGGAAGCATTAACCAGTCGTGCTCGTAATCTGATAAAGCAGCTGAATGGCGCTTTGGATGGATTCGGGTTCTGAACCCAAAACAGACACCGAAGCTGCAGACTTTGAAGCCATCTCTGCCCTCAAAGAATCAGCGGCTATCGAACTCAAGGTCGCTTCCATTGGCTTACATGTTATAAGTTGATTAGTTTCAGAATCTCATGTTCTTCAAATTCACCTGGTGGCTGGAAAGCAAAACCCTAACAACCAACAACCACCCCCCCCCCAAAAAAAAAATGTAAAAGGAAAACAAAGAGTTGAGTTGGTGGTTCTGTGTCAGAGAGGCTTCGCAGCTTGGATTGATAAGGGAAATATTATATGAAGATTCAAGCTGGATATAGAATTCATTTATATGCTGGATAAGTCACTCATAGGTTTTTTCACAAGAAAATTTCTTTTTCTTAAAAGTTTGGTTTCTAATATTTGAAGCTGTTATAAATTCATTTAAAAGCAGTCATACATACACGTCTTTGATATTTTGCAACTTCTCTAAAGTTTGATTTCTAATATTTGGAGCTATAATACTGAATCTACTCTAGATGAACTGAAAGAAGTTTTACCATGTCTATGGGTTTGTAGGAAAAGGGCAATGAATATGTCAAGATGGGAAAAAAGCACTATTCAGATGCTATTGATTGTTATACCAGAAGTATAAATCAGAAGGCTTTGGCTGATGCAGACCAGTCAACTCTTTATTCCAACAGAGCCCATGTCAATTTGCTCTTAGGTAATTATAGACGTGCTCTCCAGGACGCTGAAGAGGCAATCAAACTTTGCCCAACAAATGTTAAGGTTGTCATCTGTTAAGCCCATGCTCCTGTTAGGCATATTTGCCTGATTATAGGGATACTTCCTGAGCAGTGCTGTTGTTGGTATTCTATGGTTTGACAGTATAATATTTTGCTCTTTCAGGCACTTTATAGAGCTGTCAAAGCATCATTGTCTTTGAATCTGTTGGCTGAAGCAAATTCGTATTGTAATAAAGCACTCGAGCAGTCACCAGAAAATGAAGAACTGAAGAAGCTAGCTAAGCAAATTGATCTACGGAAGTTGGAACATGAACGCCGTGAGTCTGAAGTTTCCAAGGCTATGGCAGCTGCTAAGGTCTGAATTCCCCACCTCCATGCAGCCAAATAACATTTATTTTGATCATAGGCAGGTTTTATTCTTTCTTATGGAAACTCTGTAGGAACTTGTCTCTGCTTTTGAGGAGAGAAAGTTGAAAATGGGGAAGGCAATGTATCAAGAACTCACTGGATTGAAAAAGCCATTTTTGGACAAAGATAATATCCTCCATTGGCCCGTTCTTTTTCTCTATGCAGAGGCAATGTCCAGTGACTTTGTTGAGGACTTCTGCGAGACTGACATGTTTAGTGTACATCTCGACACCATATCCTTCATGGACAGATGATGTTATGGTTGGCTTAATCTTATATTTTTCATGCATACCGAGATATGAGACACTAGTTCTCTGTTGCTTGATTCGTGAGCATCTTTTGTGATCCTTAGCTTCAGTACATGTTTTCAGAAAGTTGCCCTGCTTTGCCATGGGACAACGAACATGCCTATACACGTGATGCATTAGAATTGTACCATGAGGTATGCATTATTCTTTCTTCTCGAAGATGACTGTCAAAAGGCCAAAAGAAAACTGAAGACCAATAATGGCTGACTAACTGCTTTAAACAATTATAGATATCAATTTTACTTGCTTTCTGTTTATGGTATATTGTGATAGCTCCCCAACTTGCACTATATAATCTATTAATTACTGAACTCTTTTCAAAGTATATTTTAAGCTTGTTTCTCATCTTGAAAGTCATTTCCTCTCAGGGATACATTATGTTGCCTTGCAGTCTTGTTCATGTTTTGAATTTTATGTCTTCTTATTCTTTTTGCATGAATCATCCAAGAAAATAAAAGACAAAGAACTTTAGTAGATTAGATTGTGTATACGAATTTTGAGTTTATCATTCCCAATTCTCAATATCATTTGAGTATAAAGGGTTTTGCCATTACAAGATTTAGGGTGAGTAAGGTGTTTGACAAACCTTGGCAGGAAAAGAGGTGGTATCATTTTATTCAATCTCACCTTCTAGGTCTAGAACAAACCTAATTTTCTGCCTTAACTGTTCATTCTTTTCCACGCTTCATACATCCTCCTTTTTCTCTGTAAGGTAAAGTGAGGGCTATAAGAATTTTATTGCTATTTGGCTTTTAAGGCATCACATCTTTTGGTAACTTGAGAGGCTCAGAAATGCTTGAAAGTCTTGCATCTTAAATGAATTTATATTCTGCATCTCTTAACTGATCAGCTACTCATTGGTACTCTTTTGTCAGTCTCCTAATGGTATTAGCTAAATCTTGATTGAGTAGGCTGGTTCTGGGGTTTGCTTATCTAATGGAGAAGTTCTTCGTTCCCTCCTGGAGGGTACTGCTGCCTCTCCACTGGAACAGTTTGGCAAGGAGGAGAATGATGCTGCTGATGAACTGGCGAATGAAATTGTGGCAGGTGATTTGTTTTGCCTATTTCCAATATTGGGTATCCTATTTTGTGCAAATTGAGTTTGCTTTCCCCTTCTCTCGTCCTATTCCAATCACAAAAGTGCTTTTGCGAACAAGGGGAATCACTCCAAAAATGAAAATTTTGGGAGACGGTTAACGGAGCCTATGTTAAGAGGGAGATCTGCATGTTAACTAATAAGCTTCCTCTTCCCGTTCTCTTCTCATCTCCATTTGATTAACCAGCTCCTCAATTAGTTCCACTTTTTATTAGATGCTTGTCACAGCCTCTGCTGGCCAACTTCATTTGAAAGAAACAATGAATAATAAATCAGAGATCCATCCTGTGATTGTTTTCTCCGGTGGTAAGTAATTTTTGCTCCCGCAGAAGCAGGATTGAACTGAGATGCTAATTAGTTCTGAAACTACTTGTTTGTGCAAACTCAAAATTGTTTCAGTTGCAGGCCATACCGATGATTTTAACATGAGATGTACTCCCGTGAAATGCTTTTCAGGTGATAGGCCAAGATGGGTCAAAGTAAATGAAAAGAGAAGATTATATGATGTCCTTAAGGAGCCAAATTTTGTTGTTCCTGGGATTCCAGGTTTGTAATTTCTTGCGGATGTTGAAATGTCAAAACTATTCAGTTCCAATTTTACTGAACTTCTTTTGTTGTGGGGTGGGGGGTTGTGTTTTGCAGTGTTTTATATTATTTCAAAGAAGTCCAGCTTCTATAAAGAGTTCAAATCTGGAAATTGGGTTCCTCCCAAGGTCGCGTGATCGAAGTCACCCATCCGTCAACACGCATTTAATATTCTTGTAAACTAGTATTTTGAGTTTATATTATACTTGATTTTTGGGATTATGAAGAAAATTTTATCTTTTCATTTGTATGTTTATGGTTTTCCTATATCGCCGTTTGGATATCTTCCAATTGGTTATCAGTCTTTCTTTTTTCTTTTGGCTTTTATTTTCCATTACTGTTGACAAAATTGGTATGGAGTTTAACTGGTCACACTTAATCTTCCGTAACTTACTCATCTGTCGAACTGATAAAAAGGCAAGGAGGGGTAAGATGCTGAATACATGCCGTGAAATTTGTTCTGTTTCCGTTTGCAAATATACGTGCCTTTTTCCGGTACAACCGGTAGAAAGCTTGGCCCAACTAAAAGACGCTTGCTGGTCCGAGGTATACTCGGGGCCGTTCGAATCTCCAGGAATCTCTGGCTCCACAGAAAACCACTCCCACCAGGAATCTGTTTCCCGATTTGAAGCTATTTTTTACCATGCAGATTCTACGTTTTAGAACCCGTAACCATCTCCAAAAACAGCCCAGGTACGCCCACCTCCTCCCGTCCTCCGCCAGGAAGGAAGCAACATCAGCAGACATCAGCCATGGCAGGGGCTTCCTGTTCGTCAGCTGACCTAAGCTCATTCCTAGCTGGGACCACCAACGCCACTGCTGCTGCCGAGTACATATGCAGCAACTTCAATACCGTCTCAAACAAATTTGTGGACACCGGGCATGCAGTCGATGGCATCTTCGTGTTTTTCTCAGCCTGTCTGGTCTTCATCATGCAGTTGGGCTTTGCCATGCTTTGTGCAGGCTCAGTTAGAGCGAAAAACACCATGAACATCATGCTCACCAATGTCCTTGATGCAGCCGCTGGATGCTTATTTTACTACCTCTTTGGCTTTGCATTCGCCTTCGGAGGTCCGTCGAACGGTTTCATTGGGGAACACCACTTCGGGCTACAGAACGTCCCTTCGGAAACTTTTGATTTTACCTACTTCGTATATCAGTGGTGTTTCGCCATCGCAGCTGCAGGAATTACCAGTGGATCCATCGCGGAGCGAACCCAGTTTGTTGCCTACTTGATCTACTCTTCATTCTTGACTGGCTTCGTCTACCCCATTGTGGCTCATTGGTTTTGGTCCGCTGACGGCTGGGGCAGTGTTGCAAGAGCTGATAATCTCTTGTTTGGATCTGGGGTTATTGATTTTGCAGGTTCTGGGGTTGTCCACATGGTCGGTGGAATTGCAGGTTTGTGGGGTGCCCTCATTGTAGGTCCCCGTATCGGCCGATTTGACCACGACGGCAAGCCAGCGGTTATGCGCGGCCACAGTGGAACGTTGGTGGTTCTTGGGACATTCTTGTTATGGTTTGGATGGTACGGTTTCAACCCTGGTTCCTTCCTCGTCATCTTGAAGGCTTATGGGGAAAGCGGATCCTTTTATGGCCAGTGGAGCGCTATTGGAAGGACTGCTGTCACAACCACTCTGGCTGGGAGCAGTGCCGCCTTCACGACTTTATTTGGGAAGAAGTTACTGGCAGGCCATTGGAATCTCACCGATGTTTGTAATGGTCTGCTCGGTGGTTTTGCAGCTATCACGGCAGGTTGCTCGGTGGTGGATCCTTGGGCAGCAATAATATGTGGCTTTGTAGCTGCTTGGGTCCTCATTGGTTTCAACACGCTAGCCGAGAGATTTCAATATGACGATCCTCTTGAAGCAGCACAGCTTCATGCCGGCTGTGGTGCATGGGGAATTATTTTCACTGCACTCTTTGCCAAGAAACAGTACGTGAATGAGGTCTATCCAGGCAACCCAGGGAGGCCATACGGGCTACTTTTAGGTGGGGGAGGGAGGTTATTAGCTGCTCATTTAGTGCAGATTCTAGTGATTATTGTTTGGGTGAGTGTTACGATGGGATGCTTGTTTTGGATCCTTAAGATGCTCAAACTTTTAAGGATATCGGAGGATGAAGAGATGGCAGGAATGGATATCACAAGCCATGGCGGGCGTGCTTATGAGGGTGACACTGCTAATGGAGCAACAAAGTTGCCACTGCAACTTCCTGTTACAAATCTGGTTGTTTAACTTGATTGTCCAGCATGTAAACCGGGGGTTCAGTTCAATTTTCCTTTGAGTCAACATAGCATTTAGCTTAAAATGTCTATTCTACCATCCTAGTAAATAGCATATTGCATCTCTTTCTTTTCATCTTTCTTTGTCTAGTAACTAACAACTCTCTCTTTTTATTGTCTTGCAAATTCTGAATTTAAAGCAAAAAAAAAAAAAAGAGAACCTTCTTGGACCAAGAATAAACCCGCCTCAAAATGTCTCCTTTTATTAACAAGCATGCACAAAGTAATTAAGACACGTTTTATTACTTAACGAAGCCGTATGAGGCTCTTTCTTTTTCCCTTCTACTACAAAAGGGCAAAAAGAAGAAACGCTCGGCATCGAGAATTCGTCACTTTAACGACTTCACACAAGACGCCAGCCCGGTTACACTTACGCATTCATATTAAGTACAACACGAAGGCAGCCTCCTTCATGCATCAGGTCGAACGCTTTGTTTATGTCCTCAAGTGTCAGATTGTGGGTGATATACTCGTCAACCTTGATTTCCTGAAAGATGGGGAGATGGGAAAGATGCTTAAGAACTGGAGAAAAAGAAAAAAGTACATAAAACACCTAGCAAAAAAGAAAACAGATAAATAGAACAACTAGAATGACCGCATATAAATACCTTCTTCATATACTTGTCTACAAGCCAAGGCACTTGTGAGCGGCTCTTGAAACCACCAAATGCTGTTCCCTTCCAGACACGACCAGTCACCAGCTGAAACGGACGAGTAGATATCTCTTGACCGGATGCCGCAACACCCACAATAACTGACGTTCCCCAGCCCTTAAAGAGTGCAGACCGTGAATGTCATCTTTTGAACATAACCTAAAACGTATATATAAAAATTGAGATACCAATTCCAGCACAACTTACCTTGTGGCAACACTCCAAGGCTGATCTCATAACAGAAACATTTCCGATGCACTCAAAACTATAATCAACACCGCCATCTGTTAAATCCACAATAACCTGCTGTATAGGTTTATCATGGTCTTTAGGATTGATAAATTCAGTCGCGCCAAAGTTCTTTGCTGCATATCACAGTAGGTAAATAAGATAAGTGAGACTTCACCATTGATACAACCATCTGCAAACAATAGTATAAAATTTCTGCTCCCATTGTTCTTCTTGGTGTTTAAGACCATAAAAGGCATATGCTTTGCAATACCTAACTACTAATACATCCCCCATTTATGTGGCAGCAATCTCTTTTATGATGAACACCACTCAAAGAAGCTTGTAGCATTCCTACGATGCATATGTCGCTTTTATTAGGTTTTACAGATTTATGGATAAAATACACCTTTATTCACTATAATTTTAGCTAATATGCACCAAAAGAGAATTATCATCCAGTAAATTTTAGTATATTACCCTAGAATCTAAAGAAAACTATAACTGTTCAAGATCAAAATTATATTGGCACAATTGAATGTTTTGTTACCTTATTATTCTCCTAATGCAATATCTCATTCTGCCTAGTAAAAGAATCCTTAAAACTGGAAATTCATTAAAAGAGAATATACTGTTAAAGCAAGGTAAATAACGTGACAGCAATTTTGCAAACAAGAGAGGGGTGAAGGGAAACTTGTAAGAAACATAATTAAAGTTCTATGTTTATTAACCCAATGCTACATGATCCCTCCAACTAGAACCATATATACCGGCACGCTTATCATTAGATGTGGTATACCCACATTGGACATAGCTTAGCATGAGAAACAGCTGGGTAAGAAACGAATGTTAGTTATATTCTCATGAAAGTCAAAGAGAAGATGGTTGATCCAGTGAAGTTACCTGTGTCAAATTTTGTGCTATCAATATCTATCCCAATAATTCTGGAAGCACCAGCAGCTTTTGCACCTTCTGCAACCTGTAAAGTAATAGTTTAGTTATCCTGGGGCATTGCTAGTAAGTATAATGCTCAGTTTCAGCCCTAAAAGGGGAGACATGGCATTTTAAAATGTACTGAAAAATCAAACAAATATTTATGCAAAAATGGTCTTGACCGAAGTACTTACAGCAAGCCCCACAGTGCCAAGGCCAAAAACAGCAACAGTGGAACCTGGTTCAACCTTTGCAGTATTCCAAACTGCTCCAAGACCTAAATAGTTCATAACAGGCAAAGTTAAGCACACATCACATGTTAATCTGCTGCAGTTTCCTCCACAAAGATATAAAGTCTCAAATCCAGGGCCACTAAAGAAAGGGACTGGAATCCAGAAGATTAAACTTTAGAATTTGAGAAAATAAAAAATGTATCTAATACAGTAGTCATCATAACTAAATCCCGTAAGCCAGGTTAATCAGGTAATTATTCCTTTTTGAAGCAAATAATGAAATACTTACACAAGTTCTAAGAAAGAAAGTACAACCACTATTTTGCAGGAAAAAGGTACAAGTCTATATAGTACAAACAGATAATCACTCTGAAACCCAAGACCAATGCACACAGCAAACTTTTTCGGGGGAAGGGGGAGTAAGTAATACAGTCAGCTTTCATTTTCTAGCAGCAAAGTGCACATGAAGAAAATTCTTCCAAGCATGAAACTCCAACCGCAATGACTTCTAGTACAGCCGCTATAGTCACCTGGCAGTTGAGACCTCATTCACATTATGTGTCTATTCCTCTCAACACCAAATAGATCCAGTAACATAAAGCTGTGAGACTCAGCAATCTGTAAATTTTTTTTCGTCTTCTTTTCCTCAGGAAATTCACATAAAATCACAAAAGGTTTTGCTACTTTAAAAAAAAGTAATTGACAATGTCTATTAGTCTTTGCACAAATTATAATTTGGACCAGAGCAGTTTCTTCACACATTTTCAACTCTCTCCCCAAGAGAAGTTGAAAATTCAACCAGGAAGGAACATGCTAACTGTAGGGAAGCACTAAATCTACAAATCAAAAAACCAAGCAGGGGATTTGGAAGATGAAAATGTAACGAGTTCCCCCACCCCAGCCGCCAATGCACAATATAGGCAACCTCTTCAATTTCTTCTTTTCCTTCTATCCCCTTGTTTTTTTCAAGAGGACTGACAGGAGGAAGAAGAGGTAAACTGAAAATTGTTATCATCTTCCAGATAAAATGAGTAATCAGTGTATATCAGCTGAATTAGATAAAAGAGACATGTACATTGCCTTCAGAAAGCAGAATATTATATATGTAGCAAGAGAGAACACGCAGCTTTACCTGTTGGAACTCCACAACCCAAAAGACATACTTTCTCAAGAGGAGCTTGCTGGTCAATCTTTGCAACACTAACATCATGGACAACGGTATATTGACTAAATGTTGAAGTACCCATGAAATGATACAGGGGTTTCCCATTGATAGAAAAGCGACTCTTGCGATCATTCATCATAACTCCAACCCCTGTAGCAGCCCTTACTTTGCCACAGAGATTTGTCTTTCCTGATTTACAGAACTTGCATTCCCTGCATTCTGCCTGATAACAAGGTATCACATGGTCTCCTGGCTGGACCTCGGTAACCCCTTCACCAACACTTTCAACTATTCTGCAATTTCCAGAAATGAAAAGGAAGCAAATATTAATTCTTCTCATGCATTCCGGAACTCTTTGCCCCCTCACCCCGTGCCACAGTGGGAGGCAATGCGGAAGCACCTAAAAGATCATACAACATCGATACAAGAATCATACCCTGCAGCCTCATGACCAAGAATACAGGGGAAGAGACCCTCGGGATCCTTCAAACAAAGTAAAGTAACAGTTAGATCTCAAAGTGAGAGAAAATAGAACACGTGTTGTATTTGGACTGATTTTCTTCTGAATATTTTTGCTCTAAGAATGAAAAATGAATTGATATGCGGATAGAGATGCAGGATTTTAAGTGAAAAATAAAAAACGAAAAGAAGAAAAAGTGCCCCATTTTGCGTTTCATAAATAACAATTATGCAATTCTCGGATTTGATGTTCAATCAGCATGAAAAGTCAGTGTTTACGTTGATTAGAAGTTCAAACTTGCAGCATAACACCTCCTTTAAATTTCAATTTTCAACAGATCCCTAATTAAACAAACTACTATTCTTTACAATAAGTTAGTAAGTTTGATCAACATTGTCCGAAGGAATGCACAGCCTAGCATTCTTTGGATACTCCTTTGAGCATACCAGACCATAGTACCATACCTTGCCACCCCAGGTGTAAGCATCGGTGTGGCAGAGAGCCGTGAAGAGGATTTTGATTCGTACTTCGCCGGCTTGCGGCGGAGCCACCTGCACCTCTTCGATCACCAACGGCTTGCTGGGTTCCCAGGCCACCGCCGCTGTTGCATTTCAGTTTAATTTATTTTTACGACAGAACACAAGCCAAAATCAGCCTAGGGTTCCATATTTGAACTAGAAGTATATAAAAGGATGCACAGAGGGACATGGAGAGAGTACCTTTGCAGGTAATGACTTGACCTTGTGTAGCCATGACCGCAATCCGTCTGAATTTACGACCACGAATCGGCTGTAGAGTGCAGAGGAGGGAGCGGAAGGGGAAGAGTGATGTCCGTGGATATCAGTGAGTGGATAGAGCAAACTTACAACGCGCATTTTTGTACTTGTCACTTTTTCGTTTTTTTTTTTTTTAGACTATAGCCCTATCAAATTGACCGGGCCCAGTACTCTTGCAAAGTCAAATATGGATAAACTCAAATTTTTTTTTTTTAAACTGAACTCAGGTATTTTGGGTAAGACTTTCTGACAGCTCGTGAAATCTTCCTGTGGAGAACGGTAGTATATGTGAGTGGCGGGGGCGAGGGGGAATAGAAGAAAAAGACTATGGTATTTATGTTATTTCGTGCATTAAATGGATAGCGGCAGTGCGGTGTAAATCAAATTTGAGATCTAAATTAGAAGTGCTTATAATCTTATTTCGAGATTTTTTAAAAGTAAAAGAAGTATATTGTTGGTAAATATCATATAATTAATTAATAAAAAAATCTTTAAATTACAATACTTATATAATGATAAAAAATATTCCTATAAATGGTAGAAAATATCTTCTCAATGCAATCCTTGATTTTATTATTATTTCGAGAATTTAAGTAATTGAAATTTGCCTTCTAAAAAACAATTACTGAAGTTTGTCGTGCTAATACATTATGTTGTATTTAATGGAAGTTAATGTAAATTTTTTATTTTTTATTATATTTTTTTTCTCACAAAAAAAATTATTTTTACGAAACTCAAGACAAAAAATTTCAAACCCAAACTCTATTCAATCTCATAATTTTTTTCTTTCAAAGAATAATTTTATACTTTCAACTCCATTCATTTCAAAATATAAGACCTTTTAAGTTTATTTTATATTTTTAAAATTTTTGATCATTTATACATTTTAAGAATTATTTTTCTATAGTTATTATTACCAATAAATATAATTATTATGTTCTCTCTTATATTAGTATAAAATAAATTAAATAAGTTAAAGATAAAATAGGAAGAACACTCTTTACTTTTTCATTTATTAATCTAAGTCCATTTTCTCTTCTCAAAATACCTAATATTTTGTAAATTTTAAAAATTATTTTTTTGAGTTATTCTTATTAATAAATACAATTCTTCCATTCTTTTGTGTATTAATATAAAATAAATTAAATTAATAAAAAATAAAAATAAAAAAATACTCCTTATTTCTCGTTTCTTAATCTTTACAAAAGTGTCAAAAATTCTATATTTTAAAACGAAGAGAGTATATTATCATCTAACTGTTTAATTGAACAAATGTTCCAAGTAAATCTTTCTTTCTTTCTTTTTTTCCAAACAACTTGTAAATTCATAAAACTACTAATCAAAGATTAACCTATTATATGCCTTATTTTTTGATTTTAGTGTGATAGGAGAAAACAAAGGAAAAGAAGTGAAAATCAATTTGTATTAAATTGTACTCTTTGGTGCTGACCTGTAATGTGTCATTTTCAATACAAGGACTAAAGAAACTTCTAGAGAAGAAATATGTTTGATATGTTATTTTTAATACTCCCTTCATTTAAAATTAAATATTTATATTTAGATGTGTCTAAAAATAAATTATTTTTATAAACTTTCATAACTAATCTCATTCATTTAAGGGATATAAATTTTATTAATATATTAATCTTACCACTAACGTTTTAATTAATAAAGATATAATAATTACAAGTAATTTAATCTTAATTACTTAATAATTTATATTTATTTTATATGTTGCATATCTAACAATCACAATAAAACATATGAAAGGAAAATATCACTCTATTACTTAATATATAATCAATTTATAATATATATAAATTATTAAGTGATCACGATAAAACTATTAAATAATTACTTGATCAAGTTACTCTCTTTAAACTTTTTATTAAAGTTTAATCAAATATTTAATTTTAAACTGATAAAATACTTTATTTTGTCCTATATTGTAGCGGGGATGCAGAGCAATACTCTTTTTTTTTTTTAAATTGATGAGCAAATATTTCAGATGAGATTTGAATTTCCCGTAGTCTTTGATCCAAATTCCAATGCCAGTAGACAGCTTGGTCGGTGTCCTCTTTCCAATAGTCCAGGAACATTTGAATAAATTAAAGGGTATGCCACATCTATTTTAAAATATAATTCGTTTTAATTATTTTTACTCAAATTAAGAGTTATGAATAGAATAAAATATATCTTATATTTTTAATAAATTGGAAGAAAGAAAGAAAGGAGGAAAATAAATAAAAAGAGAGAAGAGAAGAGAATTAGAAAAATATAAAATAACTTATATTAAAAATAAATCCTTCCGTGTAAAACAACTTATATTTTGACATAAGAAATATTTATGTTACATTTCACTCTAAAATTTAATATAAAGTTTTTATTTTAAATCTTATATATTTTTTATAGAATCTAATACAAAAAATCTTAAACTTTTGAGTGTGATTGAATAGATTTTAGTGTTGAGATTTTTGTCTTGAGTTTCGTAAAAATTAAATTGTGTTGTGAGAAAAGATGCAAGTCTTATATTTTAAAATTTTGAGTTTAGTTTTGAAATTAAACCCTGTTCAAATAGAGCCTCATAAATGCTTTTGGTGCCCAAATAGACACATATTCATCCAAAGTTTTAGCTAGTCGATATTATTATTAATCTTTTTTGACTAAAAGCTCGTTGTTTTTAATTAAGACTATATTCTTAACTATTATTTTTCGTTATAATTGTATGTATTGAAATTATTAAAATATTTTTTAATAAACACAAAAAAATATTTTTATTTTGTCCTTTTATACAAATATAGCTAATTCTCTCTTAAATCTTTTATTTAAAACATCAAATTCGAAATTGATTTTAAAAGTTTCTTTAAAAAACTTGAGTCTATAATTAAATGATTTTATAATTCTTCATCATGTAAAAATTTAAAAATAAATTTATAAGTATAATTAGATATATTTTTAAAAAATTTTAAAAAATAAGCTCGAGCTTGGGTCGGTCCTAACTTTTTTTTTGCACAATTTTTTTAATATTTTTATTTTCTCTCTATAAAATTTTATTTAATTTTTTTTAAAATGATTGATACTATACTTTTAAAAATTTTAAACTTATATTTAAATCTTATATATTTATTAATTAAAAATAAAGTAAAAAATAATTAATTGTACTGTTTTCATATAAAAATAGTAATAATATATTTTTAATAAAATATAACAATAATATTATTGTATAATTAATTTTGTGTGTGTGTGACCGACGTTGCAGCACGACGACTCCGTTGTGGAGCAACGACCGACGTTGCTGCCCTAGGCCACGATGTGCCAGAGACGTGGGGGCCTTAGGCGCCGGTCGTTCGGGCAGGCGGCTCCGGGCACTTGCGCGCCCAAGGCGTGCCTAGTTCAACTTTATTGACTCCAATTACTTCAACGTCTTCACCACCGTTGGTGGCAATCGAGTGAGTACTAAAATTCTCTCTTTCCTTCCTGTTCTTTTGTTTTTTCTACCTAATTATTGGAATTAGATAGAAAAAAATTTATTAGAATCAATGCGAATATATTTTACTACTGTTTTTGTAAAAAATCCTAAGTGATAGCAGTAGATACTGAATTTTCGAGCATGTAAAAAATTTTTGTCGATTTTATATCTAACGTTCTAGGTATGATATTGGGCTGAAATTTTGCATGAAGGATCCTTAGGGTGCGAGGAATCTCCAAAATTTTTTGTTTCATTTTTTCGAGAAAAAAATTTTATTTGTAAAATTTTTTTAAAAAGGAGGTCAAAAAATGAAAAAGTCTAAAAAAAATAAGACTTCAGGTTAGAAAAACATGTAGGTAGACCTACAAACTGTTGTATATATATATATGTGTGTGTGTGTACATATGAGTCGGGCTTCTCTTGGCTCAAGCTCAACCCAAACATTATTCAGGTTAAAAAAATAAATCTGATATCACAATTAAGCGGGCCTAACAAGTCGAGTTTGGACTAATCCGAGCTCATTAATAGTCTTAAATGGTACGAGTAAAAGTAAAATATATTCATTGCGTTTAAAAAAATCTATTGTATTTATTAATTATCAAAAAAATATCAATTGAAACGTCGATAACTAATGATCTTAACAAATATGAAAAATAAAGTAAATAATATGCATGTAGCTCTATACTATTTTGTTAAAATTTTGGAACTACCAAATCCAATTTTGGATAAGTAAAACAAAAAATAGGTCAAAGGGTTCTGCGAGAAAACCGAAGGCTTTTGAGCTTCAAAGCAAGGAAAAGAATCCCCTGTTTTATCACTGTTATTTATACGAGGATAAATTTGCGTTCTTTCCTGTCTCCTTGTTTGAGATTCCTTCTTCGGTATCAGCACTCAAAAGCATCCCCTCTCCGGCTCCCCTCCCCACATCCACCACCGTACCATCCTCCTGTAAATTATAAAAGCACATATTACAGAACCTCAAGACATAGGCGAAGAACGAAAGAAAAGAAAAGGATCAACTTTTTTTGTTTTTTTGGCATCTTCTACTAAACTCATCACGAACCTCCACATGGCTGCAGAGTCTACTTCAGGCTCTTCATCAAATCCGAGGATTATAGTGCAAAAGAACCCGTCTGAGTCCCAGCTCTCTGAGTTGGGCATCAAGTCTTGGCCCAAGTAAGCCTCCTATCTATCTCTTGGAACGCACACAAACAAATAATTTCTCACTGCAGTTTTGTAAATAATTTGTCTATGATTACGGGTATTTATTTTCTCCGGCGGGTTTGGACAGATGGGGTTGCTCGCCGGGGAAGTACCAACTGAAGTTTGATGCACAAGAAACGTGTTATCTACTGAGGGGGAAGGTTAAAGTTTTCCCGAAGAATTCGTCGGAGACGGTGGATTTCGGAGCCGGTGATCTCGTGGTAATTCCAAAGGGCCTGAGTTGCACCTGGGATGTGTCCGTCGCCGTCGACAAGCATTACAAGTTCGATTCAACTTCTCCTTCTTCGTCATCTTCATAGTTTTAGCATTATATTTTAGCTAGTTTTGAATACAACCCTTCTGTTCTTTTGTATTATTCTGGAAAATTGTTGCAGATCTTAGCATTGTTATTTTGATTAAAACATCGTTTTCTTAATTGTCAAGATATATGTTTAAGGATAGGATTCGTAGTATTTAAATATCTTAAGCATGAAAGAGGAAGCAGTAAGTAATACGATCTTTTTAAAGCAGTCAAAGATAGAGAAAACCATTAGTCAACACATGTCGTATTCAAACTTAACTTCTTTATATTCAAAGAGGCTTTAAATGTTCCTTTGACTGGTCAACGATCATATTTTTATCATGAAAGAGCACCACCTTTTATGGCAATCATTTTAGGCTGTGTTTGGAGAGCAATTCAATTAAAAGAAGTTTTGTTTTTTTTTTTAAATTTTAGATATTATTTTTTTAAAAAATAATTTATTTTTATATTTTTAATACAATTCATCTTATAAAATCAGATGATGTCGCCACTGCAGAGAGAAATCTTGGCTTGCACCCTCTCGCCTAATTCACCGCTTTCCTTCTTTTCTATTCTCTTTTTAAAATCGACGTTATAGTGAAAAGGAAAAGCTTCTTGGAGGAGAAGTAATTCTTTTTAAATTGGGTTTTTATCTGAGCATCAATTGTCTCAAAATGAAAGGAGTGTAGTATTAAGTATGAGATGAATTATGATTTAAATATAACAGGTTTTACACTTGGAAAGCGAAGGTTTGGATTGATAAGAAAGAAATATCTGAAGGAATTAGTAAGTATATACGATACTAGCTTTTACCATAACTCGCAAGGTTCCTTTTTTCTCCATCGGATTCGGGTAAAAGTCTAGTACTTGTCTTTATCTCATTCACTTGGGTGTGCTAAAGGCCGCAGCCGCCCCCGAGCACCCCCACCCCCAAGAAAAAAATTTGCTCAGCTCGTTTGTCCTGTTACGTGTGCATTGATGTTATGACATTCTTGCATAACTCCCGTCTTGCTTTTGCCCTTTTGTCTGCTTTTCCCCATTTGCAATGTGCATTAAGAAAGGTCAATATTTGATTGTTGAATTTTTTAAAAGTTGTTTAAAAAAGATTAATTTTTAATTATTTTAATGAATAAAAAATATTTTAAAATGTAGTTCAAGATAACTTTTTAAATTTATTTAAGTTAAAATTAAAAATTAAAAAAAAAAGCAATTGAGGGAGCATACAACCTTTGGGTGTGATAGGTTCTCATATTTCAAAAATAATTTTGTTAAAATTTATTTAGGCTCTAGTTATATAACTGAAATGTAATATAAAATTTACATATTTTTTATAAATAATTAAATATTTATAAAATTTAATATAAAAATTTTAAAATTAAATTTTACCTAATTTCATCTATAAACTAAAATAAAAAATAGTATGCAATTGAGAAATTAAGAGCATATAACCTTCGAGTGTGATAGCTTCTCAGATTTCACAGTCGGTGAGCCACGACCTGCTTCGATGCCTAACCTTGAAGCGGGTCGGCAAGCTCGGTAACCAATTCATGTAATCGACCCAAAAAGTAATCCATTGAAAATGACTCAAAAATAACTTGTGACCTCAAAAAAGTTATAAATTTTTTATTTTGAGCCATTAAAAACAATCCCCTAATAGGCTCGTTAATACTCCATTGACGGAGACCCCAAGAAAAAGTCTTTACCTTCGATATTCACTGTTCTCTTCCACTGTGAGGATATTTTAGAATAAAAGAAGGAAATGGTAAACCCAGATTAATTAGATCTGCACCAAAACCGACCAACCACAACAAACCCAAATGCACTAGCGAAGGTCCCATAACCATGCTCGTGAGCAGCAAAAGTCCTATGAAGTGTTTTTAACCTATGCAAAGATGCAATTCCGCATACAGACTAAGAAATATATATATATAATTCACATTTTCTCTCTTAAATAATTAATTTTTTAAAAAAAATTTAAAATATTTTAAAATCAAATTCTATTTAACCACTTCCTTAAAAAACGAAGATCTTATTATTGAGCATGCAGGAGAATAAACAAGAATGGTTTCGCTGTCTATTTCTCGAATAGTTTAGAAGGTCTTATTCCAGCACGTTTTAATACTGATCCAAGGGTAGGTTTCAGAAATTTCTAACTGCATCTCATTTATGTCCAAAACCTGTTTAAATATATTATCCAACCATTTGGACGTCCATTTGAAACATGTAACCTGAAGAGCAGCCACACAATTAAGGAAGTCCATGCTATGCCAGAAAATGAAAATCTTCTAACAAGTCCGTTCACAAGGAAATCTCCTGGTGCCGTATGCAGTATTCAATCGGTCATCCATGGAAGAAAGGAAGCCACAATTCCATTGTGCTGAGATCTAAAGAAAGGGCTGGAGTGCCCAGTCCCTCGCAGCTTTCACTTTTGAAGAGGTCCCCCTACGAGAAACATGCACAAAATTTACCATGGACTTGGATAAAAGTTTGGATTTGAAATTTTTATTTTAAATTTTATAAAAATTAAATTATTTGTGAGAAAATATGCAAGTCATGAAGCTGAAATTTTGCATTAAGTTTTGAAATGAGATGCTATGTACATACACCGAATGTTTAACAAGAGCAAACCACAGACGATGTCAAGGCAAGATAATGTACAATTCAGAAGTAAATGACCAAATGATGGAACAAAAGCTCCACCAGCAATTCAGACAGGACTAAGTTGACTTCATATCTCACAACGGAGACTGAAAACCCCCTTAAGTTCATATGAAATGTAAAACATGCCTCACAGAAACATGCAGAAAAACCGAAAGAGCATTGTTCAATAATTTCATCAGATCTTTCAGCCGGTAAGCAAGAACGTTAGAACAGTACAACAATATAATATTCTTTCCGAAAGTAGCCAAGAGCATTTCAGGTAAGCAAATGGAAAGATTTGAAAAGATCCTAACCCACAAACTGTTTGCAGTCTTTGCGCCTATAGTCAATCCTAATTAAATCCCATGAGCTAAGACTTTCTTAGCGGAAAAACATGGGAGAGAAAAATCAAAAGACAACCTGTCACTTAAAAACAAGATTGGGTATCTGCTCATATTAACTATCAACCAAGGGAAGTTAGGAGAAAAGCAGTTCATAGCATAATTTAGTGTACAATGCTTAAAACGTTAGGCAACACAATTCTGATTCAAGTAATAGTATGAGCCCCCGATGCCCTCTTTGACCTGAGAAAGTAGAGTAATATGATTAGTTAGTCAGGGCCCATCCTATTGAAGTAAAATGGTTGAATAGGATATGGTTACAAACACGTTCATATCACCAACCTCAAACTGTTAAGAAATAGAATTTTCTTAGATATAGTGTTACAATGCCAAAATCAAAAACCATCAAACAGCTATATCATTTTTTCAGTGAAAAAGTTCAAATTAAGCACCTCGACAGATTGCAAAGTAGTTCCAACCCAAGAATTAGAAAAAGTACATACTACGATAAAGCATTTCTGTACTACCCAGGGCAAACTCTGATGAATGTGTAGCACTTTCAGATAATGACCATTTCCAGAATTACTTGTCTTGACAGTGTGATGGTGAAAATGGAATAAAGTGGAATTACCTTAGATACAGCTGATGATGCAATAAAAATAGGAAAATAACACACCGTATTGAAGCATGCTTTCTTCAAGAAGGAATTTCTGTGATAGTTGAATCTAGGAGGAGAAACCTGCAGTTCTTGATTGGTAAATTCACCCCCAGCGGTCCGTCTCTACCCTGAAACAATAGAAAATATTCAGCTTCAGAAGATTAGTACTCCTTTGAACAGGAAGCTGAAATTCAAATCTAGCGCACATTCCAGTGGACATTAAAATCTTGTGCACTTCTGCAAAAATCTTCTATTGTGCAATGCTCATTAAGCACTAAGCTTAAATAATTGATGCGTCAAATATAAATCATCCTTGTCTAGAGCTGCATGACATGCAGAATATGCTGAAGAATTACAGATGAATGATCCTCATGATTATAAACTAAGCTTTTAAGAACTGTACCAAGCTGAGTCCCCCTGCAGGAAGCAATACATCTCTGCTATCTGTTACATGATGCTAGTACGGAGGAGTTCACGGTCCATCTGGACAGTTTCTGTGACTCAGTGTAACATTTACAACCAAAGACAAAAAATTGATACCAAGAACAAAAGGCTCATTTTTCACATAATGGTTTAAAACAATGAAATGAGCAAGCCCAAAATATAAGAATTACCTGAAAAAATTCCATCATTACTCAAAAAGAATGAAGGAGGGACATACATAAAGCTATGCAGAGGGATAGGAGCTGCAAAGCTCAATTTTGGCAGGACTATGTAGGCTGGACTTAGATAGCTAACCAAGTTCTGCTAATCAAATAGATTGAGATTTGAGCTATGTATATACAGCAAATTTTGACCCTATGCGAATTAATATATGCCTATTCAGATCAAATCTGCTTGAAACAATTTGGGCCCCAAATACGGATAGTCTGATCATCACTGGCAGAAGCCAACATCTGAGGCCTCCTGGGATTCCAGCTCACACTGTTCACAGTCATTAGATGGCCTGACAGGACCTCAATTGGATAAGGACTTCGGTGGTTCCAAATGTATACCTGTTAACAAACATGATTTCATGTGATCCACTATTTCATGAAAGCTATAAAAAGATTACCGAAATATATATATAGTGCTTCACTATTTTGTTTTTAAGGCAATATAAGCTTAAAAGATTGTTAATACTCCAAATCATACCTTAGAATCTTCACTGCCACTAGCAATAAGCATACTGTTCAAGCCGCCAAAGCAAGACCGTATTACATACTTCTGCTGCCTGTGGCCCTTATATTTCTGTGGCTTTTGCCACTTCCCTGCAACATCCCACATATGAATTTCTTGGCTGTTGAGGTTGACAATGAAGAAATTACTATCTGCTGATACTGAAAGAGATGTAATTGAATGCTCCTCTTTAATGACCCTTTCACTATTAGTCCGCAAATTCAGTATATGAATTTCTTTCTCAGAAAATATGCCGATAAGGTTTTCTCCATCAGATGTTACCGCAAGGTCTGTAACTTTAGGCATCCTTACCCCCTTCCATGCTTTTATTTCATTTCCTTCACAGTCCCACATGTAGATGCCTTTTTCAGGATCAGAGCTGCCACAGACAAGCCGCTTAGAATCAGGAAACCAAGCACATGAGCTGACAATGAAACCATCACTGCCATATGTGTGCTTGCATATACCTGTTTCCACATCCCAGAGTTTAGGCACCTCCATATTTCCACATGTCAGCACCATGGAATCATCAGGGCTCCATGCTACAAATGAGACAGCATTTTGGTGGCCTTGTAGTGTGTGCTTTTGTGTTACTTTATCATTTTCCAATACCTGAAAAATTTTAGCAGAATTAAAGTTGGAAATAAAACCAGTTCCAGACCAATAAATGCAGTAAATTGACACTAGCAAAAACATATAGCTTTTAGCCTGAATTATATTCATAAAATCTGATGCTGGAATGGAAAAGATTAAACATAACATAAGAAGCCAACTCAACTGCCAAAGAGATGATATGCATAACGTATGCACATTTTCAATAATGACTGTATTTACACGATCTTTTGTGAACTTCATTACAGACCACCCAAGCCTAACATAGAAAGTCTGAAACCAACTCTGACCCTATAATACAGAATGATTGAACACTCCAACAGGATTTTATTTACAAACCAATCATGCATTTCACCATTCCGAATGAAACAAACAACAGTTAAGATTTAAAGCTAGTTCAAAATCATGATTTCCTCTTGGCTTGATAGCCTCAAAGATTGTATGAAACAATAAAGTAGCAGAAGGAAATGGTTGCAGAAATAAAAACCACAGAATATTTTAGCAATAAAGTTACTTGGAAAGCAAAGAAAAACTGCAACAAAAACATATGGATAACCAAGTATCTCTGGCCATTAATACAGGTTTTGATGAGACAAATTCAATTTACCTGCCATATAATAGCTGTGCAGTCACATGATGATGAGGCCAGGTATTCCCCACTGTTGGAAAACTGAACGAACCAAACTTCATTCTTATGATTAGTCAAGATCTGCAATAATACATCAAGAATGGGATGCATGTTTAAGAATTTGAAAGCAGCTCAAAACCTTAACACTGGCTTTTCTCTTTCTAGTTATAGAATTAAACTCATTCAAAGAAAACATTGTATCTTTAAGTATCATATATAGAATTGGCTCTAGCCCAATTTGACTTAGCTTAATTTCAACTGAGTCAACGCAGAACAAAATGCTGATTTGCAAATGAAGAGAGCATAGATCAGCAAATCATCTTTTTCAAGGAAAAGGAACTCTTAAGCTGCTTAAGCAAAATTTGGAAAAAACATGTTTAAAATTTTCCACATGAGGGAGAGGAAGAAATCACTTTGGTACTTAGCATACAGAAAGCTATAACAGGTCAAATCTGAAAGCTTGTTTCTGCAGCTTTTAGCATTCCCTCACAATAGAGCCAAACTGCAAAAGAAGGCTGGATTAAGTATTCAGACCTGCTCAAAGGCAAGTATTTCCTGTTGGTTTGATGACAAAAACAACAACTAGGAGATAGTTAAAGTTGTGAACATCTCACATATTAGACCAAATCAATAGCAACCCTCTTTCATGTACGGCTATTAAACAACCAAAGTTTATGTTTTTGAGCTGTTGGTAGATGCCCTAGCTCCAAGCATATATATCTCACATACATCATCTCTAGAAGATGAAGTGCTCAAGCTTAGCAACCATTTCATCTCTTAATGCTTAGATCCTAATATCCTATGTAACGATCCCTGTATGCCACTTTTTTTTTTTTTTTCAAGTTCTCCATATCATAAGATACAATAACAACTCAATATCTCCACAGAATTGTAAATAAGTTGTTCAAATGAAGACAGCACACCAGATAAAGCAACATATACAGGGAAGCCCTTTACTGATCAAGTCAGTAGTTACAAGCAAAACATCTAGGAGTAAAAGGAAATGGGGAAATTGATAACAAATGAAATGACCAAATAAAGCTAGCTTGCCCAAAATAGACATTGAATTTGAGGGAATTTTCAATTTCTGTGGCTTGTTCTCATCTAGAAACTAAGAGAAATGCACCACATATATGCAAAGGCAAAGACTAAAGTAGAAATAATTGGTTAGATAGTGAGAAATGTTCCTCAATCTGCCAGATTTACTTGGGAATAAATATCTACTCCTACAAGCCATTATAGGAAAATTTCTCAATTGTTAACCCCTTTACGGTAAGACCAACAAATTCAAGTAACAGGGTAAACAAACAACAAATTCAGAAGGAAATTCATAAAAGAAATGTGTTTGCATTATACTTCCTAAAGTACTTAATAGCTAAAAGATATTACAGGTAAAAGGAAAGGTCAAAATACATCAACTAAACCACCTGAATGGTTTCTGTCGGAAATTCATCCCAATTACAGTGGTGGTCTTCATAAAGTGACATCATGTCGGAAGTATGATACATGCACTTCTCTATCTGAGCAGTAGTAGCCATTTCAACCAAATGCTCCAACCTTCTCTCTGGAAGTGCTATAGTTGGTGGAAGCAATTTTTCCAATTCAATGGCCAATCTTCTTCGCAGTTCCTTGATAACTCCATAGTCAATCTTACTCAATCCCAATTCCCTCAGCGAAACTAATCCAACTGCGAGTTTGTGCACCTTGTCTTTGTTCACCTGTAATCTAGAAATCTGCTTCCTTAGAATCTCCAAAGCTAAAGAATTGTCCCCACGACTCAAACACTCCAACATACACTGCTTAAATACAAGAAACAATGCAGAAGCTCTCATTTCATCACTCAATCCCTTCAGTTTATTAAGACTCCCAATGCAATCATCCCAGTTTGCATCCTCAATTTGAGATTCCAAAAACTCAAGTTCTAAAGATTTGCATGAAATGCCAGTCTCTGATTCCAAACATGCGGCTGACTTTGCGTATCCTAAAGAATACAAAGACTGAATAATAGTCCTCAGAAACTCATGCTTCTTAATTAATCCTTTTGACCCAAGCATTTGATTCTCCATTAGTACATAAACAGGTGGAAGTGGCAACGGCGCATTATCTTTTCCAAACTTTACGAGCCCTTATTCACAGCTCTTCTAGCTGTCATCCGTCTACTGAAACTGATGAAACGATAAAATTTCTGCATAACAATTGCTAATAATTAAATGAAAATTTTTTACCCGTACTGAAACAAACTCTCAAAACAAACACTGCTCCCAAGCATCAAAACGAATTTATGTTAACTAAACTCCACATAAGAAAAAGAAAAAGACAAACTGAAACAAGCATACATCAAAAACTAAACGTTATTTTAGCCGTCTATGAAGAACAGCCCCAGCTAAAAGTATCAGAGACAACTGAGGTTTAACAATTACCAACCAATAAAAAACCTAAGTAAGTGCAAATGAATCAGAAATAACAGAGAACAGAAATATTACCTTAAAATCCATTTCATAATTCCCCTTCGCTGTATGAAATTTTTCTTCGGAATTTAACAAGAAAACTGTATCAACATTCGAATAAGGACAGCCGAAGCTGAAATCATCGAGGAAGTATTATACCACGAACTTACGGGGGAGAGAACCGTGTGGTCGAGGGTCGAGGGAGGAGGCGGCCCTCGCATCTTTGCGGCTTTTTGACTTGTCTGACTCCAACGAATTCATTTGAACGCACTTCTCTAACGCGTTCATTTGAAAATGGTGTAGCTCATCATTCGTTTTGCAGAATCGTTTTGTGTAGGGACAAAAAAACAGATTATGAACGCATTACCTTACTAGATCATAGTAAACCAAATGGACAACCAACGGCGTCGTTGGGGCATTATTTGTTTTGCCACATCCACGTGACAAGAACTGTGCGCCAGAGCGTCTGGGATTGGGCATTGGAAATTTGGGCGGGACTTTTTCGGGAATTTGCGTCGCGCGGTAACACGAAAGGACTAGGCCAGGAGGACGAAATCCAAAGCCGGAAAGGACAAAAGTAATTCGATCAGATTTGGTGGGCCTACTCTTTTGACCCTTCCAAATAAAACACAATTACTGATTGCGTCTTAAATTACTAATTATAGTTTTTTTTTAACTTTTTATTCAAAATTTTCATTAGAATTTAGATTTTTTTAATCTTCAAAGTTTGATATTAGATTTAAACAAATAAATATAGTTCTTTAATTATGATTTTCTATTTTATATATATTAATCATTAGTATTAAGTTTGAACAAAAACAAATTTAATTTTTTAATTCTCATTATTTTATTTCATACATATTTATATAAAATTCTAAAAATTAATTTTTTGCTAAAAACATCAATTTAGAAAGGACTTGTGACTTAAATATAAATAAATATTACTAAATTAATTAATTATAAATAAGTATTATTAATTTAATTATGAATAAATATTTTAATAGTTCAAAATTTAAAAAAAATCTCAAAAGACTTTGTTTAACATTATCTCCACTATAGTTAGCATGGGTAATTTTGAATTTAAAATGAGTTTGTAACTTTAGTTTTGAGCCAGTTGTTTACTGCTCTTTTTTAAATAAAAATAATGCATTTCAATCACAAATTTAATATGTTATAATTAATATCTCCTAATAAAATTATATTTTCTACGACATTTCGTCTCTCTGATCATTTTGAAAAAAATAAAAGCATTTAAAATAGTTTAGTTAGGAATAAGGATAAAGTTGAAAAAATAATAAACGAATCTTTAATATAGAAATGATACATATATTTTGAAGAAGAATAAAAAGAAAATTATGCTATATATTTTGAAAGAAATAGAGTATAAATTGACTGGCATTCATGGCTTGACTAATTTTTCCTTATTCTGAAGGGAAAAAAACTTGTGGTTTGAAGAAGAAAAAATAACTATCTAATTATATTATGTCATATACTTGTTTCATTTAAATATAAATATTTTCACTTTTATATTAAAATCTGTACGTAACACACATATATAATGCAATGAGTGCTAAAATATTATTATATAGATTTATAAATAATCTTACAAAATTTCCTATAAATTAACTTAAAATTTCAAATTTTATGAAAGTTATTATATTTTTTATACTATGCATTAATTTATTAAAATACCAACATACTTTTATATTTTTTTTATTTTTCAAAGTATAATACTATTGATATTCTTCAATATCATGAACACAAAATGTAAAGTGCAAATTTTTTTTTGCAAAATAAACTAATATCATACACAATAAATAACTTTCATAAGTTTCAAAAAATGCAATCTTAAAATTTTAGATTAATTTATGAGCGATTCATCAATAAACCATTAGTTTATTTTGCAGAAGGTAAATTTGTAGTTTTTAAATAGACTGAAGAATAAATTTATAGTTTTTAAAATAAAAAGTATTATTATATAGTTTTAATAAAATTCAAATGTAGTGTTGTAATAATTATTATTAGTTTTCTTTTAAGTTATGAGAGTTTAATCCCCATAGTCTCTTAAAAAAAAAGTCAAGCACTCAATTATTTGGTTATAATTCAAAGGTATCTTAAGATTTTGAATTAAATAATAATAATGTATTAAACAATCACTTAAATAAGAAATTAAGAACAAGTCAATTCAAGTATAAACATACTTACGAAAATAGTACTCTATTTATTTTAAAATATAAATTTTCACTTTCAAAATACTTGAACTTTTACTAATTTTTAAAAATATTTTTTAAAATGATCTACAATTATATATATAATTGTTTTATTATTTATTATACTAATAAAATTAATTAATGATACAATAAAAAACTACATCGTATATTTTTTTAATTTATGAAAAAATAACAAAAAATTTTATATTTTAAAATAAAAGAAGTACATTTTATTATATTTTTTATAAAATACAAATTTAAGATGATGTCTAACCAATTGATATCGATACACATATTATTTGTCCAATCGAGGAATTGAAGAAAAAGCCTTCCCCACCCTTTATTTCAATTTCTTGTTTTAGAGTATTTCCTCTTCCCCACACCGCACTTACTTCTAACTTATTACTAGTAGTATAATTATTATTTGCTTTTCCACATCCAAACAAAACACAATTGCTCATTGTGTCCAACTTTTTTGGACCCAAGCTACCCCCAAAAAAAAAAAGAAAAAATCTTTCATCTTTGTTATTGGGCCATTAACATTAAAGAGACGAATTTGGTAAGTAGCTCTGCTACCCCGGAAACTTCAATGTAGTAATTCTATTGGTTCGTATAAATCACGCGGCTTTCGTACCGCGTTCCAAACATGTCTGAAGAGCCGAAAGGAGTGATGGTGGCTACAGCGGCAATAAAGCGAACGCTTCGTTCGCTCCACACAAACCCTTTTTCCACTCTGTCACTTTCTCTCTCTTGCCGCTAAATCTTGTCGCTGAACTCTCACTTCACTTCACTCAACTTCAAGATCTTCACCTGCTTGCTTTCTCCATTGCCAAAATTCGCATTTCAAGGTCTGTAATCTTAGTAAACGGAAGTAAGCTTGCAAGTTTCACTTGCAAAAAAGATTTTTTTCTGGTTTTTCTGGTTAAATTCTCCAGATCTCTAGTAAGTTCATTGGATCCGAAGAGATAAAGAGTAAAAATTACTAGAGGAGAGAACCGACATTGTTGTTTTTATGAGCGGGGGGCTAATGTTCGTGTGATTTTACGTGATTGGTTGGTGTACAAAGTCATGCAATCTTGTAAAGAAGGTAATGGAGGGTTTAGTTGGCGAGGAGAAGAGGTTTTGCGCCGGAACCCTAGAGAACTCCGGCGTGCGCAATTCGTGTATTGCAGCCTTTCGTTCTGAGAATGCTGTTTGGAAACTGTTTGCTAGAGAGTGAAGATGCCTACTACTACTTCATTTCTTCCCTGTCTTCTTCTGATTCTCATTTTGCTCCCTAGCAGCCTCGGTAATTTTTCTAAGGATTGTACCGTTTTAATTATGTATGTTTTCTATTCTCTTTGCTGTTCTGGGTGTTTAATAGCGTAGCGTAGCGCTTTTTGCGTTCTTTTTGAGTTTTGGCCAGGGAGGACAGCTATGGTCAACGACATAATTGGTGTTTGTATCCCTTTTTTCATATAGAAGTGAGCTCGAGGATTACAAGCAATATAACAATCTTAGTGATTCTTTATTATGTCTTCCAAGAATCATGAAATCATGGTATTAGAGGATAAGGACAGTTTAGTTAGTTTGCTAGATTAGTTTTCCAAGTATTTGCTCTGTTTGTCTGGAACTATAAGTAGGGGTAGGGATGCTGAAGTAGATACTCTAAGGTGATTTTTATTTTTTCTTCCTTGCGCGTGAGAATCCACTAATTGGACGTGTACCAGGTGCGATGAAGACTATACATTTATTTGTCCTTTTCAATTCGCAATCTTGATTATCTTTTTATGCCCCTTCAAGCCCGGGCAGAACTTGTCTTGTGTTGCACTTGCTGAATAATTTGTTTCTTTTGTTCAATTGGCAAAGGCGCTGTAATAATTATTGAAACTACAGCAAAGAACTAATCAGCAAATCTTATTGCAAGCACATTAAAAGAGCTTGGAAAATTGCAATTAATCTAGATTTTGTTGATTCTGGTCCATATATGAATTTGTCATTTCATATCATAGTGAGAAGATTCCTTTTCTGGAGCTAATTAATTGTTGGTGCAGGAAATGAAAGAAGGTATTATCTGCCAGAAGTTTCCTTGTTAGCCTTTATTTGTGAATTTTCATGGCCTCACATTTGTGTTGAATTTTTTTCTTATACTTAATGGTGCAAAATGATTATGGGAAGCATGAAGAATTTTTGACATAAAATACTATTGCATTTTATGAAATCGACCTTTACGGCTATTTTCATTTTTAAATGATTATCCTGATAGAAGAAATCTAACTTTTTATTCAGGGATTGAATTACAACCCATCTATCTTTCTCCTGCTTTGTTGCCAACCCATCAATTCCTGTCAAGGAAGGTCTTAGTGGAACATGGTAATATTGCATGTTCTGTGATCTATTTCTTATTTTTCTGATTTTGCTTGACTGTCTCGTCTTATTTGTAGTGAACATGTACTAATACTGTAGATTTCGACCATTCTATACTTCCACAGTTAGGTCAGTGCTGTCAGGTGCTTCATTTGCACAATTGATAGCACCAAATCTGCGACGGTTTAAACCTCCTTTGGTTCCATCAATAGCACCTTCTGTCTCTGCACCAGATCAAGGTAGTTGTGATGCTTATTTTCATGTATTAGAAGTTAAAACTTTCCATCTCTCATTGATCTTAATTGCTCAACTTAAGGTCCTGTTGCTAGTCCAATTGGTAATTCATGGCAAAGACGTCATCCCCGCCATCATCGAGTGAGGAGTCATGCAATTTCCCCTTCTCCCTCTAGGACCCCAGGTAATATTTCACTCCAAGTTCCAATCTATGTATCTTAAATGGTATGGCCTCTTATTAACAGCTATATACTCTTTACCTCCTATAGTTGGATATTGATCCTTCCTAATCAATGTTCTTTTATTCTACTGGCATGGATACTCATGAACTACCACTTCCCACTATATTTACAGTCTCTTGGGGCTTTTGCACCTTCAAGACTTAATGACACTGTGCATCTCTTTGCAAATCCTTAGTCCTGTCACTCATTTCTGCTTCAGCTTATCTTCCTCTAGATCATGTGTTCTTGGAATCCTCCTTTGCCAAGTTTACTTGTTGCAGTTGTTTGTCTTCATTGATTGTCTCAACAACTAAATAGTTTTCGTGATGAGCCTGTCAGGTTGCGGTCAAATTTGTGCAGAGCCATTTACCTCAACTCCGTTTGGCTCAACATGTGGCTGTGTTTTACCAATGAAAGTCAGACTTCTTTTAGACGTATCACTTTATAATGTGTTTCCTCTGGTTAATCGGCTGGAGATTGAGATTGCAGAAGGAGTCTATTTAGATCAGAGTCAGGTGGTTATTGTTGGTGCTAGTGCTGATAGTCAAAATCAGGGAAGAACAGTGGTTGATGTTAATTTGGTTCCTCTTGAAGAACGGTTTGATAATACAACAGCTTTACTTATATATGAAAGGTTCTGGCAGAAGAAAGTGGCTCTGAATGGGACCCTTTTTGGTAATTACAGAGTGACGAATGTCGTTTATCCAGGTATCCTAAACTTTTGATTAACTTAGATGGCAAACAATTACATCATCACACAAATTAGTGTCTGAAAGAGTTATTCTCAGGGTTGCCTTCTTCGCCACCTTCTGGTGACTCCTCTGGGGATGGTCCTAGTGGAAGTGTTGTAAATCAACAATTCCCTGTCACTGCATATATGGATGATAGACCTCAGAAAATGAGTCCTCGAATTATTTTTGTGATTGCATTATCTACATTGGTTCTGGTGGTAGTTGCTTGTGGAGCTGTAGCTGTCCTCTTAAAGTGCAGGAGAGCTGGTAGACCGTCGAATGCTGTTGGTCCTATATTTACACCGTCCATGAACAAGAGATGTGGTATGTTTTCAAGTTCATTTATGTTCAGACAGCTTTGAAATAATATATGCTGATATAGATTTGTCAATCAACATGCAGTGTTGGTTCACCCAGTTTTAGAACATTTACATACAATTTATTCATACGTTCATGAATCTCCTTGGAGTGGAAACACCAACTTACAAGTGATCTATTGGTGCAGTCATCTCAATGCATTTATAAAAGCTAGTATACACGGTCAATCCCATTGCATTCGTACACATTAGTAAACAATTCTAATTATAGCTTTTGAGCTAAACTTTTATCAAAACAAGTTCTTTTTTAAAATATTTTTTATGGGAGATGGTCACAGCATATGTATTTAGGTTACAAACGTGATCTTTTTTCTTACCTTAAACATGTCTGGTCCTTGAATTATGTGGATCGTTTAAACTGCTATTGCTTTGTTTTGCTATAAGCATCTGTATAACACCTTGAAATTAATGTGTTACCAACTTACCATATTTCTTAAACTAGTACAAGTTTGCTTTTATGCATTCCAATCATAAGATTGCTTTCTGTAACTTCAGCATTTTATATGTTCAGCAGCCATTATAAGGTTGCATGTGATTTCTTACCGTTAACCTTAAATGAAATTGATATGATGTCTGTCAAAGCATGTGTTTGTTCTATTAGTGTTATTTGCAGATATTTGCTAATCATAGCTGAACACTTATTTATGTCACAGGAATAGGATCAGTTTTGTCAAGTAGCCCAGCAAGCTCAACGTCAGCGTCCATCCTTTCTACCATGCCTGCTTCTATTCTATCGGTAAAAACATTTTCACTTGCAGAGCTTGAGAGGGCCACAGAGAAGTTTAGTTCTAAAAGGATTTTGGGTGAAGGAGGATTTGGGCGTGTATATCATGGGGTAACAGAAGATGGAGCGGATCTAGCTGTTAAATTGCTTACAAGGGACAATCAGAATGGGGACCGGGAATTTATTTCTGAAGTTGAGATGTTAAGCCGATTACATCATCGTAACCTTGTGAAATTGATTGGCATATGCATCCAAGAACATGTCCGATGCTTGGTTTATGAGCTTGTACCAAATGGGAGTGTTGAGTCACACTTGCATGGTACATTTCTCTTTCTGATTAGTTTCCTTGTCATTTCTGCTCTCTCTTGTTTCCTTTGCTTCATCGTACTCTCTCTTGTTTCTCCTCTCACATTCTTGAGCCTCTCCAGCATCCTACATAAGTACCACTACATTGCACAGTGAGAAATGATGTTATAAACTACAGGCTACTTATCTTTCATTGTGTCTGTAGGCTGCAAAAGAATAATATCTTCCTGTTGAACTCGTTTATTGAAAATGAAATGTATGTGTGTGTACTAATTATAATATTGTAAAATAGATTGTCTGTCAATCAGTAAAAATATGGGCTAGTTGGGGCGAACACTATGGAAGTATGTCATTTTTTGGCATTTCAGGTGTGGACAAGAAAAAAGGATTTCTTGATTGGGATGCTAGGCTAAAGATTGCGCTTGGTGCTGCAAGGGGATTGGCTTATCTTCATGAGGATTCTAATCCTCGTGTAATACATCGAGATTTCAAAGCGAGTAATGTTTTACTAGAAGAAGACTTCACTCCCAAAGTTTCAGATTTTGGGCTGGCTAGAGAAGCAACGGAAGGAAGTCATCACATATCCACTCGAGTCATGGGAACTTTTGGGTAAATAGTAGTGCCTTTACTCTATCTATGTTCTGCCTTCACCTTTGCCAGTGTTGTACTAGTCTGTCCAGCTGCAGTTGCTGACATTATTTGCATTATTACCTGCAGGTATGTTGCGCCTGAATATGCGATGACTGGGCATCTACTTGTCAAAAGTGATGTCTACAGTTATGGTGTTGTGCTATTGGAACTTCTCTCTGGCAGAAAACCTGTTGACATGTCTCAACCTCCTGGACAAGAAAATCTCGTCACTTGGGCAAGGCCTCTGCTGGCCACTAGAGATGGTTTAGAGCAGTTGGTTGATCCTGCCTTGGCTGGAACCTACAACTTTGATGACATGGCAAAGGTTGCTGCCATTGCTTCCATGTGCGTCCATCCTGAGGTGACTCATAGGCCTTTCATGGGAGAAGTAGTGCAGGCACTAAAGCTTATCTACAATGACACGGATGAGACTTGTGGGGATGGCTGCAGTCTGAGGGAATCATCTGCTCCAGACTCGGAATTCAAAGGTGATCTTGTCCCTTCGGATAGCAGTTGGTGGAATGCGGTCGGAGCGACCCCACGATTGACATATGGGCAAGCCTCATCCTTCATAACCATGGAATACAGTTCGGGTCCTCTTGAAGAGATGGAAAACAGACCGTTTTCTGCTTCAAGTTTGATCGGAGGAGTTGCCTTGCCTATCAGGCATGGCAATAGATCAGGTCCTCTTCGAACTGTCAGAAGTAAGAAAGCCTTTTACAGATTAAAGGGGAGTATGAGTGAACACGGACTGCTCCCCAGACGCACTTGGAATGAAGATGGTACGGGTTATGAAGCTTCATTTTAGAGCATTCTTAAATGTACAGAACCGAGGGACCATTTGTATTGAGAGAGTGGTTTTTTCGGTGTAGGTTAGGAGTTTGTGAGCCCCGTGATTTTCAGAGAAAAAGAGATTCTGACCTCTAGTTTTGGTTTATCATCTAAAAATATCTACACGTACAATGGGATGCAAGTCAAATACCGTCTTGTATATTCATCAACTAATGACCTATGGTTCAATACTGGATTGAACTTACACATTTTTCATCTAATCAATTCAAAGCTTTCTGGCGAAATTCTTGTCTTAAAAATATTCAATCTATAGCACCCCGCGGCCGAAGTTCTGCGAAATTAATCCAGAAGTCAAAAGGGAGCCATAGAAGTGAGAGATTAGTTCGAGCAACGACGTCGTTTTCTCCCTTTTTCTTTTGCTTGTATTTTTCTCCTGTTTTTCTGTGTTCGTATTTGGCGATGGAACGGATAAACAAGTTCCTCGCGTGGAGCGCTGGGAGTGGTAGCAAAAATGGCGTCACTTCTACACTCACTTGGAGGTGGCATCACCGCTACGAAGTCAAACAAATCTTCCTCCTATTCTCTTTTATCAACTCCTCCGCCGCGCTCCAGTTCATCTCACAGCGCTCGCACAAGCAGGTCTGCTTTCTTCCAATAAATGATGTCACAACCGCTACTCTATTCCCTTATCATACTTCTAGCTTTCAATGCCGTACTTCTGATGATTTCTCTGGAAGCTGACATTTTCTGCTTTCGTCTTTGTGGCAGAAATTTCCCGGCGAGAATGACAACACAGGCTTCCCCATCGCTTCATCCTCCTCCTGAGAATGGCATCGTTGTGCGTCTTCTAACGCAGACGAGCTCTAGTTTTAATTTTCTTTTGAATTATATTTACAGTGCGGTTCTATAAAGATTTAGTTCATATTTTGCAGCTAGGTTGCGGATCAGTATCGGTGGACTTCCTGGCTGCCGTGGCTTCTTATCCGAAGCCTGACGATAAGATTCGTAGCACTAGTGCCAAGGTTCTCTTCTTAAATATTACTACTCTCTGCTTTGTTATTGGCTTTTTGGATCTCAAGTCAAACAGCATTTTCGTTTCTTGTCTGATATATTCTTGTCCAGAGGTCAAAATATTGTGCGTATTGTCCTATCATGCCTCCAAAAGTTGAACATGCTTGGATGAACTTTTCTGTGCCCACAGGTACAAGGTGGGGGGAACGCTGGGAATGCTTTGACTTGTGCTGCTCGTTTGGGTTTGAAGCCACGTTTAATTTCTAAGGTCTTATTTTAACTCTATTTATGGTGATTTGAATTTGGAACATGACAGATCTTTAATCTCTATGATTTCCTTATCTGCTTTGACCAATATGCTCAGTGAGGTTTCAATGTCACTGTTGTGATTTTCTTCCTTTTCTAAGAGATTTTTTTATTTCTCAGTAGGATACGCGACCTTGAGTATTATAAAGAATCTGGTGCTTTGAAATACTCCTCAGCTGCTTTAGCTTCATAATGGCTTTGAGGAAATGCCACCTATGTAACTTTTAGGATGTTAAGAACTTTTACGCACCATTTTGGACCAGTTAAAGTAACTTAATATATATTTCTGTTGGAGCTTGTCGCACTTTTGGCTTTTTTTCTTGATATTGATTCTTTTCTTTTGGCATTTGACATAACTATTGATGGTGTGCCCAATCATTCTAACAACTAGAATCTGCTAACAGGAGAAGGAGAATGTCCATAATTGACTAGTGAAGTAACACATCTGTCATTCTGTTGACTGTCAGAAATTGCCATACATGATATGTTCTTTTGAATTATATCTTCATTTGTCTCAGGCTAATTTTCTGTTCTTTCTACTTGTCTGAATATTGATTTGCCCCATATTTCTTTTCCTTTTTTAATTATTATGGTCTTTAGAGCCACATTGTTTTAAACTTTCAAAATAGGTTGCTGATGACTCTCAAGGAAGAGCTATACTGGAGGAACTTGAAGCTGATGGTGTTGATACGTCGTTTTTTGTTGTAAGCTGCTTTTGTTTACTTCTTGAGCAAATTACTGCTAGCTATGTGTTCTTCTTCCCTCACTTTACCTACTTTCCAAGTATACCAAATTGTTCATGTATTACTATATGCATATATAATAGTTGTTCATGATATAATCCTTCTATGTTGAGATACTGCATCTTGGTCTTGTAACATATTTAAGTTTTAGAAATTTGAAGATTGATGTGTCGAAAGTTTCACTTCCAAAATCAGTGTGATTTATGGGATGAATGAACTAAGTTGCCGATGCAGAGTCACTTATCTTCTACCTGCAAAGTTGATGGTTGTATCATCCCCTGAAAATTTAAGAAGTTCAAATGTACTTTGTGCCTCTGATTGATGAGTTTTACATTTGAGTTGGTCGCAGACAAGTGAATTTGCTGTTATAACTTCCACAAGTTGAAGTTGTATGACGTGCTATTCTGTCACCAGAAAGACGCTCTCCCAATCACATTCAAGGAATTAGACTTGTGCAATGAATTCCTATTTTTAAACTGCTTTTAATTTTGAACATTCTCGTTAGTTTCTGCAATCAATCCGAGTTATCTTTCAAGGGTTTGAAATCTAAGCTCTTTTATTTATTTTTTATTGGTTACCCCCTCAGGAAAAGATAACTCCTTCAGAAGCATAGAGAATGATTGAGTGGCACTAATACAGGTCCTTCAGAAACTGCTAGAGGCTACTTCCGTGGTTAACCTTGGAAATTAATTGCAGGGGCCAAACATCATCTCAACGAAAATAGTTAATCTGAATTAATTCTCCATTACCTGCCACAATGATGTGGAACTTCTCTCAATATCCGTTGCCCACTGTTGGGACCTTACACCCTCATTAGGTTCAGATAGGTGATAAAGGACCCTAGATTCACTATTTGGTGTAGTGCGCATAGAAACTTGGCTCCCATATTTCTGTCTTGCTTTATACAAATTGTATTGACTTAAACCCCCCTTTTATAGTGCTTTCTTAATATTTGCTTAGATAAAAGAATAAATTTTAGTGGTCACTAATAATCAGTTCCTTTAATCTTGCTGGCTTTATTTATTGTTTCAGGTATCTGAAGGGGGCAATTCACCATTCACATATGTCATTGTGGACACAGAAACGTGAGTACTTATGCTCCAAATGATTTTCTAGGCATAGTTGTGATCCATTCAGCATTCTCTAAATTACACAGTTTTGTACTCCATAGGATGTCATTTGTCTCCCAGGTTAAATGGAATGATTGCAGCACCATCTTGTGCTTCTATGGTTACATTTCTCACTGTTATGTTGAAATATAAGTTACTATTGCCTATATGCATGAGGATGCCAGCAATTGTTTCCCATTGCTAGTTTAAAACTGAAGCACTGTTTGAACTGAACTTGAGTACGGTTTGGGCTTTTTTTTTTTTTTTAGGGATGAAAAGTATAGTTTGAGCTATTGCTTCATTTTTACTGCTGGAATGGATAATATATTCATCCTTGCATTCATTCTGCTGAACTGGACCAGGTTTCCTAATTTCTTTGGCATTGCTCTTGCCAGGTTCAGCTATACCAATTGTTCAGTTTATTAGCCACTAACAATTTTTAGGCATTGGTTTCTCTAGGTACATTATTTAAATATGTTTGTTTTTTCATTTTTAAGCGGGAAAATAATTTCTTTTCAATTTCCAGAAAAACCCGCACCTGCATTCATAGTCCAGGATACCCTCCAATGATACCAGATGAACTTTCAAAGTCCAACTTGTCATCTTCTATTGATGGAGCTAGACTTGTCTATTTTGATGGAAGACTTCATGAAACTGCTTCACTTTTTGCACAGGAGGTAATCTTTCTCTGACGTTTGGTTTTGCTATAGTATAGTCTTTTCACAGGTTCTAGTAACGACATCAAACTAGCTGTTGCTAAGGTTTAGAGGCTTCCAACTCTTTGACATTTTAAATTGCTATCAAAATAACCACAGGCTTTCTGATTTCCAGTGCAGGCACATCGCAGGGGAATACCAATTTTGATTGATGCAGAAAGGAAAAGGGAAGGGTTGGATAATCTCTTGAGCTTATCTAGTTATGTTGTATGCTCAGCAAAATTTCCACAGGCAAGTTCTATCATTGAAAGAGACTTTAGAATTGTTCATTTCTACATCTTTTATGGCATTCTGAATACTGGCAATTGTTTTTCATTCAATGAAAGTACTTGACAATTTCATTAGAAATTTTAGCTTTCCAGAGTAAACCAGTGTAATTGATATTCAAATGGTATACCCTTTCCCGGGAATTCTACTGGGAATCATGTTTTCGTTGGAGGCGATTGATAATTCAGTCCATCATTAGTTTCATGGTCATCTGACTATATCTTTTTTTTTTTTCCAGTCTATTTATCCTAGAAAATGACGCATTTATCATCATTTCTCTCTGTATTTGCAGGCTTGGACTGGGGCCTCATCTATTCCTAGTGCCCTTCTTTCCATGCTTTTAAGATTGCCAGAATTGAAGTTTGTGATTGTCACTTTGGGTGAAGATGGATGTGTAATGCTGGAGAGGACTGCAACTGGTAGTTCCAAATTGGCTATTAAAGTATTCCCTTGCTTAAACATTTTTTCTTTTTCTCATTTGTTGGAAAACATATCTAGCAGAGACTGTTGCATCTGAAGAAATAGATGTGGACGATCTGTTAGAGACACTGAAGCAGCGGAAAGATACTAACAGCAACTCTCCAACATGTATATCCTCGGTAATTCTCTGAAGATTCCTTCTGTTCTCATTTTGCAACATAAATCATTATTGCAGACTTTCACTCTAGCTTTTGGACTGAATAAGATTTCGGACCTTTCACATTGCAAGCTCATAACTCCGATGCAAGCTTGATACATTAGCCAGACTTAATAGATGTGGAGTCATTTGATCTTAGCAAAGAGAAATCGTCAAATAGAGATTGTTCCGTTTGATACCGCTGAATATCAAGTCCAATTTGATTGTTTTATCAAATTTCAACGAGAACTAAAACAACCGATCTTGTTGCGTTCCAGGATTTCATCCATCTGCTACTGCTTACAGAATAGGTGATACTGATGATTTTAGGATTATCTTGCTTCATTCACTTTCTTTTCATTTTCCAGGATACAGTAAAATTAGTCGCAAAGGGGATAGGAACACTGAGTGGTAGGCTATTTGTTGGAACAGCTGAGAAGATTCCACCTTCAGAAATTGTAGATACAACTGGTGCAGGGGATGCATTTATTGGAGCAGTCCTTTATGGTAGGAAATACATACTTCATATATTACTCTTTAATTCTACTCCTAGTGCGGTGGGCTTTCCTCTTTGTGGTCATGTATTTCTACCATGTGGTATGAGGAAATCGTATTTGCTTCTGTAAATGTTGCTACCATTGAATTCCAATGCTTCCTTGGGTCTTACTTTTGCTTTATAACTGGTTATAGCTATTTGTGCGAACATGCCGCTAGAAACGATGTTGCCATTTGCTGCTCAAGTGGTAAGCAGAAGTGATCTCCTACTGTTAACTTGTAGCTACATCTTTTTATTTTGTCTTTTTTTTCTGCTCTTTTCTTTTCTTTTTTTGGTTGAAGATCTTTTTATTCTGTCATTGTCTCCAGTAGTGTGAGAGTTAACTTGTGATGTGCTCTATATGAGTTGGTTGCAGGCGGCTATAGGCTGTAGAGGCTTGGGCGCTAGAACTGGTCTCCCGCATCGCACAGATCCTCGATTGGCTCCTTTTTTAGGCGTCAGGTCCCCAGAAGTCGCGACACTATAAGCACATTATCTAAGACAAACGCAACACGAGGTCGCCAACTTGTGATATTTGTCATCACGTTTGTTACTGTTTTTTTATGGATTGATATCCTGCTCTTCTTGCTGATGCAATCGGCTCCACTGATTTGGCCATGAGCAGGTTGTTACCATAAATGGGTATAAAATATGTGAAGTCAAAAGGAAAATGCGCATGGTTTCATTCTTCTCCTTTAGGAACTTTTATTTATCAAATGTATTCAGGGGAAAAAAAAAAGGAACTTTTATTGAATGAAATGGCAATTTGTCGTTCAGATATTGCGATGGGCAAATAATAGTCCTCAAGATATGTTTCCCTCAAAAAAAACTAAAAAAGATTGGCCAATGTCGATTTGGTTTAGGTTTTGCTTGTCTTTTTTTGCAGGATGTAGGATTAAATTTAATTTGTTAGATTAATTTTAAAATTTAATTTAACGGATTTTGTATGTATTTTTTTTTTAAAAAAAATTTAAGATTTAATCTGTCGGTTGCTGTTGAATCTTAAAAAATTAGCATAAAAATTCGTGCTATGTACGGATATTAAATTATTTATTTCTAATAACAAATACTAAAAAATATTTTAAAAAATTATAACTATGAAGTCAATTTATGTGTTTACTAAAAAATTATTCACTTAGAAGTAATTATAGGTAATAATAAGAAGAAATTATATAAAAAAATTATACATACTCATTATTATGTGTATTTAAAAATAACAATAAATTCTTAAACAACAATAAATAAATAAAGAATTAAGTAAGAAACACTCCAACTTACATGCATGAAGGATGAAATTATTAAAATTTTAAATATTAATTTATGAAGTTACTTATAAAAATAAAAAAGAAAATATATCAAATACTTAAACAACTATGAGTTATTTGAAGAAAATGAAAAAAAAAACTTGAATCTTATAAAAATTAGAAAGAAAAGAAATCAAATATTTAAATAACTATGAGCTATTTAAAGAAAAAGGAAAAACACTTAAATCCGCCTGGTGATGATATATGCATAAAATGTGAAATGATTAAAATTTTAAATACTGATTTATGAAATTACTTATAAAAATCAGAAGAAAATAAATCAAATACTTAAACAATTATGAGCTCTTTGAAGAAAAGAAAAAAAATATGAATCCGCCTAATGACGATACCTACACGAATAGTAAAATTATTAAAACTTTAAATACTAATTTATAAAGTTATCTATAAGAATTAGAAAGAAAAGAAATCAAATACTTAAACAATTATTATAATATTAAAATGTTTCTAAAATAAACTAATTATATTTTAACCACTAAATGTTCTTAAAATATTATCATGATCAAATCTGTAAGAGATAAAAATTATTGTAATATCAAATTCAATTTATTTTTATACTATTTCCTCTATTCAAAATTGAATGATTACAATACAAACTATCTATCTATATTATAATAAATTTGTCAAATATGATAGTATAAACTCTTTATATTATATAAAATTATTGATATTTTTTCATTAAAAATCCTCAAAAAGAAATTAATAATTTGTAAAGTACTAATTTTATGTTGATATGTTACACTTACTTATCTTTTTTTTTTTTTTTTTTTTTTGCTGAATCTTGTCAATCTTTTTTGTGTTTCCCAAGCCTAGCCCTTCAAAGAAAAAATATTAAAATTTAAAAAATTTATTAATATTTAAAATCTCAAAGTATGCTTATTTTAACTGTAATATTCGTACACTAATTCTTAAAGAAAACCTCCGTTAATAAAAAATATAATATATTTACAATAAAATTATGATGAATATAAAAATTCCTCTCTCCTTCCCCCTCTCTCTCTACTCTTAAAAAATAAATAACTTACAAAATAAAAGATATTAGTATTTTATATTAAAAATCTCAAAGAAAGGGTTTTTCAAAATAAAAAAGTTCATAGAACAATGCTAAAAAATTTTCAAAAAATAGTATTTTAGATCTACCAGAAAGAAATCATAGTGTAATTATACACATTATACTTTATAAAAATTATTTATTTCTTTTAATCAACTTGATGAAAAGAGTAAAGAAAAAGAAAAAAATTTAAAAACCATCGACTATTACATTGCATGTCCAATGTACTACAAAGTCATGCATATTCTGATGCATAATATTTTAATAGATAATTAGACACTTTTATCCTTAAATTTTAGCATTTGAAGGATCAAATTAGAGTAATAGATACCAAGAATTAAATAGATAAATATTTCTAAATCATCCACTCAAAAAAAAATTTGTGATCAAAACGAAGTTGTTGGAATATATGAATCTTCAAAACTTGCCAAAGAAAATAAAAACTTACTAATTTTTCATTAAAATAACTAAAAATATATATATTAGTGTACATAATCTAATTAAAATAAAAAAATACAGAAGGAGAAAACGGACGAAGGTAAATATAAATAATACAAATTAGGAGATTTAATGGGGGAAGTGGGGCTAAGAATCAGAATTTTTAAATTTAAAAGATTAAATTCTAATAGATAATAAGTTTTCTATCTAGTAAAAAAACTTAAAATTCTAAAAAATAAGAATGAAGATTCCAAAGCTTTTAGATAAGAAATGAGGGTAAAAGTGTTTTATTAATATATATATAAGTATAGATTATTGATACTTTTTCATTAAAATCTCTTAAAAATATATTAATGATTTATAAAGTACTAATTTTATGTTGATATATCACACTTACTTATTATTTTATTTTTTCTCTAAATCATATCAAACTATTTTATGTTTTCGAAGTTCATTCCTTCCAAGAACAGATTTAAAATTAAAAAAAAAATCATTAATATTAAAACTTGAAAGTAAGCTTATTTTAATTGTGATATTTGTACACTAATTCCTAATAAATTCTTAACAAAAGTCTCTGATAAGAAAAAATATAATATATTTGTAATAAAATCAGAATGAATATTAAAATTCCTTTCCAATACCTTGTCTATTTACTCTAAAAAAATAAATAACTTATAAAATAAAATAAAAGATATTAGTATTTTATATTAAAAACCTCAAAGAAAGATTTTTACCAAAATTAAAAAATTTAAAGAACATTGCTCAATTTTTAAAAAAAAATAGTATTTTTGATCCACCAGAAAGAAATCATAATGTTATTATACTTATTATACTTTACAAAAATTATTTATTTCTTTTAATCCACTTGATGAAAAGATTAAAAAAAGAAAAAATTCAAAAAGCACTGACCATTATATTTCATCTCTAATGTATTGCAAAGTCATGCATATTTTGATGCAGAATATTTTAATAGGAAATTAGACACTTTTATCCTTAAATTTTATCATATGAAGGATCAAATTAAAGTAATAAATACAAAGAAATGGGAGATAATAGGTTAGTTGGTAAGTAAGAGATAATTGGTAAGTAGATAAGTAATGAGAAGTTATGATTTTTTAAATTTTAAATGAGAAAGATTTTTATTAATTAATAATTTAATACAAAAAATCATCTTAACTAATCAGATTTTTCTAACTAATAATAAAAATCTAAAATTTTAGAAATTAGGATTGGAGGTGAAAGAGTTTTGGAAGAGGAGTGAGTAAAAGTGTTTTGGTAATATATATATATATATAGATAGATGTGTTGTACAGTAACCAAACCCAAACCCAACGAACAATCAAATCCAATGTTGTTCGTTCCTCCTTTTTTCTTGGTCGCTTCAAACAACTTAATTATGATGTAGATATTATTTTTTAATATGTATTAAATAAATTTTTAATTATTAAAAATTAAAAATTATATATTATAAATAATTATTTATTTGATAAATAAATTATAATTTATTATAAAATAATTATTTATTATAAATTAAATAATTATTTTATTTATAATAAATAATTATTTAATTATAAAATAAATAATTATTCATAATATATAAAATTTTTAATCATCAAATTAAAATATAAAATTTTAATTATTAAATTAAAATTTAACTATTAAAATTAATTGCACTGTGTCAAAAAATATGACATTTGCTTGTAATTAGAAAGAGATTCATTGAGAAATGTATTGGTACCCTAATTTGTCACTACTATTTGCAAGCATAAATCCTGCGTGCTGTGTTAGCATGAACCATAATGCCGCCTCGTCATTTTTTTGTGCGAACATGCATATCAATATGTACGAGGGAATGACAGATGCATTTTGCCGACTTCCAATAATCATTTCGACTCTTAAAAGACTTGCATCCTACACAGCGGAAGATCTAAGCTATTAATGATAAACTCCTAGAAGCCAAGACATACTACGAATTCTGATCTTCCTATGTTGCAACGACCAAACAAACTAAAGAGCCATTCACTGGACTTGCCGAATACAGCCTACAACATGCTATCCGCCCTCGTAGGCAACCTCTTAAAAAAATTCACAGCTCTTGAAGGTAACCTATTCCTGAACTTAGGCGGCCTCAAAAGATAGAGTCCCCATAGAGCCACAACCCATTTGAAAGGCACCAAGTAGAAACCACAGGCAGCAATGAAGCAAACTATGACAAACAAGAATGTAGCTCTTGGATCACGCCAACTTAGCAATGCTTGAAATCTCTCCCCTTGAGTAGCCATATCCCCAACCACGGTTTGAATCCTTCCAGCCACACTCCTCAGTCTATCATACCTCATTCGAACCACTTCTGCACTTCGACTCGTCGGAAATGAATCAAATTCTTCATCCAGTTCATCCGGATGAACGGCATCAGCATACGAGAGATGAGTGTCCATGTGAGGGGGATGCCGCGGCCGACCTCGGTATCGCCAGAGTCCTACCGCGGCCATGGTTAGCAAGATAACGGGTATTATGAGCTCAGGCACCACGACAAAAATAATGAAGATGATCATTAACAATGTTGAGTAGACGGGCTTATGCCAATTGCGAATGGCCTCCAGCAACCTGCTTATGGCAACCAACCAAGCTAAAACGTTGGTGAGCCTGAAGAAATTTGCTTTGCTCTTTCTCATGCTCCACATATGAGAGTCATGATCAAGCATGTACTCGACAACTTCTCTCCCAAGAGGCGGCTCAGCCCGGCCCAGCCTCGAGGCCACCACATTCATAGCCTGGTACCTCAAGCTGTCCAGTTGATTCACAGACAACGGTTGCACGTAATGCATCTTTGGCAGCAAAGGCATTGTGTACATATGCAGCACATTAACCATATTAGCACAGGAAAAGCGAACAGCCAAATGAAGCTCTCCCGTTTTCTTCACTCCGGAGGGGTGCAACATGAGCAGTGGATAAGCATGGGTATAAACTCTATCAGATTCAAGAGTGGATAATCTGATTCTGACCTTCCCAATGCGAGAATCGCGAGCAGCAGCAGCTACAGCTGTGTTTTTGTCTACACGAGCATTATCAAACACCCCTATTGTGATGACCGTGCAAGGATCAAACACTTCCCAAGTGTATTGCTCATTCCATTTCGGTGACAAGCTGTCCACCACGGTCCGAGTTCGGACCCATTTCTGCCCATACTTCGCCACACAGTATGCGTCCGTGGCCCTCCCTTTACCTTCTTTGAGCTTCACTGGAACGAGATTGGTAGCGCCCAAGACTCCCACTTCAAGAACCCCTATGTGGGGCTTCCAGAGCTGCTTTGCTGTTGGTCTCACGTCACTGCTATACATTGTAGCCTCATCCAGCACATGGTAACCTCCATCAAGCGAAGCACGAAGGTGAATTCGGGAGGCAAATCTCGCCACAGCCTTTGACTCGTTCTGATTGTTATAGTGAATATCGAGATTAAACCACCTAGAGGTCATCGGTTTCTCATCTAACCTCCTTTCAATACTTGTAAGTGGCAATAGCACCCTTCCCACAACCTCTTCCCTGTTTGGGGCTATGCGATCTTCAACAGAAACCAACAAGTAATCTTCAAACGGTTCAGCAACCACAAAAAGCAAGTCTTCATTCCAAATGGGATTCGAAAGGCTCTTGCTAGCCATGGGTGAAGTGATTCTAGTCCTCAAAATCTGGTTGCCAACCTGAACCTTGGCAAAAAGCTCTGGATATCTCATCATTGATGACCCTTTTTCTCCCAAAATGACATCTTGTGCCTCGATAACATTCACTTTGAGGTACCATAGCTTCGGGGACAGGTAGACCTTGGACTTGATCGAACACAGACCATCCATGTGCACATTTGCTGCCTTGGAATGCCATGCCTCGGCAAAGGCTTCGTCCGCTTGAGTTCCAAACCATATGGCCACCATAACCTCACCCCCTTTAGCCTTGTCCCCCTTCTTATCCTCCATTCTGCACCACTGAGGCGCCAACTGACTATCAGGTGGAACCCTCTTGGGAACTTCATTAAGATCAAACCAAACGCGGCCCAAGAAATCATCTTTGTTACCCTCTTTCACGAAAATCTCTACAACCGAAGACTGTATGCAATCTTTAGAAAAGGCAAAAACTTGGTTCCATTCAGCACTGCCGGAAGTTACCCGCTTTGTAATCCCTCTATAGTTGCCAAGTTTTATCTCTGCTACGAGCTCCGCACCACCAAAGACAGAGATTTCACGGGCCTTCACCACCCTCACGTACAAATATTGCATTTGTTCGACCAAGTCGTAAGTGGAGCTTGTTTTGTCCTTGTTTAACGGGCCCCCACCAAGCTGAGGACTCGTTTCTTTTAGGGAATACTCGCCCGACGCATTGGGAAACGGACCAATTCCACCGCCGTGACCCCTGGCACCAAGACCGGCGGAAGCACTGCTGGTGACGGCTGGAATAGCAGGACCAGGCGCTGTTGCGATAACAACCGGCTTTATATCAACAGGGCCTGGCTCCACAGGCTTCGGATTGCTCTGATTCTGGAGATTTAGTTTGTTCTCCTGGCTCAACTGTTGCTGCACCGCCATGTTCGTTGCCTGTTGCTGCAACTTTGTCTTCTTGGAAATGGAACTTGAAACTATAAGCCCGTTATCATTGATGACTTGCTTCACTTCTTCTCTGGTAGATAGGTAAAGCTTCAAGGTTATCTCTCCACGTACGTGAGAGAACAAGCTTCTTTTGTCGAGCGTATAAAGCTGTGGCATTTCTTCACCTTCTCTAGCTATGCTTGAGCCCGAAACCCTTACCTTTCCCAAAAAGTTCCGGCTGTTGTTGGACCTTCTCTCGTTGAACACGTTGACTTCTATGGTCCTGTAAGAAAGGTCCGCAACGTCGTTTACATGGAAGACAAGTTTTTCATTCCAGACGGGGTTGAGGTCTCTGTACTTCACCTGGGTCCTTTGTCTTTGATTCTCAAACTCAACCTCTACGAAAGGTGACGAAGAGCCTTCTCCGTCTTTGGGCATCAAGTTGTGCGCTCCCACCACCTCCACCACAAGCTTCTCTTTGCCGTTATTCATAGTTCTCTGTCTTCTTTATCCGGAAACAGAAAGGTAAACAAGCAGAAAACGGGATTTCTTTGTGAAGGCTTGGAGGGACAAGAAGATGAGACAGAAATGGTGGCTCAAGAACAAGAGAGTTGTTGGCAGAGCATTCAGTTTTTAACAGGAAAGGCGGGATGAGTGCATAAGATTATAACAGTGACAATAGAGAAGAAGAGGGAAAGATTGAAATGTACAGAACTTCACTGAGTTGTTAATGTTTTAACTTCAACTTCAGAGAGAGCGAGAGAGAGAAATGTCTGAGTTAAAATCCAACTCATCTGTCTTACTTATAAGCTGGCGCGTGTGGTGTTTCAGTTAATGAAGATTCTTATTGGTTTGCTGTAGAAATGTTGTAATAAATCTACAGATAGGAATGGAAATTTTGAATACAAGTAGTTTTCCTCTTTCTTATTTTGATGACAGAGGCTTTCTTCTACTTAGCAAAAAAAAAAAAAAAAGACAAAAAGATTTAACAGAAACTTGGGCAGTTTGGTGGCTGCTCTGAGCTATCACGAGCCATCATACCTCAAGTCTCTCATCCGTCAAAATTTTCTGTATAGATAAGCTGCGAGGGACACTCCATTCTTCGTTAACAGAGTATGATTTATTAAGGTTTGTATTTGAATTGTATTTAGTTAAAAAAATTATTTTAAATTATATAAAAATAATTTTTTTATAAAAAATAAAATTTAATTGTGATTAAATATTATTTAAATAAAATATAAATTAAAGAATACTTAAAATTTTATTTTAAGACTTTAAAAATATGTGATTAAGAAGAAAATATAAATGTACTTAAATTAACAATTATTTTAGTGAAAAATATAATTATTAGACAACTACATCGGAATGAACGAACTGACAGAGAAAAGACAGAAGGGAGACTTCGGTCAACCATTTTACTCCTTTCATTTTATATTATAAGTCAGTTTGAAATATTTGCGTATAAAGTAACATTATTAATATATTACATCTCTTCTTAAAGATAAATTTTCTCTCTTTTTTCTTCTACCTTATAAATAATAATTAATTTATTAATTTTTTATATATTCTTAATTACTATATATAACTATATATAAATATTAATAAATTTTTTTATTTTTTAAAAATATTAAAATTGTACTATTTTCTAATATTAAATTAAATATATATAAAAATATTTTAATATTAAAAAATATAAAAAATAATAGCTTAAAAAATTATTTATTAATATGAATTAAAATTATCTTATTATCAATAAAGAGTATATAAAAAAATATTATGTTAAAAATAAATAATTTATAAAAAATAAAAAATTGAGATTTAAATTCTACTTAAAAAGAATTTTATTTTAAAATTAAATATAATATTTTAAATATGTATTTGTATATTTTTTTATAAATAATTTAATTTTTATAAATTTTTAAATAAAAATTTTAAAATTAAATTTTATTTAATTATATTTTAAATATTTATTATATTTAATTAATTTTCTTAATTTATGTTAAAATTAAAGTAAATTTATTTTTTTAAAAAGATGAAAGGTAAATGAATAAAAAAATAAAATTAAATAAAGAAGGGATAGAATTAGAAAAAAAAAGTTATTAAAACGCTAGGAGCAGCTACACCTTCACGGCAGACGAGAGCCTTACTCAAATTCCAAAACCACGCGCCTCAAAGAATGAGAATAACGTTCGAAGCCCCATGGGTGACAAGAGTGTGCCCCAAATTCCAAGTGCAGGGTCTATCAGGCCCCCTGACACAAATCGAGACAGCTATAATCCACAGAAACAGATAGGCCGTGTTTCACGCGCCCTTGTTACTGCGAAATCCCAAAATTCTGCAATGCAATAAAAAAAAAATAATTACTCCGAAATGGATAAGGTCGAAAACTTTTCAGTACAAATAAAAAAAAGAAAAAAAGAAAAACGAAGCTCGTAAGGAGTAGTAAAATAAATAATGATACCACTATATGCATTTTTTTAAATTTTGTATAATAAAAAAATTAATTTTTTTTAAAATTCTTTCTCTCTCATATGAACTTCTGTCACTTCTTAGTAAATTTCATGTAGAGTTCTATTATGTTACAGAGCTTACTTTATTATTAAATATTTAATTATATTTTTAATATTTATAAATTAAAATTTAAAAATAATTATATTATAATTAGTAAATAATTATATTATAGTGAACAAATGTGTTTTTAAATATGAGGTAATATTTTTCATTTCGATCATACACTTCCTTTTTCTAGGACATACAGATCAAATATGATTCGTCGAATGATATTTGATATCCGATCAAACGATTACAAAAATTTATAAATTTTTAAATTTTAAAAAATATATATAAAATTTAAAAAATATAATTTATTAGATCAATTTTAAACGAATTAAATTTGATCGTACAGTCTTGCAAAAACAACGTGTAAGAACGGAATCAAATCGAATATTTTTGGACACGCAGCAGATTCTGTCACGCAATCGTACCCAAGTCCCTCAAACATAAAACTTCTGTCACGCTCATTGGCTTTGCGTGTTCAACTTTCTCTGCTCTCGGCAAGATTTTGGGCGGCAAATTTTAGTTCATGGAAACTCAGTATGTAAATATATTTACTTCTAATTTTTTTATTAATAGAAGAAAATTCTAAATATTTATTAATTTTAAAATGTAAAATTAATTTTATGGAGAGAATAGTTTTGTTGACGTAGAGAGATAGGAGCCACAGTTTACCGACATTTACTTTCCTCCCAAATAAACAAGTAAATTCTTTTATTGATTTCTTTAATTACTTTTTATTTTCTTTTACTTCCTCTTCTCACCCCAACTAAATAATTTTCTCCTTTTTCGAAAAGTGCGATTTGCACGAATAATGATAAAGTGGGATGCATGGGGTGCATTATACAAGTATTCATCATTTCAAATTATTAAGGATTTATTTGAATTGATATTTTTATGAATTAAATGTAAAATTTTTATTTTAAATTATATTATTTTTATAAATAATTTATTTTTATTAAATTTAAAATAAAAATTAAATTTAAAATTCTATTAAATATCAACATAAGAGTGTATTGGGATTAAATTTTGAAGCGCGTGGTTTTAGAATTTTGAGTAAGGCCTTGGTCTGTGAGGAATTGAATAATATTTAATTTTAAATTTTTTTGACTTAGATTTTATAAAAATAAATTTTTTATAAAAATTAAAATAAAAATTTTTTGTATTGAATTTCATAATAAAAATTAATTTAAATACAACCTTAAATATAATAAAATATTTATAAAATATATAATTTATCATTAAAATAAAAAATAAGAATATTAATAAATGCCATTTTAAAATAATTTATATTTTTAAAAGGTAAAGTATTATTTATAGAGGTCATCGCCCCAATTTTTTTTACTATATGTAGTGCGAATAAATTTCATAATTTACTATTTATTTTTAAAAATTTTTAAATTTTTTTAAAACTTTAAAGTATCAAAACTCAAATTTACTAACAACGGCTATATTTTTTTAAAAATAAATATTAATTTATTAAACTATATTTAATTTTACATCGTTTTATATATAAAAAATTTAAAAATCAATCTCAAATTTATTAATTTTAAAATTTATTAATTTTAAAGATCAATATCAATCTGTGCAATTTTTACCAACAAGTGACAAACTTATACAAGTTTAGCCAGTTGACAGTGAAATTTGTAAAAAATAGAAAGAAAAAAATATTTTAAAAAAATAAATATTTTTTATATTATATATAATTAAAAAATTTTACATATAAAAATGGCGGGTGGTTATGTAGTCTTCGTATTGTCTATTGAACGGTCTTTGATACTTGAGTTGTCTTGAAAGGATAGACGCGTTTTTGCAACTTTGCATTGTCCGCTGGACTTCAAAGGTATGTCTCCGCCTTTCTCTCTGTCTCGGGTTTCTCAACAACTTGGACGTGATAATGCCCTAATCACTCTCTAATCTTCAGGCTAATCACCTCCACCCGATTATACGGTGCATCGGTTACGTAGGAGCTCTCAAGTATTATGACGTTCCATAAATTACTACCTTGACAAGAATGCTAATGACGTCTTTGCTATTATTATAACAAGAATACAGGCAAGACTCTGAATCTGTTTTTGATGTTGTGAGTCGTTGAATGCAAGCAGCGAAGGGGCAACCAAGAATCATGCTGGCGAGGAAGACTGGTTTCCTTCTTTTCTTTGTTGAGGTTCAATCAACGTATTGGGGACCAATGAACGCCCAGTGAAAGCTTGTTTTAGCATAAGCAAAAGGCTGGAGCTGCCTCAGCTAAAGGAAGCACGACTTGCTACCTTTGGTTCGCAGCTGAAAAGGGGAAAGAGTATGGTAAAAGCAAGCCACACAAGACTGATTTGGAGCCTTCAGTCTTGTTTCTACCTCCACATTTCCTCTGTCTACGCATGAGCTAGTTTTTGTAATATCTGCAATTTTGATCGAACGAGACAAATTCTTTCTTTAAAACAAAAGGAAATAATAACTTTTTTGAAATCGAAAAAAAAAACGAAAAGGTTTGCCCACAACGGTAACGAAAGAAGCGGAGAAAGGAGAAAGTGGCTTTCTCTTTTCTCACAGAAATAAGAAAAGGTTGGCCTACTGTGCCCGCTGGATGGTCATTTCTCTGGGCTTTGACCACAAACGTGGTAGTCCTGTGCTTTCAATGGAACTAAAAATCGGCACATGTAGGATGTTGTGGCACAGTTGAACGCTGAACTTCTGCGTAAAAGTAATTTGACTGGCCATCTCCATATCACCTTATAATACAAATTTAGGGTCATGTCTTTTCAGTTGATTTTTAAGAAAGATATTAGAGTTAGAATTTTTTTTATTACTGTAATCAAAAATCTTTAAAAAATATATTATAAAAAAATTTATTATATATTTATTTATCTTAATACTAATTATAATATTTATATTCTTTACTTATAGATTATTATTTGTTACTATAGTTATTCAACTATTGTATAATTTTTGTATCAAGTTATCCTAATTCTTCAACTCCTATTATTAGAGAAAGGATTTGAGAATTATTTTGATTGTAATAACTTATACTATTTTTATATCAGTGAATAACTTTCTTACTTAGTTAAAAAAAAATAATACAAATTTGGGGGTACCCGAAAGCTGCTGCTTTGAGAAAAAAGTATCATATATTGCGCGAAATATGAGTGTACTTTTTTATTCTGAATAAATTAACTTCATAAAAATGTAAGAGATGAATCATATATACGGATATATTATACTCAAATTACAGATATGAGTATACTTACAAGCTGAGGATTAAGACCTATTTAAGTTTCTCATACCTAGCGATGTGCATTATTTGGAGGAGAAAGAAAACTAATGACATAATTGAACCTAAACTTTTTGAAGTTTAGTTCAGTTTTTTAAGGATTTAAGAACTTGTTTCAGTTTGATTTTTCGTCTCTAGTTAAAGTTTTTTATTTGGATTTTGCAATTAAATCAAATCGAAATAAGAATGCAATTTTACTTACTAATTTGAGTTGAAGGTTAGCAATTCGAATTAAGTACTTTTATTAAGATTATTTTAAATTCTAAAAGACTTAAGCTCATAAATTTGTAGAAGTTGTATTTAGGGGTGTTAAACGATTCAATTCGATTTTATTGTTCAGTTTTCGATTCGATTTTTTTTTATAAATCGAATCGAACCGTTTTTATATTAGAACCGAACTGAAAAAAGTTCGGTTCAAACTAAATTTTATAAAGAACTCATTTCGATAAAAATGATAATGTATTATTGTATTATTTTTTAAAAAAATAGAAAATCGAAGTAAATTTTTTATAAATTCTATAAATCGAATCGAATTAAAATATTAAAAAACTGAACTAATATAAAAATTTCGATTCAATTTGATTTTCTGATTCGGTTTGGTTATTGCAAACCCCTAGTTGTATTTCAAGGTTAGCAACCCTAACTAAGTTAATACATAATTAATATAAATTTGAAATTTAAAACTCTTGAATTCATATATTTTGGTTTTGAGTTCGAAGAAATTTGGTTCGAAAATAGATTTGTTTTGGTTCAACTTTCGAATAAAATGTGAAAAACCAAACTAAAATTTAATTTCTCAAAGTGACCCAAGCCTGGTTCCCAAGAAAGCATTCACTCCGCTCACTCTAAGAAAGCTACTACTTTGGTCGAGATTTTCAAAAAAAAAAAAAAACCCTACAAAATATCTCACACTATTAGTTGAGATTTCACAATTAATAATCAAAATTTAACGCAAATACAAATTTTAAACCAAGTAAACTATTCTTATCTTAAAATGATTATATTTATAACAAAATAAAAATAAATATGTAAATTAATAATTATTTATTCTTTCTCTCGTATTATTTTTTCAAGCATCATGATAACTCAAATTCTCTTGTTCCACGTCTTCCGCATTCCTTCCTCTCTCGTTCTCTCCTTTCCTTTCCTTTTCTCACTCTCAAGTCTCAATCCTAATGGTATCTTTAGGCAGAAACAATGGGCTCACAGAGCAAAGGAAGTCCTAGCCCAAACTCCAAAGACTAGGCCTCCGTATATTAGTCCATGCAAATCTTGATTCACCTCAAGCCCACCAAGCGTAACTAGGACTAGGGGAAACTACGGTGAAGTTTAACTATACCAAGTCGATTCTTTTTAAATATAATCTTCCACCGCATTTTTCTTCCCCAAAGACAAATATATCCACAAAATAAAACAATTAATAATTTCAACAGACTGCTACGTGTTATTTTAGGTCCATTGCCTTTTTCCTCTCTTTCCTGCAAGAATTTCACTCAACTTAGGCCCAAAGTTGTGAAAACGTGAGAATCAAACTCTTGGGCCCTCACAGCTTTTTGACTTTTTTGTTCAGCCCTTGCAAGTAATTTGAACGTACTTGCTAATCAACATTTTCCAAGTAGTGCCCACGTACCTAGTCCTCACTTTTATATATTTTATTAATATTTTTGTGAATTTTTAATAAATATTTACAAATTTAGTATAAATTTAAGGTTTTCTAGTATAAGAAAAGGAAGCTATAGCAATCCAAAAAAAAAAAAAGGATCAGCTATTAAGTGAATGAGGAACGTATAGTCCTATTGAGCAGTATTTAATGACGACTTGTTATGCAGTCGGATCAATTGTGAAAGAAATTGAGTGGGCCTCTGGGAAATTTGTGTCCAGAAAAGCCCTAGGGAGCCCATTTCACCTTCCAACATCTCCAATCATGGGGCCCAATACTGCCCTTTTTCACGGGACCCAAATTAGTTGACCCCCGTTTGTTGTGGCGCTGATACAGAAGCAGCTTTCTCGCACTATGCTTCTAATCCGATGGACAAGATCGAACTGAAAACCATTCCCGAGATCCTCCCCGTTGGTTAGATTCGCATCAATTAAACTAATGATGATCTCTGCTCTCTCTTGACGCAGGTCCTTCTCAGATGCGCAAAAAATAGTTGTCCTCCGACGCGCAAGAACGCGGACCTAAGCAGGCAGTCTAAAAAACGAGCACGGTCCCTGCACCTCAGCCCCAGGGACAAAATCTCTGAGTTGCAGCTCACGTGAAATCTTAGAGCGTGCAATATCACACTTTCTCATACATTAGGATGGGACCCTCCTCGGTGCTTTACGTTGACGTGGGGGCACGAGATTGGCTGTCTCAGTGACGAGGCCGTGACTGGATCCGCCTCTTGATTTATGGTCTAAATATTTTGTGCCGTTTAGGCTCGATCTGTAATTACCCATTAGAGTGGATGTAATTAATAACACGTAAATGTTTGTTAAGTTTCCATTTGCAATTCGAATTCCCAGAAAAGCCCTTTTTGGAATAGAGAATAACAGAAATAGCACCTTTAAACCCTTACTGATCTCTCCTTTCACTTTCAGGAGTTTTTTTTAAAAAAATACATACGTTTAGAGTGTGTTAATTTTGGAGAAATCGAAAACGGACAAATTCAATTATTTTTAGTGCAAATTTGATATTTAAGAATTTATTAAGTGAGGTTTTGTTTATTTCTTATATTGTTTTAAGCTTCAAGACCTTAAAAAGAAAAGAAAAATATTCGTTTGGCAAACAATTTAAAAATTATTTGAATTAGGGATGAACTTCCTTAAGCAACCGAAGTCGATTTCTTGTCAATACTACCATTTCAAGATAATTAATGGTAAAAGTATTCTTTTTATTTTTTAAGGTAAGTAAAAATATTTTATTTTTTACAATTATATAATTATTTTTTATATTTTGATGTATTTTTTACTATATTTTTAATAACATGATAGTGTCTATTAAGCTTTAAAATATTATTGATTTTATTCTTAAATATTATTAGACTATTAATTAATTTTTTGTTCATTCAGCAACCTATATTTTAATTTTGCACTTATTTATTGCTAGTTGCATTTAGATGTTAAACAAACAAATAAATAAATTTGTACTTAAAAAATACAGGCACACCCAATTAATTAAAAAAAACTACTATTTACCAATGAGGAAATATTTTTATGATAATCTTCAAAAAATGTTTTTATTCCTAAGCACTTGTTTGAAATAAAAAATAAGAAATAAAAAAATAATAACATGATAATATAAAAAGATATCAGACTCAAATAAATAATAGAAAATTAGTTACATCAAACTTTCACAAATTATAAAATAGGGGAAATATTTGTTAGCAAAGTTCTTTGTTATTTCTTTCTCTTTTTTTTAAATTTTTTATTTTCCTGTGTTCATCTTAAGAATCTACTATCTCACCTTTGTTCTCTTTTTCTAATTTCAGACTTTATTATGGGATCACAACTAACATGGCCACTTGATTGATCAAGAGCTGTCCTATCTTTTTGTTTGATCATTATTTTGTCCGGAAAGCTTTTACATTTTTTATTCAAAATTTGGTGTCATTTACGTTTGGGATTTTTCTTTTTGTTTAAATGTGAACAAAGTTGAAACTACAAATCTGAATCAATGGTATTTGGGTTTTTTGAAGTTGATACAAAATCAAATCTATTGTAAAAAAAAAAAAAAAGTGCAAAACTAAATTTATTTTATTTTTTTCTTGAAAAGGTGGAACCTCTTGTGAATGCCTTTTTTATTACTTTACAATATAATAAAGAAAGAGAAATTAGGACTTAATAAAATAATATTTTGAAGTCCTTTTTTTTTGGAAAAATGTTAAAATATATTAAAATTTTTTTATTTTTAATATTTTCTTTTTAAATTTTACTAGTTGGATCTTTGACTTTTGAATTTATATTTCAATTATCATCTTCACAAATTTTGAGTTTTGTAGTCTTGGACTCCATATTATTTTATTGCATTTTTAGATATAATTCATCATATTTTTATATTTTGATATTCTTTGAATTTATATGTACTTAATTATTACAGTGTAAATTTTTATATTAAAATTTTATTTTAAAACTCTCATAACTATAATTTCACAAATTTTAATACCCACGCAATATGCATGAAATTTAAAACTAGTTATTTATGAAAGGAGAATTAAAACTTAAATTAAAATTTTTTTAATAGAATCGGAATCCAATACATAAATCGAAAAACCACGTCTTAATAGCCCTCATATTGCCACTTTTATGGTCAAACTGACGTCCAATCCTTCTCCGCTCTGGCAATTTGAATGGTAGGGGCGTTCCGAGCCGACAGCCTTGTCTGCGATCCACGCTGGATTGCCACTCGCTGAAATAACGAGCCACCTCGAAGGGCATTAATGGGATTCAGTTCATTTAACAAACATTTTATTACCGTTTACTCAACCTCCCCGTTGCTAGATCTTTGTTAAATAAAACCACGGAGCAAATCCCCAACAACGTGGGCAAGACCAACGAAGGAAAGAAAAAGAAAAAACATAGCAAACACAAAAACTCGTTCACACAAGATTTGCTTTGTAACGCGGTGGGCAACAACAAGGGTTTTAATCAATCTCTCCATCTTCATTGAACCACCGATTTTGCCACTTCTTGAAGAAAAATCGGACTGGTTTTGTAGAAATCAATAAAAGTAACGATAAGCAAAGCTTACTTTGCTTCCAGATCTTGTTTGGTTCTCTGAATAAAAGGCATCAGGAAGATTGACAATAGAGATTGAAGTTCATTATTTATAAGCTAGTAAATTTGGAAGTTCTACACGGTGGAAGAGCCGGTGGAAGTTCGATCTCTATCACCGGCACCAGGTAGTAGATTGCTTTGCTACTGGAGAATCCGGAACTGATCGTGAGGTTGCTGAAGTTTCTGATCTGATTGAAGCGGTTCAGTAATGGTATTGAGCATTACATTCGTGTGTGTTATTGGTTTTGGTGGTTAATTTGATGTGATTTATCTGATCTTCAAGTCCTTGAATAGTGAATCTCTTCCGCTTGCCTATGAACTTATGTTACCGATGCTTTGTTTTGTGCGCGGGAATATAGTTTTCTGCTTTTGATTATCAATGCCGATTTCAGTTGTTCCATATTCCCAATGTTATCTAAACAAGGATTTCAGATCATTATGAACAATCAAAGTCATTGCAGTATCGCTGATCAAGACTAGAACATTAAAGTTTTAATATTAGTAGTTTATTCCTCTTTAGCAGCTTTGATTTGAGGTGGTTCTGATGTTGCACTGCAAATTCAAACCTAGCTTTGACTAGAAAACTGTTAATGCATACATACATCAGCAACATTGCTTGATTCAAGGCTACCAAGGGTGTTTCTGCTTCACACCTTTGCCAATGTTTTTCATTTTTCTGGTGACATCGCTACTATCAATTACAGTTCACTTCTAAACTTTTCCTGCTCGTTTGTCACTTTAAACCTAAATACATTTAATTTCACTAAGTCATCTGATCCAAGAGATGGCTGATTATTTTTAAAACAGTTTTTTGGTTTTCTAAGTAAAGAATGTAGATTCTTCTCTGGCCAAACCAAAACAGACACCCTGCCAGAATATTTTACCACTCTTTGTTAACTTGAGTTTTAAACTGGACCAGCACTAAACTCAACTTTTACAACAATGTTAATACTGTCTGCGCATCTGCCTCTTTTAATACCAAAAAGTTTCAAGAGTGACAGAAGTATAGGTAGTATAGGAAATATAAGTAACTAGTTTTGAATGACTAGAGTACTCTTACATTAGCATATTTCTCCAGCTCTGATGCTTCAAGTTGATAAAGTTATCTGAAGACTAGAGTACTCTTACATGTTTATTTATGTATTTATTTTTCCTTTTTATATTTGAAAAAAATTTATCCAAAAAGATAGTCTACTTTTGGTCATTTTATACCTAGTCTTTGGAGGCCAATACATAAAATCATCATTGGCTTTGTAGGCTGCTTCAGTCAGCTTGGCAGTTGGTTCTCTTGTTTGGGTGGAAGATCCTGATGTGGCCTGGATAGATGGAGAAGTTGTAGAGGTCAATGGTCAGGATGTTAAAGTTCTCTGTTCTTCTGGAAAAACTGTGAGTTTCTTTCTTGCACACACATGCTATCCCTGCAAATTTGCTTTAGCTAATTCTCACTGTGTTGATAGTTATATGATTGGGTGCTTGATCATTTGTATTTTACGGCATGTTTAAGATGGTAATCAGAATCCTGCTGAGGATTTTTTGGTCATTGACATCATATATTTCTGCAAATATACTTGAGTTACTGCCGAATCACTGGGACTAAGGCTTTATTTTATTTTGGGGCAGGTTATTGTTAAGTCTGCAAGTGTATATGCTAAAGATGCTGAGGCTCCGCCATGTGGAGTTGATGATATGACAAAATTGGCATATCTGCACGAACCAGGAGTATTGCATAATTTAAAGAGTAGATATGATATTAATGAAATATATGTAAGCACTAAATTGTTTTTTGGTTCTTGAGATTTAATTCCTTAAAGTTCTAGAGAGCTACAATCACAACTTGAAGCTAATTAATTCATTCCTTCAGACATACACAGGAAATATATTAATCGCTGTGAATCCTTTTAGAAAGTTACCTCATCTATATGATAGCCATATGATGGCGCAGTATAAAGGTGCCACTTTTGGGGAGCTCAGTCCTCACCCTTTTGCTGTTGCAGATGCTGCATACAGGTATTTATCATCTAAGTTGTCTATTTATTGTCTTTAATTTACCTTGGAATTGAAAAGACTACTTTGTTGCATGCAGACTTATGATAAATGATGGAGTAAGCCAATCTATTTTGGTAAGTGGCGAGAGTGGGGCAGGTAAAACAGAAAGCACGAAGCAACTTATGCGCTATCTTGCTTACATGGGAGGTCGAGCAGCAGCTGAAGGAAGGACAGTTGAGCAGCAAGTCCTGGAGGTAAAAGTCTAACCCTAAAGTCTGGCTTCTGATTATGAATTTTTATCTTCGTAATAACTGCACTCTTGGCTATTGTAATATCTCATATCATGATGCTGTTTTCACTGTTTCTCCACTTCTTTTGGCAGTCTAATCCTGTTTTAGAAGCGTTTGGTAATGCAAAGACCGTGAGAAACAACAACTCAAGGTGGGGAACTTTTGTACTTCTGTTTTCTTTAATCATATATTAGAAATGCCATCTGTTGCTATCTTAATTACTGTGATCTTTTTGATAAGAAATCATAATTATATTTATTAGCTCAAGATCTATTCGACATCCATTATAAATTGCAGTCGTTTTGGTAAGTTTGTGGAGATTCAGTTTGATCAGAGTGGAAGGATCTCTGGAGCTGCTATTAGAACTTATTTACTGGAGCGCTCGCGTGTTTGTCAAGTTTCTGATCCTGAACGGAATTATCATTGTTTCTACATGCTTTGTGCTGCACCACTGGAGGTAATTGGACTTCATTTTCTTCTAGGCATGCAAGGAATAAGCAGTATGCTGCAGGATAGTCTTCTTTTGTTTATTTTCCACAACTTGTCACACAATATGGTTTTCATATAAAAAAATCCCCTTCTTTTATTCACATCGAAGGAGCGTGATGGGTTTGGGTCAAAGATTCACTTTCTTATAATATTGATTCAAGGTCAATTTTGCTGTTACTTACGGTATCAGGATATTCAAAGGTATAAATTGGGAGATCCCAGGACATTTCACTATCTAAATCAATCAAATTGCATTGAGCTAGATGGTGTAGATGATTCCAAAGAATACATAGCTACAAGGAAGGCAATGGATATTGTTGGAATCAGCACTGAGGAGCAGGTATTATTACTTGATCTGCATGTGTATTGGAGCAATTATTTATTCTATGCTCTAATCAGCTTTTATTTTGCCTGCTCAGGATGCAATATTTCGTGTTGTGGCTGCAATCCTCCATCTGGGTAACATCGAATTTGCAAAAGGGAAAGAAATAGACTCCTCTATACCTAAAGATGAAAAATCTTGGTTTCATTTGAGCACTGCAGCAGAACTGTTGATGTAAGTGATAAATTTATTAGCAATTGTACATTAATATGGCATAAAGTTCTTGATATTTGATGTCTGTGACTTGAAACTCTTTTGAAGGTGTGATGCAAAGGCTTTAGAGGATTCTCTTTGCAAGCGTGTGATAGTTACTCGTGATGAAACTATTACCAAATGGCTAGATCCGGAAGCTGCTGCTGTCAGTAGAGATGCTTTGGCGAAAATAATCTACTCGAGGTTGTTTGATTGGTGAGTTCAGTTCTCATGAATTTAAGGTTGCATTACAAAGCATCTAGTTTATTAGTGGTAAAACTGTGGTATAACTTCCTTGATTTCCCAGCTGAAGTTTAATATAATGGTGTTATTTAGTATTTTAATAGGATTAAGGAGTACTTGTGCAAGTTATGTCTTCATCGTGACAAACTGAGTGAAAAGTGTACTCTAATTTTTTCTTCTGAGGACAGAATTTCATTTTATTGATAATCAGTCTAAATTTAGTTCTATGAAGTGTTTAAAACTTTCTTTCTTTCTGGGCTGCATGGGTTGTTCAACTACTTTCATTTCTTTTAGCAACATCTAGCTTACTTTTCCTGCTAAGTGCCAATAAAACCCATAGGCAGCATACTAAAGAGCCAGAGTTGTGAATGAGAACTCTTCACTGGAGATCTCAAGGATTGCATCTTTGTTCTGCATTGGAGATATAAAATAAAGCTAATATTTATATTGTCAATGACATGATAAAATTGGATCCTGGCTGCAACAATTTTCATCCTTGATAGCATTACATTTATCACATGGTTTCTCCTTCCCCCTCTTTTCCCTCCTTCTTTTCTCTTAGTGGTGCATGGATCTATTATGTAATCTTGCTCTGTTACTGCATTTTCAGGCTTGTGGATAAAATCAACAGTTCTATTGGTCAAGACCCAAACTCAAAGTTTCTAATTGGAGTTCTGGACATCTACGGTTTTGAAAGTTTCAAGACTAACAGGTGCTTAACTGGTACGCCTTTTGTTTTCATTATCAATAAGTGCTGGTCTCTTTCTGGCTGCGTCTAAAATTCAATCGGCCTGGTACCATTCTCCAGTTGTGACTTCACTTGAGGTTCCCCTCTTCACTAGAGGCTTACAAGTTAGAACTACCATAGGTCTTATAGGCATTCATTATCTGTTTGGCTTCTGATTTTTTCTGATGAACTAAGCTTTCGTTTTTGTATATTTATGTGATCATGTTCTTTGTTGTCAAAAAGTTTCTTTCTCGTTTCCTCTCCTTCACAAATTTGTCGTGTATGCATGCTTCTATGTGCTTCGGAATGAATTTTACTTTTGTTGGCATCAATGTATGTGGCTTTCAGGCAGTTTATTCGTTGATCTCCATCTTGATTTGCAAAGTTCAAAATAATTCAAGCCCTCTCGTCAAATTGCGTTTCAGTTGATTTCTCTTATATGGTGTATTCTTCACCATTATTATTTTGATTTTGTGGACCGGATGGTTATACCATTTTTTATGACGGATGCTGGCACTTTGGGGGTGACCATGCTAAAATTTACTGGAGATATCTTTGGGGTATTATCCAATATTTCTTGTTACAGAAATCAGTAGTCTCTAGTGCCTCAAGTACATATTCTTGAATGCTTAGCATTTTGCCTTTTGTACAGCTTTGAACAATTTTGCATCAATCTGACAAATGAGAAGCTTCAACAACATTTCAATCAGGTTGGCATGGACTTGCATTTCTCTGTTGAATATCTTTTAATTTTTATTTGTTAAAAAATTATAGAGTATGTACAACTTATTTGCAGCACGTGTTTAAAATGGAGCAAGAAGAGTATACAAAGGAAGAAATTAACTGGAGCTACATTGAGTTCATTGATAATAAAGATGTTTTGGATCTCATCGAAAAGGTTCGTTTTGTCAATTCTTTCTAATCACTTCCATATTTTCACCACATTTGCTGTTTTTCTTCGGTTTGTTGTTTTTCCTCTCTTTACCAGAGTTTATCTTATTAATCTTTACATTACCTTATTCTTGATTGTATGATCTGGTTTATCAAGTAGATATTGCTTGATCTATGCAAATGAAGAATAATTGTGGTGATCTTTCTTTATGTTCCCTTAAGAATCTCATAATATTCCTCTCTTTGTGTACCCACCAAGGGGTTTTTCTTTTGGGTTTTTTTTTTTTTTGGGGGGGGGGGGGTTGGGTGGGATGACAGAGGGACTATGCAAAATTGGTGCACGGGGATGCTGGTGTGTCATGCATTCATGTAGTGAGACTGTTATTAAACTACTACTTTGCTTATATTATCTCGTCTTAGACTTTTTCCTTTTGGTTGTTCAGAAACCTGGCGGTGTTATAGCTCTTCTTGATGAAGCTTGGTAAGTGCAGAAATGTGAATTTGTACCTTCAGAAGCTTTCCTTATTAGTTATCTTTTTATAAAGTAGACGTTTTCCTATTTTCTTTAATAGACTTGTTGTTGGACCAGAGATTTTAACCTGCACTCATTATTCTGGAATTGAAATCTCTGACATTGTGTTTCAGCATGTTTCCAAGATCAACCCATGAAACCTTTGCCCAAAAGCTCTACCAGACTTTCAAAAACCACAAGCGCTTTGTCAAGCCCAAATTGTCTCGTTCTGACTTTACTATTTGCCATTATGCTGGTGATGTAAGTCCTGTTTGTTCTTTTTGTTTCTTTACAAATTTATCTGAACATAATACATTATGTTTATGCAAACGAACAAGGAAATGTTATGTATTCTAGCACTGATTTCAGTTTATGGGATTTACATTATAATGGAATCTCATGCGGACTAGTTTTCTGTTATAGGTCACTTATCAAACCGAATTGTTTCTGGACAAAAACAAAGACTATGTTATTGCTGAACATCAAGATCTACTGAATGCTTCAAAGTGTTCTTTTGTAGCGGGTTTGTTTCCTCCATTAGGCGAGGATTCTTCAAAGCAATCGAAGTTCTCTTCTATTGGTTCAAGGTTTAAGGTATTTCTTCCCTCTAATTCCCCCTCTTTTTTCTGGATGACACACTGAAGTCTAAATGTTTTTCTTTTGGGTACATTTTGCAGCAACAACTCCAATCGTTGCTCGAAACTTTGAATACCACTGAGCCACATTATATTCGCTGTGTGAAGCCCAACAATCTGCTTAAGCCCGCCATATTTGAGAATCAAAATGTTCTGCAACAACTACGTTGTGGGGTGAGATGTTGGCCCATCCACTTCTTATTGGAAGGACACATATTAGAAGCTACTTGCATATAATCTTACTCTATAATCATTATGATCTCCAGGGAGTTATGGAAGCAATCAGGATAAGTATGGCTGGATATCCTACTAGAAAACCATTTTATGAATTTCTTGATCGATTTGGCATCCTTGCACCTGAAGTTTTGGACGGAAGGTTTGTTGATAAATTCCATGCACAAAATCAGTGGGCTTGTTGTGGTTATTGTAGATCTCTGATGTTCTTGTAATTTGTTTCATGATAGTACGGATGAGGTCAAAGCATGTAGGAGGCTTCTGGAGAAAGTTGGTCTGGAAGGCTATCAGGTATAAATGCCGCTGTATTGTGTGGTTGGCTAACATGTTTCTAAAGCAGATATTAGGAAACCTTTAGCAAGGAGTATTTTCATTGTCTGGATGTCTTTCCAATGGGCATATAATATTATCTCATCCTGATGTATGATGTTCTAATTCACTAGGAGCTTAGAGTACCTGATACTCCTATCAAACATCTATAAGAACATTTATGGATTCCTAGGCATTTTCCTTTTGGGTGCAGCCTTTAATATGGAACGAACTTTACTAGACTACATTTATTTCCTTCACCCCAGGCAGGATCATCCTTAGGTTCACAAGCTGAACGGGACTTTATCTCTACTACATCATTCTCTTTGGCGAGATGTGGCATGCCATTCTTTGTTCTTCTGTGCTACCTCCTTAATTTTTCTTTCATGATCCTATGCTTAATTGCTTGTTGCTGGACAAGATCTTAATTTTATCTGCAAATTCCTGTTGGCATCTCCGTGTCATGGTTCCTATTGGCATAGAACCATAGATGTTCTAAAGTTGAAGAAAATTTTCCACTTTGTACATTTCCTTATATCCAGTAAATATAGAGTATTAGTGTTTTTGCAATTTGTCTCTGTTGATTGATGGCCTTCCCTTTGATCAGGATTATTCGTCCTCTCTTCCTTGATTGATGAAGATTTTTCTTGTAAAAGGAGCTCCTTTTGGTAATTGTTATAAACCAAATTTTAGGTTTCAATCTTTAGATAACAGAAGCTGGTTGAAGGTTGAAAAATTAGTCAATGCTGAAATTTGAAGATAGCTTTCTTATGTTTTGTTTACAAACTACTACTAGGTTTTCCAGCTTTCAGCGTCCCTTGTGTTACACTCTTCTTCTCTGCTGTGCTGCTTATGCCCTTATCTGTATGACTGCTGCTGCTGGGAGTTTTAGCACATATTTGTCCCTGGAGTCCCAGTATTTAAACTGTTGTACAATTGGCTAACTGGCCTAATAAGTAATAACAACATGCAACTATTATGCGGTTGTGTATATTGATTCCTGCTGAATTAGCTGCAAAATCTCTATGTTGCTTCTTGTGGGTGGTATGGAGCATTAACAGGTCCATTTTGCTTTTGCAGATTGGGAAAACAAAGGTCTTTCTGAGGGCCGGTCAGATGGCCGAGTTGGATGCTCGCCGAACAGAGGTATTAGGAAGATCAGCCAACATTATTCAGCGGAAAGTTAGGTCTTACTTGGCACGGAGAAGCTTTATGTTGTTACGTTGCTCAGCCATCGAGATGCAATCCGTGTGCAGAGGTGCTCATACTGTTGCTATTTATTTGTTTGCATAATCTGTTGACACTTTTTGACCTTTGTTGTTTTTCCAATTTGTTGGATTGCAGGAGAACTTGCTCGGCGAGTTTTTGAGAGCATGCGACGAGAAGTTTCTTGTTTCAGGATCCAGAGGAATTTGCGCATGCATCTTGCTAGGAAAGCTTATAAAGAATTGTACTCATCTGCTGTTACAATTCAGACAGGAATGCGAGGAATGGCTGCACACAATGAGCTTCGCATTAGAAAGGAGACCAGAGCGGCAATTGTTATTCAGGTAAATATGACCTTGTGAAATGTCAAAGATGACTCATCGAATGATCTAATGACACAGTCATCTTTTATGTTGTGCAAGATTTAGCATGATTATCTTTTAAAGCTACTTGTATATCCTTTATGAAGCAACTGATTCTCAAGAACTAATTTACTTGATAGTTGATTCTTATCACTGCAATCCACATTTGCAGAGTCATTGCCGCAGATACTTAGCTCGTTTGGACTATGCAATGATGAAGAAAGCTGCAATTACTACACAATGTGCTTGGCGGGCAAGAGTTGCTCGTAAAGAACTGCGGAAGCTTAAGATGGTGATCTTCTTTATCTCTGTCTCTTTTAATTAATTCTCTCCGAGAAGCTGTCAGTCATGTCCCTGAGTATCATTTAGGGTTTAAATTCCTGTAAATTTATGGCATCGAAAGAAGAGAATATGAAATGACTTAACTACTTCTGTGAGCTGGATTACAGAACTTCATGTGCATTCATGTCTTTAATCTGAGTCAACAAAACCATAGCAAACCTGGCAGTTGATTTTGAGATGTACCATTGTTTTAAACCATTACAAGGTTGCTCTTATAGATATATCCATCTTACTCTTGACAACAGAATTTCAGAAGTGATATCCTGCAACTTCAATATCAAGTTCTTAAGAAATGGAATGCAAAAGGATTGATAGATGGTTACTTGTTTGATAGTGTTGTCTTCACTTGTTCTTTTTCCTTTCATTCTTCCTCTTTTGGATCGTCATAACAAAGGTTGATTTATTCTCTATGTTGTTCACAAATGGATTTTTTTTCCTTTTTAAATTAGCACCTCTCTCTCTCTCTTTCTTACACATGTTCTCTTTTTAACAGGCGGCAAGGGAAACCGGTGCTCTCCAAGCTGCCAAGAATAAATTAGAGAAGCAAGTTGAAGAATTGACTTGGAGATTGCAGCTTGAGAAACGGATGAGGGTAAGCATCTCAATTTTCTTTGATAAAATGGTTCTGAATGGCTGTAGTTTGTTGGTTACTTAATCTCCAAACATAGCGCATTTTTCCTTTTGGACAGCCGAAATGGTGCAAATGGTTGGGACTTAAGGAGATACTTATATGTAAACCTTATGAAATTGATGCAGATATCTTGTATTCTGTGCTAGGTGCATGTGATCATGTTATATCTAATTCTTCATTCTATGTTTCTGTGCCAAGATTGAAAACAGAGCCCCTTGTGCTATCTGGAGCAAAATTTTCCCATGCCTCCATAAATCTGTGTAACTTGGCTTTCCTTTATCTGGTCATGCTTGTAATAATAGCTCGAGTAACCCATCTTCTGGGAGGTAAGAATATGAATGTTAATTGGGAACAGATGGTTTATGGTTGTTGGGGTAATACTGGTTATTGTGACATTGAATGTCTCTTGGTGTAAAACAGCCTAGCATTTATTGGCGCTATATGTTTGACATTTTTGATTAAGCAAAAGTCATCTCACATTTTTATTTAGATAGGACAAAGGAGCTTAGTAACTTGATTTTTCTGAAACTTTTGTGTCTTTAGTGTTTCCTTTGCCGTATCATAATTGTATACTATTTTGCAGGTTGATATGGAAGAGGCAAAAAATCAAGAAAATGCAAAACTGCAAAATGCTTTGCAAGATATGCAACTTCAGTTCAAAGAAGCTAAAGAAATGCTCCAGAGAGAACAAGAGGTGGCAAAAAAGGCAGCAGAGCAGATCCCTGTAATACAGGAGGTCCCTGTTATTGACCATGAATTGATGAATAAGCTTACATCCGAAAATGAGAAACTGAAGGTGCACTGCAGGCATCAAGTGATTTACTCTTTTCTTAAGCACCTATAATAGATGTCTTATGTTATTGCACTTGTTATTAATGAATGCAGGCCCTTGTTAGCTCTTTAGAACAGAAGATTGATGAAACAGAGAAAAAGTATGAAGAGACAAATAAACTTAGTGAGGTGAGGTTGAAGCAAGCTATGGAGGCTGAGAACAAAATTGTTCAGTTGAAGACTGCTATGCAAAGGTTGGGGGGCTTAAATCTGTATCTCTCCAACAAATTGATAATTGTTTTGAAATTGGTTTCTTCCTGTAGTTGACCAATTTGGAGATGATATGCTATGATTATATCCTTCATTTATAATTGTCTTATATCTATTATCTTGCTATGCATAGGCTTGAGGAGAAGATTTTCGATATGGAATCTGAAAACCAAGTCCTTCGGCAGCAAACCTTATTGGCTCCAAAACAAACATCAGAATATCTACCCCCTCTGCCATCTAAGGTGAAATACTTGCTACAACAATAAAGCATCATCTCCTCCTGTTCTCCCCTTCTCAAACCTAATTCACTTTTATGTTCTACTTTTCTGCAGACATTGGAGAATGGACACCATTTGGATGAAGAAAATAGGATCCCTGTAAGATTTACTTTCCGAAAATTATACAAACTTATTGAACTGTTCATTCTGCCTAGGTGTAATTTAGTATCTCTCTTTTTGGCAGGAGGTAGCCAGTGTTTCACCTGCTAAAGGTTTTGAGACTCCTGATAGCAAGTTGAGGAGACCCCCTATTGATCGTCAACATGTATGCATTAAGAGAGATGAATCTTTATTCATCCTTCTTTGCTTTTGATGTAAATTCTTGTTTGACTGATATGGAATTTGACGAATTTGCTGCAGGAGGATGTTGATGCGCTTATTGACTGTGTCGTGAAAGATGTGGGCTTCAGTCAAGGGAAGCCAGTCGCGGCTTTCACCATCTACAAATGTCTGCTTCAATGGAAATCTTTTGAAGCTGAAAGAACCAGTGTATTTGATCGTCTCATTCAGATGTTTGGTTCAGCCATTGAGGTATGCAGTTGACTTGTTCCTGCCTTGCTCTTCAACCTGTCCACAAGAGAGCTCTCCAGAACACAAACACTTACGGAGAGATAATTTTAGCTAGTGAAGCAATATAGTATATTACACTTTGCATTATTAATAAACAAGACAAGATGTTCAATAGATGTTAGGGCTGTACATCCTTTGGTTTGGTTGCATAATGCTCACGTTCCTATAGAATCTTAGTTCCTGGATTGCACTCTCATCTTAAATTTATTCTTCTATGTTCTTTTGGGAGGTGCAATCAATTTGAAGTCTTTCTTAGTTGCAGTGTCCCCAACCTTTTGATATACGTAATTAATGCATAGTAAGCCAGAAGTGATTCCTCAAGGTTGTTTACCATGCATATCTAGCTAGATGTATTTGACTCTGCAGAAAATTTCTTTTATCCTTCAGTTTAAGAACTGTGCCTACTATTGTGGGCTCTTCCCCTTCATCAATCGTCAATATTTCTAGACTGTTTTATTTTTTGGTGGGTTTTGGGGTTGGTGGGACTAGTTAAGATGCTGAGTCAGCCTATTATCTGGTTGACTGTTGCTTTTCCTTGTTTCTTTCATTTGTTGGTTCTGCTTTTTTGGGAAAATATTTGGAAGATACTCTTCTTTGACATCGACTATCCACAAACATACTTTCAACAGACTTCCTCCTTTTTTTGGTTTGGGGTGGGGGAAGTAGTTAAGACACTGAGTCAGTCTAGTGTCTGGTTGACTGTTGCTTTTCCTTGTTTCTTTCATTTGTTGGTTCTGCTTTTTTAGGAAAATATTTGGGAAGATACACTTCTTTGGCATCGACTATCCACAAACAAGCTTTCAACAGACTTCCAGTTAATTATTTTGTCCTGAAAAGTAAAGCCACTGATGCATTTTGTTTTCTCTCTAGGATCATTTGTTAGGAAGAAAAAACAAACAAAATCTACAGTAGCCCAATATCTGAAATTTTCTATTCTTAGCACTGGATTTGTCTTGACTATGCATTTCACTTTTGATAAGCCTATGCCTTTTAGATGACATTTTAACGTCAAGATGGGAGTTCGTAAGCTCCTGTTGTAACCACCATCTTTTTGGTGGGGAATCGTGCTACAGAAGGCCATTGGAGCGAGGCCTTGAATAGGACATGCATAGAGCTGAGTTAGCAAATATACACTGTGCATGAAAAGAATCCTCTGGAATTGTTCTTGAGGTCCATATGACTTTTTTACAGCATTGAAGTGCATGAAAAGAATCCTTTGGAATTGTTCTTGAGGTCCATATATGATTTTTTTACAGCATTGAAGTGCTTCCCATTTCTGTATTTCCTCGGTATTTAGCTGCTGATTCTCTGGTAGTTAAGAATTTGAATTAAGTCTGGCATGGAAGTGTAGTGTGTATCCTGGAGCATTGCGTTTCCCATTCTTTTATAGACTTCCTGTGATGTACATTCTATAACCAATTCTTCCTAAGTTTCTGCTGTATGTTTTTCTGTGTTTATGCATAGGAAGCCAATATTGGCACTCCTCCCTCTTTTGTTTCTCTCTTGATGAACAATGAGACCGTCTTATTTATTCATTCATTTAAACTAGTAATTTAATGTTTTAAGTTTATATTTTTCAATAATTGTTTCCTTTTAAAAATTTAGTGAACATAAATCAAATATAAATTATCGAAGTAGCTTTTTATAATTTTTATTTATTTTTTTCTTTTTAAAAGAATTTTTTAGATCTTACTTAATGGTTTAATTAAGAAAAATTACCAAACTCTGATGTGATATAATAAATATTTGAAATTTCATAATTTGTTTGGTGAAAAGTGTTTGGATTAATTTAGGTATAAAATTATTGAAGTACAGATATAAAAGATTTCATGTATTACAAAGAACGTAATTTTATATAGTCTCCAAAATTCTTTTTACAATATTAAAACTAAGATGATTAAAATAAAATTTTCATAGATATTAATCAAATGTAGAAAACTAAATGGGAAGGAAATAATTTTAACTAATAAAAATGTTTCTAGTGAATTAAGATAATTTGGGTAATACAAAAAAATTATGTTTACTAATACAAAAACCTAGTAATTAATGGATAAATGAGAGGGTATCATTATCCATCAAGAAAGGATCAAAAAGGGATGGAGTGCTAATGACAAAAAAGGGAGTGCCGATACGGCTCCCTTATGCATATTGTTTGGACAGATTGCCTGGTTCCCATGCTGTTTAGATTCACTGGGATAATTATTCAAGATGTATACCTTCTCTGACTTTCTAAATTGGAAGAAAAATGGCTTTATATGTAGTAAGCACAGTTACATATCCTATTCTTAGAAAAGAACTAAAGCATATGTTTAATTGGATGCAGAATGAAGAGAGCAATGATCGTATGGCATATTGGCTGTCAAATACTTCTACATTATTATTCTTGCTCCAAAGAAGCTTAAAAGCTGCTGGTGCTACTCCAAGTCGGAAGCAGCAAACTCCGACATCTCTGTTTGGGAGAATGGCAATGGTATTGGGATTATTCTTATAAAATTATCCATATGAATTTATTTAGTGGGCCAATCAAGTATGTTTACTTACTAATTTGATAATCGATGTGGTCATCATTCATCCAGGGCTTTCGCTCGTCATCTGTCAACCTTAATGCAGCTTCAGCTGCACTTGCGGTAGTGCGCCAAGTTGAAGCCAAATACCCTGCTCTGCTTTTCAAGCAGCAACTAACAGCATATGTTGAGAAAATCTATGGAATTATACGAGACAACTTGAAGAAGGAATTGAGTTCTCTTCTTTCACTATGTATCCAGGTGACTTTAACTGTTCTATACTGTGTAAATCCATGCTTTTCCTAAAATTGATACTCTTTCCTAAATTGTAAAGCCTTTTACTATCTCGCTTTACAATCTCAGGGTGGCTACTAAATGATGATTACCGTTGATGGATGATCTTAAATTGTTCCTATGGAATTTGTATTTAGTGTGTCAGAATTTATTGGATAAAGTATGAAACTATAGGTGTTCTGACAATCAGTTGTATGCCAATGCTGACTCAGCCTTCCTGGTCATTAGGAACTCTGAAAGAAAACCCATTTAGTTGTTTCTTTTTTCTTCTTCTGCTAGAAGAATTCATTTCTACTCTTCTCCACCTTCTAGAACTGTTCTAATGTCTTGGATTGCTCCCCACAAGGAAAGGTCCCATTAGTTGAAGAAGATTGGAGAACATAGTGATTCCCTAGGATTGGAATAGTTACTGAAGAGGATTTCGAGGTTCGCCTGCACATATTAGTTAGTTGGAGAAAGCAGTGCCTTGTTTTGGTTGGAAGGTGTATGGAGCATGAATCATTTCTCTCTTTTACAGAAACACAAAGATCGGTATTGCATTTGTAGCATGAACTGCATACTTGCCAGGAAATGTCCTAGCCCAATAGGGTGATCTTATTCTTTGGGGCTTACGGTACAGTCAAATAGAAAGGTCCTAGGGCATCATATTCTAGTAGCCCAAGCCATGTGATTGAATAGATCCTCCTGTATGTGTTATGGGGGGATGGTCATTTGCTAGGATTGGGATAATTACTGAAGAGGATTTCTGTACTATTTAATGTTTAAAATTTTTAGGCCAGTTAATGTTATAGGTTCCAAAATGCCTAAGAATGCCTAAAATTTCATTTTTCTTCAAAGTTTTGTGATATTTATGTAATCATTCATTGTCTCCTTGTTGTTTCATGTGACTCCACTTTGTCACATAGGATAGGGTTTTTATATAGTTGCGAACAGATTGTGTTTGTTTCTTCCACTTAACTTAATTGTATCCTGCTGAATGGTTGGTGTAAATGAAAATCTTTGGTTTCTTGGTGATAATTTACAATGGTGACATCCAGGCACCAAGAACCTCCAAAGGAAATGTACTAAGATCTGGACGGTCTTTTGGCAAAGACTCTCCAATCAGTCACTGGCAGGGAATCATTGAATGTCTGAACTCCCTTCTCTGTACTTTAAAAGAAAATTTTGTAAGTGACGTCATTCATGTAAGTATTATTCTATTGTTCCATTCATGAAGAGATACTTATCATTCTTTTGGTTTCAGGTGCCTCCGATTCTTGTCCAGAAGATATTTACTCAAACTTTCTCATACATTAATGTCCAACTCTTTAACAGGTGACTGGGAAGTTTATCCTTTTAATATAGTAATCATATCATGTTTATTGAGAGGCTGCACTAGCTAATTCTTATTAATTTCAGCCTTCTCCTACGTCGTGAGTGTTGCACATTTAGCAACGGGGAATATGTCAAAGCTGGTTTGGCTGAACTGGAGCTATGGTGCTGCCAGGCAAAGGAGGAGGTAATGAATGGAAGACTCTTTTTTCTGTTAAATCTAAATGTCACTGATGATTTTGCTTTCCTATGTTTAAGTTTCTAATTTCCTGCATAAGGTTGTTGTTCATCAGTTGAAATTTTCTACAACGCAGTATGCAGGCTCATCCTGGGATGAACTCAAACACATAAGACAAGCTGTTGGTTTCTTGGTATGCCACCTCTTAAGATATATTTTCATTTATGAGTATTGAGGTTTTAAGCCATCTTGATAAAAGGAGTAGGTCCCTATTAACATATAAGCTGCGCACAAAGAACTAAAAGAAACTTACAAGTTACATGCTTTTCTCAATTCTTCATTGTTCATAGGCTATCAGTTCTGCAGGTGCTTTATGAATTAAATGGTTGTGGAATTAGTTTGATTTAGTGTTATATCAGCGTTTTTGCACATTGTGTTATTCTTTTTAACAATTTAAGTAACAAAAACTCTTCTCCTTCTTGAATCTAAAAATTTTCTAGAAATTATACCTTAAAAAAGTCCATGAGTTGAGGGAGAGTTGTGTTTATGATGAAGGGAACTCCATAAAATACTTGGATAATTAATCCATCATAGTGTGGTTTGTGCGTTGTGCATGAGTACCTATCAACCGTAGAAAGCCAATTTTCTTCTACAAAGTTATTTTCTGTAGCAATTATTGCTTACTGTCATTATGGTGATCTCAGTTAAGCGTCTTTTATTATGGTTAATCAGGAACTACTCCAAAGCCTACTGTTATTTCATGTTGAACAACTTTATCTTAGATATCTGGATCTTTGAACGGCCAGAATCTGGGTTTCCAGCCACACATGCTTACCTGAAGTCTAATAACTTATTATTGACACTATCTCTTCATTTTCTTTCTACAGGTTATACATCAGAAGTACAGAATATCCTATGATGAGATTACAAATGATCTCTGTCCAGTTAGTCTCTCTCTCTCTCTCTCTCTCTCTCTCTCTCTCTGTCTCTGTCTCTGTGCGTGCGTGTGTTTGTGTGCATATACACGTCACAGGTGATAGGTCTGCGTACTACCTTTGCATGCTTATGCCTATATGGAAATCACTTTTTAACATGTGAAATCTTAATTTTTCAGATTCTCAGTGTTCAGCAGCTCTACAGAATATGTACTTTATACTGGGATGACAACTACAATACCAGAAGTGTATCCCCTGATGTAAGTATCTTATAGTGAATGCCAAATTGATAGTCTAAAGATTCAGGAAACTTATATGTTTTCTGGTAAAAGTAAATCTCTATAAATTTTTCTTCCATATTCGTGCAGGTTATAGCTAGCATGAGGGTTTTAATGACTGAGGACTCTAATAATGCTGAAAGCAGCTCCTTTCTATTGGATGACAATTCCAGGTGAAAACATTTATCCATCCGTCACTGAAACTTTATTATCCTTTCTGATGACTATTTTTTTTTACAATATGAGAAAAACTGTGCTGTGGAACTCTTGGTAAGAATCTCTAGGACTCGAGAATATTAACTATCCATAATCCAGAATAATTAAAGACTGATTTTCCCCCCTTTCCTTTTCACTGCTCCTCATTCATCTGTACTTAACACTTCTATGAACCCGTTGGCAAGTTAACTTTTCATGCACTTATGGTTCTGATTGAAAATAATTTTTTGATGGCTCTGTTAATGTTCATGTTCCCTCGCCATCTGGAAGGCAAAAGGCTCTTGTTAAGCATAATTGGTTTCTCTGGTTGAACTTTACAGCTTTATTTAATATTTTTTTGGGGCAATGGTATTGACTATTTTAATAAGATTTAGGACCTTTAGCGAAAAGCTAATCCAAGTGAAAGTCTGAGAATACTAATTCAATATGTTAGAAAATGAATATTTGTGTAGCTAGCTGAAGAATTAACAGTGTTTATGGATTAGGGGATTCACATAAGTTAAGGATTTCGAGTGCATAGAAGTTGTGATACCCATTATAGAATCACATTATCTCTTAATAGGTAATAAAAGAAGAATGTTTTCATGCCTGTGGCAATAGTGGATGTTAGTAGTTACATAATTGAGAACCAATGAGATTCTAGGACTAAAGGGGTATGTGTATTTGAAAAGCAGGGTGCACCCTTGATTTCCCAATTTTTAAGATGATTCTGCCTTCCTGTTATATTGTTACGAAAGATGATATTGTTGTATATAGAGCAATAGTTAGCTAAAGAATATCAAATATTTCCTACTTTATCGGTGTGTCATATTCATGGTCCAAACTCTGCTCACATCACATATTATTTTGTGAGAGAAATCGAGTTGTGTTCATCTTTCTTCTACCAGAGGTGCTGATAGTTCATTCACAAACATTGATTGGCGTTCTCCAGTCTTAGCTGGTTCTCATTTGTCATTTTCAGCCATCTTGAGAGCTTCTCAATTCGTCTTCTAATGATCCTTATTTCGAATGCAGCATTCCATTCTCGGTTGATGATCTTTCCAATTCAATGCAAGTGAAAGATTTCTCAGATGTCAAACCTGCAGCCGAGCTTCTCGAGACTCCAGCCTTCCAATTTTTACACGAGTGAGGCCAGGGAAATACTGGACTGCGCATTTCCGCTGTTGTGTCATAGTCAATATTTGTACCGAAAATATTTTCGTCTGTTGTAAATCCATTCTTTTCTTCTTTAGTGTCTTTCAGATAGGTTTCTGTATAATTAATCATTCGTCCTGTTCAGCTTGCATAGGGGCAGGTAGCCTTATTCACGGGGGTTATTGTTTTTTTTTTTTCCTTGTAGTAACGTTGGAAGCATTCTTTTTAGGTATTAGAGGGCAAGGATATGTCAAGAGGGTAGGGCCTGGTGGTTTAAAATTTTGGTTTTCTCCACCCAAGTTTACGTTGTAATACAACAGACAATTGCAACACATGATATATGAGAAATATTTTTTGATCGGTTTCTGAAAAACTTGTGATTTCTTAACGTTTGAACGCTCCATTCTTTATTGCTTTGACTAATTTCTTTTCACCAGCTGATAAGAGTGATGTTTATTTTGATCTGGTTATGCGAACAGAGCATGAAGTTACAGTGGTTTACTCAATCAGTGTTTTACTTGTAATTTCTGACCTAGTTTATGGCCTTAAATTTTCAATAACCTGGGCATGAAATTAATCTATGGCATTCGCTTCTGTGCACCGACCTCGTTTATAATGGGGCAATGAGGATCGCATCCAAATTTACTATTTCCTCGTTTTAGAACATTTGCTACGTTTTTCACTATTTTTCTATTTCAAATTACTCGATATATTTGTTATTCTTAGAGAAATTTATTAATTTTTTCTGATTTTTATCTTCTTCAAACTACTATTAATGAAGTAATATTACTCAGGTTTTCGAAATAAAATTTGTGTCTTAAAGAATTTATTTAGTCTTTCAAACTTATTTTTATTAATGATGTATGAAAAATAGGGTTTAAAGAAAACTAGAAAAAGATAGATTGATCATTTTTAAAAATTTTTAAAATTTATAAATTCTAAAGCTTTGCGCAAAAAGTGAGAATGTAATTAGGGGGAGATTGTATATGATAAAAGATTGTAGAAGCTATTAAGGGTATATGTGATTGAGTTTGAGTTTAAATTTTTTTTTGTGTTGATTTTCACACAAATGAATTTTTTTGAGAATAGAAATGAAATTTAATTGAATCAATTTCATTTGAAATTTAATTCAAATACACATTTGGAGTGTATTTAGATTAGATTCGGTTTAAATGTAAATTTTGTAATTTAAATTTTATTTTTTTTATAATAATTTACTTATATAAAATTTAAAATAAAAAATTTCAAACCAAATTCATCATCTTATCCGCTGGTACGCCAAATATGTTACTGGAGAATTTCTACTACTATTAACCTAAAACTTGAGAACACTAGAAGGGCACTACGTCGGCAAGCTTGACGTCGGCTTCTGCTAACGATTGAGCTTTGAATGAGGGTTGACAATAGTTAAAATTCAAGTTGGTTTTTCATGCGCTTATCCGAGAGGCAAGATTTGGTTGGGCCAGTCCATGAGGTTTTCACATGCTTTCCAATTCGAGCCTTGTTAAATTTTTGCCTAGGTTTTGGGACCATCAAAGTCCCCTAGCAGAGCAACACCCCCCCCGCCATTCCCAATAGAACTAGGACCACCCTCATTGTTGAAAGCATCACCTCTATCACAAGGCCAGTGCCAAAAACTAGTCAAATTGTCATCAATTCATCTGAATCCGCTGATAGATTTTCATCTCTACAAAGATAAAATGGGTCCATTTTAGGGATTTTTCACCTGAATGTGTCATCTCAACACCCTGTAATTGGTCCATAGTTCTAGTAAACACTTTAAGGTCCCCATTCCCGTTGGCCACTGGCGTCATGTACTCAGCCATGGCTAGTTGGTACCTTCCTTCCACCACAGATATTAGGGCTCCTCTCGTGCTTGCTGGGCCCAGGAGAAATGCTGCCAGGTATGTAAGCCAATCTCATAGATTTACTACTCGAATCTTTAATACACCGGATCAAAAATAAAGTTTAACACGAGTTTTTCTTTTGTACTAAAAGATTCATAACCCTTTAATGGTAGGAAAGCGAATTGAGCAACCCTTATGGCACCGCAGAAAAGGAAAAAGTTCGAAGAGGAAATTTAACAGCAAGGAATGTGTTGTATACTTATAAATGGTAATATGTTCTTTTTTTTTTTCTCTCCACAACCAACCAGCTATGCTCTGTTTGGAGTTTAGATTCGGACAAGCCAAAAAGAAATAATTGGGAGAGGGCTATCACTTCCATGTATCAGTCTCAAGATCAGATATCTATCTAATTATAGAGTCAATTTGTCTTCACTTGGTGGATGGAGAATGAAGATGATGATGTGACTAACCTACATGTCACTCACTACTTCAAGTTCGTCAATTTCAATCCTACAGGACACCCAATCCCTCTCTTGGTGATGATAATAGTACAATTGATCATACTCGTGGGGTAATATGTTTTTGAGCATTTTTAAATATAGGACAATTTTATTAATGTAAATTAAATTTTGATAATTTTAATATTTCATAATTTTTAATAATAAATTATTATTATTATTATTAATTTAAAAAATAAAAAAATAGAAAAAAAGAAAAGAAAAGAAGAAGGGATGAGTGGTGACCAGCTCGGGCGCCACAAGATTTTGCACCAATCATAAAAGGCTCAACCCTTTTCTTTTCTTTTTATCATTTTTGTTTTTCTCTGTTTTATTTTTTAATAATTATTATTTTATTAAATTTTTAAATTTTTTATATTTGCAGTTAATATTTTCAATTTTTCATTAAATTTTATATTATAATTTAAAATTATAATGCACATACAATTAGTTTAAATTAATTAAAAATTTAATTATAATTAATTATAATTTATAAAATAAATAAAATAAGTATCATATAAGTAATTTAGAAATCTTATAAAATGTTTAAAGGATAAAAATATTCATATTATATAAAAATTATCTATACAACTGTTATATGTTTAGTATTTATATTTTTATTAGGATGAAGGATTTTTGGAAACCTCCCCCCACCCCCACCCCAAAAAAAAAGTGCGGACCGCTTGCTATTAACTATATGGGACAAATTGATTAAGATTGATCCAGCCAATATTTTTATTTTTCTAGTACCAAAAAAAAATATTTTCATTTTGTTTGGCATAATGGAATAAGAACTCAAGATATGAACTTTCTTTTCTTATTTTATTTTATAGAGCGGACATTTAAATGAAATTTGGATTGCAACTTTACAGCTCTAATTTTTTTTTTCACTTTTTTCTATTATGTATTCTTTTTTTCTTTAATAACAAAATTCAATTGTAACTCTAACTGAAATCCAAAAAAATTGAATTTTCAATCCAAATAAACCTCAACCCAATAAAAGCTTCTATCATTTGAACCACAATCTCATATATTAGAATAGTGGTTGACGTTAAAAAAAAAAAAAACCAGAATATACAAAATGATGATAGTGGACTTCTGGGCTAAATAAGCAAACATGGGCTCTTGAAATAGGTAGGCCCAATAGTTAGGAAAAGGACAAACAATGCCTTCCTTTATGAGTTTTGACCAGTCCACAAGTACGGAAACGCCGACTTGAGAAAGAATCTCTTCTCCAAGTCATCATCAACATGCATGCATGCATGCATTACGTGGTTGGTTTGCAACAAACGAATAGTCAATTGTTTCGCATTTTCTACGGCCTTTTCTTTGGTGTATTAACGGATATTTATGGAATTGAATTATGAAGTGTAATGTGATCCCTGTATTTTTCTTTATTTAACAAATTGTATTCCTAAAGTACAGAGATCATTTCACAAAATGAAATGAAATCTTCTGTCCTTTATTTTGATTCGTTTATAAAAAATTCTACCCTAAACTAAATGTATTAGTATGCAGTATTCCTCGTAAACAACCAAACACTATCAAATAGAGTGTTTAGAGTTAGGTGCCGAATTTGATTAATTCTCCACCACAGCACCATAATCTCCACATCTTAGGTGTATATTGGATTAGAAGAAGGAGAAAGAGAAAACAAATGGCAGCATCTCATTTGGTACAGCGGTCCAAAGTTGCTCATTTTGGTCAAAACATTCTGTAGTAATTAGCATATATTTACTTGATGATGATGTTGTTGTTGTTTAATTAAAAGGTTAATTACAAGGGTAATTATTCCATTCAAAAGAATCAAAATGCAATTAATTGGCTAATTGCAATCTCGAATCTTGATTACCAAATTCTGTTGCACATGTCAGTTTGGTATATGACATGTTCACTTAATTTGAATCAAGTTTGACCAGTTTCCTGCAAAGGGTCTCAATGAAATCTCAATATTCTCTAACGACTACTGGAAACGGCGATTCCATGTGGTCTCATGTGTTTATCTAAATCTCACACACTCTCTCTCTAATTTCTGAGTAGAAGAATTTGGTCAATCTTGTTTCATGTTCTGAGACGTTGAGAACTCTACTTGTATATATTCTTACAGTTATTAATTTGTAGTTAGTTGGAAGAATTTAATTAGGCTGTTATCAGCAATGGGAAGATTAGGATGGTATTTTAATATATAGAATACTATTCTCATACACTGATCTTGGTCAAAACCCTGTATTACATGGCTCCTATCTAGAATTAGTATAACCGCTTTATTTATCCATTTATTTAAGAAAATATAACATCAAAAAAAAAGGGGGTGGGGTGGGGTGGGGGGCCGCACTACAATTAGTGTGGTCAAGAAACAACAAACGTGATCAAGGTTGTGTATACATGACGTCTGCGCCACGGCCACCTCCAACCAAAGCATCCCTTTAAAAATAGAAACCTAAAATCCCAAAAAAGAAACAGATATTCACAAATCACAAACACAATTGGCTTTTATTAACTTCTTTCTACTAGTAGTAATTGGTATCTAAAAATAGTAATAAAATAGTTTTCTTGCATTTTCTCCACTCAATTCCCAATTTAGAAGAAGAAATAAATGTGAAAGTTGGATGAAGAAGTTTGAAAAATTTAAGCAAAAAATCAGAAAAATAATAAATAATAATGACAATATTTCCTTTTGACAATTGCTTCAACAAAAAGTTGAAAGGGGGTTTGACTTTATATTTATAGAAAGTACTAGTAACGGAAATTTGGTCAAAATTTTACAAGGTTCACATGGGGGATGACTTCATCTTACTGTAAGAATAATCCAAAATAAATTATGGCGGCCCCAAGTGAACATGCACGATTTAGTAGGGTGTATTTGAATTCAATATAAATTTTTTATTTTTAATTTTATTTATTTTTTATAAATAATTTAATTTTATAAAATTTAAAATAAAAAATTTAATTCAAACTCTATTTAAATACATTTTTAAAAATTAATTAACCACACTAATGCAAATCTGAATTAGATAAACAAAAAAAAAAGGAGATTTCTTCAATTTTAGTAATCTGAATAGTTTTTAAATTTCAAGGAAAAAAGAGAACAAAGAATGGCGGGTTTGTTACAGAGTATTTACCATCTTGAAGAGATAAAAGGGGAAGAATGAAATGAGAATGGAAGTGATGTTGAATCTCGATGGTCGTGGGCGGGTGTAGCTGTGCATGTATCTTTAATTTTTAAGAACCCTAAAAATACCCCACGCCATACATTTTTGGAGTTGGCGTCTCCCCAGAGAGATGAGTGAGTCAGAGATACTACTACTATTACTCCCTTAGTATCGAGTGACCGAGAATTTTTATAAGTCTGTCTTTAGAGAAGAATAAATATTTTTCCTTTTAAAAAAAAAGTGAGCGTCACCAACATCCATAAGGAAACAACCACCTTGGAAGTTGAAAAGTCTTTAACGTAAAGAAATGCCAGCGTCTGAGCTTTTGCGGAGGGGGGCGGCACCTTGGTTTCAGATAAAATTCACACATCACTGCCACATGCATGGCTTCCGTTGCGCCACATGCAACGCCTCTAACTCTCTACGTACTTAATTAAGACCCTCATCCAAAAAGTTTTCTTACTATTTAGTTGTTGATTCACGAATTGGATCAAAAACCTTAATTTTTTCATTTGAAATACTCGTATTTAGATTGATTTTTTATTTAAATTATATTAAAAACATAAAAATATATTATTTTTAATAATAAAAGTGAAGTCAAAAATAAAAAAAATTTAATTAAATTTCAATCCAGTCTCATCTTTAACATTTGCTAAAAATGTTATATTATTCTATTTGAGTTAAGCAATAATTCAATCAATAAAATACTTTTTACGAGATTAGAAGGTTTTGAGACTTAGAAAAACTTTAAGCTTGTGAGAGTGGAGAGAGACCCGGGGATACAGAGCTGCAACCGAAAATCTCAAACGGTTTTACCGACCTGATCTCGAAGAACAAGAATAACGGAGTATAGAGTATTTGGTGTTGGAATGAAAATTAATGTTGAGAATTGAAAGCCAGGAAATGAGGTCATCCACATTCAACTTCAATGATTTAATAGACCCCTCTCTCCTTCATTAATTAGCAGAATAATTGACTGCCCTAATCAGTTTATACATCTACTCCATGTTCTCTACCATGTGAAGCTACCCAAAATCAAAGAATATTAATTATTGCTCATCTAATCCTTTTTATTATATCCTACTAATTTCAAAATTCTTATTCTTTTTTTTTTCTCCTGAGGGAATTCATATTTCTTCTTATAATTAACCGGTTTTCAACGGCATGTGCAAATTGAAAAGCAGCCTAAAGCCCGAGTACGTAGTAATTTGGACTGCCCATGAAACCAACCGTAGTGTGCATTTCCTGGTTAGACTCATTAGCTTTTACGGTAAATACATCTAAGATTTTTTTCTGGCAAAATTTGTCACTTAGTGATCAATAAAATTAATAGAAAAACGAACATTTCTCAGAAAATTTCAGCAGAAAGTCATGATTAGGAGGTCTCGAGGGAGACAACATAAACGTTGGTTGTGTTTGCATTATATATAAACCTCAAGATATTGGTCAGTCCCACTAGATTGCGGTTTTAGGAATGAGAATCTTGTAGTTGGAAATCTTCTTAATTAGGAGCAGACTAATCCATGTAGATTTTCCAAGATTTCATTTCCTAATTTCGTGGATTTTCCACGATCCATATATATTCCTTATGTTGCCATGTGATTTTGCTCTCGCCTTTTACTAATTGCAAAAGAATATACATGCCTCGTCATTCATTTGCTACTTTTTTAAAATTATTGCCACTTGATTGTGCTTTTAGTTTTTATAGAAAATACCACTTGACACTTTTTGCATAGATTAAGGAAGGAGGAAGTAATGTGTATTTTTTTCTATTTTATCCTTAACTAATTTTATTTATTTTCTACTAATATGAAAGATAATTGATAAATTATCTTGATAAGTAATTAAGGATAACTGTAGAAAAATAATTTTTGAATTCGTATTAAAAGATCAACCATTTTGAAAAAAGAAAAAAATGCCCAAAAGGCCTTATATTTTGAAAAGGGGGATATTTGATTATCAATACCTTGGATCCCATGGTTTTTTGTTTCCACACTTTGGTTGTTTTGTGAAATCTCATGGTTTTCAAAGAGGGTCAGAAGAGTGTTTGTTCTCTTTCATTTTGGTCTTATTCTGTCTAATGTTCTTTTAATAATTGAGTGCAAAATAATAGGTTTAGGTTTCATTGAATGGTGAAGAAAATTGATAAAATCTTGGTTTTAGGTGCAATGAGTAAGGAATATACGTACCCAATAGAGATAGTGATAGAAAGTGCGATATCCCTCCCACTAAATGAAGAAAGAAAATTAATTAAATAAACATACAATTGCATTATGAAATGGTGGGATTGTTTGTAAAGGGTAACTGAAAAAAATATCCCAAGCCGGAAATTGAGAATAGAAAATACAAAGGACCCTCTTGCAATCTTAAAGGGCCCTCTTGGAATCTTCTCATAATTTTAGTAACTATCCAATAATTTTTCCATTTTCTTTGATAAATAATCTCATCAATAGGTTTGACCCGGAAATTAGAGGTACTATTACGTGGACCATTAAGACAGAGTTAGTTAAGCAAATTCAAGAGGTGGACGAATTCCATTGGAGGCTGCAATATTCTAAGTATTAGTTTTAAATTAATTTGCTAACCTGTTTCCAATATTCGAACCAGCAGGTTGTAATAACAGCGTACTTTTCTGCGTTTGAAGAAATTTTGTCTTCTCATTAGTATTGCATTTCCTTTTTCTCATTCATTTCTCTGCGCCAAACAAACTTGATTGACTGCGAAATTCTTCCTTCCTTTAATTAAATGTTTAGGTTTATTTGGGTCTATTTTCTTTACAAATTTGGACAAAACTAACTTCAACATTTTTGGTAGGCCGACAAATTCTTAGTACAACACGGTATCGAAGCAGCCGTAAAATGCATGTCTCACCAAATATTAGGTTGGCTATTAATTAATTGGTTTCCTTCCTATAGCTATTCCATCTATTCTTTTCTTTTTTCTTTTCTTCTTTTTCCTTTTACTTAAATACTTTTAGTTGTTTTCCCTTTTTCAGTTTTGTACAGCTAATCTTAAACTAAAGACATCCTTCATCTGATAATGAGGGATAACAATGTCTAACGTGGATTTAGGTTTAAAGTTGGCCTCTGTAAAGCTCAGTGAAATTGATACTTCGCACTTTAATGGTTTGATATATATAGAATTTGGGTTTAAAATTTTCTGTTTTAGTTATAGTAAAAATAAATTGTTTTTGACATAGAAAGTGAGGTCAGAGTAAAAAATTTATATCAAATTTCACAACGAAACTCAATTCAAATACACCTTTATTATAATAATTATTGATGCACAAAGAGAGAACTCCATCCTATACTATATATATGTTTAGTATATCAAATTAGTATTGTCTCGAGCATGTAAAACATCAAATACTCTATCTGTTTCAAAATATAATTCATTTTATTCTCTTATATAAGAAGTAAGTGTTGTTAAAAACAACGAAACATTTGTAACAAAATAACACTGCTTTCTATACCTTTAATAAATAGGGAAAGAGAGATTAGAATGACTCACATTATAAAACAACTTCATACTTTTTGAAAGAGATAGATAAGAGAAAAGAGTAAGAGATAGAATTGAATATATATATAATAAATTCTCTTTAGTAGGTATAAGATGATTTATATTATAAAATAAATTTGTACTCTTAAAACACTTATATTTTGATCGGACAGATTAGCATTTACTTAAAATTTATTGTCCTCGCTACCATATTTCATGAAACCCTATTTAATTGCAGTGGCACCGAGAAAAGAGAGAAAGCAGCTTCTCAACTGACATGGAAATTAAGTAGTCAAGAATGTGGCGGATGGTTCGTCATTATCCAATTCGCAATTCTGAGCAGGCATCTGGAGCTAGGGTTTCATTGCTGTTTCGGAACTTGGAAGCACAGTAGTGGGACTGTGGCAGTACGTTTGCCCAAAACATCCTCTAATAAGCTGACAGGTACATGCATGAAACTGCACCCAACCACTCCCCCAATCCCCTCCCAAATGATGAAAAGTTTAAAAGGAAGAGAAAGCCGAACAGTAAGAAGAGTTCCAATGAAATCTTCCCAGCTGTTGGTTTCTGCTCTCCTGTACCGAACCTTTTCACCGGCAGTAGTCAAAACAGTGAATTCAAAGTTTTAAACGAACTGATTGAAGGCTGCCAAAGAGGAATGAATCTTCGCAATATCCTGTTCAGATAGTGGTCGTGATATTTTCTTGATTTTGATAATACTAATTTTGCAAAGCCGCCGGGGGTAGGGTAACACTAAGATACTCTAAAACCGGCCATGATCAGTGCAAACTTTCTGCTGAGGTGAAGCTGGCAAATTGAGCTTCGAGGAAGTCTGTGCTAAATTACAACAAAGAGCCAGTGATATTCTAATGATTTCATCTTTTCGATCTCCAACTTTTTCTTTCCGCGTGACCGAACTCATTATAGATTTCGCAAAACTTTTTGCTTAATTTATGCTTTGTTAGTACCAAATACTACCACTAAAGATAGACTTACTCGTATTCTTCCAACTTCCGGACGCGTTTGCTTCACTCACAGGTCATGCCTTCTACAGCCGACCCTAGAAAGTTAGCATCCCCGAACAGCCTAGCTTGCCTCTCGCCATCAGAGAAACTGCCGATTAAACTGTGTCTTTATTTAAACTAATATACATATACATATACATACACACATCAGTCAAGTATTTATTTGCTTGTTATTTTCTCAGCAATATGCTTCCTTGGGAGAAAAGTACTAATTTCAAAATAGACGACGGAGCCGTCCGATCATGAGACTAAAGTAGTAAGTAAACCTCCAGAGGCAGAGGAGCACTGGATCGAGCTGGCGGTGGAGCATAGCAATTAGCAAGGGTGGTGGAAACTTTCCAGAAATAGGGATAAACAAATAACGCACATATCCCTATCAAATCGTGCATGGGACATGACTGTGCATCTGTAATCTGTAAACTCTCTTTTTCGAGCTTTCATATTTGTTTTGGTGTGTTCCATTTGGAAGTTTTTAAAGAAGAAAAGTTGCAGGTAGCAAAGTGGGAATGATCATACTACTACTCATTCCAATGCCATTTTTAAAATCTGCCCTTAACCTTAGAAACGCCAAATTCATAGCCTCCAATCTTTTCATCTCAAAAGCTGCGACTTCCATAGAACCAAAGTTTCAAGCACATGCCTCCCTCTTCTTCCCATGAATTTTCACTGGAGAATATCAAGTGGAGGGAGTGCGGTACAACCCTTTTCCTTTTGATTCCAGTTGTATATCTATATAGTATATTTCAATTCAAGGGATCCTTTTAATCCTTAAATCTTTATGTAGTTATAGAACTGAAACAGCTAATCCACGCCATCCAAGTAAGAGCTGTATGATAAAAAATGTCAAGCATGTATCTAATTAACAAAGAAAAATATTGATACAAATACATACTTTCTGTGATAAATGACAGAAATTATAAAGTTTTTCAGCCTATATTTATCGAAAAGATAAAATTCTATAAGTTACAAGCGTTATATATAAATAGACTAAGAACGCTGAAGAGTAAATTATGTATGTATATATTTTCGCTGTTCAAGTAAAGTAATTAATGCATAATCTAATCAAAATATTAATTTATCTAACTTCTCATTAATATGAAATTTTAGTTATCTTATTTATGATAATCTAATGTAAGGCCCATATTTAAGTCGTAGGGATGATTTCTAACACTCTAAACCCAAACACTGTAATTTTCTATCACCGCCCTTAAGCACAGCTACATAAAGCAAATGAAGTGCTTTTGTTGCTACACATCATGAGGTTCTATTTCAAATTAACAACATGTTGTATTTAATTCGTGTTACCAGAGGAGAAAATTTTCCACCATACACGTGTAAAATTAACCTCGAACCTAATTAATAGTACTAGGATTCATCAATCCATGTAATTAATTTATCTACTCAAGACCTATTCTCATTTGCTTGTGCTGTCGGTATTGATAAGTAAAAGTGATTTTTTTTAAAAAAAAAATACTTCAAAACAACTTTAATTTAAAGAATTCAAAATAAACTTTTGATCAAGCATAGTATAAAACGCAGCACTACAAATTGTTAGGAGAATGGATGCGGCAATAATATGATGTGAACCATGGGCTGGCAAGGGATGGGGGTTTGTGGACCGGGACAGGCTTAGCAGTCACAATCCCAGCGCCTGGAGGCTTGTGAAGTTCACTACGGGTGGGTGAGGTTGGTCCCGTGGCGCATCACTCCACGTGGGCTCATTCTTGAGAATCCCAGTCAGCATTTCTCTGCTACCAAGTAAGCATCCCAATTATAAATAGATTTTTTTTTCTTTCGAAGGGATTTTCGGGGGGCCCATCAGAATCGGGGAAGATGACGCACCATTGCTCTCTACTCTCTTGATCGATTTTGTCTAGTAATTTTCCTTTGTATCTGAGGATTATGACTTCTTTCTTTTTTTTTTTTTTATAAATATTATGACTTCTTTCTTTTGTGAGAAAAAGGGGACTCATCACTGGCACAGGCGGTGAAGTTGTTGATATGAAATTTTTCCCACTAACAAATCATTATTAGTGATTCTGATCAATATTTGTATATTATATAAAAAAAATAATAATAATTTATCAATTTATATTTATACTTATTAAGTAGATGTTAACACTTTTTAAATCAAATGACGTGAAATTCATTAAAATTACTTTCCTTAACAGATACGGAGGCGTTAAAATATCATACATATAACGCAATATATATATATATATATACTCAACTTAGACAGAGTTTTGTTTTGAAACTAAACTTAAAATTTTAAGTGTGGGACTCATATTTCTTTTAAAAAATAATTTAATTTTTATTAAATATAAAATAAAAATATCAAAATTAAACTCTATCTAATCACATCAAAAGTTCTATGTTAATCATATATCAGATAACAAATATTTAATAGATACAATCATTTAAATTTGTTCAGAAATTTATGTGAAAGCATGAAGAATATTATGTTACCGTGGGTCTTTGTAGCGTCTTCCTCGTTATCGCTTATTTTAAAAGTCGCCATGGAATAGAATCATACAAATACTCAAAGCCATAAAAAAATGCAAAAGCATTCCATAAAATAAGCTAACCCCTCTTTAGTTTTAATGCGAAAATATTTAAGTAAGGTGTTTATTATATAATTATTAAAAATCAAATTAAAAAAATACCTGGAGGACTTCGGCTTATGATTTGAGAGCGACCCATCTACTGGCATTAACTTCCCACCTCCTGTCACATGCACCTTCGATGATTCAAAGGTACTGCCTCTATTTAAGGCCGTCCCAGTTCCCCTCTTCTTTCATCAAACAATTTCCACTGTCTTCTCTAAATCCAAGAACCAAATTCTCTATCGACTTTGATCACCAGTTGAAAAATCTTCTGAGCATTTCATACAAACACCAAAACTCAGTTCTTGATATCAGAAACAATGTTGAATTTCATGGATAGCGATTTCTTCTCTCGCAGATGTGTTTGGGTGAATGGCCCTGTGATAGTTGGAGCAGGGCCATCAGGGCTTGCAGTTGGAGCTTGTCTCAAACAGCAAGGGGTTCCATTTGTCATCCTTGAAAGAGCTGATTGCATTGCTTCTTTGTGGCAAAAGCGCACTTATGATCGCCTAAAGCTTCATCTTCCCAAGCAATTCTGCCAACTGCCTCATTTCCCGTTCCCTGATCATTATCCCGAGTATCCCACCAAGAAACAGTTCATTGATTACCTCGAATCCTATGCCAAGAACTTTGATATCAAGCCCCAGTTTAATGAAACTGTGGAGTCTGCTAAGTACGATGAGACTTGCCGTTTGTGGAGAGTTAAGACTGTTTCTACAAATGGTTCTACCCGTTCCGAGGTCGAGTACATCTGCCAATGGCTTGTCGTTGCAACAGGCGAAAATGCAGAGCGCGTGGTGCCAGATATTGATGGTTTGAAAGATTTTGGAGGTGAGGTCTTGCATGCCTGTGATTACAAATCTGGCGAGAAGTTCCGCGGCAAGAAAGTTCTTGTTGTGGGATGCGGTAACTCAGGCATGGAGGTCTCTCTTGATCTTTGCAACCACGACGCCAAGCCATCAATGGTGGTCCGCAGCTCGGTGAGTTTTCGGACATAACTTCGTCAACTTTCCTTCTGAGAAATTTCATTAAAACCTTCCAGAGTCTAATGAGCTTCGTTCTGTTTCTTTACTTCAGGTTCATATCTTGCCAAGAGAAATATTCGGCAAATCAACCTTTGACTTGGCCATGTTCATGTTGAAGTGGCTACCCCTCTGGCTGGTTGATAAACTTTTGCTGATCCTGGCATGGTTTATTCTCGGAAACATTGAGAAGTATGGGCTGAAGAGGCCATCAATGGGTCCTCTGCAGTTCAAGAACACACAAGGAAAAACCCCTGTTCTGGACATTGGTGCACTGGAGAAAATTAGATCCAGAGACATCAACGTGGTCAATGGCGAAATCAAGAGGTTCTCCAGCGGTGTGGTTGAACTTGCCAATGGCAGGAAGCTCGAAATCGATTCAGTAGTTTTGGCCACCGGCTACTGCAGCAATGTTCCTTACTGGCTACAGGTTAGAGAATGTGCCAGCTTGCAATTTGTCTTCATTGTCTTCAAAATATAGCACTAAATAAATTAGCATTTAGAAGCTTCTGGAACAGAAGGCTGACTTTGTTTTGGCATATCTGATTGCGCAGGAATCTGAGTTCTTCTCCAAGACTGGTTTCCCAAAAACACCATTTCCAAATGGTTGGAAAGGAAAGGATGGACTTTATGCTGTTGGGTTCACAAGGAGAGGGCTTTCTGGCGCATCTGCAGACGCCATTAAAATTTCTCAAGATATCGGCAAGGTTTGGAAGGAAGACTTGAAGCAGAAAAAGCAGAAAGTTCCCACTCACAGACGGTGTATTTCACAGTTCTGATCATCTGTCAACTTGCTCTGGAAAACACAGACTTTCTGACGTTAACAATTTTTTCATTCCTTCAAAATCATAGAAAAAAAAAGAAAGACTGATGTATGATATACAAGTACAAGCGGATAGCTTAGAACATTAGCCCTCTCCTGAAAGCCCAAAGTTTTAGTTTACTGGGCATTTTGTATAATGAGGATGACGAGGCTTTTTGTTTCTTTCTTCCACCATTTTACGGACAGTTTTGTGATTTCGTGTACAATTGTTCATCAACAAATTGTAATGAAAAACATCTTCAATTCAGTAATCCTTTTTCCCTTAAAGTTCTTCCAGTTCTTGCCAACTCCGGAAAACAAACACCCGAAAAGGGAAATACTGTATATGATGACCAAATTCTTTCTTCTCTTGTCCTGTTAATCACTACTAATTGATCAGTTTCAGCAATAACTCACAACTACATAAGGGGATGCTTTATTGCAGTCACTATTTTGGAGACTCGCAAGAATGACCTCTTCGTGCAATTGCTTTCAATTCAAGTAGTACCAACCAGTAGTACTACCTCAGTGCAAACTGGCTCTCAGAAAAGGCCATCTCCATCGAGATGGTTCGCCCGTTCAAGCGAAAAAAGACATTCATTTTCTTTAGAAGGAAATAGGAAAATGGTCCATCACTGATCATCGTCAGCAACTTGCCTTAAACTAACTAATAGCAAGGCGACAGGGGCTTCCAAGAGAAGGGTCAACCAGTGCTGACAGGTCCTATCAATCTACAGGTACATTTTTCTTGCTTTTTTTTTTTCTGGGTAGCTTACAGATATCATTATCCTTGAGTTTGACCAACCCCAGAAATGGAGGAGGATAAACTGATCCAAAATCTATTGGATGGCAGACTTATCATTTGAGAGCAATGGCAGTAATTTTGTTAAAAGGATAATAAAAGAAAAGAAATGTCCCATATGATTGCTAGTTTTCTGTTTCCTTAAAGGTTTTTGATCCCATCATAAACACTTTTATCAGTAGGAAAATGTAAGAGATGTGGAATATGAAAAACAGAAGATTTATGGTAAGTAATTTGAAAGCAAGAAGCAAAAAAGGGGAAATGAACTGGCGTCGCCCGGACTCGAACCGGAGACCTTCAGTGTGTTAGACTGACGTGATAACCAACTACACCACGACACCAGGACACTCCGTGATGAGGCATTTAAATTTATCTTTGATACTTTCTCTCTCTCTCTCTCTCTGTGTGGAGGTGAACGAATTTCATGAAAAAAGACGGCCTGGTTCTTTCCAAAGTTTCTGAGAGAACCTACAAAACTCCTAAGATCCACAAAAACAACTCCCAAAGTTAATACATGTTGTCATCAGTGAGATGAAAGCTTCCATCTTCGTGGTCCATCAAGAGTATTTGTTTGGTTTGCAATCAAGAAACAAACCAGGGAACGAGAATGATCCACAACATCCTATATCCTGATGCTACCAATTAGGACAATCTTCTGAAGAACCAAGCCAGAAAAAACACCACCGGAACAACAATTTTGCTTTTATTCCGCACAATCTAATTGCAGTATAGTACTGCAAACTTCTTTTGCAGAGTTCCCGTAGAAGATAACAAGGCTGTCTCGAGAGCAACAATTCAAGAAAAGTTATTCCTCATGCGACAAAATCTATTTGGTGCATTCAATTGGAAATGAGAGGACGCCACAGATTCGTCTTCTCATTTTTCCGTCAAGAGACGTAAATGTTGTAATATGAGCAAGTGAGAACAGCCCACATGGTTCTCCATGCCATGGATTCAAATATAAGAACCAGCAATTGTTTTTAACTTAAGACGGCCCGTTCCCTCCATACTCTTGTGTAGAAAGTAGAAACATTGTCGGATTTCCAACCTCAAATTGACCCACGTTCTTATATCTGCTACCTCAAACTGACCTCATCTATTTATGTCCTCGTCCTACTTGGGCTCATTGGCATTCACTGCTACGGTTGCTGCTTCTTCGACATCCCTGCTCAGGTGACCAGAAAAACCACATGGTGGTAGGGCACCTAAACTTGCTTCCTGCCGCTGCCGTCCCTTTGCTCTCACTGCTCTGTCTTAGGGTCCATGAGGAAGATGACCTTTCGTCCTTCTATGCTTCCATGACATTAGACAACAGGGCCACAGAATGCAGGGAACTATGCATAAATTGGCTTCACTTTTAGAAATGTTGATCGTTGAATGAGGAGTTGGCTTGATGGACTTGAACCAAAAGGCATACAATGCAGGACGTGCAGAAATCTGCTTTTAGACTTTTCAGTAGAAACTTGCATTTACATTTTCCATCTTTCAATGTGTAAAATAATAGTATCATATTATAAGAAAATTAACTATATCTGAAACTCAAAATATTACTAATTCCGGAATTTCATTAAATTCCATGATTTGATTACCCATTTCCACATCAAGATTATCAGGTGGCCAAAAAAGTTTTTTTTCGTTTTTTGATTAATGAATATGAGGTGACAACTTAAAATGGAAGAACTAGTGGAAGGCAGGCAGGCATCGTGACACGCCCCTGTACCATTTTAATTGGGGGAACTGACTTTTTGGGCCTCTAGTAATGAATTTATAGGGCCAATAAAAGAAAATTTTGGATCCGATTGAGACCATGATACTATATGTTCTCATAGAGTTTTCTTAGGCACACTGCCCACCTAGATCCACTTCAGTTGATAAGAATGCTCTTTCGTTTTTTAAGATGGAAATTTGGGCCTTAAAGGGAAGAATTTTTGTCAGCCTGTTCTCTTAAGAACCCATACTGATTTTTACGTTCAACAAAACCCAAACACAAGCACGTTCACAGAACTTTTTTTAAGAAAAAGAGAGAAATTCGCTATATTCACCTTAAAATTATTTTTATTTTTTTCTAAATTATTTTTATTTATTTTTATGTATATAAATTTTTTAAAATAATTATATCTATCAAATTTTAAATATTATAACTAATTAAGAAAAAAAGGAATTATATTGTAAGCATTAGCAATTATTTTCAAAAGATATATTCATAATATTTCTCATATTTTTTAATGATACATAAATTATGTATGACAAAAATTAATTAGACTAATTATCTAAGTACAAGCAAAATTGTCATAATAAAATAATATTTTTTAACTTTAAAGTCATCATTTTTTATTTTCTTTTTTTTTTATTATAAATAAATAAAATTATTTTTTAAAATTGCGATACTTATTTATAACATGATTCTTTCGCTAAATTTTGTCGCACGTATACATATATAGTTGACTAAAAAAAATTAATATGTATAAAAAATAAAAAAAAAAAATTAGTTAAGAGGAAAACAAAAAATAGTTTAAGAATAAACACAATCCAATTCTCAAAAAAAAAAAATCCTTCAATGATTATTTCAATTAATTTTTTATTTTTGTGACTTTAAGCAAACCATATGGCGTCCGTAACCACGCAGAACAGAACGGTATCAATCCGAAAGAGGCTTCGCGGCCTAAAGGGAAAAAGCTTCAGCGTCTCCCAAAATCCCAGGCCAGTGGCGAAATAAGGCTGAATCATCAATGGCTGGCGCCCCTCCTCTGTCTACTCGAACCTTTTCTTCCATCTCTATTTCCTCTTCTCTTCAACCGCACTCTATCACGCATTTTCGCCTCCCAATTTCTTCTCGCAATTGCAATAATGGTAAATTCTGCCGAGGCATTTCAAGGTTCAGTTTTCATGGCACGAGAAGAGCTGGGCCCATCAAGATTCAAGCTATGTCGGCTTCTTTCGGTTCCCGATTGGAGGAATCTGTAAAAAAGACCGTCACTGAAAATCCTGTTGTTGTCTACTCCAAGACTTGGTGTTCGTCAGTCTTACTAAACCTTTTACATCGTCCATCTACTTTCCGGTTTGTTGCTGTTTTTGTAATAATTTTATAGCGTTTTTGATGTGGTTATTTTTGACTTTGTATTGAAGGTACTCTTCTGAAGTGAAATCCTTGTTCAAGAGAGTAGGTGTGGCTCCGTTAGTTATTGAATTGGACCAATTGGGTAGGTTTTATGCACCTAAATTATGGGTATTTTGATGGGCTGTCTTTTCAACGATTATATACATTTCTTGGAAGGTGTAGGTGGTCTTCCTCAGATATTATTTGTTTAAGTTAAAGTATTCCCATGTTTTTGTCCATTAGGATAGCTTTTCTGCTCGTGAGAATGTTAAAGCTGAGATTTTGGTGTGCTTAAGGAATCTGCATTCCAATTGCTCATTAATGTAAAATTTGTTATCCGTGTCTTTTGATGGATCAGTCATCCATGTTTGGAATATTCATACTCGGAAAATTTCAAATACATATGCACTTAGTAAAGTAGCAGCAAAGAATGGTCCAGCCCCGAAGTTAAAACTGGTCATGAGTTTGGCAATTCATTGCTTATAAAGATGGCATCTTCCCTTCTGATCTTAACTTTTTTCTGCTGTTGCAAAACATGTTTCATTCTGCATTGTTTCACATTAAAGAAAGAAAATAAGTATGGACTTTCATGCTTTCCATCAAGAGATCTGATGAAACCAAAGCAGAATATTTTAGTCAACTTATTTAAGACACTGTTAGTTCTTTTATCCCGGATTCTCAAAAAATGTTGGGTTTAAATGCTAAGTTTCATATGTCCCATTCGGCATTAACTTGTATTTGAGTGCCTAGTATTCCAAATTGCCTCTTAGTTTGTTTTTTTTATTGCCCTAGTATTCCAAAATCTGAAAAAGATTGACCTTCTATTCATCTTCAGGTCCTCAAGGACCACAACTGCAGAAGGTGCTCGAAAGGCTTACAGGACAACATACCGTTCCAAATGTGTTTATTGGTAAGTTTTTTCCCGAAAATATATCAAACGCCTTGCACACTTTGAAACTCTGAGAAGGCTTTTCCAAAATCATTAAATGGAAGCTTTATAGTGCACAACATGCAAATGAGATACTCTTTCTACTCAATAGCAACTTTTTTAAAAGATGCATTTAGAATAAGAGGTTACAAGAAATGTTTTTGGCTAAAATCTGCATGAATCATAACAATACACGGCTGGCTGGTTAGTCAATCACTGGAAAATAAAGATCCACCATATGGGGAAACACTAACCGAGATGTAACATCATCCCCACCGCCCACCCCAAATCAAAAACAAAAAGAAAACAATATAAAACAAAAAAAAGGAGGAAAGAAACGAGTGCAAATTACTACACCTTACATGCATTCTTCTTATTTAGCATCCATTGAAATGGATTTGTAATAATTATGGTTCCTCTATCTTCAGGGGGCAAACACATTGGCGGTTGTACAGGTATACTGTCAAAACACACTCATTCTTGGATAAACTGATTTTAGAATATGTGTCCCGATCTTTTTCTGCTAGAGACATTTGGAGTGATGTTCATTTCAGGATCGAAGCCCTTGCATGGAAACCAGATGTGTAGAGGAATATCATAGTAGAATGCAACTTCCACATTTTTTAACTGGAAGACATTTTCCTGCTAGTTATGATTACTTATTTGGCATATTAATTTTTTATGAACAAAAAGGAACTAATTTGTACCGAAACTAGATCATAGTTGATTCAAGTTTCTTAACTTTTCTTACTGATCTTTAATTTCTTTAGTTTGATATGCTCAAATGATCCGTGCTAATTCTGTTAATGGAGCTTTTTAGTGAATGAATTATTGATTATGGAATTCTGTTTCTAGCAGGAACATCTTTTGTTTTCTCATGTTGTTTCATGCTGCAGACACTGTTAAGCTCTATCGGAAAGGAGAACTTGAACCTCTGTTATCAGAAGCTAGTGCCAAAAGGACAGAAAGCTGACACTGGGATCCTCTTCTCACTGTTTTGACTTTTGACAGGACACGCATATGCCTCCTTCAATTTGTTACCTCTCTGTGCAAAACATTGTTTCCGTCGCTGTTGAGAGGAATAGAATTTTATTCTAAATTAATAATATGACTTGATTAATAATTTCCCAGAGAGTTCTTCTTTTTCTTTTGGCATGGTTGTAATTGGTGAAAACTTATGGCAGATTTTGGAACAATTGTTTCTGCCAATGTAGATCGAGGATAGAACAAATGAGAGAAGCTGGTATTTTGTTGATTAAGGAATAATCTCTTGTAAATGCACATACTTAAAAAAGCACAAGTATTCGTGGCCCGCTATTGCAACATCTGCGAACATGTTAAAAGTCCACAGAAGAGGTCAGCATCTATGGAAGCAGATTCTGTGGAGAATAGATTAAACACAGGCGACAGACAGGACTATATCCTGAATAATCTTCCACGCTCCAAAGTCTACACCTCTTGAATTGGAAGTCTTACCTCCATTCATTAGGTCAGGACTAGAGCTCATAGGCAACTCTCTTAATGTCAATTGCAGGTTCCCAAGTCTAGCAGGGCAATTTCTACAGTAAGAGATTGGCTGGCATTTGGATAACAACTACAGATGTACGCATGCCCTTCTCAGTTGTTTCCTGAATGTTTCATCTATTTTTACATGTGATATATATGCAAGGTCTAGCAATTCGTCTCTTCCTATGTAGCAGCACCGTAACCAGCCATCAGTACCCCATATGCGCACCGCACCCCCACCCCCACCCCACACCCCCTAGCACAAAAAGCACAAAAAATTAGAGAACTTTTTGCTCTGAATTACAATTTAAATACTTCTTTTTCTCTACTTTTTTATTATGGATTGTAACTTCCATCCATGGCGGAAGTTTATTGAACAACTCCCGCCCGATTGGCGGAAGTGATTGAGGTCCGCAACCCCAAGAAGAGAGGCCGATGGAACCTAGCGAATACTTCCGGCTCGACTGCCAGAAGTTGCAGTCGAGTTTCATAAAACCTACTAGAATTCAGGTTTAACGGGAAAAAAAATTAATTTTTCATATTTTATTTCGGCATCGAAATCATCTAACACCGATTTGCCACTTACTGCATTCTAAAATTTATTAGAATTTCAAATTTCAAATAAAAATTGTATCTAGCAATAGTATACTCCCTCCATCCCATAAAGATAAGATCACTCTTTCTTTCTTCGATTCCAAATCATAGGTCTATTTTCCTTTATAAAATGTAATTAATTCGTTAATGTCCTTGTATACCCCTAATTATTGTGCATGAGTATGAAGAAACCTTTTCTCTTTCTAAAGGATATGAGAACTTATATCATATTCTAATAAGAATGAAATACATAAACATGTATATTAGTATTGAAAAATATATAAAAGTATTAAATTTACAAAAATGACTAATGAATATGAGTCAAAATCATCTTAATATTAATGAAAAGTATATAAGGAAAATATTAAATAAAAATTATTAGTTTAACTATATTAATTGACTTTTTTAACCTGTGTGAAAATATAAAATAAGCCTATTTTTGTGGGAACCGAAGGAGTAATATTTGCAACTAAGTCCTTCTTAACGGTCAACAGGAAGTTTGACCTTTTATTTTTAACAGAAGGGTAATATCAAAATTTTCTGGAACTTAGAAGCGCACAATTGAGAACTTGGAAAAAAGGGGTATGATTAAAAAAGTGGCTTAATTCGAAGGGCAACATTGTTACCAAATTTTTTTTTTCCAATTCTTTGGCAGTTAAAGGACAGTGGCTGCCGGAATTGGAGAAGTTTTAATGTACTAGTTGAGTAATTTTTTAATATATCATAAATTATACTCAATTAATAATATTATATTAAGTGTATTATGAGTTTCTATAAAATTCGTGTTTTGTACGAACTATATATTATTTTTTAAAAAAATAAGTGTATAAAAATAATAAAATTTTTATAAAAAATTAGTTTTAAATGTCATTAAAAAAATACATTTAATAACATGGTCAGGAGTAAGTCCCTTTTTTTTAGTGACAAAGTCAATTTTTTTTTCAAAAAAAGTGCCAAAAAATTAATCTGGATTATTAGATAAATAGTTATTAGAGTTATTACAAAAATTATGAAATAAATTTATATATTTAATAAAAAAATGTGCACTAATGGTTAATCATAAGTAAATTAAGATGAAAAAAATAAAAAAATACATTATAAGTTGTACCTTTTTTTATTTCTTTAAACTAAATTAACTCTATAATATGATTTTTCAATTATTCTGTCGTATTCACCTTCTACCCCTGTTAGTTATAAAAAAAAGGATTCCTCTTTAATTATTTATTTTAACTTTTCAAAAATAATAGAATATATTTGCAATATAATCATTCCTAAAAATAAAATATGTTAAAAATAAAAAAATATTAGTATTTTATATTAAAAATCTCAAAGAAAATTTCTTCCAAAATGAAAAGATTTTCAAACCATTGCTTAATTTTTTTCTAAAAGAATAGTGTTATTGATCCATCACAAAGAAGTTATAGTGTCATTGTATTTTACAGCATCATTTATTTCTTTTATATTTACTTGGTGAAAAGATAAAAAAAAATTTTTTTTGACTGTTACATTTCATGTCTAATATACTGTAAAGTTATACATGTTATGGTGCAAAATATTTCAATAGGTAATTAGGTATTTTTATCCTTAAAACTTAGCAAATAAAGGATCAAATTAGATAGTAATAGATATTGAACAAATTTGTATTATAGATACGAATAACTAAATAGATAAATATTTATAAAATCATTCCTTCAAACAAATGGAAAAAGAAAAGAAAATGTTTAAATCTTCAAAATCTGCCAAATAAAACAAAAACTCACTAATTTTCTATTAAAAGAATTAAAAATATACAATAGAGTATACAGTCTAATCAAAATAAAAGAATAAAAAGTATGAAAGATGTAGAAAGAGAAAACATAAATGAGGCTAAATATAAAATTAAAAAAAAAGAAGCTCATAAAAGGGAAAAAATATAAAGTCATGAACAACTTTCAAACTTCTTGACGATCATAAAATTTAAAAAGTTTCTAAAAAATATATGTTATTTCCAAAAGAAATTACATGAAATCATATTGAAGAAGAAAAATATAAACTAAAAATTTAAAAGAAAAATGCATACCTTTCATTTTGCAGGATTCAACTGAAAAAACCTATAAGACACGTTTCAAAATTCAAAAATAGTAAATCTAAAATACATATTTGAATGAAAAATTAAAATATCCTAATTGTGTCTGATGCATATAATGTAATAACACCCATACATTTTTTCTCATAATAAAGGAAGAAGCATGAGACACTCTTTCTATTTTGGCCTGTAAAAGAAAAAATTCTCAAAAAAAAAAAAAAAAACTTCTCTAAGAAGAAATAAATTCATAAATATCTCACATCTACATAAAGAAGTTCTCAACAAATTAAAAAAAGAGAAATTTTTTATAAGAAGAATAAATTTATAAATATCTTTTGAACAATAAGAGATGAATTAAGTATTGATAAGCTCATTAATAAAATAAGTTTTTTCTTTAAAAAGGAAAAAAAAAATCAAATCTATAACATTATTTATAAAACTCAGAGGTCAAACATTAAAGTAAAAGAGAAAAAAGAAGAAAATAAAGTAACATGTATCGAAAAAAGAATTGAAATAATTACCTTTACAATTTAAAAATAGAAGAGTCTAATTAAAGAAAAATAAGAAAATTTGACGATAAAAAACTTTTGAGCAAAAGTTTGTGAAAAAAGTGATAGTAGATAAGGTTATGTGGAGATAGTTAGAAGTTATTAGAAATTTAATTTTAAATTAAAAGATTTATTCTGTATAAACTAAAGTATTTATATTATTTTATTATAAAAAAATCTCTTAACCAATGATAACTTTTCTAACTAATAAAAAATTTTAAATTTTAGAAATTAAGATTAAAGATTTGAGAGTTTTGGAGATTTGTTTAGGATAAATTAAAGTGTGTATATTATTTTATTATAAAAAATTTCTAAAAATTTAAAATTCTAATAAATAAATATATTATTTTGTTTAGGATAAATAAATTTAAAATTCTAACGACTTCTCTAACTAATAAATAAATTTTAAATTTTAAAAATTAGGATTAGAGATTTAAAAATTTTATAAGAAAAGATAGAATAAATATATTTTATTAATATATATAAGTATAAATTTATAAGTAATTATATTGAAATTTACACTATACTCAACTTAACATTATCAGGTAGTATAGAATTTATAATGTATTAAAAAATTACTCTAGCACTATAACACTACTCGGCTGATTGGGGATAGGGGAAGGGGGAGAACACGTGCGCTAAAAATCGTGGCTGTTTATTTATCAGGCAACGAATCCGAACTCGAATTCAAATGAACCGTGCTCCGGGCTCACCGTATTACAACGGCCATCTGACGCTGAGGCGCCCTGGTTCTTCCAGAAACCACAGAACTAAACCATGGCTGTAGCAGCGCAGGTCTCCTGCTTTGGAACTGGGTGTCCCACTCTTTATTCTGAAACAAAATGGCTCGGATTTTCGCTCCAATTCGGCAACCGTCACAAATTCGTCTCTTTTTTCACCAATTTCGACCGTCGTAGATTACACCATCACAGAGCCTCCACGATTACTTGCTCTGGTTCCAATAAGCCTTCTCCGTCCTCTGAAATCAGGTTTTTTGTACTCGTTCTTCCTGAATTATGCTATGAGTTTGAATTTTCTTCTGAAACTGCTTTAACATGTATAGGAGCCTTCAATTTTTCTGGATTAAGTTACTCTTCAGATGAAGGTTCTGAATTTGCATTTTTAGGTCTTACATTTCTAATTCAAAATGACACTGAGGGTATCGCTTCCCTGGTGGCTCTTTTGATTGTAGGTTGTTCCCTGTGATATATTTGTTAACAAATTTTGTCAAGTTTGTTTCTTTCCGCAATAGGACCTAAACAATATCCAGCGTTTGAGTTCCCTTTTTCCTTACCTTAGTCGGTAAGAGTTTAATAAATTCTTCAATTGTAATTTAAGTAGTAGTGCGTTATGTCCATCTTGATAAAAGTTTGAACTTCTGGAATGTATTTTGCAAGTTGGGCAGAGTAAAGAGTATGACTACAAATTGCTACATAAGTTGAATGTGATCGCCTTTATGGACTAGTGTGTTGCTATGTGCTTCGTTCAAACAGAAACGAAACCATTGAGCAACTTATTCAGCCATATTTTGGTGCTGGAATAGAGTTGAGATTTACGAGTAGAAGTCCGTACATGTTGCAGAATTTAGCGTATTAATGGATAAATATTTAGTTTGGATAGATAGTGGTAAAATTAGAAGTAAAATAATAAATAAAAGAGATACAAGATTTACGTGGAAACCTTCCAATGTAGAAGGAAAAAATTACGGAACGAGAGAGGAGTAAATGCACTATTAAAAATATGAAGGAGATACAAATGATTTTACACTCACACAAAAATACACTCAAGATGACACTGCACTACACTCAATGAATATGGCAGGAGTGTATATATATATATACATATATGAAGATGTAGTATATGAAGAGAGTGGATAGTTTAGGGAAATGCTCTTGGAGGATTTCTCTCTTGGATGTGATAAGTAATTTGCTCCAAGCAAGCTTGCTTTATATAGAGATGTATCACCATGTAAACAAAGTTTAAATCTTCCTTCTATTGTTGAAAATGTATCATCTTAGTCCAAGTTAGCTCACCAACATAGCCAACCAACATTGAATTTTCTTAGCCACCTAAAGATTAGGATAAATCATGAAAAACATGTGGCCAACTAATATAAACTTGAAGTGTGAATCTTAGAATTCTAATGCAATTTTGACAATCTCTACCTTGACTTGAATTCTAAGATGATCTCTTTATAAAATGATGTACATATTCCTCTCTTGTCATGCCCCAAAATGGCCTTTAGAATTGGTGAACACCAATCAAGTCCAAGCATTACTCAAAAAAAGTCTGAAGGTAAAGTTTTGTCTATTACTGATTTTGGAACTAGATCTAAAACTAAATGGATTTTAGATTATGGTTATTCCTATCACATGTGTTCTCATAAAGATTGGTTTTTCACTTATGAATCAGTTGATTATGGTGTTGTCTTAATTGGGAATAATGCTCAGTGTAAAGCTATTGGAAAATGAACAATTAGAATTAAAATGCATGATGACATGATTAGAACTTTAACCGATGTTAGACATGTTCCTGATTTGAAATGGAACCTTATCTCTCTTGACACCCTGGAGTCCCGTGGGTGTAAATATGTAGCTGAAGGTGGAGTTTCAAAGGTCTCTAAAGGTGCTCTTATTTTAATGAAAACTAACAGATTTGGAACTTTATATGTGTTGTAAGGATCTACTGTTACAGGTTTGGCGGTTGTATCATCATCTATGTATGATTCAAACGTCACAAACTTATGGCATAAGCGTATTGGCCATATGATTGAAAAAGGAATGGCCATCCTAAGTAAGAGAGGTCTTTTGTGTGGTCAGAATACCGGTAGGTAGAAGTTTTGTGAATATTGCATTCTCGGTACGCAGAAAAGATTCAGTCTCGGTATCGAAATTCATAGAATCAAAGGTACTCTTGACTATATTCATTCAGATCTTTGGGGACCCTCACGTGTTGCTTCAAAAGGAGGACATCGTTACATGCTGACCATTATTGATGATTTTTCTTATAAAGTCTGGACTTAATTTTTAAAGCACAAAGATGAAGTTTTTTTTCACTTTTAAAAAGTGAAAGATGTTGATAGAAAACCAGACAGGGAAGAAGGTCAAGCGACTCAGGATCGATAATGGTCTAAAATTTTGTGAAGGTAATTTCAACACGTTCTGCGAAAATAAAAGAATTATGAGACACCGCACGATTCCCGGTACACCTCAAAAAATGGCGTTGCAGAACGGATGAACAGAACATTAATGGAGAGAGTTCGTTGCATGCTCTCTAACGCTATCTTGCCTAAAGAATTTTGGGCCGAAACTGCATATACAACATGTTATTTGGTGAATCGTTCCCCACACACATCACTCGACTTCAAGATTTCAGAAGAAGTTTGGTTAGGTAATCATGTTGATTATTCGAATTTGAAAATTTTTTGATGTCCTGCATATGCACATGTAAATCAGGAAAAATTAGGGCTTAGAGCTCAAAAATGCATATTTATTAGTTATGTATCTAGTATGAAAGGGTATCGATTGTGGTGTCCGGAACTTAAAAAAGTAATTATCAGTAGGTAGAACTTAAGAAAGTAATTATCAGTAGGGATGTTACTTTCAATGAAAATGTGCTAATTCTCCCCGAAAAGAAATTGTCAGTTTTTCGATACAGGTGATTTGAAGAATACCAACGAGAATATGGAGCTTGAGTTTGAAATATCAACTCCTAGCGAAGAGAATATTTCCTCATCTCCGATCACATCAGAGGTTCATAATTCCATTGAATCTGATCGTCGTGAAAACTATTCTATTACCAGAAATAGACCCAGAAGAGAAATCAAACGGCCTGAAAGATATAATGAAGGAAATTTGGTTGCTTATACTCTTGCAGTTGCAGATGATACAGTTGAAGGTGGGGAACCTCACATATACTCTGAAGCAATCTCGTGTCCTAATTCTTCTAAGTAGCAGCTTGCGATGCATGAAGAAATTGAATCGCTGCACAAGAATAATACTTGGCAGTTGGTGAAATTGCCAAAAGGCTAAAGAGTTGTAAGCTGTAAATGGGTCTATAAGAAGAAAGAAGGCAATCTTGGAGTTGAAGATGCAAGATATAAAGCATGTTTAGTTGCTAAAGGCTACACTCAAAAATATAGTGTAGACTTTAATAAAGTGTTTTCTCTTATTGTTCGTCACACTTTTATACGTGTACTTCTTGTCCTTGTTGCTTTGCAGGATCGTGAATTAGAACAATTTGATATCAAGACTGCTTTCTTATATGGAGAGCTCGAGGAGCAAATTTATATGCAACAACTAGAAGGATTTGTTGTTCCTGAAAAAGAAGACTATGTTTGTTACTTGAAAAAGTCTCTTTATGGACTAAAACAGTCTCCGAGACAATGGTACTAAAGGTTTGATTCATTTATGGTTGAATATGAGTATTATCGTAGTCAGTATGATAATTGTGTTTATCACAAAAAGTTTTCAGATGGATTTTTTTGTCTACTTATTGTTATATGTTGATGACATGCTAATTGATGCTCGTGATAAGTCACTAATCAAAGAATTGAAAGATCAGTTGAACAGTGAGTTTGAGATAAAGGATCTTGGTGCTGCAAAGAAAATTCTTGATATAGAAATTCATAGAAATCGATCAGCTGAAAAATTGTATTTATCTCAAAAAATTACATTGAGAAGGTTCTTGAGAGATTGAATATGAATAACTCAAAACCTGTGAGTACTCCTCTTGCAGCTCATTTTAAATTATCATCTGATTTTTGCTTTCAGTCTAATAAAGAGAAGTGCAAATGTTATATGTACCATATTCTAGTGCAGTTAGTAGTCTTATGTATGCTATGGTATGCACTAGACCCGATCTTGCACAGACAGTTAGTGTTGTGGGCAGGTACATGAGTAATCCAGATAAAGGACATTGGCAAGCAGTTAAATGGATATTCCGGTACTTGAAAGGTTCTACGGAAACTGGATTGGTGATTTATAGGAATAAGGTGATACCGAATATTGTTATTGGATATGTTGACTCTGATTGTACAAGTGATCTTGATAAGAGAAGGTCTTTGTATTTATTTACTTTATGCAATTCTACTATTAGCTGAAAAGCTAACCTACAGTCCATTGTGGCACTGTCAACAACAGAGGCAGAATATATTGCAATTACTGAAGGCATCAAAGAAGCAATCTGGTTAAGAGGCTTGGTTACTGATCTTGGTTTAACCCAGGATATTGTTACTGTATTTTGTAATAGTCAAAGTGCTATTCATTTAACCAAAAATAGATATATCATGAAAGGACCAAGCACATTGATGTGAGGCAGCATTTTATTCGAGATGTTGTAGCAGATGGGAAGATCATCTTGAAGAAAATTGTAACAACTCATAATCCTGCGTATATGCTCACAAAACCAGTTCCATATCTCAAGCTCAAGCATTGTTTGAACTTGATTGATGTTCACCAATTCTAAAGGTCCTTTTGAGGTATGGTAAGAGAGGAATATGTACATCATTTTATAAGAAGATCATCTTAGAATTTAAGTCAAGGTGGAGATTGTTAAAATTACCTTAGAATTCTAAGATTCACACTTCAAGTTTATATTTGATAGCTACATGTTTTTCATGGTTTATCCTAGTCTTTGGGTGGCTAAGGAAATTCAACGTTGGTTGGCTATGCTGGTGAGTTAACTTAGACTAAACACATTTTCAACAAGAGAAGGAAGGCTTGAAGTTTATTCACATGGTGATACATCTCCATATAAGGCAATCTTGTTTGGAGCAAATTAATCATCACATTCAAGAGAGAAATTCTCCAAGAGTATTTCCTTAAACTATCCACTCTCTTCATATATCACCTCTTCATATATATATACACACTCCTGTCATATTCATTGAGTGTCGTGAGGTATTATCTTGAGTGTAATTTTGTGTGGGTGTAAAATTATTTGTATCTCTTCAATATTTTTCATAATGCATTTACTCTTTCCTCGTCCTGTAGTTTTTTCCCTCTACATTGGAGAGTTTCCACGGAAATCTTGTGTCTCTTCTATTTATTATTTTACTTCTCATTTTTTCATCAACTACCCAAACTAAATATTTATCCATTACCACGCTAAATTCCGCAACAGTACATTTAACCTTGAAAGATTTAGTGATACCAGTTTTTAGAAATTGAACTTCAGAAACTTTTGGCTCAGCGTGTTAGCTGCGGATTCTTTATTTTCCTTATATAATTGGTACCTTAAATCATTTTGGTTTCATGTGTCGATGTTTGACATTTCCACCTTCACACCCTTTTTTCATTTGAAACACTATTCAATGTGCCTTAACTACTATTAGAGATTCCCAAGATGGATGCTAATCCATATATTAATTTGTTATTGTTCTTTTCTCTTTTGTGGTAGCTCATTAGTGTGATGAAGGTTCCCTATAAATTGCATATGCTTCAGGAGTATTGATTTTTATATAGTTTCAGTTTTTGACCTAAATTTTGTCTATTTTTGTTCAAAAACTTTGGGTTCTCTTTTTACAACTGAAGCCACCTTGTCATTTTATTTGTTATTCAGTTCTTCAGCCAAGATAAGAAGCGAAGTTCTCTCTCCATTTCGATCTGTTCGGATGTTCTTTTATCTTGCTTTCATTGCAAGTGGTGGACTTGGAGGTCTGATAGCCGTTACTCAATTAATAGGTGCCCTGGCCAATCCGTCAAGAGCAGCTGAAGTACCTGAAATTCTTAAGGGTCTTGGCATAGATATTGGAGCTGTATCAATTTTTGCCTTCCTTTATTACAGAGAGAATACTGCTAAAAATGCGCAGGTGGCCAGACTCTCAAGAGAGGAAAGCCTCGCAGATCTCAAACTCCGTGTGAATGAGAATAGAATTCTTCCCATCAGTGCTTTTAGAGGAATTTCTCGTCTTGTTATCCTTGCTGGTCCTGCATCTTTCATTGCAGAGTCATTTAAACGTAGTAATCCTTTTACTGAAAGCCTTCTGGAAAGAGGAGTGCTGGTTGTGCCCTTTCCTACAGATGGGAATTCACCTAGTTTTGAATTTGAAGAAAGTGAAGAAATGAAGGATCTGACCACTAAAAGAAAAAGGCTCTGGCAGCTTTCTCCGGTTTACGTGAATGAGTGGTCCCAGTAAGTGCACCAAAAGAAATTCCATTTGAATTCCACCCCCTGCCCACCCCTCTTTTCGTAATACTATAAAACAGGGAAAGAAAGAACATCAAAAGCTCATTCATGTTTTACTGACAATAGGTGGTTGGATGAACAAAAGAAACTTGCCGGGGTCACCCCTGAATCGCCTGTGTAAGTTTTCTTTAACTGATCCTTTGAAGTGCATTTATACCTGATTGCATTCAAGGACTAGTTGTCTGCTCATTGCAATCTCAAATTTAATACCACTTGATGGAGGCACTCTGAAATTTTGAATCTGTTCTTTTCCTTCATATGGAAAGATAAGGCATATTGATCCAGGATAGGGAGTATATAAGCATATGATTAAATTGCAAACATATACTATTATTTTGTCAAATAAAAAGTTGCTTCTGATTTTTATCTGAAGATATCTATCTCTGCGGATGGATGGTCGTGTCCGGGGTAGTGGTGTTGGTTACCCTCCTTGGAATGCTTTTGTTGCACAACTGCCTCCATTAAAGGGAATTTGGACAGGGCTTCTTGATGGCATGGATGGAAGAGTTCTTTGAAAATGGTAAGTTTCACCTCATTTTTGATATTCTTCAGTCCCACTACCTCCTTCAAAATGTGTCTGAGATCCGAGTAGTGTTTGGATGTAGGATCTTCTAGTTTTTCATGGTGTCTTTTCACTCCTCTTTGATACTTAGAGAGGAACATGACAGCATGATACATTTTTGTTCTGGAACGCTTAAATCCTTATTATACAAAAGTAAACTTTCTTCGGGTGTTTTTGAAGTGGGAATAATGGGAATAACAGTGTAAACTCTGCTCAAATCCGCATTTGTAGGATGTAAGTTTTAACAGCTTGATGTTTAAGATTTTCTTCCTTGATGTATTCTTCTCTGATGGTGTGAGGGAGAAATTAAATGTGGAACCTTTTGAGGGGTTAGTAACAAAAAGTCTGTTTGCCCACTTGTCTGGAAACTGTCAACCTGCAATTGACACAAACGTGTATATTTGAGCTAGGTCGAATTAGGCCTGATCGAGGAGCTTGCAAGAAAATTTCAACTACTCATTCTGCTATGTGAGTAAGTTTAACATTTTGTAACCTGTAATTATTTATCTCACTTCTTACTCCAAATCTCAAGATCTTTCACGTGGGAAAGATGCAGAATTTTGTGGCCAGAAAGAGGACCTGTGAGTTAGAAGGGCTTCTTTTGTGTATATGTGTTGGAGCAGGGGCGGTTGCAAGATTTTCAGGATGCATAATAGCCCAAGGAAAGATCAGGTGTCAACAACAACAATCCTGTTTAACTTCAGGAGCTTATTTGGAAGGAAAGAAATGTTGACGGAAAATGAAGGAAGGATTCTTAAGGAGAAATTCTGGATTCTCCCTTTTTCTTTTTCCTTTGCACCTTCAGTGTCAGAATGAAGAGTAAGTGAACGAATAAAAACTTAAGAAACCTTTTGTTAGGTATGCCAACAAGCAAAATCCATTCAGAAATTGGAGCCTTGCAAACGGATGAAAGATGATCTCCTCTGGTAATGGGAGAAATTTCCGATCCGCATCTGTCTACATACAGCACTTGCAAACTGAGATATGGAATTTGGTACTCTCTTCATGCTTCTTTACCCTCAAAACCAATCACAAGCGTAAGAAGGTGGTCAAAGAATTTCTTGGATGGTCGATTTGGGAACAACTGAAATGGCAAATTGAGACGTGCTTGTAACATAATGTGCTTTTTATATAGGACAGCCATAAAGGCATTGAAGCAGTGAACTTCTCTTTGGCTTGCTGTGCTCCTTGACGTAGAAAACCACTTGTTTGTGAAAATATTATGTACAATTCGTGCATGGAAATGTTATTTTATCGAACTTGCAAACTCAAATCTTGCTATATCATCAAGATACTTGTTTGATACACAGTTAGGGTTTAGTTTTATGCAAGTTTGAGAGGTTGTACGAGATTAAATAAGTATTGGGTTTCAGTAAAAATGGCAAAAATAAGTGGAAATTTAGACAGCATTAATTCCAAGCAAGTATGAAGCACACATCTTTACATACAAGCTATATTATCAGAGGCTGAAATAGTGAAATGAAACAAAGATAAACACGAAGCCCTCTCATTCTACTTCTTGGATCTCATCCAATGCATAGTTGTTTGTCGATACATTTGCGTAGTTCACTTTGTTAAAACGCACCACCACAGGGTAGCGAGTGTTGGG